>CM075878.1:15614835-16214835 GCA_038021265.1 Cyprinella venusta
GTTCATTAAGCATCTCAAATAAATAACTTGGCTGATTAGTCTAATGTACCCAATCATCACTGATACTGTCGGTTTCACACTGAATTCAGGCAATAAGCCGCTTCTGCTGTTATAGCCCATCCGACTCAAGGTTGTGTGTGTTGTGGCTTCACAGATGCTTTGCTGCATACCTCGGTTGTAACAAGTGGTTATTTCAATCAAAGTTGCTCTTCTATCAGCTTGAATCAGTCGGCCCATTCTCCTCTGACCTCTAGCATCAACAAGGCATTTTCGCCCTCAGGACTGCCGCATACTGGATGTTTTTCCCTTTTCACACCATTCTTTGTAAACCCTAGAAATGGTTGTGCGTAAAAATGAGCAGATTGTGAAATACTCAGACCGGCCCGTCTGGCACCAACAACCATGCCACGCTCAAAACTGCTTATATTACCTTTCTTTCCCATTCTGAGTTTGGAGTTCAGGAGATTGTCTTGACCAGCGCATTCTCATCCCAAGACGCATTCTCATTCTTTGACCATACGCCAACATCTGCCGTTTTAAGGTACCCTTTAACGTCGGTTAGATGACGTTATCGGATCCGAACCCTACCCCAGACCTAAACCTACCCCGTCACCTAACTGACGTTAAAGGTAAAGCATCAGTTGTATGACTTCCCAGGATCGTCATGTAACTGACGTTAAAGGGTACCCTAAAATGGCGGATGTTGACGTATGGTCAAAAGACATCCCAAGACGTCAATTATATGACGTCTTGGGATGAGACTGTGTTAGTCTTGACCAGGACCACACCCCTAAATGCACTGAAGAAACTGCCATGTGATTGGCTGATTAGATAATTGCATTAATGAGAAATTGAATAATTCATTAGGTGAGTGTAGATGGTCTCTTTGGGTATGGGCTTACCTATTTCTTAGAAAATAAATTTTACTTTATTTACAGTTAAAGCAAATATGATCCGTAAAAGGTGTGACTCGATTTTTGATTTCTGTCACATCATGCAAATCTGATTTGGTTCTGAAATGAAATCTTTAGGACTGACTGTGGGTGTTTCTGTGGTAATGATGTAACATCTGCACGATGCCAAGAGACTTTCTCATCCGATACCGCAAGAGTCAGTGTGGAAGAGTCTTCGCCTCCGCATGAGGAAACACAAGTCAGGCGTTTTAATCAGTCATGCATAAACTGTGCAAAACCCCTGAAACACACACATCATGTGCTGAATGACTGATTGAGAAGCATTGCAAAATAATCTAATGTTCAGTAGATTACAGACCAAATATAAGGATGTGCAAGTGTAAAAATTAGTTAAACAAATAAATAAATCAAAATACCATTTAAACTTTGGGGAATTATTTGGCAAGGATGCATTAAATTGATCAACAGAAATGATATATCAAATAAATTCTGTTCTTTTGAACTTTATTCATTAAGGAATCCTGAAAACTAAAATATATGACAGTTTCCACACACATCTGAACTGTGTTCAACACTGATAATAATCATAAATGTGTGTTGACAGATCAGATCCTCATACTAGAGTGATTTGTTAAGGATCGTGTGACACTGAAGACTGGAGTAATGATGATAAATTCAGCTTTGATCACAGGAATAAATTACATTTTACTGTATATTCACATAGAAAACAGATGATATACACTGGAGTAATATTTCACAGTTTTACTTTGATTAAATCAATGAAGCTTTGTTGAGACTTCTTACACAAACTTTTACTGACCCAAACTTTTTTTGATTCTGACATTAAAAAAAAAAAAAAAAAAGAATTGATTCTGCTGCCTGTTTGAACAAAGACACAAATCATTTTTCGGAAGTTGCATTGAAAAACCACTTGGGTGCTTGTGACTGTGTCTATGCTGCGATTTACACTTTACACTCCCCGGATCTCAGTTTATCCTCTGGGCTTCTTGAGTTTTCTGTCTCCAGCCAGACGTCTAAAACAGAGATGTGATCCGACTAACCCTTTCCTCAGGCTCTGGTCTCCTGAACTCCCTACAACTAAAGATTGCAAACAAAGTAGAAACATGCTGTATATTTGTAAGGTCGTCAGCAGTTGTCATGGAGATGTTTCAGTCTTAACTGTGAAGATGTGCTTGTGTCGGTAGAGAAACTGGCATGTATCTCCTCCATCTTCTCAACACAAGAGAGTGGTTAAATGCCACATCTTCTTACCCCAGGAAAGCAAGAATAACATAAAAGTTTTTTTTTTTAAAAGGAACACGTTCTTGTATTTTGAGGCCTATAATAGCTCCGGATTGTAGTTTTCTTTGCTGAAAGTAAGCGGGCAGTGGATTACTGTAAGCTGATTAGACTGCACCGTTTTCAATTTCTCTTCGTAATTTCAAAGAGTCCAAATGGAGCGGATGAAAAAGAGAGGGTTTATAGGGAAAGGTACAAGGAGAGTTTGGAGATATCCCCCGGGATGTGTCTAATACTCTATTCACAATGTGCCGTCGACCACATGGTGAGCGAGAGAGAGAACGAGATGCTAAGAATATATATATATATATATATATATATATATATATATATATATATAGCGGAGAAACCATTGATTAAATGCTGCAAAGTGAAGTAATTCTGCGAGCTGTGGGACCGGACCACTCGCTCCATTATTCATGGAGCTGAACTCTCTCTCCACTTGTCGATGAAAGATGATGAATGGTGGGCTTTACTGCAGTAGCCTGAATCTGTTCTGCTTTTATTCAGCAGAAACAGGCCTAAACACACACACACACACACACACCTGCAGGTAGAGCTTCACCTGATGGAGTCATTATGGATGTTTCTAAGGTGTGAGTTTTACAAGCTTCTTGTGTGCTGATTTTTTACTGGCACTCGTGAACTGGAGTTCCAGGAGCTCTCCAATAACATTTGCATTCGGTAGAACATTGGTTATATGTTTTTGGTTATATATGAATCGCAATTGTGCTTTTTGGATGTGGAACACTTAACTACGCATGGTAGTTGGTCTAAAACTACATGATTAACATATCCAGTTCTCCAGTAAAGAATCAGCGTTATGTGTCCATCACAATCTGTACCATCCCAGCCAACAACAAATGTTCTACAAAAAAGTTAAGTTTTGAAAATGTTACTGATAAATGTTCAAAATGTTCAATTTTTTTCAACTTTTTTTTTCTTGGTTTAATGAACGTTAAAGGAACATTGCATTTGATCATTCTTCAGACATTTTGGGAATGTTACTTTTGAATGTTGTCTGAATGTTCCAGCACCTGCTTTATAAACGTACAGCTGTTATAGAGTAACCACTCCTTTACTCAGAGCTTTGGTGTTCAGCTTGGACGTTGAAGATCTGGTATGATAAATGAATGGATTTGATAGCTTGTAGAAGTTCTGCCATCATTGTGCGCTTCAGAAACTATTAAAGGATTAGTTCACTTTTAAAAAAACTTTTGCTGATAATTTACTCACCCCCGTGTCATCCAAGATGTCCATGTCTTTCTTCAGTCGAAAAGAAATTAAGGTTTTTAATGAAATCATTCCAGGTTTTTTCTCTATATAATGGACTTTACTGGTAACCAAACGGTTCAAGGCCCATTTTTCGTGTCATTTGGTTCATTCAACGAACGAAATGAACGAATTGACAACGAACGAATTGAAATGATTTGTTCATTTTGATGAACGAGTTCGAACAGGAGAGTCACGAACGTGCGTCACAGAACAGAGCAAGGCGACCATTTGTGCTTATAAAACATAAACTTTGTTATTATTTTTTTTTTTTTTTTAAAAATGAGCGATCGTTTCGCTACATAAGACCCTTATTCATCGTCTGGAATCGTTTAAAGCCCTTTGAACAGTTTGCAGTTTGCACTGTCTTTTGGAACTTGAACCGTTTGGACCCCATTTGAAGTCCATTATTTGGAGAAAAATCCTGGAATGTTTTCATCAAAAACCTTAATTTCTTTCCGACTGAAGAAAAAAAGACATGGACATCTTGGATGAGATGGGGGTGAGTAAATTATCAGCTAAGTTTTTTTTTAAAAGTGAACAAGTCCTTAATCATTGCATCAGCTTTCCTCTCTGTGTCTGAAACGCTTCGATCGCAGATTCAGTCTCTCTAAGCCCCGCCTCTCTGAGAGCTGCTCTGCTGTGATTGGTCAGAATGCAAACGCTCATTATCATATCTGAACCACAGCACAGTGATACGAACAGTAACGATGGCGTGGGTTTCACAGATCAATCTCATCAGTGGATTTGCTTTGTCAGAAAACAGCGTCTTCTCGACACGAACAACACGAACTGAACTCTCCCAGAAAATATAATTGTATATTGTTGTACAGTATATGAGCCATTTCTCTGTCACTAAGTCTTCCTTCTCAATACATGGACACGAAAGCACTCTCAAACATGGACACGCTTGACATTCCTGCTCACACGTTCATCTTCCTCTGAATCTGTGAAGAAACTTGTTAGTTCTGATCTTTTGTGTGACACATAGTAATTATCTGACAGATGCTTGTTACGCGTCAGCGAGGAACGAACAAACAGCTCAGAGATTTCACTGCTCTGCATTCACTGTTGCTTTTTGCATGCTGTCCCTCAGTCTCTGTGTGAGTGTGTGCGTTCGAGTGTGTAGCTGTGTGTGTGTGTGAGAGAGAGATGTCTTAATGAGGCACTAATGAGTCTTGTGTACTGTTATCAGCCATGCAAAATCTGCTCATTTACAGAGGATATTTACATCACACTCCCAGAATAAAACATCCTGGTGTAAGTGGAAAGACGGATCGCTTGAGAGGGGGAGAGAGAGACAGAGCGAATCTGTTTATTATCTATGTCTGTTACCCTTTACAAGTCTGTTTCCTTGTTTATAATATTTAAAGGCATACTCCACTTTTTTGGGAAATAGGCTCATTTTACAACTCCCTCAGGGTTAAACGTTTGAGTTTTACTGTTTTCTAATCCATTCAGCCGATTTTCTGATATTTAGAAGAATATCAGTAACCAGACAGTTTCTGGTTTCATTGAATTCCATAGTAGGAAAAAAATATACTAAGGAAGTTAATGAGACCAGAAACTGTCTGGTTACTGATATTCTTCTAAATATCAGAAAATCGGCTGAATGGATTCGAAAACGGTAAAACTCAACTGTTTAACTGGGGGAGTTGTAAAATGAGCCTATTTCCCAAAAAAGTGGAGTGTCCCTTTAAGACTCTGCACTATTTATTAATAAAATATCCACCATGGAACACAAAAGATGAATTTTTGAAGAATATTCAGAGGAATATCAGCCATATGATAAGTTTGTGTGACTTGAAACCAATTCAATGATTTAGTTCCAGCTCACTAGACGGATCTATTTGTATGAATAATGAAAAAGGCTACAGAAGACTTGAATTATCATGCACAAGTCATGTTGTGCTTTTGTTTTTTTAAATCCTCATTTATTGTAAATGTATTCCCAAGGAGAAAGAAACTAAACTACTAAACTAAACTAAAGTTTGTAAATTATAACAGAATTTTTGGTAAACTAGTCCGTTACAGAAACTCGAATTGTAATGCTTACAAATTTATTTAAAAATAAATCTAATTTATTAAAGTCAAAAATCAAAATGTATTAGCTTTTAGTGTGAATATGTCAGCCTTAAGGTTATGAATAATTATTCAGAACTTTAAGGCTTAATATAATTTAAATAGAGGAGTTCTAAAAAAATTCACCGTTCTCACAGTCGTCATGAACAGCAACATTAGCGATAAAGACTCAAACCAATTTTTTTGCTCCAGACTATAAATATATTTATTTCTGCTGTAAAGTCGGGCATTTTAACATGCGGGTCTATGGGAGTTAGTCTCTTCTGCAGCGCCTCTAGTGGCCAGTGGAGGAACTGCAGGCTAACTCACTCAGTGTCGGATTCAAGAGAGCAAGAGAGAGACGGTAAGGTTGCCGCTCGGTTCCAAGCCACTTCAGTTTGCCTTAAAAAGCATTTTACCAGTAATTCTTTGGAGATATCAGTGATATTAGTTTATCAGGTGTGTGGAGTCATGCACTCACAGATAAAGCGACACACACACACACACACACACACACACACACACACAGATGAGAGAGCGATGTCTGGGGTCCTTCACTCCCACAGTGAGCTGTTTGTCCCCTGAATCCTAAGTACTAATGATCTTCTTACCTTCTTTAACTCGTTTGAAGCGTCTCTCTGAAGATGAAGACACTCTCCCACGCCTTTCCTCTTGCCATTCCTGCTTTTTTAATCGTCTCTTGTGTTTGCCTGAGATGAGAGAATGTCCTTGCCGTCAGCTGGGAGAAGCGGGAGTGTGTGTGTGTGTGAGAGAGAGAGAGAGACAGTCTCCTCTCCGCAGGTGTGCTGAACCCTGGTGTCACTCGCCGGATTACGTGTCAAATTAACTCCGGCTTTCTTTTCCCCACGAGTCTCGGTGCATTTAAAGGGTTTTCACTTTGATGTACTTCAGTGTTACAAGAGGTCAGTGCTGTTGTGCTCAGACCACTCTCTCTCTCTCTCTCTCTCTCTCTCTCTCTCTCTCTCTCTCTCTCTCTCTCTCATCTATCTTTCTATCTGTCTAAAAAATATCAACCTAGGCATAGTCGCCAACATTTAAATTTAGTTCCAAAGTAAATAATGTACATTTTTGATTTCATGCCAACTTTAATTTAACATTCCTAATGTCTATTTACTTATACACTGGCTTTTAATCCTTCATAACTTATTCTGAGATAGATTAGAGATCATTTCTCTCACACTCCGTCTGGTGTGTGTCTGATGTGCAGGTCCTGTGTCCATCAGTGACAGGCATGACGAGTCGAGTTATAATCCTCCTTCTGCTGTAAGTGTCTGATGGTCAACACACATGACCTGATGAGGAGGGAACAGTGACACTGATGGAGTATTGGGGGTGGGGACAGTGCGTGTGTGTGTGTGTGTGTGGGTGGGTGGGTTGAGCAATCTGTCTCCACACTTCTATATGTGTGTCTGACACGGCACTGATGGGTGGGGGGTTGTGTGTTTTATGTGTGTGAATTGTCTCCCACATGACAGTGGAGCTGTTTAATCTGCAGCATTGAAGAATGTAGGACACGCCGAACATCCATGAACTCTCAATGGCCAGGGTCATATCAAATCAAATTCTCAAGGCGAGACACCGCAGGTGAAAAAAGTGAAAAATGTAATGTATGTAAACATGCTTTACTGAAACTCAAACCCTCCTCAGTCCAAAAGGACCATCGTTTGGCACAAAACGTATGCATTGGTTGAGATTGAGAATTTATGTTGAATATTCAAATGAGTGTCTGTGCAATCACAGTTTGGAATGCCAAACACACACACACACACACACACACACACACACACACACACACACACACCATTAAACCCTCTGCCATCTGCCTCTAGCACGTGATGCTGCATATGTGACTATAGCTCGTATACATCAACCCTCCTTACACTGGACACAAAGAAAGAAAGCATGTGTGTGTGTGTGTGTGTGTGTGTGTGTGTGTGTGTGTGTGAGTGAGCCCATTAGAGATATGATAGATGGACAGGAGCGTGAGATAAAGCAAACTCGCATGCTTTGTGTTTCCCGGCTCTCCAGCTTTAATTGAATATCTGTCTTCCTCGGCCCGATTATGGTAATGTCCCTGCAGAACAAAGCCAGATGAGTGTCCTTGTGATTAGGAAGGAGTCAGGAGTCACATCAACTCCTGAAGCTGGGCAGAGACTCCCAGAAGAGAGCTCTGTGTGTGTGTGTGTGTGTGTGTGTGTGTGTGTGTGTGTGTGTGTGTGTGTGTGTGTGTGTGTGTGTGTGCGGGTGTGTGTGTGTGTGTGTGTGTGCCTTTCAAGAGTCAGTGTAAACTATGCTAGAGTGTGTGTCGGGGCAGGTTCTGGCACCGAGGGCATGTGAAGCGCCTGGCGCTTGCTCTCCTGTTACAGAAGCAAAGCTTTATCTGCATGTTAGAGGGAGAGTGGAGAATAGTATGGAGTATTTTGTCGCTGTCAGATGAAAACCGCGTATGTCCATTTTGCCGATTTTGAGATTTTTTGACGGATAGAATGTCCAGGTTCATTTCCGTATACAGCATGCTTCACATTATCTAAATGACCAATGAAAAGTTGTGAAATCATGTCATCTGATTTCCACGTATTTCCATTTGCTGTCAAAGCTGTCCATCACGCAGTGTATCTCCCATAGACATTATAGTATCTCCCTGCCCTGTGGAGGCATCTCGCCAGTCTCGTGAAGTTTCTCACCGGTCTCGTCTCTGAGACCCCTACACCTGGTATTAAAATCCGATCTGTATCCAGATAAGTTATCCGGATAATAAAAAAGGCATGTTAATGCAAGGTATAAATACGTTATGATCGAATTGTGATCGGATCTGCCTGACCATCTGGAGGTAGTCTGGCTCGCATTGTGTTCGGATCTTTACTAGTAAACGCAATCTGGTTGTTGAAACCACATATGTAGGCCTATATTTTACTTTTCCCAAAAATGCTAAAAAAAATAAACGAGTGAGAGCGTGTTATATAGGCTATATGACACGTTATAGTCAGATATGACGGCGCTACTGCGACACGCATCACCGCAGATGAGCAGCTGAGCGAAACTGAAAGTAAGTCACGGACGCAATCATCTTCACAATCACACAATCATCTCACACACACAATCATCTTCAAGTAAAGAAACGAAGTGTTCTTACCAGGGCAGGCTGTTGCCGAGCTCTTATTGATGTATGTCTTTGATTTTGAAATTAGCTGATGATAAAATTCAGCTCATAGTCATATCTGTAATAAAATTCTGCTCATATCCGATAAAATTACAGTACGATTGTGTAAATAAAGTATCAGTCTAGCATCGCCATGTCAGTGTATGATTCATTGTCTCTTCATAGTTTGCAAGAGACATTTAATAAACTGAGCGTAGCCTATTAATCTGTCAATATGAAACGCGATTTGGTCATTCTAATTAATGATCGGAAGAACGCGTATCGACCACCGTTACATTACAATATGCACGTATGTCCATTTAAACTCGATTTTGGGTCAAATATGGATTATATCATGACACTGGCAAGAATATGGTTACATTTAAAGATGTTGTGCCAAGCATGACAACGCTGCGTTCAGCTGTTTTTGAAATTACATGTTGTTTTCACTTCCTGAAAAGTAACCGTTTTGGACCTACGTGGGTTTCATCGGGCAGCGACGATTTATATCATAAGTCACCATGAAATCAAAATGGACAACTCTTGTTTTTTAATGGAATATTGCAGTGTTTAATATAAATGATTTATCTGTGCATATCATTATTAAAATCATTTCTCATAATCTTGAATAAGATTAACTTCCCCTCATCTCTTCTCTGATGATGTGGGGCAACCTGTCACTCACATGAGATCAGCCAATAGCAAACCACAACCATCCAATCAATTCCCCACAGACACAATCAAGCCCCGCCCACATTTGTTGTCGTTCCAGAAGTGTTTCACTCGAATATACGACAATATAGAGATCAGAAGATTATAACAACTTCTGTTTCATTCTTGGAAAGTAAGATAATTTAAATATATATATTTACATTTATGCATTTGGCAGACGCTTCCAAAGTAACTTGCATTGCATTTCAAGGTACACATTTTTACATTCTTATCAAGCAGCAACATTCTAATCTGAAAAATGAAGCCGAAAAACTGCAATACATCAAAAATCCAAAATGAAGCAAATGTCCGTAGACCCCATGTTAAAATGTCAGTTTTCACAGCATAGATTCATGTTTTTACAGGTTGGTCCCATGGACTTTTATTGTATTTATCGATTGGTTCCGAGTGCCTGACATCTGTGAGGGGATGAAGTTTTTTCTAACTCGTACCGTATTTATGTATGACAAATAACGGCATGGTTAACTTTGAGTTTGATTGACAGCTGATAACGGGCTGCGCTGAGTGGAATTCCTGAACTTTGACATCTCGGCCATGATCTGACAACACGTCACACCACCTCTGTATCTTAACATTTGTATTGAAATATCGTACATAAAATGGGTTGTTCTGCTATAAACTGCACTAACCGACACTGTTGCAGAGGCACTGCAACAGTTAGCATTAAATCACCTCAGATAAGTTAGCTCCCGGGGTAGGGATAGGTGGGATTTTGGGGGGCTAATACAATGCTAAATCCAGTGGCAGAACTTTTGCCAAGCGTCTCAGAGGTTCTGGGTTCAAATCCGCACTCGTATAGTTTTTTTTTTTTTCTCTCTCTCATTAAAACTGATTATGTTTATCAGTGGTTGTATATCAAGCAGGGACACGTTTGTGACCTTGGTGTTGCAAGCGCCAATGCTCTACTGTTTGAGCTAGTAAAGTTGTATATAGAGGCTATATATACAAGTGCCTATAAGTATATATATTTTTTAATGATATCAAAAGTCATATATACATTCTGCATAAGTGGCCTCCTTGAAAATATATCGACCCCATAATATACCCATGTGTATTAGTGAGTATTTTTTAGTGATTCTATTGCAGGTTACGTTTTTCTCCAGTGGGTGAACTGATTCATTCAAACACACTGACTCACTCTGGAATGAATCAACTGACCATCTTCATGAATGAGTCATTGAATCACTTTCTCAATTGATTCTTTTAAAATAAAGATGCTGATTGATTTGTTCAGGAATGAAACAATGCTTTCCTGTAGCTCAAACAGTAGAGCGTTGGCGCTTGCAATGCTAAGGTCATGAATTTGATTCCCAGGAAAAGCAAGAACTAATAAGAATGTAAATGTGTACTCTGAAATGCATAAACATAAATGTGAAACATCATTACTGTTGCTGGACTCAGAACCACATACTACTCTTTTTTATGCCATAGAAACGTGTGGTAAACGTGGTCTGACTAGTGTACTAATGTGCGGTTCAGAACTAAGCGTGTGAGATCAGCTCTGCTGTGGCTTTGTTTAGAATGATTTCCATTGGCAGAGCAAAAAACATCGAAGTTACAGAATTACTAAAATGTAAATTATTCAGTATTAACCTCTTATTTATTGAACTGTTGTGTAAAATCTACCATGCTTGATATTATATATAAACACACACGTGTCTATATCACTGAGAGCATGCACAATCTACAACATGCTGGGTTGTTTTAACCCAATTTTGGGTCAGATATAGACAAACTCAAACAATGGGTTAAAAATGTAATAAAAATTCACTCAATGGCTGGGTTTGTTCATATTTGACCCAAATTGGGTTTAAACAACCCAGCATTTTTAGAGTGCACACACTTTTCAATCAAACTCCAGTGTTCTGTGTGATAACAGAATTAACAGCGTTGGCCTGGAGTCTCTGAGGAAACTGAGAGATTACACTGACAGCTCCGGTAGACAGTGCCAGAGGACTGACATCTACAAATGATGGATGGCAGACATGATTTCCATTTAGTGTCTGTATTCATATGTAGCGTTTCTATGGGCTCTCCAGCGTCCGCCAGCAGACGAGAGGAGAAAATCCCCATGCTCAGATTAGTGTGCTGGGAAATGGATCGGCGCATGATAGGAATCCAGCTAAAGTCCATTATTAACTCAGCATAATGAGATATTGTCTGAAATACAGAGGTTGGCGTCTATATATGTATATGTAAGGACCATGAAATAATAAATAAACAACACACCAAAAAAGGAATGAATAAATGCATTAATGAAGTGCATTTTCAGGTTTGTATTTTTGTCGTAGTCCTTTAAAACACATTTGGATTTCAGAACAAAGAGAAAATGATACGGCAAGGAAGATAGACATGGTGAGAAAATAATAAATCTGACTTGTAAAATGAATTTTATTAGCATTTAATGGCTCAGAGAAGAACAATAATAATAAGCCATACTCATATGAATTTAATTGCTTTTGCATCACATACACATGCGTGCATAGACTGTATAAGTGCATTTCCCCGGTGTGGCATTAAAGGGTTAGTTCACCCAAAAAAGAAAATTCTGTCAGTATTTACTCACCCTCATGTTTTTCCAAACCTCTATGTGTTTATTTGTTCTGCTGAACACAAAGGAAGTTATTTGGACGAATGTTTTAATCAAACAGATTTCATTCCCCATTGACTATCATAGTATGTATTTTTTTCATAGTATGTATTTTTTTTCCTTTTTTCAGTTTGTAACTGTTTTCTTTATTTCACATGTAAAGAAAACATTTTAAAGATGTTTGTTTAACTTTTTGATTCAGTTTTAAATGTTCTGTTGGTTGTATTTTATCCCAGCTTTTATGTAGTGTTAAAAAACTGAAACAGGAAGTGCTTCTGGACCAGTGTTGTTTACATCTTGTGAAATGGTCTATATGGTAGTCAATGGGGAATGAGATCTGTTTGATTAAAACATTCTTCCAAATATCTTCCTTTGTGTATAGCAGAACAAACAAACACATAGAGGTTTGGAACAACATGAGGGTGAGTAAATACTGACAGAATTTTAATTTTAAGTCTGTCAGTCTGTCTATGACGCACTCTTTCACCGCCCTTCCACAGAAATCTGAAGCAGCAACTGTGTTCAACACCGATAATAATCATAAATGTTTACTATCATCAGATCCTCATGTTAGAGTGATTTCTGAAGGATCATGTGACACTGAAGACTGGAGTAATGATGATAAATTCAGCTTTGATCACGAGTAATATTATTACATTATATACATTATATATATTATACATAATATATATTACATTCTGATCATTTTCCTGGAAAACAAGACAAAAGTACTCATTAGTGAATTGGTGCAGCGTTAAGAAATCTGAACCGTGTGTGTCTCCGTCTCAGATGCTCTACGAGACAGCAAGAGCTCAGTGTCGAGATCTCACACCGAAGCAGAGGTCAGTCGCTTTGATAACCTTTCCTCTCTCCGTCCTTCCATCTGAGCAATAATCTCCTGTCAGTGCTCGTGTAAAGCTGACTAAGTCCATCAGACTGATAGCTTGTGTGTGAGGACGGTGTGTTCTCGCTCAAAGAAGCTATTGACTGGTAACAGGAGTGTATTATTACAGTCATTCACCGTAAAAGCAATCGCTGCTATCACATGTTCTGCTGGAATGGCGAGGGAATGGGATTTGTTGCTCTATCTCTTCTCTTCCCACTGCAGCTTGAATGGGAATAATCTCTTCCCAGTATTCACTAAGTATAGAAGAATAGAGCAGAAAAGGGCAAGACCTTTTATATTGGCGCAATTTTTGTGTGCTTTTTCTGTCATAGATCCTACATTTCCCAAAATACTTAAAATATTCCTTTAAAATAAGGAAGAAAAGCTAAAAAAAAAATAATAATAACGCGACAGATCTCCAAGTCATCATGATCCACAGGAATTTATAGAGTATCGAGTTTCTAAAAACATATTCACAGTATTGTTTCAAAGCAGCTTGACAGAAAATGCTTGTTTTGGTGTTACAATATTCTTGTTTCAGTTTTACAATTTAGATATTCTTGTTTCGGTGTTACAAATGAGATATTCTTGTTTTAATTTTATGATTTAGATATTCTTGTTTCAGTGTTACAATTAAATATGCATTGTTTTAATCTTACAATTTAGGGAGCATTCTTGTTTCAGTGTTACAATTTAGATATTATTTTTTTAATGTTACAATTTTGAAAATTTTGTTTAAATCTTACAATTTTGGTTTTATGTTTCAGTGTTATATTTTAGAACATTTTGTTTCTGTGTTACAACATAAAAATTCTTATTTCGGTGTTACAATTAATGTTGCAATTTGGGAAATTTTGTTTCAATTTTACAATTTTGGATATATTTTGTTTCGGTGTTACTATTTAGATATTCTTGTTTTAATGTTACAATTTGGGAAATTTTGTTTAAATTTTTCCATTTATGGATTTATTTTGTTTCAGTTGTACAATTTAAAAACTCTTGTTTCGGTGTTACAATTTAGATATTATTGTGTAAATGTTACAATCTAGATATTGTTGTTCCATTGTTACAATTTAGATATCCTTTTTTCAGTGTTACAAGAAATTCTTGTTTTGTGTTACAATTAGATATTCTTGTTTTAATGTTGCAGTTTAGGAAATTTTGTTTAAATGTTCCAATGTAGATATTGTTGTTCCATTGTGACAGTGTAGCATGTCTTCTGTTGTGGTTCATGAGTCTGTGTCTGTTCTTCGCATGGACCGAGCTGGAGCTCATCTACATGTTTCACACTCACTGAGAGGGTCTGGGAGTGATTGTGAGAAAGAGAATATTAATATGCTCTTAAATATAGCTTAGGGTGATTTTGCGTCTTTGAGTTCAGATCTTAGGGGTCAAGTGCACGCAAGACCTTCTATCGAGTTTGGAGCATGATTAATTCATGGGCTGTCCTTCACATCTAGATTCCTTAATTACAGTGTGATGCGTCTCTGTGTGGGAGTCGCGAGAGATCACAAATGCTTCGAAAGGAAACTAAATAAATGCAAAATCTATAAATCATAGAGGCCTCTCAGAGTGCTGTAAGAGATTGTTTTTTTTTAACAAGAAAATAAGTGTACTTAGATGATTCCTGTGATCGATAGGAAGTTTCAGAGAGACAGGCTTACTCAAAAGCCCTGTGGCAGTACTATAGTACAGTAAGCATATATACAGTATAACACGGTACTGAGGGTTTACACTGAATACAGGTAAAATGAAATGCTTACTGAATATGTTGCTATTATTGCATGCTGTTTTATAATACTATAATACACAGAGGTGAAGAAAGTCAATGCCACTGTTTCTACTAAGTATAAATAGCATCCACAGATTTTTTTTCCGCAGATACAATACTAAAGTATTGGGAGGAAATGTCTTTATTTCTTTGTTTGTAATTGTCTGGTTCCTGTACATCAATCTAAAGGTTATTCCGTTAGGTCACATAGTGCCTTGGCATCCAGAGATGACCAGATTTACACTGAACAGATGCAAGCGTACGAAACGATCCAAACGACATTGGGAGTTTGGCCTTCACTGCCAGTGTGCAACCTGTCCAGTTTACCCTCGGCCTCTCCTTTCGCAGGGGAGAGAGAGAGAGAGAGAGAGAGAGAGAGAGAGAGAGAGAGAGAGAGAGAGAGAGACAGTTGGCAGCAAAAATATGAGCTCCTGACATCAACTACATTTTTGCCAGAAAATGTAAGTTTTATGACTCAACCTGTAGTTAGATGATTGGAAACCAAACTGTAAACAAAATAGGCAGAAGATTTTGAAGGTAAGACCTCTGAATAAGATTTAATTTTTTTGTCATCACCTAAAATCTGCATAGAAACTCAACATATCAAGCTAACTTCTAGACAAGCTAACATTCCGTGGCAGTTAATTCAGTTAAGAACAACATTGGCCTAGCTAACACAGTCTCATCCCAAAAAGTCATATAACTGACGTTTTGGGGCGTCTTTTGACCATACGTCAATTTTAGCCTTTTTAGGGCCCCCTTAAACGTCGCTAGGTGGCGATCCCGGGCCGTCATACAACTGATGCTTTACCTTTAACGTCAGTTAGGTGACGGGTTAGGTTTAGGGTTAGGTTTAGGTATGGGGTAGAGTTAGGATCCCATAACCTCATCTACCGACGTTTAAGGGGGCCCTAAAAAGGCGAATATTGACGTATGGTCAAAAGACGCATTTTTCAAAAATGAAGAGGAGCTGGAGATAATATACCCAGCAGAAGGTAAATCTACTAAAGATAAGAAAAAGATGAAAGAGACAATCCTGAGAGAGAACCCAGAGTTTCTGCTGTCTGACTACAGTGGACCAGAAGACAACAGAGTCCGATGTAACCTGCTGTTCTTCACTGAACATCCATCAGCCTGGCACACCATCCTCAGCTCTGCCATGACATGCAGAAGGAAAGGAGGCATCAGCAAAGGCAAACAACTCAGCCTGGAAGGAAACAACGACACAAAGCTGATAGTGAACCTCTATCATAACGGAACCGTCAAGGTCCAGAAACCAGCCTCAATGAATTCCAGAGGAACTTCAGAGACTTTAAAGTGGAGGTTTAGAAGATTAAGAAAGATCCTGAAGTGAAGAGAAACACAGAGGAGGGACTCTGCAACACAACAGACTCAAACACTGACCCAGGCTCAAGAACTCCTCTGACGGACAGACACATCAGCACTCCTGCATCTCCCAAGATAAAGGCCTTGAGAGACAACATCGCAGAGCTGGAGCAGGACCACTACTTGTTTAAAGAGGAAACTACCAACAACATCCACCAGCTCCTGAACATGACCAGCCATCAACAACTACAACAGCTCTGCTCGGCCGTTAAACATCTGGAGGAGGCCAACCAGGAGCTGCGACAGGAGCTGAGGAGGGTGAGAGAAGAGCTGGATAGAAGAGAGCAACACGGACACACACTGGAGAGACTGCACACAAAACAGCATCAGCAGTGCGTCAGCACTCAAACACACAGTGCCTCCACTCCGGAACACATCCCAACATCAGCAGTGTCAGCAAACTCAACAAACAGCTCCTTTACTCCTGAACGCATCCTAACCACAGCTACACATCAGCAGTGTGTCAGGACACCATCACAGAGCTCCTCCACTCCTGCAACCCAACGATCTCATCAAGCCCCTCAGAGGAAAGTCAGCAGCAGCATCCCACCATACCGTCCACCAACTACACCCTCCACGAGCAGCGGCAGAGGTCCGGCGAGTAAAGACAACATCGTCATCCTCTGTGACTCCAACGGCCACCATCTTGACCACAGACGTCTGTTCCCGGCCAGATCGGTGAAGAAGTTCTGGTGTCCCACCTCACACTCTGCTCTGAGACTCCTGCGAGAGGGAGTGCTGGGTACACCGTCACACATCATTCTCCACACCGGAACAAACGACCTCAGTGCGAGAGTGAACGTCACTAAAGCCCTGTCCAACGAGGTGAAAACAGCTAGCAGGATCTACCCCGGAGCCAAGGTCATCATTTCAACCCTTCTACCTCGCAGAGACGTCCCTCAAAGGATCATCAACACAATCAACGCGGAGATAGCCAACATCTGCGCTTCAATGCCGAACGTTCACATAGCCAACCATCAGCGCATCACCCACGAGCATCTATATGACCGTTTCCACATCCATCGCGACGGCATGAGACTGTTCGCTAAAACCATCAAGGAGTCAGCCCTGAAACGGCCTCAGAGAACACCCCCTGAGCGCGAGAGAGTCCAACCGACGGAACAGGTAGAGCTGACACTGACCTGATCCAGATCAAACACATGCTGGAGATTATATGTGACAATATGTTAGCTTAAATACTTATAGTGTGTATTTTTTTTTTTAAATTCAATGTCTAAAATTGACCGACTCACCATAATTCTATATGAAGAGTTCAGATGCAAAAGCCTCTAAATGCCATTTGAAATTTTCTTAAAAAATGACCAATTTTTTCAAGCTTGTATATTTAAGTTCAGTAATTTCACTTGAATGACAATTAATAGGTAATCTTCATTGCCATTTAAGTGAAATTACTGAAATTAAATATACAAGCTTGATAAAAATGGTCATTTTAGAAGAAAATTCCAAATGGCATTTAGAGGCTTTTGCATCTGAACTCTTCATATATCCTCTATTACCTTTCTTATTACTCTATATTTTAAAACATTATTGGGTCATGAATTTCATACATTTTTCTGGTAAATCTATTATTCAATGTCAATGTCATTGTTTAAAATAACATGCTATAACATCCAGGGGATGTTCTCTTCTGCTTTTGGGGAGAAAACTACTAACCCTGATTTTGTTAATATTGTATATAGTTCAGATATAATTATTCTACTTGAGACATGGTGTCGTTTAAATCTGCACTCCCCCAAGTTACAGAGAGCTACAAATCCCTTCAATCAAACAGCCTAACATTAAAAAACGGAAGAGATTCAGGAGGAATCATAGTTTGGTTTAAAGATCATTAGTGGCATTACATTCAGCCTGTTAAAAAAGGAAAAACACATATTTGGTTAAAACTTCAGAAAGAGCTTCTGTGTTTAGATGAGGACATGTACCTGTGTGCCACATACATCCCCCCATACGAGTCTCCTTATTATAATGAAGACATCTTCCCAACCCTACAGTCAGAGATTATTTACTTTCAATCTGTAGGATCGGTTCTGTTAATGGGGGATCTGAACGCTAGAACGGGGAAGGAAGCGGATTACATTACCTCAGATGGAGACAAATACATTAACAACTCACATATGTATCAACGGAAACACTTTACGAAGGCCCGTCAGAATTATGACAACACGATAAACAGGCACGGAAAACACGGCAGAACCAAGGGAGATTCTCTGGGTCGGTTCACCTACTGCTCATCTCTCGGCAGCAGCGCAGTAGATTACGCCATCACTGATGTAGACCACAGTAAACTCAACTATTTCACAGTAATGCCACAGCTGCCATTATCAGACCACAGTCACACAGTCCTCAGTCTGAACAGATCCGTGATTCTCCGGCCTTCAGACCCGAGGGCTAAATTGCACCCCCTCCCCTCCACATTTATATGGGGTAAAGACAGTCCGGCCCAGTATGAAGCCCAGCTCAACAGCACTTGGGTCCAAAACATGATAGACTCATTTCTATCTACTTCATGTACCGAAGACAAAAAAAACCTATCGAATTAGCAACTCATCATTTAAACGAAATATTTTATACAGTGGCCAGAAAAGCCCTGAGAAAAAGAAAAAAATATAGATGTAAGAAAAAAATTGCTAAAGACGGTTGGTTCGATAAAGAATGCCAAAAATTAAGAAAAGAATTAAGATCATTATCAAATATAAAACACAGAGACCCTGCAAAACAACAAACACAAAACAAATACCAGCAAACCCTCAAAACATACAAGTCAATGCTAATACAGAAAAAAGCAGATCACATGAAAGCAAAACTTAATAAGATCGAGGAGGAAGTTGATCAGAACTCTTTTTGGGAATTATGGAATAAATTAGATAAATCAAAAGAACCTAAACACATTCCCATCTATGACCCAAATATCTGGACCGAACATTTTGGAAAACTCTATTCCCAAAACGAGCCTAGCCTCACCCAAAAACACCTGACCTCCCAACTCTATAACCTGGAACACACTGTAAAAGACCAGCTAAACCAGTTAGACCAGCCCATATTACTGAATGAACTGACAGAAAAGATGAAATCCCTAAAAAATAAAAAAAAATCCTGTGGCGTGGATTTAATATCAAATGAGATGCTGAAACACAGCAGCCCCAAACTGAGAGATGCAATTTTCAAATTATTCAATCTTTTATTAAAAGCAGGTCACTTATGGAAAGAAAGTTTGATCACACCAATCTTTAAACAGGGTGAGAAGTACGACCCAAATAATTACAGGGGCATCACAGTGAGTAGCAACCTGGGCAAACTCTTCTGCTCCATCATCAACGACAGGCTAGTCCAGTTCCTCCAAGAACACAAGACCCTAAACAGCTGTCAGATTGGATTTATGCCTAAACAGAGAACATCAAATCACATTTACACGCTCCACACACTCGTACAAAAACACGTCCAACAAACAAAACAAGGGAAAATATTCGGCTGCTTCATTGATTTTAAAACAGCTTTTGATTTGGTATGGCATAATGGACTTTTCCTAAAGCTAATCCAAAGTGGAATAGGAGGAAGGACATATGACATCATAAAGGATATATACAACTGGAACAAATGTGGGATTAAGATTAATGACAAACGTACCGATTATTTCAGTCAAACTAAAGGAGTCCGCCAAGGCTGCAGCCTCAGTCCGACTCTCTTTAATATCTATATTAATGAACTGGCATCAGCTCTGGAGAAGTCCTCTTGTCCTGGTCTGACTCTCGAGGGCAGAGAAATCAAAAGCCTCCTGTACGCTGATGATCTCCTGCTGCTGTCTCCTCATGAAGAGGGTCTGCACCAAAGCCTCTCGCTTCTGGACCAGTACAGCAGCGACTTACCCATCAACATGGACAAGTCCAAAATCATGATTTTCCAGAAAAAACCTCGCCTTACTGACAAAAAATACAAATTTACACTTGGGGGAACAATTCTTAACCATGTCACCTGTTATAATTATTTGGGTCTGACAATCTCAGCTTCTGGAAAATTTGACACTGCAATAAAAGATCTGACTGATAAAGCACGTAGGGCATATTAAGAAAACCCCTGTTCAAATATAACCCACCCATCAAACTGTGGCTGAAAATCTTCGACAGCATCATCAAACCCATCCTTCTTTACGGCTGTGAAATCTGGGGGCCCAAATTTAAACTAAATTACGAATCCTGGGACAAAACCCCGGCTGAAATTTTCCACCTCGAGTTCTGCAAGAACATCCTGGGAACTCACAGAAACGCTCCCAGTCTGGGTTGCCAGGCAGAATTGGCCAGATTCCCTCTCCTATCTGAGATCCAGAAGAGAGCCGTAAAGTTCTGGTTCCATCTCTCAGACGCGCAGACAGAGAGTTACCATCACTGCGCTCTCAGATACAGGGCAGGACTCACAGAGGGCGACCCCATGATACATTTAGTGGAAAAACACCAACTCGATTCATCTATTCAATTCAGACACTCAAAAGTAAAAGAAATAGGGAAAATAACCAAAGAAGAATACATAATGATTGGCAGATAAAGGTCACACAACTAAATAAATTAAAACATTTCAACAAAATAAAGTCAGATTATAAATTGGCTCCATACCTGACTGATATCAGTAACTATGGCCAGAGAAAGCTTCTGACGAAGTATCGCATTAGTGACCACAGTCTGTGTGTGGAGACGGGCCGACACAAGCAGAGCTGGAGAGAGAGAGAGCTCCGAGTGTGTCCACACTGCCCTGATGGGGCCGTAGAGGACGAGCTGCACTTCCTCACCGAGTGTAGCAAGTATAAAAACATCAGAGACGCGTATTTCACACAAATTGCTCAAATTGTACCTCAATTCCAACAATCGAGCCCCATAAACAAACTGTCTTATATTTTGGGAGAAAAAGAAGAGTGTGTTCACCTGGCAGCACAGTACATGTCCTCCTGCCATCATATGAGGGAGAAGGGCTGAACTCTCTTTTCCATTAAACTGCTCTCTGTACTTATTTTTGTTATTGTATATATATCCTTTTATTATTATTATTATTATTATTATTATTATTATTTATTGTGATATTTGTGCATAATATGGAAATGTTTTTTTTTGTTTTTTTTTTTTCATTTTTATTTATCTACAAACATGTAGATAAATAAAAATGAAAAAAAAAAAAACAAAAAAAAACATTGTTTATTACTATTGCTTTGGCAATATTGTGCTATTTTTACACAGTCATGCCAATAAAGCTGAATTGAATTGAATTGAATTGAATTGAATTGAGAAAGAGAGAGAGAGAGAGAGAGAGAGAGAGAGAGAGAGAGAGAGAGAGAGAGAGAGAGAGAGACTTCACCTCTTTAGTCCTCTCTTTCTCCGCAGCTGCCAACCAGAGAAACCAGAAACCAGAAACCAACCAGAGAAACACAAGAGACGCATACTAAAGCTTGACAGAATAGGAATTGTCTCGTTGAATTTATTTTATTTTATTTTCTGTTTTTAAAGTCATTTCCTATGAAAATTAAATATAAAAATAATAATTTGGATTTTAGATTTTATTTAAGGGTTATATTTTTTTAAGGTTTTTAAATTATTTTTTTAAAGACATTTCCTTTTTTTCCTATAAAAAAATAAAGTATAAAAATAATAATTTTAACGCTCTGAAATGTTAAATTACATTTTCTCTTAAAATAAAATCAATTAATTTAGATTTTACTGCATGAAGCACAGTTTTAGGTTACCATGTTTTCAGTGAATATAAATAATATTAATATAACACAGTTTTTTTTTTTTTTTTTTTTTTTTCATTTGTGTTTTAAAAATAAGTGCATTACAGGGTTGAGTCCCTTTGGACAAAAGCTTCTGCTGATGTTTTTCATTATTCAACACTATTAAGCTGCAACAACCATGTTCAATATTTCTGCTATAAACCTGATGGGGTTCTTCACTCACTTTAAATTTTCATTTTATAATACATTTGTATAAAGACTCTTTATGCCAAAAAGGTTCTATACACGGAAAAATGTCTTGCATAATATTTTAGTTATTTAATTTTGAAGAGATAAATATGTTTTATGAGCTATGTAATTCATCAAATTAAAAATGGAAGCCCGTCTTCATGACCGACCTGTTCCTCTGGGAGTGATGCCGTGTTGATCGCCCACAGAGGGGTTTCTAGTGTAAAAGGCGCCGTCATAAAGACTGAGACCGCAGATAAGCGCAGAGGGAGAAGAGCTGGATAATAGAATAAAGGGGAAGAGAATAAAGCTTTAATGCGAGTCGAGCTCATGCGTTTCCTGTAAGCTGCTCCACCTCTCATTACCGTAACCAGATCTGAGTGCATTAAACACACACACAAACCAGCAGGTGAAGAGAAAGAATAACCGCACCGGGAAAGAGTGTGTGACACTGAGCATTGCCTGGAAACCCAGCAGACTCTGTCTAGACGACGCTCGACCTAACCGGATTGACCATAACTGATGATCAGGGTTATTAATGACCAAACACACTCATGACCAGCAACCCTTCCTCTCCATCTGAGACTTGCTTCATCTCATATTTACCATAACTGATGATACCTGATGATCAGGGTTATAAATGACCAAACACACTCATGACCAGCGAGTCCCCGCCAGGACCCCACTGCTGGCCAGAAAGAGTTTTTTACATTTTTACTCAAAAATACAGTAAAAATAGTGAAATATTACTCCAGTGTAAATCATCTGTTCTCTATGTGACTATACAGTAAAGTGTAATTTATTCCTGTGGTCAAAGCTGAATTTATCATTACTCCAGTCTTCAGTGTCACATCCTTCACAAATCACTCTAATGTGAGGATCTAATGTGAGAAATATTTATGATATTATGATTTCTATGGAAACTGACATTTTACTTTTTTAGGATTCTTTGAGGAATAGAAAGTTACATTTATTTTTTGATTTTCAAAAAATCTTTACTGTCATTTTTGCTCAATATAATCCATACTTAATTGCTTAATGAAAGTATTCAATTCTTTGAGTGCAAAACTTGATTGTGTGTGTAAGTTTGGAGGTGATAGTTTAAATATTCATCAAATAAATGTAGCATTATAAAATTTGATTCACTGAAGATTCAATGATTATTTTCTCTGTAGTGAGTGTGTGTGTGTGTGTGTGTGTTGCATATTTTTAATGAGTTAAAGTAAAGCATTTTAGATAATAATGCCTAAATTCAGTTCTGGCATTTAAAATGATTGATTTTAGTTTCAAGTGTTGTTTTTGTATTGATATGGACAAAATAATATTGAATTTGAATACTAGTTATTGTTCAATGATCAATAATAGTGTCTATATCAGATATGTGTGGTTAAAATCATTTTTTGTTGAGTTTTTAAAAGATTATTCAGATAAATATAGGTTTTGCACTCATTTAAATTGTAAAGTGTCTGGGAAAGTTCATCTGAAGTTTGCGAGGATGTTTTCATCCGTCCCTCTAGAAACCCCCTGACACAACATCTTCCTGAAACTGAATATTCCAGCTTCATTTGCATACATTTCTCATCTCTTCTCCTTCGCCGTTCCGCAGCAGAATCTAAATCTGCTGAAATATGTCCTCAGTCTCCGACACCGGCCTGTTTATTTGCTCCTTTAATTACTGGAAATGTAATTAATTATGTAAATATTTCTGTTTTCTCAGGATATGGAGTGGCGGGAGAACTGTTGACATATCCACTCGATAAACAGCGCGTCCTCTGTGTTCACTGGGGGTGTGTGTTCGCTGGTCGCTCGCGTGC
Source organism: Cyprinella venusta (assembly GCA_038021265.1). NCBI lineage: Eukaryota > Metazoa > Chordata > Actinopteri > Cypriniformes > Leuciscidae > Cyprinella > Cyprinella venusta. The sequence continues at coordinate 15,638,680 of CM075878.1, forward strand.
TCTTGCTCAAAGGTCGCCTGAAGTTCAGGACAAACTTCTACAGCTCAAGCTAAAATGTTGAATGGTGGAATATGGATTCTGTAATCGCCTGTATTGGTCCGTATGGACCTGCATGGACAGAGTCGAGCGTGTGTGTGTGTGTGTGCGCGGAGCACCATCAGTGACCGTCTCATTGATGAAGAGTTCTTCTGAGAGCTGTTATCCCTGATGTGGAAAGATATTGCTTGGTAAACGAGATGGTGAGAAACATATAGAGCAGCCATTTTAGCAATCTCATGTTGAAGATTGATGCTGAGATGATCTGAGGAGAAGTTGTTTGTCCGGAGAATGGCCGTCTGATGTGTTTACTGTGGAATGACTCAATGCCGGCGATTCTGATTCAAATAAAAGACGAGAGATGTTGTTTGAGAGAGAGAGTCAGTTCTGCTGAGAGCACACTTATTCCTGTAAAGGCCCTTCTGTGTGTGTGTGTGTGTGTGTGCGTGTGTGTGTGTGTGTGTGTGTGTGTGTGTGTGTCTATTTGTGTATATGTGTGGGTCAAGTATATGTTATTTGTGTTTATGACCGCATTGTTGCACTTTTAGCGAAGGAGCTCAGAGACAAAGTCAACCTTACTACAATTTATTGTAATTAAAAGATCAAGACAGACTGGTTCTCCTTTCCACACGAACAGTTCACTACATTTAAAACTGCCATAAATCACCTTCCAAACACACCTGACATCGTTGTAATTAATAAACACAACAAAGCCGTTACAATAATAGAAATTGGTTGCTCTTTCGATGCTTACATGGACACCTGTTATGCTTCAAAATTGTTGAAGTATCAACTATGGTACAATGTCTTCAATAACTTTGGCTACTCTTGTAAAGTTATTGGCCTCATTTTTGGTAGTTTAGGCCATGTGCACAAGTTGTGTGTAAGAGGCCTGCAGATTTGCGGACTATATAAAAACAAGGCCAAAAAACTGACAAAATATTGCTCTGTATCCGCAGTAATTGGTAGCCTCTACATATGGAGGCGTAGGTGCCACCTTTACCCTTAGATGTGCATAATGGACTGAGATATTGGCTGTTGTTGTACACTTTTTTGTCAAATTTGGATTATGCCATGATATATGCTTATCTTCTAATTCAAATAAAGAATTTAAAGGGGTCATGAACTGGCTTTTTAAAGTTTATTATATTGTTGTCTGAGGTCAACTTATAACGTTTGCTTGGTTTTTGCATTCAAAAACATCAAAATGAACAAGTAATAGGCTATTTTGTACCCAGGTTGTGAGCCTACCTAAAAAACAGTCGGTTTTTATGGGCGTGTCGCACTGAAGACTTGGAAGTAAACACCCACTGCTGCGAATGGAGAACAGTTTTGCATATTATAATGAGTTTAAGTCACCCGTCGGCGGTGCACATGGGGGAAAACGTCAATTGTAAAATGGCAACCGGATTCGCCCATACATGTTCAACCCAGAGTCCATGTGTTGCTCAATTCCTGTCAGATCCAATATAGACGGTGCAGCACCGTTCTTTACTCTTAATCGTCTGCAAATCCAGTCTTGTTTACAAAATAATCCTCAGTGAAATGAAGCGAACAGACGACGATGTTTTACCTCATCAGCTGGAACGTCATTAAAAATAAAGTTTATCCATGCAGTCCTATTGGAATCCACAGGAAGCTTATGCAATGACTGTCGTCTTTCAAAACCAGGCACTGCACAATATTCTGTGTTGCCTGGTAGATCCGGTTTGTCATCACGAGGTAAGCATGTAGCCTACTTAGCTATGTGTGTAATGCGCGAATCGGTGGGCAGGGCTAAACCTGATGTGTTGAAGCAGGCGTTGATCTTCTTCTGAGGGGGTGGTGTTTTATCCTCTTTGTAGTTGTTTTATCCTCATAGTTCCCCACTTTTAAAAACGAGTAGTTTTCAGAGGCTGGTGTCAATAAAAGCTTTTATTAGACTAACAAGGACGTTTTCAGTTCTGAAACTTACAGGATATTATTATAATATGATGACCTCTTAGATGTCAAAAGCTCAAGGAAAATTTGATTTCTCAGTTCATCACCCCTTTAAATGTGTGTGTCTATTTGTGCGGGTCTAAGTACTTCTATGTGGGTCTGTGTGTGTGTGTGTGTGTGTGTGTGTGTGTGTGTGTGTATACGTGGGTGTGTGAGTTCACGTGTGTAACGGCGCAGCGTTTCTGGTTTACGTCACACACACCACACACACATGGCCAACACTGGCCAATAGTGAGCCTGTGTGTGCCGTTACACATGTGATGTCACTTGAGGCCCAAAGAGAAGAACATGAAGAGTGAACTGGTTGTTTTTGTTTGTTTTTTTTTTGCACACAGAAAGTGTTCTCAACATAGGCGTCATTTACGGGGGGGTGGGGGCCGGGGGGACCCACCACTTTTTGCCAAGGTCGATATTGTCCCCACCACTTTTGAAACATCTTCTGGGCACGGATGTACCAATACAAATAAAACGTCTCCAGTTAACAGCATTCGTTTAATTTGTTTGTTAAATAACAGGCGATCTAGCACTGAAATGTGTTGTCTTCTTTCGGAAATGCGCTTCAATCCGTTGCGGAGATTCGTTCCGGTGAAATCACAAATCAATGAAACAAATCAAACATGTCCCTGTTTCTCATGGGTTCTTATCCGCTCTCGTATATATTTTTTCCCTCATCAAAACATATACAACCACTGATAAACATTATATAAATTCAACCACTGATAAACATTATTGGTTTTGATTAGGGGAAAAAAAAAAAACCTACACGAGTGCTGACATTCTCTGGTGCGGATTAGAACCCCGAACTTCCCGAGTCCCGACACGCTAGGCAAAACTTCTACCTCTAGACCATCACTGTACATATCGTCGCTGCCCGATGAAAACCACGTACGTCCAAAACGGTTACTTTTCAGGAAGTGAAAAAAACATGTTATTTCAAAAACAGCTGAACGCAGCTTTGTCATGCTTGGCACAACATCTTTAAATGTAACCATATTCTTGCCAGTGTCATGATATAATCCATATTTGACCCAAAATCGAGTTTAAATGGACATACGTGCATATTGTATAGTAACGGTGGTCGATACGCGTTCTTCCGATCATTAATTAGAATGACCAAATCGCGTTTCACATTGACAGATGAATAGGCTACGCTCAGTTATGTCTCTTGCAAACTATGAAGAGACAGTGAATCATACACTGACATGGCGATGCTAGACTGATACTTTATTTACACAATCTTACCGTAATTTTGTCAGATATGAACAGCATTTTATTACAGATATGAGCTGAATTTTATCATCAGCTAATTTCAAAATCAAAGACATACATCAATAAGAGCTCGGCAACAGCCTGCCCTGGTAAGATCACTCCGTTTCTTTACTTGAAGATGATTGTGTGTGTGAGATGATTGTGTGATTGTGAAGATGATTGCGTCTGTGACTTACTTTCAGTTTCGCTCAGCTGCTCATCTGCGGTGATGCGTGTCGCCGTAGCGCCGTCATATCTGACTATAACGTGTCATATAGCCTATATAACACGCTCTCACTCGTTTATTTTTTTTTAGCATTTTTGGGAAAAGTAAAATATAGGCCTACATATGTGGTTTCAACAACCAGATTGCGTTTACTAGTAAAGATCCGAACACAATGCGAGCCAGACTACCTCCAGATGGTCAGGCAGATCCGATCACAATTCGATCATAACATATTTATACCTTGCATTAACATGCCTTTTTTATTATCCGGATAACTTATCTGGATACAGATCGCATTTTAATACCAGGTGTAGGGGTCTCAGAGACGAGACCGGCGAGAACTTCACGAGACTGGCGATCTGCCTCCACAGGGCGGGGAGATACTATACTGCCTATGGGAGATACGCTGCGTGATTGACAGCTTTGACAGCAAATGGAAATACGTGTAAATCAGATGACATGATTTCACAACTTTTCATTGGTCATTTAGATAATGTGACGCATCCTGTACACGGAAATGAACCTGGACATTCTATCAGTCAAAAAATCTCAAAATCGCCAAAAATGGACATACGTGGTTTTCATCGGACAGCGACGATATGTAATAAAGGGCGTAAATACTCTACATACTAACTATACTCGGACATTGTGCTCATTTTTATTTATGTACATCAGGAAGCTACAGGACATCGTCTTTCAAAACATGACCTTCTCGAAAGAGAAAAAAAAAAGAATGAATGCGTCATTGTACCCAGCACTTTTGAAAATGCCCTTCTGGGGACGTCTCTGTCCCCAGCACATTTCAAACCAAACTGACGCCCGTGGTTCTCAACACTTGATAATCTAAGGTTCAGCCACTGAAATCATTTAAACTACTTTAAAGATGTCTTTAATAACTTTCTGGGTTTTGATTATAGTAGAAGCCTATGGAGGAGTGATCCAGCTCTCAGATTTAATCACAAATATCTTCATTTGTGTTCTGAAGATGAAGGAAAGTCTTACGGGGTTGAACAACATGAGGGAGAGTCATTACTTTTTGGGAGAACTATCCCCTTCAGACACAATATCTTCCCCAGTATCTGATCTAAGAATGTTTGTAAATTTGGATATATAGGAAAAGCCAGACAGACAGTTTCAGTTTAGGAGTTAAAGCCAGAACTCATCCGGCGTTCAGCCGAAGTCGAGCAGGAACATCACAGACGCAGTGTATTCCCTGATCTCCTATCACTGACACTGTGTGTTCAGATCCTGAGCTTTCCCTCGCATACCAATAAAACATCAACATCTCATGAAAACACACACACACACACACACACCGCCCCATGACCGCCTTCTCCTTAATCCACTGTCCATCACGAGAGAAAGGCCTCTGCTGATGTCTGTGGAGAGTGCTGGTTGTACGGCCTCTTTGTGAAGGATATATCTGGGATTGTATCCGCACCGGACTTGCTTTAGAACCGTGAGATGCGAGTTCTAGCTTGAGCATCTCCAAATGTGGCCGCCGGGATCATGCTAATATTTATGATTACTCAGCTGAGGCTCTTATCTGCAAACTGCCACATGCACCCGGAATAATTCTGTACACCACAATATCGCACAATCCATTTCTTCTTTGCAGGAGAGAAAACAACACCACATCAGGCCGGTGGCTTCAGTGCTCCGGGAGACGAGGGTTTGATGAGAGTGTGGAAAACTGGAATGTTACATGATGATGATTGAGTGACAGGTGAAGGCCTAATTATTATTATTATGATTCTCGGGAAAGTTACATAAGCTTTCACGCACATACAAATTTAAAGGTTTCCTGTCTTTACTCTTACACAAACTAAACTCACCTAAAGGATTTTTAGGAATAACCACACTAATACTGTGTTTGACCCCCTTTCTTAATTCTACGTAGCATTGATTCAACAAGGTGCTGAAAACATTCTTTGGAAATGTTGGCCCATGTTGATAGGATAGTATCTTGCAGTTTATGGAGATTTCTGGGATGCACATCCAGGGCACGAAGCTTCCGTTCCACCACATCCCAAAGATGCTCTATTGGGTTGAGATCTAGTGACTGTGGCGGCCATTTTAGTACAGTCAACTCATTGTCATGTTCAAGAAACCAATTTGAAATGATTGGAGCTTTGTGACATGGTGCATTATCCTGCTGGAAGTAGCCATCAGAGGATGGGGACATGGTGGCCATAAAGGGATGGACATGGTCAGAAACAATGCTCAGGTAGGCTCTGGCATTTAAACGATGCCCAATTGGCACTAAGGGGCCTAAAGTGTGCCAAGAAAACATCCCCCACACCATTACACCACCACCACCAGCCTGCACAGTGGTAACAAGACATGATGGATCCATGATGGATGTTCTCTTTCTGTTTACGCCAAATTCTGACTACCATCTGAATGTATCAACAGAAATCGAGACTCATCAGACCAGGAAACATTTTTTTCCAGTCTTCAACTGTCCAATTTTGATTGGCAAATTATCGCCTCTTTTTCCTATTTGTAGTGGAGATGAGTGGTACCTGGTGGGGTCTTCTGCTGTTCCTCATCCGCCTGAAGGTTGTGTGTATTGTGGCTTCACAAATGCTTTGCTGCATACCTCGGTTGTTAATAGTGGTTATTTCAGTCAAAGTTGTTCTTGAACATGACAATGAGTACAGTGTACAAGGAGACACTATACTAAAATGGCCCCCACAGTCACCAGATATCAACCCAATAGAGAATTGGATGTGCATCCCACAAATCTCCATCAACTGCAAGATGCTATCCTATCAATATGGGCCAACATTTCTAAAGAATGCTTTCATCACCTTGTTGAATCAATGCCACATAGAATTAAGGCAGTTCTGAAGGCGAAAGGGGGTCAAACACAGTATTAGTATGGTGTTCCTAATAATCCTTTAGGTGAGTGTATATATCATTTATGCATGCTACCATTTATTTTAAATAAATAAAAAAAAAATCATTTTAATTTAACTAATATTATCTGAATTTATTAAATTAAATACAAATTTTACATTATGGAACTATTACACTGAAATACATACAGTATAACAAAAAAATCATAAAGGAGAACTTTCTTCTGACTGATTTTGAATCGATGTGACTGAGACCGGAGAACTCCAGCAGAGGGCGGAGCCTCCAGAGGGGTGGGGTCTGTTAAGGTGCAGAGCCTACAGAGGGGTTGGGCCTATTAAGGGGCGGAGCCTCCAGAGGGGCGGAGCCTCTGCATCTGAAGAGTTTCACTTCAGCGCAATGGCGTTGACTCACAATTTTAAAGAAAAGCCCATAAATGAAACACTTTCACACTGAAAGAGGAAGTGTTACATAAAATTTAGGCATGTAAATAAAGTTATGAAAATTTGCACCTCAACAAAATAAATGTTGTGGTGTTATTTCCATCAACATCATTTGTGGTCCAGATCTTGTGTTGATCTGTGAAGTCTCCTCAGCACATCCGAAGCCTCGTCTCAGGTCTCGACGATTCCTCAAGCTCCTCCTTCATTCTTTCCCGCTCTGAGCCTCGGGAATCTGTAAACTGCCTCCGGGTATATGTACATGATGATTTTCCTACATGGTTGTTTAATCAGTTAGGGTTAGAAGAACTCGTGCCACACATGTAACACGCTACACACATAATAATCCCTGCAATAATGATCCAATTATAGACTCTTAAGCATTTGCTTATTAAAACCAAACTGTGACTTATTTCAGTGTTTATTATAATATTCTGTGGAAAGACAATAAAATGTATTTGCAAGTATTGCTTTGCATGGTAACACTTTAGAATACGGTTCCTTAGTTAATGAATAACTACACAAGAACTAATGAGTAACACAATGTTAACAATCTAGTAACTATTATTAACAAGCAAGAAACTCTGATTAACGAACTAGTAAGTAATAGCGCACAGACGAAAGTGGTAGTTCACTATTAAGTAATCAATAACTACTATTTTTTTAATACTTCCCAGAGAACTACTGAAAAAGTTTATTAACAATCTAGTAACTACTATTAACTAAAAGAAATTCTTATTAACGAATTAGTAAGTAATAGCTCAATGATGAAAGTGTTACTAGATACTTCTGTGGGAATTACTAATTATTTGGATTCGTATTATAAAGTGAAGATCATTGGAACTAACTAGTAATTACTCAAGTGTTACTAAAGACATTTTCTAAAAGTATACTAAAGTTCACCAAAAATCTCAAACATTTGCACAAATCATGACTAAAACATGTAGTAACACTTGAGTAATTACTAGTTAGTTCCAATGATCTTCACTTTATAATACGGATCCAAATAATTAGTAATACCCACAGAAGTATCTAGTAACACTTTCATCTGTGAGCTATTACTTACTAATTATTTGGATCCGTATTATAAAGTGAAGATCATTGGAACTAACTAGTAATTACTCAAGTGTTACTACATGATCTAGTCATGATTTGTGCAAACATTTGAGATTTTTGGTGAAATTTAGTATACTTTTAGAAAATGTCTTTAGTAACACTTGAGTAATTACTAGTTAGTTCCAATGATCTTCGCTTTATAATACGAATCCAAATAATTAGTAATTCCCACAGAAGTATCTAGTAACACTTTCATCTGTGAGCTATTACTTACTAATTTGTTAATAAGAATTTCTTGTAGTTACTAGATTGTTAATAAACTTTTTCAGTAGTTCTCTGGGAAGTATTAAAAAATAGTAGTTATTGATTACTTAATAGTGAACTACTACTTTCGTCTGTGCGCAATTACTTACTAGTTCGTTAATCAGAGTTTCTTGTTAATTAATAGATTGTTAATATTGTGTTACTCATTAGTTCTTGTGTAGTTATTCATTAACGAAGGAACCGTATTCTAAAGTGTTACCCTTTGCATTTACATTGATGCATTTAGCAGGCTCTGTAATCACGTAATGCATATCATTTAACAGGTCTCCTCATACTGAACAACCTTGCCTCAAGAACCACATGCAGTCAATCAATTAGTTCATTAAATACTTTTACTTTTACAAACTAGTCCTATGTTTTTTGCCCAATCAGATCCAAATCACTGCAGTACAATTCTCTGGACTCTCTAGATCAATAATTGTCAAAAAAAAAAAAAAAAAAAAAAAGAAGTTTAACTTCACCCTTTGGGTCGCTATAACATGATCGTTTAGAAAATGTGTATGGCAAAAACACTATAAAGCTTATAAATCCTAAACAAAAACTCAGAAAACTCTCTAAAATCTCTTATGTTCTTGAAGCCCTTAAATGCTCGAAAATACTGAATACTGATACTGATACTAAACGTTGCTTGTTGTATTTATTATTGGAGTCATCTCATTTTTTTAGCAATTGCATTTCTTTAGTACATGTATTTATTCAATATAAATTAAAAGTAAATTAATTGTTTATGTTCACATAATTAAAACAATAATTTTATGTTATTTTCTAGTCCACTTGTAGGCTCTATCGGCCCTCATCAGGTTTTCTTGTCTTCCACTTCTTCACGTCCACGTTTACATATGAAGTGTTTAAAGTATATAGTGTTCAGGAGTGTGATGCTGTGATGCCGCACACACACTGAGCTTTACACACATACCTCTGGCTCTGCTGGTAATGAGAACAACAGCACTGGTTAGCCGAGACTCCAGCCTGTGACTCGCTCAGATAACATGCTTATCCACGGAGAACATCAGTGTGCAGATGTGTGTGTGTGAGAGAAACATGGATTAAATCATTACCCACAACCCCCCTCTCGGCCTCAGACCAGGACCTTCTGCTTGAGTCTCATTGAACTGTCAAAACATGGAGATTGTGTCTCGTCTGTAGAGCAGGATGGAGGGATCATTCCCCCGAGTGTGTTTAAGAGTGTGTAGTGCTTCTCCCTGGTGTGGTGTGTGTGTTACATTGGCACATCAACACCTTCAGCTCACTGACTCCCGAGATCCGGCTTTAGGGATTCACACAGCACAAACTGCACATCTGGGAATACACTTCCTTTAAGTGTGTGTGAGTGTGTCCTGGGAGAATAACCCCCTCTGATTGGCTGTAAGTGGCTTCCTTCATTCCTTGCTTCCTTCTTTCATTCCTGCATTCATTCGTTCTTTCCTTCATTTCTTATTTCTTTACTTCGTTCCTTCATTCCTTCTTTCATTCCTTATTTCCATCCTTCTTTCCTTCCTTCTTTCATTCCTCCATCCCTTCCTTCCTATTTCCTTCTTTCTTTCTTTTCTTCCTTCCTTCCTTCCTTCCTTCCTTCCTTCCTTCCTTCCTTCCCTCCTTCCTTCCTTCCTTCCTTCCTTCTTTCATTCCTTCCTTTTTCCTTCCTCCCTCATTTCCTTCCTTATTTCCTTCCTTCCTCCCTTATTTCCATCCTTCTTTCCTTCCTTCTTTCCTTTCTTCCTCATTTCCTTCCTTCTTTCATGCCTTCCTTCCTTCATTCCTTCCTTCTTTCCTTCGTTCCTTACTTCCTTCTTTCCTTCCTTCCTTTGTTCCTTATTTCCTTCCTTCTTTCATCTTTCCTTATTTCCTTCCTTCTTTCATTCCTTCCTTCCTTCTTTCCTTCCTTCTTTCATTCCTTCCTTCCTTCTTTCCTTCTTTTCTTCCTTCCTTCCTTCCTTCCTTCCTTCCTTCCTTCCTTCCTTCCTTCCTTCTTATTTCATTCCTTCCTTCTTATTTAATTCCTTCATTTTTTCTTTCCTTCCTTCCTCCCTTCTTTTTTCATTCCTTCCTTCCTTCTTATTACATTCCTTCCTTTGTTCTTGCCTTCCTTCCTCCCTTCTTATTTCCTTCCTTCCTTCCACCGCTCCCCTCACTCTTTCTCTCCGTTCCTTTCTTTATCTACCGATTAGCTGTGAAAATAACCTCAGAGGAGAAGGTCAAGTGACTGTTTTTTTGCTTCTCTGCACCCTTCATTGTTTTATTTAAGGTCCAGAGCGATAGAGTGCTCTGAGGTGGCCTAGCATGAAATTGTAATGCCACGATAAACAAAAGGCTGTACATTACACAGATGCAGTGTGTGGGTTTCACGTATTTGATGCGTCATTTCACAAAGGCTCACATCAACCCTGCAATCATGTGCGTATATTGATTCAGTGCCGGATGTTCGGAATAAAACGCATATGAACTGTGGTTTTGTGCGTGTCTGTTATTTTGTTCTTTCAAAAAACAAACCACAAACAGTATTATACATCCTAACCCAGCAACTTATTTCCTCCTGTTCGATGTTGTGAACTCATTAATTTTCCAAGTGAGCTGCATGGCGACTTCGGGGGAAATGAGCTACAGGCGACAAAATGCTGGCGTGTCCAGTGAAGTGCGTAAGTTGAGAAAAGTTTTATTTTATGCAAATGGCAGCGATTACCAATGGGACTGAGACAGCAGGACTTGTGTCTTCTGCCAAGAGAATGATGTTGGCGAGGTTCAGCAAGATGCAAGAGAAGTTAATCTTCACTGTGAACAATTAAGTCTCTGATTGTGGACATGCAGTTAATTATTATAGAAAAAGGAAACTGAGAAATATTGCATGTACTTTGTGCGAGTACCACATATTGTGGCCCCACTATTTACTTTTTTATTTACTGACATAATTCTGAAATTGAATTCTAAAAACTTGCTTTGACATCATTTAAGGAAAATACTCCTTTAACAACTTTACACTGTAAATAATAAGCAAAAATAATCAATAAAGCAATATTCCACTTGGATGCAATTTTCTGTGACATTACTGACATATATAGAAGTGCAATTTGTAAAAGATGTCAGATGGAATAACAATATGGAGTGATTTTGACCAACAATATTAGTTTTTACCGGTCAGTGTTCTGTTCTTCCATAAGGACGTACACATAGTGTGTGTGTATATACGTATATATATATATATATATATATATATATAAATTGTTCACTCTTTGTTACCTGTATATTGCAGCCATTTGCTAAAATCATTTAAGTTAATTTTTTCCCCCTCATTCCCTCATTAAACGTCGGTGGACAGCCATTTTCAGGTCTCTCCAGAGATGCTCAATTGGGTTTAAATCAGGGTTCTGGCTGGGCCATTCAAGAACTGCCACGGAGTTGTGAAGCCACTCCTTCGTTATTTTAGCGGTGTGCTTAGGGCCATTGTCTTGTTGGAAGGTGAACCTTCGGCCCAGTCTGAGGTCCAGAGCACTCTGGAAAAGGTTTTCGTCCAGGATATCTCTGTACTTGGCCGCATTCATCTTTCCCTCGATTGCAACCAGTCGTCCTGTCACAGTGATCTTTGGGTTCTTCTTTACCTCTCACACCAAGGCTCTTCTCCCCCGATAGGTCAGTTTGGCTGGACGGCCAGCTCTGCACAAAAGGGTTCTGGACATCCCAAACGTCTTCCATTTAAGCATAGATATATACACTAGACCTCACCTTGGGGTTCTAAGCATGCGTCAAAACCGCCGCCATCTTGGAACAGGGGTCTTGTCATAGGAAGTATCTAGGTAACGCTGCTATCTCTGCTTTTACCTCGAATTCATTGATGGTGGGGGACTTTTGTGCAGCGTATGATGTTCACGGATGAAATCTGAACTAGGAAGAATGTTTTTTAAAAAAAAATAAAAAAAATTCTTTCTGGAATCAATGATAAATACATGTCTGACCGTTGGAACAAACCAAAAAAAAAAAAAAAAAAACGAAAAATCGCATTCATGATGATTTATGGTGATTTTATTTCCGTTAGACCTGTGTCTACTACATTGACGCTGATGCATTAAAGTGGAGGGGCTCCCCTGTTTCAAGATGGCGGCTCTATTGACGCATTCGTTCCAATGAACTGCCGTAGCCAAGGTGAGGTCTATGCCAGAGGTCTATGCTATAGTGTATATGTCTATGCCATTTAAGGATTATGGAGGCCACTGTGCTCTTAGGAACCTCAAGTGCAGCAGAATTTTTTTGTAACCTTGGCCAGATCTGTACCTTGCTACAATTCTGTCTCTGAGCTCTTCGGGCAGTTCCTTTGACCTCATTTGCTCTGACATGCACTGTGAGCTGTAAGATCTTATATAGACAGGTGTGTGGCTTTCCTAATCAAGTCCAATCAGTATAATCAAACACAGCTGGACTCAAATGAAGGTGTGGAACCATCTCAAAGATGATCAGAAGAAATAGACAGCACCTGTGTTAAATATATGAGTATCACAGCAAAGGGTCTGAATACTTAGGACCATGTGATATTTCAGTGCAGTCTCATCCCAAGACGTCATACAGTTGACGTCTTGGGGCGTCTTTTGACCATACGCCAACATCGTTTTGGGGTACCCTTTAACGTCGGTTAGATGACGTTATCGGATCCTAACCATACCACAGACCTAAACCTACCCCTAAACCTACCCCGTCACCTAACTGACGTTTAAGCGTCAGTTGTATGATGTCCCAGGATCGTCATGTAACTGACTTAAAGGGTACCCTAAAACGGCGGATGTTGACGTATGGTCTAAAGACGTCCCAAGACGTCAGTTATATGACGTCTTGGGATGAGATTGTGTTAGATATTTCAGTTTTTCTTTTTTAATAAATGTTCAAAAATGTCAACAATTCTGTGTTTTTCTGTCAATATGGGATGCTGTGTGTACAATAATGAGGGAAACAAATGAACTTAAATGATTTTAGCAAATGGCTGCAAAATAACAAAGAGTGAAAAATTTAGGGGGTGTGAATACTCTCTGTATCCACTGTGTGTATATATAATTATAATAATAAGTAAACTTATAATGAATTCTCAACACCGGGTTTTTACAATCTTAGAATCATGTGAATGGGCTTTCAGTGTCAGGCCTTTGTTTTTCAGCCCTAAGCGCTGCCTTTTATTTAATATAAAACTATTACTGCCGCTTTGTATTGTGAACTAAAACCATAAACAAATTTCATAATTTTCAACACCGCCTCCATTCCAGGAGGAGTGACACTGTGCTGGAATTTATCAGGCGTGATTTGATTGGCCCGTCGCTAATCTCTCGTCACAGCAAAATCACATTCCATTGGACATTCTTCATGTCAATCAGACTATGTTTGCCCGCCCACTCGTGGCGCCAAATAAGGCAGAGTGTGTGTGTGTGAGTGTATGCATGTGTGTGTCAGAAGCCCGGACAGCTCGCGCTCCTCATCCCGCACTGGAGTCACGCGCGCTCGGCTGAGACATGACCAGAGTCCCGCGAACATGGAGCAGTTTAAAGCCATCGTTCCTGTTCTGTGGATATTATTGCTCAACAGAAACGAGGAGTCCCGCGCAGAGGAAGGTAACGTTATGCATCATCTTTATAATATTCATTATCGTTATAACTGTTCAGATACCAGGTGAATGTGTTCGTCCAGACGGGAAGTGTGTAACTCACTGCAGGTGTGTGTGTGTGTGTGTGTGTGTGCGCGCGTGCGCGCGCCCTTTTATATTCCTGCGATGCAAAGTAAAGTTAATAAGCAGAGAAAGAAAGGACCGGCGTTTTGAATTATGATAGATGAGATTTACAAGCTTTTGAAAGCAAGCAATCCGCGACAGGACGCTGTTGACGACAGGCTGCAACAATCTGTCGTTTAAGGGGAAATGTGACATGTTCATATGCGAAATAATAAAGGGTTGCGAATGATTGAACATGGTTACATTTATTCTCACAAGATGCTACTGAAACACTAAATTATGATTTTGTATTAAAAGAAAAATGCCAATATAAGCACTTTTTAATATTATAATATCGAGATTAAAACGACAAGATGGATAATCTTTTTTTGATAATCTTATTTTTTTTGTTTGTCATTTTAAACTGTTTTTCTTTATGTTTGTATTTTAATTATGATTTTGTATTAAAAGAAAATTGTCAGTATAAGCACTTTTTAATATTATAATTTCGAGATTAAAATGACAAGATGGAGAATCTTTTTTTGATAGGCTAATCTTAATTTTTTGTTTGTCATTTTGAACTGTTTTTCTTTATGTCTGTATTTTAATTGTATGTTTTTATTTTTTAAAATGAAAGATGGAGAAAAACTGATTTTATTTTTTTTGGATAATCTTTAATATTTGTCATTTTAAGTTTTTCTTAATCTGTAGTCGTTTTATGTTTAATTTTTCTTTGTCCTGTCATTTTAATCTTCTTATTGTAATACTACAAAAGCAGGTTTGTGTTGCACTGGATTGGGACTGTGGGATTGTTGGACAGTCGGGAAAGCTTCATCAGTTGTGATGCATTAGCTCAGGTGAGGTCAACTAGTGTCCTAATGAGAGGACGGATAATAGTGGCGTCCCTTCAGGCTCAAGCCCAGCTGCACACACACACACACACACACACACCTATACACCTCTGCCAGCCCCGTCCTCTGCTGGAATGCTGGTCTGCTGGATTACAGTCGTTGCCTTAATGAGTGTTTTGACAGCGATTAATTGCAGTGTAAGCGATGTGTTCTGAAAGGCTTGCGTGGCAGCGGTGAGATATGAAGGTTTGTGATTGAGCTGAATATGTTCTCACTGTAGGAGAAGCTCTTTGTCCACGGTTGTGTCCCAGTCCTGCTGCGCGCTTCTCTTTGTGTGCAGCATCTCTCTCTCTCCTCTGTGTTCTGTCTGTCAGCCGGGTTCAGGCCGGATCAAGCTCTTTGTTGGTGCCAGTTATACTAAGAATTCACCTAAAAATGAAAATTGTCGAATTTACTCGCACTCATGCTGTTTCCAAACTCATATGCTAGCGTTTTATATATATATATATATATATATATAAAAACACACACACACACAAACACACACTTGCATGCATGATATTTGAGTTGTTCAAAGGTTTGGCGTCAGTCAATATGACGCCAATTTTATTTTTTAAAAACTAATATTTTCATTCTGCAAGAATGCATTAAATTTATCAATATTTAACCATTACAAAAGAATTCTATTTCAAATAATTCAGTGGACGGTTTCCACTGAAATCTAAACTGTGTTCAACACTGATGATCATCATAAATATTTCTTGAGCATCATAGAGTGATTTGTGAAGGATCATGTGACACTGAAGACTGCAGTAATGATGATAAATTCAGCTTTGATCACAGAAATAAATTACACTTTATTATATATTCACATAAAGAACAGATGATTTACACTGGAGTAATATCACACAGTTTTACTGTATTTATGGTCAAATAAATGCAGCCATGATGAGACTTTCAACAGCATAAAATACTGGTATTGACCCCAAACCAAGGTAGTGTGTGTTGTGTGGCATCCGTTCTCTCCATCCGTTAGTTTCCTCACACATGCTTGGATCCGTCACTCCTCATCCTAACACACCTCGGCATCTCATTGAGGGCTTATTTGCTGTGTTTGAGTGGTTTCTGTGGCTTGTGCATCAGCCGTGTTGGTCACACTGTTCCTTCAGCCTGTGTGTATGGACACACACCGAAAGCTTTATAAGCCTGTCATCTCTGTGCTGGCGTCCATCAACTCTGCAACACTCGCCGGCACACAGTCATGCTACCCAACGTGCCCATATATTTATCGATTCAAACAAAGACCAGTTTGCATGGAAACTCATACCTCTGCTCTAAAAGCATGTTTATTATAGTCTCAGCTCGGACTGTCACAATATATCGCAATACACAAATGCAACAATATGTACAGTGCATAGTTTCATTAATTCAAGGTTTAGTGTCAGTACTACATTAAACTACTATATATAATGTATAATGCAATGGGGGATATTTGTGTGTCCTGATAATGCTAAATGTCTTGTTACCAGTAAAAAGTGGCCTACATTATTTTAAATATATCTAGTCAGCGACAGATCAAGCATATTACTCTGTGTAATTCTGTATTTTCAGCTTCAGACTCATGAATATGTTTATTCTGGTGTCTCTATTGTCCTGTGCTTTGAGTTTTCAGTACCAAGTCTATTCATTTACACACACAATGTAAAACCAAATTTAGCAAATTTATCAACAGTACATTTTTTTGTTAACCTTTTACCATACGTGTTGGAGTATCGCAGTAATCTGGTCTGGTGAGTTCAGTGTCGTGATGTGTATCGCACCACTACACGAAGGTCTCGTCACCCCAGTCTCCGCTAATGATGACGGGTTTGAGCGTCAGGATCTGTGCTGGCCGTCCCTTCAGTTGCTGAAGCTGAGCAGGGAAGGTTAGAGAGATTTGTGAGGTTGGCAGGCGTAACAGGGACGTTTAGTGGGCCGTTGTGAAGTGTGGACTCACAGTGAGCCAGAAAGGGAAGCGATGAGGGCTGGAGACAGGAGACGGCCGAGTCCCAAAACAGAAACACTGACTCTGGAGGTGTTATGTGGAGGTGGAAGGACAGCGAGGCATCTCCGGATGTTTGCGTGATCAAACTTGCTGAACATGACCTCATAAGCGCTCGGTGTGAAGCGCACTATACAGGGAACGACTCGTGCTTCATGCGAATGTTGCAATATGTTAATATTTTGGCATAAATTGGCATACAAAACACTAGTCAGTTATTTAAACAAAGTGTAAATAAATTATGGGTAAAGTACGGTAATAAATTAAAATCTTATAAGTAACAGCTTGCAATATCAATATAAAATACCAATCTATAACAGTAATACACTCCCCTAAAGGATTATTAGGAACACCATTCTACGTGGCATTGATTCAACAAGGTGCTGAAACCATTCTTTAGAAATGTTGCCCATATTGATAGGATAGCATCTTGCAGTTAATGGAGATTTGTGGGATGCACATCCAGGGCACGAAGCGTCCGTTCCACCACATCCCAAAGATGCTCTATTGGGTTGAGATCTGGTGACTGTGGGGGCCATTTTAGTTCAGTGAACTCATTGTCATGTTCAAGAAACCAATGGGCTCTATGCACAACTGCATTACTTCCTGAACTTCAGCCAGCTCCTTATTTCCTGTATACCATTATTGGACAATTTGATTAATTCAGGTGTGCTTGACCTCAGTAGTCACGGCAACAATAATCAAACACACCTGAATTAATCAATGTGTCCAATAATGCCAGACAGGAAACAAGGAGCTGGCTGAAGTTCAGGAAGTAGTTGAGCTGTGCATAGAGCCTATTTGAAATGACTCAAGCTTTGTGACATTGTGTATTATCCTGCTAGAAGTAGCCATCAGAGGATGGGTACATGGTGGCCATAAAGGGATGGACATGGTCTGAAACAATGCTTAGGTAGGCTCTGGCATTTAAACGATGTCCAATTGGCACTAAGAGGCCTAAAGTGTGCCAAGAAAACATCCCCCACACCATTACACCACCACCACCAGCCTGCACAGTGGTAACAAGGCATGATGGATCCATGTTCTCATTCTGTTTACGCCGAATTCTGACTTCACCATCTGAATGTATCAACAGAAATCGAGACTCATCAGACCAGGCAACATTTTTCCAGTCTTCAACTGTCCAATTTTGGTGAGCTCTTGCAAATTGTCGCCTCTTTTCCTTGTTTGTAGTGGAGATGAGTGATACCCGGTGGGGTGTTCTGCTGTTGTAGCCCATCCGCCTCAAGGTTGTGCGTGTTGTGGCTTCACAAATGCTTTGCTGCATACCTCGGTTGTAACGAGTGGTTATTTCAGTCAAAGTTGCTCTTCTATCAGCTTGAATCAGTCGGCCCATTCTCCTCTGACCTCTAGCATCAACAAGGCATTTTCGCCCACAGGACTGCCGCATACTGGATGTTTTTCCCTTTTCACACCATTCTTTGTAAACCCTAGAAATGGTTGTGCGTGAAAATCCCAGTAACTGAGCAGATTGTGAAATACTCAGACCGGCCTGTCTGGCACCAACAACCATGTCACTCTCAAAATTGCTCAAATCACCTTTCTTTCCCATTCTGACACTCAGTTTGGAGTTTAGGAGATTGTTTTGACCAGGACCACACCCCTAAATGCATTGAAGCAACTGCCATGTGATTGGTTGATTAAATAATTGCATTAATGAGAAATTGAAAAGGTGTTCCTAATCCTTTAGGTGAGTGTGTGTGTGTGTGTGTGTGTGTGTGTATATATATATATATATATATATATATATAAACAGACATGGTTTCAAGTATCTATACATCAAAACAAGAACATGAAGTAATATCAGACAACTTTTTTTGATATTTTAATCAAATCTGCAAATTTGTTTGAAGATATAAATTATAATGATAAAAGAACTGGCATCTGTCAAATAATCTCGGGCGTATGAAGAATGGACAGTGATATTAAATACACCTTATTAATGATGCGAATTATTCACAGGCGAGCAGATAAACCAAGCATATAAAGGCCAGTAGAAAACCTTTATAAAGATGCGTAACCATTGCATTCATATGCTTGGCTCTCTTTGCATCATCAATCATGTTTTAGTACATTTTCACTTTGTGTTTTAGAACGCCCTGCTATTTTTTTGTGATTGAAATATTGCTGTATATGAATCACAAGTGCTTAAATCTAGCATTTTGTTTTTCTGATTTGAGAGGCGATCTGAATATTGGTGTTTTGAAAGATATGGAAGATTGATTGACGGTCCTAAAGTTTTGTCCTCCAGGCCTCAACTATATCAATAGCCATGATTATCTGGTGTGGATGTCACTGGAGAATCTTTACATTCAGCATTACTTGAACTCTGGTAATTATGCTTGATAGGTTTCATTATTGACGAGTCCCGTATGGAGTGTATCGGTGTGGATCGATGCAGTGTTCAGCGTCTGGAGAGGAGGGTCTCTGGACTGGGATTCATCTTTGTCCTGGCGAGGACAGGTTTCTGCTGGATCTGCAGGAATATCCCTGGAGACAGAGGCATTTCTGAGGCAGTTTTATGAAAACAATGGATGTTTTATTGCCAGGAGAATATTAATGTTCCTGGAATGCGATGCAGCTTTATAAAGGCGACAAATAAAACATGCTTTTTTAGGCTGTCAGTGTCGTGTGAACAACCAGATCGTCCTTCAACTGCATTGTGTTGCCTTTATCTTTTCACATGGCTGTAATGCGTCAGACAGAACGTGCTGTTAATACACCTGACCTCTTGTTTTGCTGATCTTTATATTTAAGAGGATCTGTGATGCTTTTGTTCCATGTTCAATTTGCTTTTGTTGCTGTGTGAGGATGAAGAAGTTCTTCTCTAGATCTTTGTCAGTGTTCCTGAACTCCTTAAACGCCTCCATTGTAGTCTTGAGTTTCTTCCAGAACGAACACGTCACAATATTCCTTATTATAATAATTCATACGCAGCATAAAGGGGCGGGGCCTGGTTGAATTATATGGTAGTGTGTTAAACTGGTGGTTATGGTAAGGGGTGGGACATTTCCTAAACACTCTCGAAGTGCTCGACCAATCACAACACACTGCTCCAGCCGACCAATCAGAGCACAGTGTGCTTTCAGAAGGAGGGGCTTCATAAAGACAGGAAGTAAACAGAGCGTTACTGACAGACTGGGAAGTGAGGAGCCGCAACAATGAGAAAAAAAAAGTTTCCATTGAGTTATCTGCGTACAGATGACACCATCGTAAAGATGATCCCCATTCACATGGATCTGGGAAAACTATTAAAACCGTTGTATTCTGCTGCCAGGCCAGTAGATGGTGATGAAACACTATAGACTGAACACGTAATACACATGTACATGACGTCATCGTCTTCAGAGATTTGGGTTTTTGTTTTTTACACAGAGACCGTTTTCACTTGCACTCTATGGGCCCTATCTTGCACCCGGCGCAAATGACTTTATACACAAACGCATGTATCATTCCTATTTTGGACGCGCACAAAGCCGGATTTTTCCCTCAAAAGACGCACGTCGGTAAACTAGGAAATGAACTTGCGCTCCCTGGGCGGATCGACGCAAAAAGGAGGCGTGTTTCGGCGCAAACATTCCCTGGTGCTATTTTACACTTCCAGAACACAATTGCGTTGCGCATTGTTCATAATGCTATTTTAAGCGCGCATGCTTGGCCATAATGTAGCGGGTACACAACGCGCATACACTGATTCTCTCATCAACATAGATGCAGTAGTTTTTATTTTTGCAAATCATACATTATAACAAGGAAAAATATTAACACATGAGGGAAATCATTGTGGTTTACATGAAGATGAAAAAACCGAATTACCCATTTCTTAAGGCTAATTGTAGGCTAGTACTAAAGGATCAGACCTGTTTGCCCAATAGTGGCAAGAAACATACGTACAGGCTATAATGTTTAACCGACGCTGATGTGATAGAGTTTCTCCCATCCCCACACAACGTCACTTCTGTCTATCACTGTCCTGACAAGAACGTCGGTCTCATCGGCTGTGAAGGCTCCTGGCGCGCGCCTGGTAAATCCGCCGTTATAATAGCAATCCGTCATGCAACATGCGCACCTGTTCTTAAAGGGTATGTTGGATGGCTCTCGGATTGGTCTATTTCACGTTACACCCAAACCACACCTATGAATAATGAAGCTACTTCAGACCAACCTCTTTTAGATTTGCGCCAGGCGCAAGAGGCATTTATCCCGCCGGGAAAATAGCAACAGCGCCGGAACCCGCCCACAAAGTTACTTGCACCATGCGCTTTGACACTTGCGTTTCAGATCGTTAAAATAGGGCCCAAAGTCTGTTTACACGTAAAAACTAAGACTTTTTGGCATTTTCGTTTACATGAAAATGGCATTTTGGGCGCCTGAAAAAGCCAACTTTTGAAAAAGGGTTTCAAATTTCACGTTTTTGAAAATGGTCTCTGTGTAAACAACAAAAACCCGAATCTCTGAAGACGAGGATGTCATGCACATGTGTATTACATGTGCAGTCTTCAGTGTGTCATCGCCATCTAGTGGCAGAATGCAGCGTTTGTTTTTCGCAGATCCTTGTGACTGGGGATCATTTTAACAATGGTGTCGTCTGTACGCAGAAAACTCGAAGGAAAAACGTCTCCATTTCAAGCATATCGTTGTGGTGTAAACAGCCTTTGACACCCGTTTCAAAATCTTGTGTTTTCAGGCACCCAAAACGCATTTTTTTTTAAACTGTTTTAGTTGAAAGCGTTGTCGTGTAAACGGCCCCTTAATACGGGCTCTTTAGAGCTTTTCCTCTGTGAACATGGACTGTTTGTTCTCACGTTTTCTTAACATGGTTCAGTAGCTTGATTGTAATCTGGATTTTAGGGATGATGAAGAGGAAAGGTTTTCTCATGCAGATGTGGCCTTACGTAAGACTCAGACCTGCGGCTCTTTTAAAAGTTTAATGAATACGACAACAAACGAGCAGTTGGGAACAAATGTTGCCTTTCTCTGGTTGTGCAACTATTAGTGAGCTTGTTCATTTCCTAATGTGGAGATTTTAAAGCAGGACACACTTTTAACTACAGATATTTTTATTGATTTAGGGATTTTGTCCTGCCAGATCTGATCTAACGAAAGCCAATGCTGACACGAAGAGTTTGCATATGTTTTTCCGTTAAAATCATTTAGTGTGCCATTCGAAGTATTGATTGAATAACTTTTTGACAGTAAAAATCATGAAAATGGAATGCGTAGTTTGTTTGTTTTTTCAATGTAATTAATTTATGCACAGAATGCATAAATCCCCCAATGTATAAAAATATAATTAAAAAATAATGAACACTAAAGAATAATAGTTTTCTAATGTTTATAGTTATGTTTTTTGGATAAATATGTATTTTGTCACACCATATGATAATTTCAGGTGTTAAAATAAAAAATAATAAAGAATTATGAAATAATGTTGATGCAATGCAAAAGTGTTCACCCCTGTTAAATCTAAGGCCAGTTTCAGCCTCAGCGTAATCATTTACAATAATTTACATTAACCCCTGAATTGCAGTACCAATGTAATACAGTATGAAACAATATTTGTATATCAGAATGAGACAACCAATCATAAAGTGCCCCAGTGCTTACCTCATTGATTATTCATGAGCTGTGTACACTTGCAAAAACGATCTCATGCTGTATGTTTAGTTTTGAGCATCTAAGAAAGGGATGTCAAACCAGTTAACTGATGAAGAGCTGGTATGATATACACGATTTAAGACAACCAGAGAGCGCTGATATTTGGATATTCCCACAAACTTTTGCGTGCTGTAAGTTGTCCAATCAGTGCTTTAACCTCATGAATATTCAAATGAGGTAACCCATGATTAGCAGAACTTAGATCATTTCATGTTTGTCACAGTACCTCAGTGTTTCACTCTTGCTTACGTGGTTGTTTTATTGGAGATAATGCATTTCTGATGTCAAGAAAATCTTTCTGTCGATACATCAGTGGTGAATTCAGTCCCAAAGCTCATAATAAAAGCCACGGGCAACATCTTCTTAGTCCCCTGCAGTCAATCATTTTATCCCTTAACTCATCTTTGATAACCAAAATGATATTTTTAAACATTTTTCCTGTAAAATTAAATTTCTTTATACAATAACATATCTGGAATGTAACTCGACACCCTTGCCTCATTTAGCAGAAGTGGTACTATGAATATGCGAATGAGCCCCTCCTCCACTCACTCACTCAGAGATCCACTGACACACGTTGATCTGATTGGTTACAAGGTCGTTTGTGACGTCAGAAACACCAGCGATTTCAAAGCATGTTTTTGAGACTGTCTTTGGTTCGCTGCAGTTTTAAGCAGGAAATACTCAGCAATGCTGTCGACTTATGAATTTACACATGGTTTGTCTTAAAGCATATTAAAAATGCCACATAGACAGATAAACAAGCTGGATCTTCACCACAGGGAGACGTTAAACTTTAATGTTTCGTTCAGCATCCTCACAGCACCGTCGGTCTACTTCAAGGGTTTGATATTTGAACCAGCTGATATGTAGAGTGGATTGTAAGTATCATAGAGGGATTTTTACTCAGTTTAGATGTGTCTCCCTGCGTGACAAGGGCTCTTCAACAGTGCCGTTTGGCCCCTTCGGTCCCTCAGATCCCCGTGAAGGTGATGTGCAAAACCCCATTAATCTTTTGAAGAGGCATTTGACCTTTGAAACTCATTAAGCGCTGCACCCTCACAGATGCCGGATATGAGCCGGATATGAGCCGTGTCCTTCTCCCTCTTTATCAGTGCGAGACAGGAACATGTTCTCTCGGCTTCCCTCACCGGTGGAGGCTTTGACCAGTGACCTGGAAAATCACCCGACCTTTTAATACGTGGTTTCCCGCTGATGAATAAATTCATAAATGTATGCTCTGGCATGAAGGCTTTACTCGGCCTCCCCAGAGCCGTGGGTTTAGGAAAACATTAGTTCTGGGATTGCTCTTGGGGGTGTAGTTGGGGTTGTGGTTGGAGTTGTTGTAGTTGCAATTGGGTTTGGGGTTGTGGTTGGAGTTGTAGTTGCGGTTGGGGTTGTGGTTGTAGTTGCGGTTTGGGTTGGAGTTGATGGTTGCAGGCTGGAAACGTGGCGTAGTGGTTTAGTGCATGCGCTCTGAGTTTTGCTGCTCATTTGAGAGAATTGATGAAGGATCTGCAGAAATACGGTTTCAAAATCCAATAGGTTCTTGTTCTTGTAGGGGTTGAATAAGAATTTGAGTTATGTTTTAATTTGACACATCATCTACATCATCAACTAATGAAAATGAAATCCCCACTAAACTCATTAAGTGTTTTAGTGTTGTTCATATAGACCATTTCAAAATATGTAAACAACACTGGCCCAGAAGCACTTCCTGTTTCAGTTTTTTAACACTACATAAAAGCTGGGATAAAATACAACCAACACAACATTTAAAACTGAATAAAAAAGTTAAACAAACATCTTTAAGATGTTTTCTTTACATGTGAAATAAAGAAAACCGTTACAAACTGAAACAGGAAGTGCTTCTGGGCCAGTGTTGTTTACATCTTTTGAAATGGTCTATAGTTGTATTACATTTTGTGAATGTACTTAATGTGCTAAATGTTTTTTAGTGTTTAGTTTTCATTTCAGTTTGTTAAATTCATTTTAATACTTTAACTGTTAGTTTTTTTAATGTAAAGTTTTTCATCTGTAATTCATATTTTATTTCAGCTTTATTTCAAGTAAAAAACTGCTTTTCAATTGTTAACACCACTGTGTATCAACTGGTCGATAGTCAGCTCAATGTTACCATCTCTAATGATGCCATCTCTAATTCATGTTTTGCTTTTGATTTATTGTTTTGTAAAGTCATCTTTATTTAGCACCATTTTCTATAGAAATTGTCAAAGCAGTTTCACTGTAATAATAAACAGGAAAAGTAACATACAGTAATTAATGACGCAAACTTCATTAAATGTCTGATCTTGTTTTCTCTCCATCATTTCCTGCCATCTTTCAGTAATAAGTGGGAAAAGGGCAACATAAAAATAATGCAAGTAATGTCCTGAAACCCCACAGGCAAACGAGCCGGAGCTGCGGCGGAACCTGTACGGCTGAATCGCAATCAGTGTGTGTGTGTGTTTGCTCTGATTGCAATCAAAACAACTGAGGGTGGTCTGCTTTCACAGTACAAGAGTGTGTGTGTGTGTGTGTGACTTGTGTGAGCTTTGCACTAAACTGTTAACCTCCGATTTAAGACTTTGGTCAAACATTGTCCAGCTTGAAAGAGAAAATGTACCTGAAGGTTTTTATGGTGGAGCGTTTCTGTAATATCACAACTGGAGCTTCATCTGGGATCATATAAATCCTAGAACGCTTGGAATGGATGCGCTGTAGAGATAACCGCTTGATTTATTGGCTTTTTACTCTTGTTAAGATGCGCAGACGTGGGCTGTGTTGCTTTTTCAGTGTTTCGACGGCTTCACGTTCTGTTTCTCTGGGTTTAATACTGTGGAGGTTTGGATGTAGCTGCAACAACTAATCGATGGATTTGATCTTGAAAACGGCTCACAATGAATGTCTTTTACATTAGTTTTCTGTGCTCTTATTTTTTTGAACTGTTATATCAAGAAAATTCTTGTGTAGAATGACATGACTGAAACTCCCCGTTTCCTAACATAACAGAGACACATCTGGACATATAAGTGGTAATATAAGTGGTGGATTGTAATCGCAACACAATTCTGCTCAGTACCTGAGTCTACTACTCTTAAATTAAATATAAATAATAAATCCAGTGTCCAGATTGCATTTGAGTCTCTGATGATTATGATGTCTTGCCTTTTCCAAGACATTTCTGAGATTCTGCCATTCTATTAATCAGTATTACCGGGAAGAATAGACCTGTGATTATTCTCTGACTATGACTGGTCATGTGACATGAAACGTGGTGTTTGTCGTGGACATCATTACTCGTGTCACATGACCCTTCAGAAATCACTCTAATATGATGATTTGATGCTCAACAAACATTTATTATCAGTTTTCAGGATTCTTTATAGAATAGAAAGTTGAAAAGAACAGCACTTATTTGTAACCGTGTAAAAGTCCTTACTGTCAATCAACATTGATCAATTTATTTCATGCTTGAGTAAAAGTATTCCAAAAAGAGAAGGAAAACTTGACCCCCAGACATTTGAAAGGTACAGTAATACTGATGATTAATCAAACACATTAGTGACCGGTTATAGTTGCAGTAAATAGCTTTTCTTGAATGATGACGCTCGATGGAGCAGAGCTGCTGTTTTACAACTGAAGACAAAGATCCTTCGCCTTCATTTCCCCACATTATATAGAAAATAGCAGTCTGACGAGTTTGGAAAAACAAGAGTGAGTAAAAGATGGAAATTTTTAGTTTTTTGGTGAATGATTGCTTTGCGTGTGTGAGTGAGTGAGTGAGTGAGTGAGTGAGTATCAATGGCTGTACTGGGCACTGAGCAGCACGCTGGTTCAGAAACACACACACACACACACACACACACACACACAGCCAGGTGAATTCTATTTCTTCTCATTTAGACTCTGTCTGCTAAATTGTCCTTGATCTGACCTCAAGGAGTGCTAAAGTAATCTACAATTACCTCAGAGACAAGGAGAAATAAAGGGTGACACTGTCAAACACACACACACACACACACACACACACACACACACACACACACACACACACAGCCATTATCTTGCATGTGTGTGTGTGTGTGTGTGTACAGACTCAAGAGTGGATAGAGAGGAACTGGCACTTCCGGGTGAGCCTCCATCTGGAGACCAACTGACCATCTGACCACACATTACATCACTACAGCACACACACACACACACACACACACACACAGTCAGTCACTCGATCACTCACTCACTCAATTAATTTTTGGTCGCTTTGTTTTGGGGAATATTTGTAATGGTGCAATAGAGAATTATTTGGGTTGGTGTGTTTCATGCTTGTCAGAATGTAGCGTCTCAGTTTATAGTTCAGTTTTTGAGTTGTTTATATCATTCTGATGAATCAAAGCTCAAGTAATTCTGAGCTGAATCTCCCAAATCCTCCAATACAACTGAAACAAAGCCAATCTCAAGTCATTGCACAAAAAAATCATAGCAGATGTATATTATAACTGACAGCGTACCGTTGCATTACTCCGCAATCCCTTCAGTGAATCCCAAAGCTAAGATGTGTTGAGAATAATCAGTGATATTTGTTAAAGCAAGCATCACTTTCATGATTGCTATTTTTTTCCATAAACAGACCATATTTTGCCCATGATGTTGTTTCAGGCTCTACTAGAACAGGTTTGAATGTTGATTATTCTCCATTCATTGTTGCGGCTCCTCTCTTCCCAGTCTGTCAGTAACGCTCTGTTTACTTCCTGTCTCTATGAAGCCCTGCCTTTTGTAAAGCTTACTGTGCTCTGATTGGCCAAGTGCTTCAAGTGTGTTTGGGAAATGTCCCGCCAGTTTAACACACTACTAACTGACTCTACCAGGCCCCGCCCCTTTATTCTTTGCATGGATTATCATATTGAGGAATATTGTGACGTGTTCCCGGGAGAAACTCAAGACTACCATGGAGGCGTTTCAGGAGTTCAGAAACACTGACACTGATATAGAGAAGAACTGGAGTTTCTTCATCCTCAAACAGCAACACACTCACTGAACTCGGATGAAGTGAATAATGCCTCGTATTTTGCAGCTTGAAAATCCCAACTTTTGTTCCCCCTGCCCTTGCGTCCTAGAAACTAATGAGCAACTCGCTCTTAACCACCCAGATCAACCAGTAGCAGCTGCTCAGCAATGTGTTGTAAACCACTGCGAACATCTTAGCAAATGCATAGAAATTATTTTTAACAACGCACTAGCGGCGTCTTTAGCTCAGAGACTTGTTCTTCAGAAGTTCTAGCGTCATTATGTAACTTCACTTAGTGATGTGCTGACAGTACGTACATGTGCCTTTAGCTTCATTGATACGGTCTCTGGTCGTACGTGCCGCTTCGCTCTGTTAGCTGGCGAGAGAGTGCAGATGTGATGAAAAATTCAGAGCTGTTCTGTCGGCTGTGCAAGCTTGAGCAGAGCATACTGTTAAACAGAGCAGAGCTGCAAGATTAATCAGTAAAAGATGATGATCTCGATTCAAACAATCGCTCTGTCTATTAAACATTTCATGGATGACCACAGCGACTGGGATCTGTGTTCTGACCCAGAGAGATCAGACGTCATGAAACCGCTTTACAAATAGTCTTTTCAATCACATACTATCATTATTTCTGTCTTATCAATCATTCAAATCATAACAGAAGTACTGAAATATAAGTATATAATTCCGATATAAACTCTGATATTCAGGTAGTGATCAAAATAGGATAAATCACCTTTTGAAAGTAACTTGACGCTTCAAATTAAGATTGTAGCAGTTGCATCGTTACACCAGTAGGTGGCGACAAGCACTGCATGAAAAGTGAGGTTTTCGCCCCTGTAAACTCCCGTGAATCCCACTAATCTCCGGCAGTTATTGGACGTTTTCAGCGTCGCGCGTTCGCCTGTGCCGAGAATCGTCGGAAACGTATAGGCGCCCCCACCCCCGCTCGCGCCTCCGCGCGGGATTAACAACTCTATTACCGTATGAAAAGCAGCAGCATCTTCAGCAGCCCGACCTAGCTTCTCAGTCATTGGGTTAAACAAATGACATCAAATCATCAATCACATCTGATTGGTTGGTAGATCTCTCGCTATTGGTCACCCTGGACCTTTAGAAATACAGGCTTGGGTAAACCCCTCCCCAATAATAATGATTATTATATTATTATATATTATATTATTATATATATAATCCTGTATTAAAAATACACCTCTTACTGGAGACTATATGATATAGCCATATGATGTTACTTTTTGTACTCATGTTAATAACTAGGACATACATTTATGAAGAACATGAAGAATTTCTGAGACAAATATTGATTTGTTGTATGTGGCCGCGCTACATGCTTGCGTTACCCCTCCTACCAGTTCCTATAGCCACTTGGCCAGTGTGAACGCAAGTAGCAAAACCGAGTTTGGGGGAGAGTAGTTCTTAGAACTGTTTAGAAGTGGACAGCTCGTATAACTAAGTTCCTGTAACTACTTGGTCGGAAAGCGGCTTTACTTGATCTGCATTTGTATGGCTCACAGCGATTTCATTTACATGTGAAAGCCACCCCTAGACCTGGGGGTAAGGGGGTCATGGGGGCAATACTGACAAACAAAGCCCACATAAATTCCTGGCAGTTCCTGACAGTTTTTGGTGCTGACAAAAATTTCCCGTTAATAGCCATTAACCTCAAATTCCACGACAATTTTATGTGCCATTAATTGCCAAAAATCCCACTTTTCATGCAGTGAAGTGACTGATAAAAAATTTAAAATTAATGATTCAATGACTTTGAAAAATACTGATTCTTCCAGTAATGAAACAAGTGAAGTCTTTATGAGTGAGTTGTTGAATCATTCACTCAGCCTGATTAATAATAAAAAAAATAAAGAAAATGAATATTTGTTAAATAGACTCTGCAATTCTCATTTTCCCTGAGGCCAGCATATTTTATATTTCAGTGGGGGGGGAGCGTCAGATATTTAAAACGTTGACTTTCACACTAAGAGCTTGCTGTTGTTTCTCCGAACACAAAGAGCTGAAAAATGTTCAATTCTGTTCATCACTGTCTGTTTATACATCCAATCCCAGTGGAGAAGGGGCGGGACTAACATAACCCCAACCAATCACCACATTCTACTTGTGCAACAGACAAGAAGCACAACAACGGAAACAAAGCATTTTAAACAAGAGCCAAAGCAAACACTTCACATTGTATTAACTTTCTCACATTAAAGGGGTGATGAACTGAGAAATCAATTTTTCCTTGAGCTTTTGACATCTAAGAGGTCATCATATAATAAGAATATCCTGTAAGTTTCAGAACGGAAAATGTCCTTGTTAGTCCAATAAAAGCTTTTATTGACACCAGCCCCAGCAAACAACTCGTTTTTAAAAGTGGGGAACTATGACGACAAAGAGGATAAAACACCACCCCCACAGAAGAAGATCAACTCCTACTTTAACACGGCCTGTTTAGCCCCGCCCACCGACTTACATTACACGCATAGCATAGCTAAATAATATAGCATAGCCTACCTCGTGATGACAAACTGGATCGAGCTTCCAAGGAATACAAAATATTGTGCAGTGCCTGGTTGTGGAAGAAGACAGTCGCTGCATAAGCTTCCTCTGGATTCCAATAGGACTGCATGGATAAACTTTATTTTTAATGACGTTCCAGCTGATGAGGTAAAACCGTCTGCTCCCTTCATTTCACTGAAGATTGTAAACAAGACTGGATTTGCAGACCGAGTAAAGAACGGTGGTGTGCTGTCTATATTGGATCTGACAGGAATGGTGCAACACACGGACTCTGGGTCGAACATGTATGGGCGAATTATTACAGTTGCCATTTTACAACATGGACGTTTTCAAAACAATTTCCCCCACGTACATCGACGGGTGAGTTCAAACTCATTATAATATGCAAAACTGTTATCCACTCACAGCAGTGGGCGTTTACTTCCAAGTCTTCAGTGCGAGACGCCAATAAAAAAATACAGCGTTTCTGAGCTGGGGTGAAAACTAGGGTAGAAAATAGCCTATTACTTATTCATTTTGATTTTTTTTAATTGCAAAAACCAAGCGAACGTCATAATTTCACCTCAGACAACAATATAATAAAATTTAAAAAGCCAGTTCATGACCCCTTTAAGAAACAACTCTGAAATCCGAGTCTAGTAACACTTCCGCTGATATTGTGTCTCCGAGGCTGAAAGATGGACTGTCTCATTTCTTCATGGTGATTTCTGAATCGGACAGGAGTGTGTGAAGACTCTGCTTAGTGCCACGCCACTTTTTGACATTCCAAACTTGTCTGAGCTGTCGTGTTCAGACGCCTCCATCTGCGGGCCGGCTGCTCGAAACTAGCAGCGCCGCATTTGCATTTTAATTTGCATTCAATCACGGCTGTGAGAGTGTGTGTTTATGTGCGTCTTTGCATTTTATGGGGTCTTCTGAAAATTGCCTGGTGTTTTTCTGTTTTCCTCCTTTTTATTACCGAAGCTCTACGAACCTTAAATTTCAATCTGTCCATTCAGGGTGAATGTAGATGAGACCCTACTATATTTTGTCTGTATCTTTCTTTCTCTTTCCATACACAGATTTCATTAGCAATGACATCTTGGACAGCAGTTCAGCAGAATTTATTATTTGATTTCTAACACCCACTCACACTAACAAATTTAACATGTTTTCCTTGATTACTAACACACAAAATATGATTCTGTTGGCCTAAATTCTAAAACCTTTTACTCAGACGCAGTGTACATGAAGCACACATTTAGGCATTTTTTTTGTTTGTTTTAGCAATCTAGTAAAGAAAACCAAACCATAGTCAGAAGTTATCAATTATTTGAGCTGTAATGATTTTTAAATGAAAAAATTAAACTCGTACTCCTTACCAATCAGGCCGGTCTCTTCTAACGGGACCAGATGAGAAGTTGATCTTTTTAATACACTGAAAGAAAGGAGCTCAACTTATTTGAACACACAACTAAAATACATTTTTTTTCCACTTTGTTTACTCACTACATATTTTTTTGTCATACAGATAAGAGTAATACATCATTCTAAACTGTAAAGGACTACTTTTATTTGTGTACACTCGCAATAACAACAAAAAAATGTGCTTTTATAAACTAAAGACCAGCAGGATGAGCTTTCTTCCGTCTCAGTCTCTGTGACATTGTTGAACCATAACTCATAAGCCATTTTCCTCTCAAACATGAGAAACATACCTTGAAATGTACTTTTAAATGAACCAATTCGAAACAGAAAGCACATACTCTCTGCTTAATCCATATGTAAGATGGGTTTCTCTCTATAGGCGTGTTCACTATACTGCGAGATCTGACCAGCCGACACTGACTCAGAAAACACTTTATTAAATAATTCAAATGTCTCCTTGCTAGTATTTTCCCCAACACATTCATAATCATTACTTTTGCCAGTGATTTGCTGCAAGCTTCGGGTGCATTTGAGCACGGAATAGGCATTTAAATTTAGCCCCCCCGCATATTTAAGTAATTTAATTTAATATAAATGTCGTCAGTAGTCAACTAAGGGCTTTAACAAAAGACTAGAGAAATCTTTAGTTGTGATTAGCGCTAATATTCCCTCTTTCCAGTCTGTAGTATCACATGTACTGCGTGTAATCCTGACTCTCATCTCTTTATTCCACTCATAAGGCTGTAGTCGTGGAATAAGGAGAGCGCTGGGCTTCAGACTCGCCGGATGATTGACAGAGGAGAAATGGAGAGAGAGACCCTCTCCCTGAGCTGTGATTAAAGTCCCTGAGATCTGTCCATTAGTGCACGGGCTTCTTCAGAGAATGTGTGGGCTGCTGGATATTGGGGTGCCACAGGAACCAGGGTTAAGACCTTTTCCTTTTCACTTTATGTGATGCCTGTCACATTTTTCATTTCAGCCTCCTAAATGGTCTCGACTTCCTCTTTCCCTCCAACCTGAGATTTTAAATGTGAACAATCTTTCCATTCCTCCACACTAAATAAGAAGGAATTGACCCTCTCCGTGGCTAAATTACTCATCAAAAGCACAATCTTTTAACAGTGCTGAGTGTTGAATGGGTCTCTTAGATCATATTTCCCATGCCATCGTTGATTAATGTTTCCTTTGAGGTAAACAAGTTTGGCAGATCATTTCCTCACCACTAGAAAATATGTTCGTTGGGAAACCATTTATGGTCCATTACTGGTGGAAAGCTCCTTCGTTAGGTCTAGTGATGAACCGGATGTTCTGGACTCGTTCCTCGTGAGCCTCAGGTGCTTTTGATTGGAAGCACTCGCCTCGATGAGCTTGAATTGATGCGAGGTCTTCCAGTGGTGACCTTTTCTTTGTCAAAGGCAACAGTCAATACAACAGATCTGGGAAGTCAATGAACTTTGACCTGGTTGAGGCTAAAAACCAAACGAGCATTTGCAATCTTGGTTAAATGGTTACAATGGAGATTTATCAACACTAACATGTGAGTGTCCCAAAGGCTGCAGCTGTAATCACATACTTTTACTTCGAATAAACAGCCTACTTTGTGTTTTGCGTATGTTCTACTGTATGAATACGTGCAGTATGGATGCACATCGTCATGTTGTCATTATCATGTGACCTATCGGCGTCAGTAGCATCACTTCAATGCCATTCGTAACTCTTAGATATGCACTTCAAAATCTCACTGGACATAATCTTTATGCCCACTGTTTTATAAATAATGTGAAAGTGGACATGCTACTCTTTTTTTCACATATAATATAGCTGGATCAACAGGCCTGTGGAAAGAGGCAATAAGGACCGTTTGGTTCAATCCCAAAGGAAGCCATTGCGCACATGATTTGCATAATTACCCCCCCCCCTCACCCTTTCAAACAAAGATTTTGTGAATTAATAATATGCTTCACAGATAAGCAAATAAGCAATCATGGAATAAATGAATCGAGACCATGTGAGACGGGCAAGCGATGAGATCTGACAGTTGTACAAATGATAATTAAAAGCCTGACTTAGACGGGCATCTATCCTGGATTTTTATATATATGTATGTATATGTATATATATATATATATATATATATATATATATATATATATATATATATTAGGTAAGGGTTTTAGCAGTTTTTCGTTTAACAATTTTCCATATAAAACCTTTATGGAGAAATCGCGTTGCTTTCTTGCTGTGTGTTCACCGGCTCATCTGTGTATAGTTTGTTTTATCGGTAACACTTTACAATAAGGTTCGTTAGTTAACATTAGTTAACTACATTAGTTAATATGAACTAATAATGAATAGCACATATACAGCATTTGTTAATCTTTGTTAATGTTATTTTCAACATTTACTAATACTTGATTAAAATCTTGTTAACATTAGTTAATGCACCGTGAACTAACATGAACAAACAATGAACAGCTGTATTTTCATGAACTAAGATTAACAAAGATGAACAAATGCAGTAACTAATGTATTGCCCATGGTTAGTGCATGTTAGTAAATATAACTAATGTTAACTAATGAACCTAATTGTAAAGTGTTACCGTTTTATCAATAAGGTGTGTACTGAAATGTGGTCTTTCGCTCTTTTTGTTCATTAAGGCTATGTTTTAATATCGCTATTTTAGTACATTAAAGCACCTCAAGTGTTTTTCAGGTTAAAATGTCCTGCTATTTTCAGATCAGACCTTATACTCCAGTTCTCCGTGTTTTAGAGTTTACCTGTCATTTGGATTGTTTTTTTTTTAATTAACTATGTTTTTTTTTTATTCATTTCTATATGTTTAATCTTGGCAAAAGAAAAAAATTCTTTATAAAAGTATCCGTAGCATTTGTATTTTTTTTTTTAATTAATTTACATGACCTTTCCAGTTCTAGAAATCACACTTTTAAAATGAAGCCAGCTCATATATCCACGAGGGGTGAATTACATTCTTGATTTTTAGTAGTTTTATCTGATTTCAAGCTTGTTTCGTGTAATTTGAGGTCGTCTTGAGGTTGTAGACGATATATCTCGCTGTCATCAGTCTGCAGTGAACACAAGGGTTCTGTCCTCCATCTTTCCTCAGTTTAACAGGCACAGTCCTGTTATTCTAACGTATCGACTCGCCCGGCCGTATTCTTCCACGAGCGCCGTTGTTCTGCCTATTGATTGATCAGCTGTCGAGAATATGGATTTCTGCGGCTCGTGATGTGCCGTGTTGATGGATGACCGTTCTCTCTCGACCCCAGACCTCTCTGTCTCTCTCTATCTTTCTCTCTCACACACACCTTTTTGACTTGCTTTCATTCATCAGTTGGATGGAGATCAATGTCTGTAGTAATAATGGGAGGACAGCTGGAGGAAGAGAGCCGGACTGAGATACTGATATGATATGATATGGTATGAGGAGTTGGATGGATGTGATTTTGAAAGAGTTTGGTCAACTTTCTTTTCTTTTTTTCAATTTCACAAACATTTTTCATGTCTACTACAAGTTTTATTTTATTATATATATTTTTTAATTTAGTTAATTCCTGTGACTTAAAGCTGAAATTGGGTATCTTTACAGAATAAGATGTTCAAAAGTAATGTAAAAGAATTTTAATGAATTTATTGAATAAAAGTATTAATTTCTTTTTTAGCAGTTAAAAATACTTTTTCAAATACAATTTTGATGAAATAGATTCAGGCTTGGTGAGCAAAAGAGACTTCTTTAAATTAAAAAGCATTAAATATAAAGAAAACTTTTGAACACTAACTTTGTCCAAACAAGGCTGCTATGTGATTTATATTGCTTTATATTATTCTGTCCTCAAACTGTAGGGACATGCCAGGGATATTTTTCCATTGATGTGTTCATAGTGTTGACAACATGTTTGGTTTCTGCTCCAATCTTTTATGACAAGCAGTTATATCTGTGTATGTGTGTCAGCGGGGACAACAATGTATGCGTGTGTGTGTGTCATCGCATTCATCAGCTTGATGACATCAAGCGTTCTGAACACTAGCTCACTGTAAACACCATGGATGAGTGTGTGAATGTGTGTCAGAGAGAGAGAGGGAAATTTCAGTCAACGGTGGACTCGGTGTGTGTTCTGGAGGAGGTGGAGGAGATTCGAGGGCAGGGAAGTGTGTGTGTTTGAGCATGAATGAAAGAGACGGGTGGGAGTGAACGTTCCTCCTCCTGTCAGGGAGCTGATGTGCTAATGTGCTGAAAATCACACACTAATAAGATCTAAACTGGATTCCTAAATTGAGAGAGAGAGAGAGAGAGAGGGAAAAAAAGTTTCTTCCTCTTTCTCTTCCACTTACGTAACCACTCTTCCACTTTTTTGACTCCGTTGCTTATTAACAAGGACAGAGAGAGAGAGAGAGAGAGAGAGAGAGAGAGAGAGAGACAGACTGTTCTCTTACACTGGCCTCCTTTAATACACTGTTTCTATTAATGCACCAAGAAGATCCTTCTTGTTTAAAGAAGTACTGTATCAGATGCCTTCAATAGCAGTTAAAATGTTTCATTAATAATAAAGATATTCATGTTTGTCAGGTAAATCTGTAAATCTGCATGTAAAGGTTTCTGTTCTTATGTTCAGCATTATAAACTAGTTCTAAAGTCCTTACGATTTTTAATGTTTGTGAAAGTCTCTTTTGCTCACCAAAGCTGTGTTTATTTGATCATAAATACAGTAAAACAGTGAAATATTAATCCAGTGTAAATCATCTGTTCTCTATGTGAATATATAGTAAAGTGTAATTTATTCCTGTGATCAAAGTTGAATTTATCATTACACCAGTCTTCAGTGTCACATGATCCTTCACAAATCACTCTGATATGAGGATCTGATGGTCAAGAACAAGACACAGTGTTGTTTGAACATTGATCTCTTATTGTTTGATCTTTATCATTACCTTTGAATCAGATTTGACTTGTTCCCCCATAACCTCAGTTACGCTGTCTCAGGTTCTCAAACGACAGAGTAAAGCGTTGAAACTGCTGAAACTCAAACTGAATTAAACCCTCCTGACATTTAAAGGGACCCGACCCACGCGGGCCGAAACACACCGGGAGAGAGCGTCCAGTTCTCTGCACAAATAGCAGTTCTGGTCTGAATAAAACATTCTTTTGCTCGACTTGGCCAGAGGTAATGGAGGAATCAACAATGATATGGCTTCAATTATTGAAATGTGTATGAAAGCTCCACTAACACTGTCCTCTCGCTCAGAGCAGAGCTGTGGTTTACATGGAGAATCGAGACCGTTCAACACAGCAATCAGCAGCAAGGTTAAGTGGGACGAGAGCTCGAGAAACAAGGGGGTGTGTGTGTATGACAGGAGCTTGAGAAACAAGGTGTGTGTGTGTGAGACAGGAGCTTGAGAAACAAAGGTGTGTGTGTGTGTGAGGGGGGGACAGGAGCTCGAGAAACAAAGGTGTGTGTGTGTGTGTGTGTGGGACAGGAGCTTGAGAAACAAAGGTGTGTGTACCTACTTAACTATATTTTGGGAACAAATTTGTGACCAAAACCTGACAAATTTCCAAAATCTCCCTTTATGGATGTCCTCATTTGTAAATCTTACGAGCTTTTTAAATGCAGCAACTTTAGTATACACTATTGGAGCTGGAATTACCGCGGCTGCTGGCACCAGACTTTCCAAAACCTCCCTTTATGGACGTCCTCATTTGTAAATCTTGTATGAAACTGTAGTAATTCGAGTTTTTTTTTTTGAAAATGTAAAAATGCAAAAAGTTGTGTGTGATAGGTCAGTTTAGTGTGTGTGATGGGTTGGTTTAATGAACGGATTAGTGTGTGTGTGAGATGTGTAGGTTTTTGTTTTACGATATAAAATCAATTTATTCTTCTATGGAATGTCCCAATTTAAATAGCTAAGTAAACGTGTGTGTGTGTGTGTGTGTGATCAAATGCCTAACAACCACCCAAAACCTGTCAAAATTTCATTAGAAGTTGTAAAATTGGATTTGTTCAATATCTGAATGCATTTTCCGCACAAACGTCTGATTTGTCCTGTAGAACCATTCTGTCACTCTGAATCTGCGTTAATCCGAGCTGTCTGTCGTGTCTTTGGCTTCTAATCATGTTGACTCGCCTCACTCCTCATATGTGTGTGTTATGTAAGACGGCTCTCCGGGAGTCACATGACCCTGCCCTTATATCAGCGATGGCTGTCTTCATTCCTGACGTGTGTTTCAAAATGAAGAAACATGTGAACCTAGGCCAGTGTAGACGTGCTGAGCAATGAAGAAAACTATGAACAGATTTAATACACTTTCCCCCCTCCTCCACGTCAGAACTCTCGCATTTACTTGCTTAATTCTGAATCATCTTTACAGGACATGAGGCAAAGCAGCTTTTTTCTTAAGTAATTCCTTGGCCGTTTAATGATCCTGAATCTCTTGATAAGCAAATGAAGCATGCACATGCGACTGAACACACTCGCGTCTCCGTCAGCACGTCGCGACTGAATACACGCTCACGTCTCCGTCAGTACATCGCGACTGAACACACTCACGTCTCCTTCAGCACATCGCGACTGAACACACACTCGCTTCTCCGTCAGCACCAGTATTGTTTTTGGCTGCCCTTTTAGTCTTAGTCTTTTGGACGAAAATGCTTTTAAGTTTTAGTCACATTTTAGTCACTTATAAACTTAATAGTTTTAGTCAACGAAAACACAAAAGGTTTTAGTCGACGAAAACACCAAAAGGTTTTAGTCAAGTTTAATCAATTTTTTAGTAAAAAAAAAAGTAGTCTTTAACAAATTAATTTAGTTTAAGTAGTGGAAATGGGCTTAGGTTTGACAGATTTAGCAAGTGTTGCAATTCATAAAACAAGCTAACCTTACAACCTTTAAATAATAAACTAGACTTTCATTGATGGGGATGCAGTGCTGCCATTGCCAAGCTGTACTTCATTGTCACATTGGGCAGAAACCTTTTATCCCCATATTTCAAGTTATAGTTTTACCCCTGAATATTAACAGCTTTTCACCAGTTATCACAGCAAAACATTGAGCTACTAGAACATTACACACAGATAAAGTGGTAACCGTGGAATCACTGTTTTATTCCAAAAAAAGCTAAGGATAAGATATTCTTGAGAATAGAATAAGAATAGAATTGAGTAAGAATAGAATATTCTTACTTTGGCAATTGTGGCTTTATTTGAGAAATTGCTAAAGTGCAATGAACAACATAGTATGCAACAATAAGATGCATATTATTTGTAAACACAAACATTATACAACCCAGTCTATCTTTAACTTGTGCAAACTGCAAAGTTGCAAACATTCTGAAACAAAATAATAAAATAAATATCTAATACTGAGGTGCAAAGGTTAGGAATGCATACTTGAATAAAGTATGAAACAAACATGACACTTGGAGTGTGTTGAACATAAAAATGAATAAGACAATCCCTGAATAAACACTATATTTGGTCTTGGTTAACGTTAGTTCGGTATTTTACACTTAAAGCCCTGTTTTAAGATCGTTTCTGATGAAATAGAACGGTTAAGATTGAAATTTGGACAAATGCTGTTGTCCCGAGAATTTTAGGTTTGTGTGTTAGCACCCACAGAATCATTCATAAAGCGCATTAAACATTAGTTTACAAAGACGTCAAACTCACCGAGTGGTCAGGGATGTTCATTGTTCACTGATATGGTCACACAAACATCGCTGCAAAATATGCTTTCCAACAGGTTTATTTCCAACAGGTTTACTCTATTGACTTGACTTGGTACAAAAACTACCATTAAAGGGGGGGTTGACTGCGATTTCACTTTTTTCATTTTAAATAGTGTGTAATGTTGCTGATGGTGCATGAACAGTATCTGCAAAGTTGCAGCGCTGAAAGTTCAATGTAAGCAGAGATATCGTCTTTTAAAAACCAGGAAGTGTAAACGCCTACAAAAATGACTCAATTGGGACTACAGCTGGGTTATGGTACGTCACTAACCCGCACATTTGCATCAACCACTCCCTTCGGAATATTCAGGAAAGGGCATGCATATTTTTGCAGCACGTCGAGTGAGTTGTGTTCACCCAGCTGACAGGTCTTCTGTGTTCTAACTTCCCACGGATGTTACTTCGTCAACAATGGATACAATTTATGTTTGATTATATTCCTGAAAGTGACGATCGTAATCTAGCTCTCTGTGCTGCGCATTTTACGGAAGACAGCTTCCAGAATCTCCACGAGTTCAATGCAGGATTCAATGCAGCAAGAAACTGTTAAAAAACGATGAAGCAGATCCAACTTTAAAACCAGAGGCAGCAGTTGTTGGGCCACAACCTGTAAGTAGGCTAAGACTTAATCTTTTTAAATGTATTTGCATATATAATTCCAGACGTAACGTTAGCCTGTGTTTTATTTTTTTATTTTTCAAATGCCAGCGTTGGCTTTATAGCCACTTGGCTACTACTTATGCTAGTATTTTGTGTCTACGACAAACGCGTACAAACATTATGGACCTGTTTTTTGTATAAGTACTAATGGTGTAAATGTATTTTTCATGTGTATATGCTTTATGACGTTATTTTCGATTTGATCAAGAACGTAAACTGGCCAACGCTGTTTGTGTTTAACATTAGTAGCCAGTCAGTTGCTATCATTGCCAGTCAGATGCTATTGTGTAAAACAAACGTGTATATGGTTAAAAAATGTGGCAAATTATCATTCAGAAACGTTTAGTAAGAACTGTGTGTGGTGAGGTTCTGCTTGACTTTCTTCATCGCGGCTTTCTCGGTCTGATTCTTCCTCACTGATACTGCAGTCTCGACATCATTATTTACGTGTATCCACCGTCTATCTATGTCTATGGTATCCACCTTTGGCATGCCCGTTTCGCTCGTCAAAGAAAACTCGAAAACGTCTCGTCATGTTTTAGTCAACTCAGAGCTATTTTTAGCTAGTCATCGTCGCGTTATCGTCATAAAAAAACGGTGCGTTAACGAAATCATTTCGTTATCGTCATCACTGACGAAAACATCACTGACACACTCACGTCTCCATCAGCACATCACAACTGAACACACACTCGCGTCTCCATCAGCACATCGCGACTGAACACACACTCCTGTCTCCATCAGCACATCACGACTGAACACACACTCGCGTCACATCGTCACAGACTCGTTATGAGCAATAATACAAATTATATCGGCTTTAATATCAGCCACCGTTTTTTACCGGCGATAACATCAGTCATGGACTTATATCAGCCAATACCGATATGGTGGCCGATACATCCCTACTGATATCCTGATGCATCCCTACTATTTAAAAAAAAAAAAAAAAACTTTATGAATGATTAATTTTTTTTAATCAGTTGAGTGAATGATTCAATGACAATTTTATTACCGGATGAATAGGCGTTTTTAACAGGCACGACTTTTAACGTTTTTTTTCATAGATTGATCGTTCTGAATAGCGCCGCTTAACATCAAACACACCCAGTGATTCAACAACAAACACATTTAAGCCCCATGTCGCCACCTACTTGTGTAACAATGAAATTGATGCAATTACTTGAAGCATCAAGTTTGTTTCATAAGGTTTACTTTTATTTTGATCACTACCCTAAACATCAGTGTTTATATACACACTAAATTTGTGATGATCTGTGATAATTTGAATGATTGTAATACAGAAATAATTATACTGTGTGTTTTAGTCAAGATCGCAATCTTTTGACGATTAATGGTGCCGTTCTAATTTGCACCAGACTCTCTCAATCTCACTGACCTAACACAGAAAATCTCTTGCATCTGAATGGCAAATCTCATCCGAATGGCTGACGTGGTTCGTCTCAATCCTCTTGATGAATGCAACTTCTCATTTGTGTGTGTGCCTCCGAGTCTGGCACTGGCAAGATAGTGTAAGAGCCAAGCAATCGGGTTTTGCGAAGGATGTCGTGTGGCGTCGGCTCGGAGGGGGTCTTGTTTGTAAAAGCGGGCCGTTCACCACCGTGACCCATTTCCAAACGACGCCAAGCTGATCAGAAAGAAGAGCGAGAATGACTGAGAAGTGCTGGTGAATACGCCTCCCCTGTGCCGAAATCCAGGCAAACAGCTGTTATTAGGATTCAGTGTGTGTGTTTGTGAGAGAGAATTTCCATACAAGCCTAGAGAAAAGCAAGCACTCTTTACACCCCAATGGTGGAGCTGAAAGTTTAATGAGGTCATAAAGGTCTGTATGGGGCTTCAACTTAATGCGCTTTGCCATTCGGTTGGCTTTAACGCTACGAGCGAGTGTATGCACAAACCGAGCCTTTGTGTGTGTGCCTATTAGAGGGATAATGTTTGGCCGATGAGTGTCCCGCAGGTCTCTGGACTCTGACTGGTGCGTTCTGTGCTTTATGTATATATGCAGATAAGCTTTATGGAAGAGAGTTTAACAACATGTGGCTAATCCCCTCTATTGAATTGCATGATTCTCATATAATTCTTTCACTGGGATTTACGTGTGTGTGTGTGTGTGTGTGTGTGTGTGTGTGTGTGTGTTTGTGTGGGATTTGACAAGGGAGATCAGTGCCCTTGTGACACAAGCACATCCTTCAGTCAGTCTTAGATGTCTTCTTTGTTTGAGGGTAAATTGTTTGTTTTTTTTTGCTCCCATGTTCTGCTTATATCTAGAGGGAAGTGTAGTGCTTATTGTAATGAAGGTTATTTGGTTTGAGTACATTTGCTTAAAAAGAGACAGAATTTTTTTTTTATTCAAAGACGTCAGAATGTTATTTCCCATTTTGTCTCAAATGTTTAGAACTTCATGCATAAATGAAAATGTCATTCCAAACCTGTATGATTTTCTTTCATCTGTTGAATATAAAATGAAATGTTTATCAGAATGTCCCAGCTGCTCTTCTGCTCTTGAAATGGGAATACGACTGTCATGAAGGATTCTCCGTCAACAACCACTTAAAGTCTCCCTGTGGTGAAGATCAAGCTTTTAATGTTGTTTATGTGTGTATGTGGTGTTTCTAATACACTTTAACACACACCATGTGTAAGTTCATAAGTTGAGTACTTCCTGCTTAAAACTGCAGTGGACCAAACACAGTCTCAAAAACATGGTGTGATATCGTTGGTGTTTCTGACGTCACAAACGACCTTGTAACCAATCAGATCAACGTGTGATCGTCAACCAGTGGATCTCGTGAGCGAGTGAGTGGAGGTGGGGCTCATTTACAGATTCAGGAAAGGGTGTTGAGTTAAGATATTTCAAGGCATGAAGAAATTTTTTCAAGATAAAAACGCTTAAATATGTCATTTTGGTGATTTAAAAGATGAGTTTTAGGGGATAAAATGATCGACTACAGGGGACTTTAAATTACCCAAAGCTATCGCTATAGACCATTTCACGAGATGTAAACAGCACTGGTCCAGAAGCACTTCCTGTTTCAGTTTTTTAACACTATATAAACATTGGGATAAAGTACAACCAACAGAACATATACAACTGAATCAAAAAGGGAAACAAACATCTTTAAGATATTTTCTTTACATTTGAAATTAAGAAACCATTTACAAACTGAAACAGGAAGTGCTTCTGGACCAGTGTTGTTTACATCTCGTAAAATGGTCTATACTCCACGACTTGGAATGCACTGCTTGAGTTTATGACCCTTATGCTGCATTTGCATTTTTGAAGGTTAACAGTTACATTCTGTTACTTTAAATAGGCTCTATGCACGATCGCTTCCATATTTGTCTCAGCACGCCCACTCACTTCCGGTGCTGCGTCAGTCTATGGTCATAAGCCGGTTTTGCGTTAGGTGGAGATATTGTCAAATTACACTCGCTGTTTATAAAAACGTCCTCCGGTTAACGTGAATGATGTTAACAACACTGTGAGGCAGTTAGCTGTCACGCAAGAGTAAAAAAGAGAAGTTATTTAAATTATATATTTCGAGCCAAATCAACAACTTTGAGTGTTAGTATTCTCTCATATCGTACGAAATTCGACTAGCGAATCAGCGTTTCTAAA
This sequence comes from Cyprinella venusta, assembly GCA_038021265.1. Taxonomy (NCBI): domain Eukaryota; kingdom Metazoa; phylum Chordata; class Actinopteri; order Cypriniformes; family Leuciscidae; genus Cyprinella; species Cyprinella venusta. Next base: position 15,682,098 of record CM075878.1, read on the forward strand.
ATCGTTGTCTCCGTTTCTGAGAAAACGGATTTTATTACAGTTTTGCCGCTATACACTTGGCCTGCAGAACGCGCTTCCGGAAGTAAAGACGCTGACTGAGATTCGTTCCAACACACGTCAGCAGGGTTCGTGCATAGAGCCTATTGCATGGAATAGAGTGACTTGTCGTGAATATTCTTCCGTATCATGAAGCTTGCGATTGTTGGAAAAGAAAAAATGTAGGCGGAACTTAGTGCTGGGTGGTTTGACCAAAAATTGAGGTCACGTTTTTTTCAGAATTAAAGGAGTAGTTCATTTAAAAAAAAAAAAAGAAAAAAAACTTTTGCTGATAATTTACTCACAAATCTTTTTTCCGAGTCAATTCATTCATTTCGTTCGTTGAATGAACTAAATGACTCGGAAAAAGATTTGTTCATTTTGATGAATGAGTTTGAACAGGAGAGTCATGAACGCGCATCACAGAACAGAGCAAGGTGAGCATTTGAGCTTATAAAATGACCGATTGTTTCGCTTGTGAGTGAATTATCAGTAAAAGGTTTTTTTTTTTTTTTTTTTTTTTTTAAAGTGAACTTACTCCTTTAAGCCGATTTTCCGTTTTTTTTTTCCCCATGCGTAATCAGGTGTTCAAAGCATTTTCTACTGGATGAAAGAAGAATTACTGCAATAAATTGACTTAGGATGGTCTATTTTATTGTCATTAGTTAATATTGTAGAATAGAATAGCGTCCAGTATAAACTAAAATTGTTATTTCTTAACATTCTTATAAACAAGCAAGAACGTTAATACAATGTCTATAAAACAGGACATTTTAAATGTTCCTAGAACATTCAGAAATAACGTTTTTATAAGTTAATGGGAACATTATGAAAACGTTCGGTAACGCTTCCTTTTACAGTACAGTACTTACAGTATACTTACAGTGCACTTACCAAGAAAGTACTGGGTAATATAAGGTAAGTACATGGAACAGGGGTAGGTTCAGGGTTACTAGTTATTACCCAGTAATTGTAGTTACTAAAATAAGTACATAGTGTTTACATGGGTAACTGGACTGTAAAAGGAAGCGTTACCAAACGTTCTTATAACCGAAAATTGTTATCTGGGGAAGAGGAGAGAAATTGCTCTGAACACGTTTTATGTGCAGGATTCTCTGAGCGAACCCAGAGAAAATAGACCTATTCTCACAAGAGCAGCGTGTGTCTGAGAGATAATTAAATACATCGGTTTGGCGGTATATTAAAAATGAACATCGTAACAAAAATATACACCGGTTTTCAGTATGAACCGGTATACCGCCCAGCACTAGCGGGACTTGTTGGTTCTATTAATCGGTTGTTGATTGGGTAGAGGCTGATCTGAAAGAAAGTTTGCAGTCGAGTGTAAGAAAAGGACAGGTTTAAGTCAAGACCCCTTTATTTCTATAGTGCTTCATACTGTACAGATTGTTTCAGAGATAAACAGGAAAAGAACAGAATCAGTGATGCAAACAGAACTCAATTCTTCTGTTAAGCAGCTCTAAAATTGACAATAGTGTCCTTATTCAGATGAAGTCGGTTCAGTGTTGATTCAGTCTGGCTTATGAAACAAATTCTGAAACAGTTGAAGCAGCTTTAAGCAGCTCTAACTAAATTAAGCTGGATGATGATACTACTGTTCCCTTTTAAGAGAACTTGAACTGCGTCGAATGCCACTTCACGCCCCTCAGCGTAGCGCCTCTGAAGTATGAATGGAGGATGAAATCTGCAGCTCCAAGTTGAGCTCCCAAACGGGACCTGGCGGTGGTTCTCGAAGGGCTGGCCGAGGTCCCCTTCGAACCGCTCGAGTCAGTGGGTACTCGTTCCCCCAAAGTGTCATTCGACGCAGTTTGAGTTCCCTCGTAAGGGAACGTCCTTGGGTTATGACTGTAACCCCTGTTCCCTGAGAAGGGGAACGAGAACTGCGTCCCTTTGCCACACCTTCCCTTCCCCTGCCTGGAAGCGCTTGCTTCATCACAGAAGCTGACATCTCATGTGTGCCAGCGATCTTTTATTGCTTCCACTTGTATGCCGTCACACATTACGTTATGACACAATACCAATCATAAGCCATAAGCCTTAGTTTCATTTATACTTCAGAGGCGCTACACTGAGGGTCGTTCCCCCGAAGTGTCATTCGACTTATTTCTCATTCGCTTTCTCAGGGAAGAAGGGTTATAGCCGTAACCCGAGGACGTTTTCTGTTCTTATCTAATAAATACAGTAAATGATCAAACGTATGGATGAATCCTTTGAATAACAATTAGATCAACAACATGCATTTAGAAAATACTTTTAAAAAGATCACATTTCAGATATATCCATTTGTGTTCCACAAGTCAAATTGGGTTTGGAACGACGACGGTGAGTAAATGATATTTTTGGGTGAAGGATTCCTTCCACTGCTTGTTTTTGCTGTTTCTCGTCTCTGAATGACCTTGTGTGTCTCTGAGTCCCTGCGAGCGACTGCTGTGTGTAGTCTGACCTCGTCTGTGGCTCTGCCTCGGTTCATCTCCTCAAGGTCGAGTCAGTAGGGGGTCTGTGTCAGCAGAAATCAAATGGCATCTTGTCCCCTAAACGTGGAGAGACCGAGCAACAGCTGTTCTGGAAAAAAAAATCACTCAAACCAACCGAGGTGAAGTCAGAACACTGAAATTTATGTCTTTGTTTACCACAGAAAACCTTGGGACCGTAAAATACTCTCCTGCGAGACATTGGACTTGTCAGGCTAGAGATGCTCTGAGTCACGCTGTATCTGTGATTAAACACTGGATGATATGAAACAGTATCTACGATAAACACTGTATGATATAATATTGTATCTATGATGAACGCTGCATGATATTATACTGTATCCACGATACACTGTATGATGATACTGTACATACAAAACAAGCTGTGTGATATGATACTGTATCTACAAAACACAGTGTGATATAATATACTGTATTTACGATGAACACTGTATGATATGATACGGTATCTACGATAAATGCTGTATGAGATTGAAAGTGTATATGATAAACACTATATGATACTGTATCTATGATAAACGCTCCATGATCTATGATAAACACTGTATGATATGATACTGTATCTATGATAAATGCTTTCATATGATACTCTATCTATGATAAACGCTGTAGGATATAAGTGCTCCTCCGGCTTGTAATGAAGAGATGGTGAGGTGTTGTGATGTCGAGCCTGTGCTTGTGTGAGGACTGATGCTGCGTCAATGCATGAGCAAAGTAATTGGCTCATTGATTCCGGCAAATAATTGATTCCGGCTTAAACTCACGGCATTTGTTGGCGTGTTGAACTGTACAAACAAACCAGTTCAAAAAAACCTTAGTGTTCAAAATTCATTGCAAATGTATCTGCACATTGTAAACGCTGTCCGTAGTCATGAAACTGTTATCAGTGTAAACGCTGTCCGCTTAAAACGGGGCTTAAAAACGCAAGAAAGTGAAACCACCCTCCAGAGCGGAAATCTTAAAAACGTTCCACCACCGCGTTCCCTTGTAAACGGTAAAAACGCAAAAGTCTGCTTGACAGTGAAGGTTGTACGTAGGCGCGCGGACTTGATGTTGTGTGGCCGTGCTTCACGTTGCCACCTAACTGCCTGCAGTGCATACTGCATTGAATTTCACACTTCAACTTCATTGAATTTCACATTTCTTCAACTGCTATCAAAGTGAACGCTGTCCTAGTCCTTTAAAGGAGAACTCCGGCGAACAATGAATCTTTGGTCTAATAAAACATCGGTACCTAGTCAATCGTTCTCTGAGGTTTGTTTTCATGATAATCGAATGTAAAGAGTTTTATCTCTAAAAACTGTTTAGCGTATAATGCTAGTACTGGGGGGCATTGACTAACTAAAAGGAAATCGCTAGTTTATACCACTAACAAGGCTCAAAAGAGCCCCACACTCAGTGGTTAAATTGGCTTTTATAGGGAGGGGGAGCCCTTATTTATGGTGAATGGTCATCATTCAAAATCGCTCCGTAAAATGACTCAATGTGTTTTTACACCAAAGAGGCTCTTTTTCCAGTATTAATGTGTAAGGTAGAGTTGAGTACTTATTTAAACAGAGAGAAATACTTTACAAATCAGGCAATGGATTTCACCCTTGGAAATTATATTAAAGTGAACATGTTTGAAAATATTGGTTGGTTATGTTGATTTAAAAGAATCAGGACAAATTTCTTTGGCAGTTTGTTGTTTGATCACACTGACACGGATGGGTACAGGGGTTTTCAAAATAAAAGTTGTAAAAAAATTATCTTGCTAGGGGGGGTTGGGGGTATGCCCCCCCAATAAAATTTTGGTTTTCCTGATCTCGACATGTCCATTTTAAGGTGTTTTGAAGGCCCTGAAAATACAAAATGGACAACTTAGCTTTAAAAGCATATGGCCAGTCGCATGAAGTAGGCCTATTTGATCAGATAACAGATTCTTTAACATGAAAATCAGTTAAAATGCTGCAATGAGTGATCCACACTATAAAATGGAATGCAGAATGTTTATGCATTTGTTGACAATACACAATAACATATTTGAAATAGGAATAAGGTCCTTAATAAGAAATGATTCAAGGATTATTTTGTAGATGTTACATTTCAAACAAACGCCAATGCAATCATTCTGTGGCCAGAATTATGAGCAATTAGTGTGAGCATCAAAGATCAGTTTCAGCTACTTTTTCTTTCCTAAATTAATCAATATTTTTGGACTAGCTAATTCAATTGCTCACTTATTAAGACAGTCACTTGTCGCCGCCTTCTGGCTTAATGATGCAAGTTGCGCAAACACGAACAAGCTGAGTGATACAGTGAAAAGTCGAACATATTTGAATTAACTTTATATTAAATATTAATAATGGCAATATATTTAATAAGGTGCTTGTGTTGTTAAATTGAGCTTATAGTATCCACTGTCTTTGATCAAACTTATTTATGCGGATCTTTTAAAACTTCTATCAACAAACAGCTGTTTATTAGCTACGTTACTTGCATCTTATCTCGCACTGTAGCCTATGCCTGTTAACTGAAGCGTCGCTTTGGGATTCGCGCTCGGCTTGTGCTTCTGTGAAGGGGTGTGAATCATTAACAATGTGACGATACGATATGCATCACGATTCTAAAGCCACGATACGTATCACGATACGGATCAATTTGGAATTTATTTTGAGCTGAGTTTAGTAACAGTGTTATAATAACAGTTGTGATAACTGAAAAACAATATTTTTTTGTCCTAAAAAATAGTTAAAGCTTTTAAAGTCTGCCTCAATCTGAAATGACAAGTATAGTGACACTGAAGCATGTCTACTCAATGACTAAACAAAACTTAAAACACTTCATAAAAGCAAAAAAGATAACTTAAATTTAACTTAGTTTTCTCAGAACCTAGTATTTAGGAATGTGGTCTTAAGTGTTCAAATGTGCACCAAACATAGTCATTTCTTCTATGTTGAAATCATTTTAAATGATTACATTTTCCGATTTTTATGCAGAAACAACAATTGATTGACATGCTCAGAGTGAAGAGAGTGACAACAGATATATCTCAAAACGCTAATGCTTAGTTATAACCATAATAACCAACTGTGTTTAGAGGATACTTACAAGTTACCAAGACAGAAATTTGACATAATTTTGCGTGGTTTAGTCTGTTAAAACGATATAATCTCGCGATGTGAGGTGGCTTTACTATAGTCATATGCACGCAGCGAAAAATAACTCTCAGAGAGCGCGCAATTACTGAACAGTGTTAACTTAAATAATTTAAATGTTTAAACTGGTAAGACTTAAAGACGCGCAAATGGTAAACTTTGCACGATGCAATGCTGACCCGATTAAGCAAGTGAAGTTTCTGTCATGTTCCGACTCCTAAACGCGAGCGTGTTTTTTACCGGCTAAAGTGCTGGACGCTTGCCTTGAGCAGCCGTTTGAGAGAGAGAGCAGACGCAGCACCGTTGAACTGGCGCTGTTCGTCGCAGAACGTTTTCAAACTACTGAGTTGATTTTATAATTTGTGTGGATTTATTTTATAATACAAAATACATGCTTAAGTGAATCAATGTTTGCAATGTATTGATCGCCAGAAGTTCATGATGATATATCGTCGTATCAATATTTTGAGCACAGCTGTGAACACAAATCCCTCTTGCTCTGATTAGATTCAAACAATTTGACATTGACGAGCGGGTGAGTGCTGAAGCAGCTCAGACGAGGAGATCAGTTATCGTTGCGATGGGCAAATCATTGCAGCTCCAAGTTCGAGTTAATATTAGCCAAATATTTCAAAACTTTCATTATATACACTCAACAAAATTTATATATTTGGTGCTGAAGGAGACGGAGCTGAGCTCCGGCAGGGTGTGTTGTGAACCCGAGGAGGCGGAGCTGCGCTCCGGTGCGCTCCGCCCCAATTTAACCAGTGCCCACACTAACGCAGTAACATAACAAGGCTCCATGCAAAACGAAACATTGAGAACTTTGTAAGTGTACAGACCGTTTAATAAGAAGATAAGTTATAAAGCCAGTTCACTTCGTGTATACATACAGAAGCCATCTTAGGAAATAGTCTCGATAAGTCGATCCCCGAACGCCGTTCATACAGTTCAGAGGTTCGTTGAACTTCAGTTCAGCTCACTCAGCACGACGATCGTGGTTTGACTTATCGAGACTATTTCCTAAGATGGCTTCTGTATGTATACACAAAGTGAACGGTTTTTATAACGTATGTTCTTATTAAACGGTCTGTACACTTACAAAGTTGTCAATGCTTCGTTTTGCATGTATGGAGCCTCATTATGTTACTGCGTTAGTGTGGGGCTATTTTGAGCCTTGTTAGTGGTATAAACTAGCGATTTCTTTTTAGTTAGTCAATGCCCCCAGTACTAGCATTATACGCTAAACAGTTTTTAGAGATAAAACTCTTTACATTCGATTATCATGAAAACAAACCTCAGAGAACGATTGACTAGGTACCGATGATTTATTAGACCAAAGGTTCATTGTTCGCCGGAGTTCTCCTTTAACTGTTGGCAGTGTAAACGCTGCCCGTGGTCCTTTAACTGCTATCAAAGTGAACGCTGTCTGTGGTTCTGAAGCTGTTTCTCAGGTCAGGGTAAACGCTGTCTTTGGTGCTGAATCATAGGCCTTGTCCAAGTGCTGATTCAGAGCCCAAGCTCTATTTGTGTCAAGGGCATCTTTTTAAAAATGTTGATCGAGTTTGTTTACACAGTCCTGTACTTGTTCAAATCGCTGAATAACAACATTCACTGGTGCGCTGCTCATTTATATTGAGTTTGTAAGCGGAGGTTCATATTAAGGCTTTGTAATTGTAAAAAGGCAGCAGAAATGACAAATACCAGCATGAATTTGCTTCACAGGCCTCTTGGGCTCTGGTGGTGTAAAACATTTCTTTTCCCTTTGATAATTATTGTTTAAACCAGCACATTGTGCTGCAGACCAGTTGAATTCGGTCAATATTCCTGTGGTTCACAAACCGTTATCATGATGACCGGTGCAGTTCGTTCACTGAGTGCAGCGCTGCAGTTCTGTCAGTCCTCATTTGAGCTGAATGTGTGTTCATTGTTATTAAACACGATCAGCTCTATGTGTTCTGACAGTGAGAACGAAATTGCACAACATATAATGGCAATTTAATGAGTCCTTCTTATATTGTTTTTCTCTTGCTTTTGTTTTTTTTCCCCCTGCAGTTGTGTTGCTGAACTCGAAGGAGTCCCAGGCAGAGCTGGGTTGGACCTCATATCCTTCTAATGGGGTAAGCCATTCTATTTATCAGATTATTGTAGACTTTGAAGGAACTGTAATAGTTCATTGTAGGGCTGCAGCAACAAATGATCAAATCACATCTGCGCGAATGGAAAACGTCAGTTTTCACATCATTTTACAGTGAGTTATGCAGTTCAAAACACATATAGGAAATTAGCAGAATTCTTTCCTGCGGGAAAAGTGCATGAAATGAGGGCTTTTATAGGAAGCGCTTCAAACAGATGCAGAAACGTAATGTTTAATGCAAATGATCAAGTCAGCTTAATTTATATAGCACTTTTTGCAATTGGGTGTTTATAAGCAGCTTTACAGAGATAACAGGAAATAATGCAACAAAGTTGTTTCCAGAAGAAAGTCGCGTCACAGTCCAGCTTGAGTAAGTTCAGTGATGGTTCATATTTGTTGTAAAAAAAAAGTTAATAATTTAATTCATTATATATATATATATATATATATATATATATATTTATGTATGTGTATGTGTGTGTGTGTGTGTGTGTGTATATATATATACACACACATATATATACAGTATACAGTACTATGCAGAAGTCTTAGGCACACTAGCATTTTCGCATCAGAGAAATGGTTTTAAGCCCGTTATTTATATATTTTGTTGTAGTGTCTCAGTAGGGAATATCAGTTTACATTTCCAGACATTAATTGTGCCATTAATTGTAATAATCCAGTGAAATTTTTGAATGCACAAGGATTCTGTCAACAGCCAATGCTCCACACGGTGGTCAGATCTCACCATCATCGAGTGCATCTGAAATTATATGAAGATACAGAAAAAACAGAGACTAAGACCAGAAGAACTGCGGCAACGTCTCGAAGGTAGTGCCTGTCTGCCTGCAAAGCTACAGTACTGTGAAAAAAGCACTTGTGCAAAAATGCTGTAAATGAGAATGTTTTCAAAAAGAATGTCATAATCATAAATAGATTTTATTTATCAATTCACTTTTATTAGTTAACTATTATTAACTGTTATTAACTTTTAACAGTTAACTAAATCAAATCAGTAGGTGTTTAGTACCCTTTACGTTTAAAACAGCTTTTGTCCAGGTATTGCTCATAGTTTTTAGTTTTGCAGGTTTTTTCAAGCGTCTTTGGAAACGTTGGCGCAGTTCTTCTGGTCTTAGTCTCTGGTTTTTCTGTTTCTTTATATAATTTCAGATGCACTCGGTGATGGTGAGATCCGACCTCCGTGTGGAGCATTGGCTGTTGTCAGAATGAAAAAATTCACTGGATTATTACAATTAATAGCACAATTAATGTCTGGAAATTTAAACTGATATTCACTACTGAGACACTACAACAAAATATATAAATAACTGACTTAAAACCATTTCTTTGAGACGAAAATACTAGTGTGCCTAAGACTTCTGCACAGTACTGTGTGTGTGTGTATATATATATATATATATATATATATATATATATATATATATGTATATGTGTATATGTATGTAGTTTCTGACCAATAGGCTTTGTCTCTTTCTTTCTCCTTATATTTAATGTACTTCCTTTTTTTTCTCCATCTTTACAAATATATCTAGTTTCTTTTCCATGTCTCCATTCCCCAACGGTATAGCTTGCTCATGTCTGCTGTATTCCCAGTCTGGACTGCTTTGCTCTCTCTCTCTCAGATAAACTCATTTGTCATTTCTGTGTCCTGCATCTCGCATCCTTCTTTCTCAAAGCTAAAGCTCATGCTGCAGATTTCATGCATAGTTTGATTCATAGCTGAGATGAACAGTAAGCCTGACAGAGGACATTTTAGCTCAGGACGACACGCTTCACCATTCGTAAGGTTTTCTGTGAGGAGAAATGCTGCATGCTGGGGACTCGGTGCAAGCTGTTATTTGTTTAGCTTGTTAATTCTGGACCTGACAGCGATTAAATCCTCTGTCTCTTGCTCCCACCACAGCTGTGTGGACACACACACACACACACACACACACACACCTCTGTGGTGTTTCATTCTCATATCAGTGGAGAGTCTCAGCCAAACTGCTCAATTCCCTCAGAAACGAAGGATCTTCATTACACTGCAATTAATTGTGAAAACACTGCGAGAGTGTTCGTCTTCAGAGGCTCATTATAATCTCTCCAGCAGACAATGAGCTGTTTGTGCTGCTGATTGAAGATGCTTTACACTTAATATGTTTCGTGTTTGATATACTGTAGCTGATTTGCCACTAATCTTTATACAGATGGATTGAACTGCACGCCTTATAAATATCAATACCAACAACATGTGATGCATGTATTGCCATGGACAGTGTTGTACACGTTGTAATATGTAGGCATGGAAGTCTACGGAGATGTGCTAATGTACATCTTTGTGATGCATAGATGCTTATCTACTCAAATATTTCACCTTTTTAGGGATTTGATGCAACAAAGAAAACATTTGAAGATTAAATATGATTGGATTTGATCTGTTTATATAAGTATTACAGTTTGGCCTTTTAATGCTCAGTGAAAATGTGTTTTTTTTTTTTAATTATTATTTATTTCACTTTATTTTGCAATGATTTAATCCATTGGCATTTCACCAATGTTAATGGATAAAAGGTACAAAAAAATGCAGTGAATATTTCATATCTCTCCAAATATGTCACCTTTTCAGGGATTTGATGCAACAAAGGAAACACTTGAAGATTAATTAATATTGATTTGATCTGTTTATGTAAGTGTTACACTTCAGCTAAGAGAAAATGTTTGGGCTTTTCTTTGCATTTTTTTTTTTATAGTAGAGACCTTGATTCTTCAAGCACAGTGAAAACATGTTTTTAACTTTTAACATTTTAATCCATTGGCATTTAACCAACACTAATAGAGAATGAATTGCTATGAGTATCACCTTGGTTTTTGACCAGATCTTGTTTTCCTCATTCCAGTGGGAGGAGATCAGCGGAGTGGATGAGAAATACAAGCCGATCCGCACATATCAGGTGTGTAACGTGATGGAGCCGAGTCAGAACAACTGGCTCCAGACGGGCTGGATCTGGCGGCAGGGCGGCCAGCGGATCTTCATCGAGCTTCAGTTCACGCTTCGAGACTGCAACAGCATCCCAGGGGTTTCAGGAAGCTGCAAGGAGACCTTTAACCTCCTGTACGCCGAGTCGGACTGGGACCTGGGCCGGGTGACCCGAGAGGACCGCTACAGCAAGATCGACACCATCGCTGCGGACGAGAGCTTCACGCAGGGGGATCTGGGAGAGCGCAAGATGAAGCTGAACACGGAGGTCCGTGAGATCGGGCATCTGAACCGGAAAGGCTTCCATCTGGCGTTCCAGGACGTGGGCGCGTGCGTGGCGCTGGTTTCCGTGAGAGTGTATTATAAACGATGCTTGTCGACGGTGCAGAACTTGGCCGTGTTCCCGGACACGGTGGCCGAAGCTGCGTTCGCCACTCTGGTGGAGGTCAGAGGCTCGTGTGTGAATAACTCCGAGGTGGACACCGACAGTCCTCCCAGAATGCACTGCAGTGCTGAAGGGGAATGGCTGGTGCCGATCGGGAAATGCAGTTGCAGCGCCGGCTATGAGGAGGGCCACAGCAGCTGTGAGGGTAAGACACACTCCGACAGTCGTGATGATGTTTCAGGCTCTACTAGAACATGTTTTCCTGCTTGAATGTTGATTATTCTCCTCATATTCTCCATTGTTGCGGCTCCTCTCTTCCCAGTCTGTCAGTAAGGCTCTGTTTACTTCCTGTCTCTATGAAGCCCCTCCTCCTAAAACCACACTGTGCACTGATTGGTCGGTGGGAGCGGTGTGTTGTGATTGGTTAAGCGTTTTGAATGTGTGTTTGGGAAATGTCCCGCCCCTTTCCATTACCGCTAGTTTAACACACTTCTAACTAACTCAACCTGGCCCGATCTTGCACACATCTGTGGCATTAGGAAACTTTGTATGAGCCTTTTTTTAATATTCCTTTCTTTTTTTTTGATATTTTATTAGCTTGGCAGTCCCATTCATTTTCTTTATATATTTGAAAGAAGTATCGGGATTTTTCCGTGAAGTTCTGCTTGTCCTGTAATAAAGTGGTAAGGGTCACACCGGGCCAGGGCGAGTGAACGATGAGTTTGCAGTCTATTCTCGTTCTCTGTCTCTCAGAGGCAGATGATGAGATGGCATGTTGTGACGCGTCACATGATGAAGCTCGCAGCTGTTAGTGTGACGCGGGTCGACGTGTGTGTGATGCGGGTCTAGACTTCAGGAGGTCAGCTGTGTGTGTGTGTGTGTGTGTGCGTGTTAGTGTGACACAGGTCGAGACTTCAGCAGATCAGAGGAACATCACGCTCTTTAAACTTCTGTCTGTCACTGATCTGTGTGTGTGTGTGTGTGTGTGTGTGTGAGAGAGAGATTTCACAGGACATCTTGAAGGATTGTGTGATGCAGTGTGTGTGAGTGTCAGTCGCTTCACACGTACAGTGACAGGCTGGTACAACAGACCCGGCATTGTGTCTTTCTTCCATTATTGGTCGTCATCGATTCATAAACCCCTAAGAGTCATGTGACATCTCGCCACATTTAAAGATTTGCTATCGTTTGTAAACTTGAAGATGCTCTTGTTTTGATAAGATGTTTTTTCAATGATTTGAAAGATGCCACACAAACTTATAAAACAGTTTTTTGATAGGATCCTTTAAATATATTATATTATATTAAAATAACATTAATATAATATTTTTTTTATATTTTAAAAATAACATTATAATATGCATGCATTTATTTTTTAAACTCAGAAAACATGATTATATATATATATATATATATATATATATATATATATATTTATACATATATAGTAGCTCATAAAAACACATTAAATAATAAATTACAATGTATTATTACAATTAATAAAAACTAGGTCCATGGAACCATGTTTTGATACCATTTTAAATACTATTATACCGTGATATATATTTAATGACCCTGATGTTCTGGTGTCAGTACTGTACTGGTTGTGCCACACACACACTGCAGTTTCTCCTGTAAATGCTGTGTTTCATGGATTACAGAGGATCCTCTCACGGCTTTACTCGGCTCAGTGTGTGTGTGGAGTCTAACGGTTTAATGGGTTTGTGAACGGGTCCTTATTTTGTGTGATTGCGTTGAGTCTCAGTTCCTCCCTTCATATCTTCATCATCATCGTCGTCTTCATCATCATCATCAGACGTGGGACTCATGACACTCACCGCCTCACAAGCACTTGTTCTGATCTCTTCTCAGTGAGATGATGATACACACCCAAAAAGCCTGTTCCGGACTTCCTGTTTCACCTCGTGTGTTTGTCTCTCGCAGACTCACACACCGCCTCAATCACCGGTTATTGATCATCACTCACAGAAATATGCAGTTAGGGTCAAGGCAAGGGTTCACGTCATTCACACTAATGCTGTAATACACACTCCAGCCGTGAGTGAGTGAGTGTGTGAGTGAGTGAGTGAGAGTTTGTTGTCTCTCAGAAAAGAGGATTGAAAGGCCAAAGATAAACCGGATTTCTCACCACACATCTAATGACAGAGGAAGACAAACACAGACAGCAGATCAGAGGTGTGTGTATGTGAAGAACAGATTGGATAAAGAGAGAGAGAGAGAGAGAGAGAGAGAGAGAGAGAGAGAGAATGCAGTGATTATTGTGTGTTCTCTGACTAGGATTGAAACACGGATTTCAGCATTTGATTCCAAAACCATTTCATTTGCACAGTGAAAGCCGGATGCAAACAAGCTTTGAACATACTACTTTATTAATATATGTGTGTGTGTGTGTGTGTGTGTGTGTGTGTATATGTATGTATGTGTGTGTGTATATATATATATATATATATATATATATATATATATATATATATATATATATTTATGAAGAGTTCAGATGCAAAAGCCTCTAAGTGCCATTTGAAATTTTCTTCTAAAATGATCATTTTTATCAAGCTTGTATATTTAAGTTCAGTAATTTCACTTAAATGGCAATGAAGATTACCTATTAATTGTCATTTAAGTGAAATTACTGAACTTAAATATACAAGTTTGATAAAAATGGTCATTTTAGAAGAAAATTTCAAATGGCATTTAGAGGCTTTTGCATCTGAACTCTTCATATATATATATATATATATATATATATATATATATATATGTATGTATGTACACACACACACATATATATATACACACACACACACACACACACATGTGTATACGTGTATATGTGTGTATACACATTTATATATATACACACAAACACACACACACACACATATATAAATAAATATATACACACATATACACACACACACACATATATGTGTGTGTATGTGTATATATATATATATATATATATGCAGTGTGTATATATATATACATACACAGTGTGTGTGTATATATATATATATATACACAATACTAATTAAAATGAGACAGTTGCTTTCAAGAAAATCTCAATTAAGTAAATGTATTATGATTATTTTTACTTTAACGAGTCGAGTGCCTTGGCTTGATACGTTTTTATTAAATAAATATTTTTTGTTAATATATTCTATGTTTTATATATAGAAATAATTAAAGTTGTTATATTATATTTTATATTATTATTTGTGGCATGTCGCTCGTCTCTGCGCTGAATGATAATGAGACTCAGAGTTATTGATCGGCTCTAATCCTTCACTAAACTCTTCAAACTCTGTGTGTGGGTCGACACTTCTCAAAGTGTGTGTGTGTGAGCGAGAGAGAAAGAGAGAGGGAGAAATGATGTTAATGTTAATGAGTGAAGAATGAACGGCGATCCCGAAGAGTGTGAGTGTGATTTATGTGTTTGCATGTGTGTGTGTGTGTGTGTGTGTGTGTGTGTGCAGGAGTGAGTGTGTTTTAACTAAATGGCTCGATAGTATTGACTCAGGCCATGAAGTAAATGTTGATTGTGTCTGTAGAGGTTGCACTTGACAGGTGTGTGTGTGTGTGAGCTAGAGGCCATGAAGCATCACATTTAATTATTTTCTGTCCGCTGTGGGCCGTGTTCTGTCTGTGAACGAGGACAGGTTTTAGGGGTTACTGGAGCGCTGGTTCTGATTTATGTTCAGTCTGTGATAAATGCAGATTGTAATAAACGGCATGAAGTGTAATCACTCCAGTCCAACACAGACCAGGACATCTGTGGACACGGCACACACACATCAGTGTGTCCGTCATCAGCGCTTTCAAGTCCACATGAAGTCCACTTGTTTACTTTCTAAATAATTCTAATTCATCTACAATTCAATTGTATTTTTTAATTATTATTTTAAATTTCTTAAATGTTTTTGTGGATTTTTAAAAAATATATATATTTTAAATTGAATTATATATTATATTATTTATATAATATAATATAATATACTTTAAATATATATTATTTTTTTAAACTTTTGAAAATGTTTATTTTATTAAATTTTAATTGTATTTTTTTTTTTTTGCAAAGGCAATTTCACTAGGATAGTATTTTATGTAATGTTAACTTTTATCATAATTATTTTTGGATATAATCAAGTCTGATCCTTCTATTGTCATTTAATAATCCTGTGTTATTGTTCTAATAGATTTGAATTTTTTTAATGTTTAATGTATATTAATGAACATAAATGTAAAGAGTGTGCTCTGAGGCAGTGAGTTGGACAGCCTCATACGGGGAGACTTCTGGAAGCGTGTGTTTGGTAGTTGTGTTGTGTCACTGATTACAACATTATATGCTCACACAAACTCACAAATCAAGAAGTGTCAAAGTTGTCCTCATTACATGGAGGGAGTCGTGCGGGACGTCCCGTCTGCCCTCAGGTTTTTGCCCTCGTGATCAGTATCAGAGCCTGTTAGACGGGGAGATGTTGATCATCACTCCTGATATGCAGATGCTGATGTTCTTGAGCGGTCACAGTCTCTGGATATACAAGAAGGAATCATGTCTGAAGTGTCTCATGTCTACAAAATCTTCCTTTCAAAATTACACACAGACTCCAGGATCTTCCTGTCTCTATGAAAATCAAAGTATATATATATATGAATATCAGAATATATGGGTGATTCTTCAACTATGGTACTCTTTGAGCTAGACAGTTTCAAAAAATAAAAAACATTTCTACAAACTGTTTTTTAGTATCAGTTGGTTTCTCAATCTGTCTTCTCAAACCTTCCCTTAAGTTGGGTGCGATGATTTGTATATAGTATATATAGGCATTTTTATCTGAGAGCCCAACAAAATGCCCAAGTTCTCTTATTTACCAACAATATTGTAGCAATAATAAAATATTTCTTACTACCTTAACTTACAGTAATTAATTGTATGTTTTTTTTTTGTTTTTACATTAAGGTTTTAGTATTATAGCCCAAAATAATTTGCTGTTTAGCACGAACAATGTCATTTCCACCACAACCTGTCTTTACCACCACAATGAACACCGTAATGGAAATAACTGTGGTGGAAATGACATTTCCCCCGTTTCCCTCTAAAATATCATGCTATGTTAGCCTGTTAATATTAGTTTTACAGATAGCATTAAATATACACAAATTACACATTATTAAATAAATTTTATCCAGTTATTTTTGCGTCCATGTGAAATATGACGGCCAATAAACAAACATATTCTCAGTTTTAGTCATATTTACCTTGATTTTTCTTCTATTCATTAACCCCTAAAGAGGTCACCCTTTCACCCAGCCATGTGTTCACTGTGGAGTTTCTATTGCTATGGTTACTAAGTATTCAAATCTGAAGTAATGATCCCAGGATTCTATTTTGTACAGTGTGGTGGAAATGACAGTGAACCCAAGGGACAAGGGTTCTACTTACAAAAATATAAGAAGATGTGAATAAATATTGCAATATATAATATGTATAATTGAAATAGACATTATTTTATAATTTGTACTTAAAATCTACATTATTTAAATATTTAATTTAGAATAAAGCGAGGTTGAAGGTACAAAGTCTGGCTTAGGGAGAGAAAACAGTAAAAATCATGCATAAAATGCCTCATATTATATAATAAAAATAATGATTTAGCCATGATAATTTAAGTTCCCCTTAGGGTGGAGTAAGTCTGACAAAAACAAAAAAGAAGAAATGTTTTTTAGATTTTATTATTTCATCCAGGGTCAAGAAAAGTACCATAGTTAAAGCTGCAGTCCGTAGCTTTTCCTCTTTGTCGCCGTCTCTGTTCGAAATCTGCAATTGGAGTTATTCGCGGAATTATCATCTTTACGTGGGTTGTAAATTGGCATGAAACAGCGCGGAGGAACACAGTGTTTTGAGGCGAGTGCTGCTGTCAATCACCGCGCTGTGTGGATACTGTCATACAGAATCACAGATTTACTTTTTGAAAGTTTGAACAACATAAGAATATTCACCGGAAAATGTCTTCTGAACAAGTAAGTAACATCCATTTCGTTCTGATCAACTCATGCCTAGTTCACACTACATGATTTTAAGCCCGATTTAAGCTCGATTTGCAAATCGTTGAGTCGCCGACAAGTCAGGGTGTTATCGCGTGCAAATCGCGGGCGATTAGCGGACGATGAACGCTCGCCAATCTGTTAAAGAGCCAAAAACGCAGCGAAAACGCTTGCAGACGCCTCGCAGACGCGTCGCCGAGCCCAGAAAAATATCTAGCCTGCTAGATATCCAGAGCCGTCGCGCGACTCAAACTCAGTGATGTCATGAGGACAGCCAATCATAGCAACGCATGGGTTGAGGACACCAGGTAAATCTTAGTTTTTCTTCTTTTTTGCATTTTTTCCCTCAGAGCAGATCGTCGCGCAAACAGTGTGCAGCACTAGTTTCTGTCTGACGTCCATATTCACGTGTTGTGTTCTCTTCTTTGCTGGGGCGCAATAATTATTTATTTATTTATTGCGTGTTTTTTCGTGACAAAATGTGGTTTGTAGACAAGATAGAATCGTTTGCTGACAGAGTTGTTGTCCACTCGTTATTTATTTGATTATTTTCAGGATTTAGACCGTAACATAGTACTGAAACAGCTCTCACTGAGTCACAAATGATTTGCTCTTATCATCCGATCGTGGTTGTATCTCTATGCAGTGCGTTGTCAACTTGTGTAGTGAGTTACCTCCTGTTGTGGATCAATCACGTTGTGTTGTGTGGTGTGAACAGCTAAACAACTTGAACACTCCTGATTTCACTGAGAGCAAGTCATGTAGTGTGAACCACACAGTTCAGCCCGACGTTTTAAAATCATGTAGTGTGAACAAGGCATAAGGGGGAAAAGCATTCGACATGATAAGCGTCGTTAGATTTAATCAACGCGATTTACAGCAACCGTGCAAATTATAGCCTACTCTGTTCTCAAATTGTTCATGTTAACAACATCAGAATTGCGTGACTAATGTTAAATTTAATGTGTTTGGTTACCTGTAGTTCAGAATTCATATTCTCCATAATAGCAAAACGAGAAAGGCAAAACAAAGGAAACTCCATAACTGTGTGAATTAAGAAAACGTACTGTTACACGATTGAACTATTGAAATGTCTTACTTGTTCAGCAGAAAAAAGCAGTCTTTTCTTCCGTTGTGAACCCCTTCAAAACACGAAGTTAACGCACTTTTCAAAAGCCCCGCCGACGTTTAAATCCTTGTGTTCGCATGAGATGGTTTCTTTCTCTTTCTGTAGACACCTTAAATCCGAAGTATGAAGTCTTTTGGGTTTTATAACTGCTGAATCTCCAGTTGACACTGATGATTGTTGTTTGGATCTTTCTGGATGCCATAAGTTTAATTATGTGAAGTGCTGCGAGCCTGCGAGAAAAGCCTATACATCTTTACATCTCCTCACGCGCAGTATAGCCGGCTAGCCGAAACTCCTTCTTTGTGTTTACGGGTGTGACGTAATGACGCAAAAACATGCTTGAATTTCCCGCGGAAACCCACCAGTACCACTGGAATTAAAATCATTATTACAAGCTAACCGTTTTGAATCTAGCTATGGCAAGCAGATAGTTTTGACCACTGGCAGAATATGTTTTTTTTTTTTTAAATAATTATTTTGGATTATTTTTAACTTAAAAAAGTTACGGACAGCAGCTTTAAAGAATCACCCATTAAAGCTCACAGAATATCAGAAATGCATGTTGAGAAGGAAAAGGCTGGGCTCGCTCCTCGCATTATTGGTGGCCAGCGAGAGGAGAGCGCATGTTTATTGGCAGAGGGATATTAAAACACAATCTCTATTGACACGGGTTGCTATCGAAAGCAATGGGTCCAGCACTTCTCTGCGATATGAGAGGAATGCAGACTGCTGCGTCGCACTCGCAGTATATCGAGATCAACACTGGTGCCCTTTTTCTCAATTAAAAGAGAAGTCTTCTCTACCCACAACATACTTAGAGATGATGTCCGTGATGCAGTGGCGGATTATAAATCTCTGCCAGAGGAAAGCAGGAGTTGGAGAGTATCGTTGAGCTCGTCTGACCCCAAACATTCGATTTCAGGTTTTGTTGTTGTGTTTCCTGAAGAAACGAGTTCTTCACACACTCTTTAAAGGGACACTATGCAGTTATTTTAGCTTAATTTAACAGCTTCAGAGTTATTGAAATGGTTATATGACTTATTTCGGGTTGAATGGGGGGCGTCTCGGCCCCCCCTGGTGCCTGTGAGCGGAAAAATCGCACTTGCAGTTTCAGGCCGCCGGCTCGCCGCCCGGAAGTATCGCGTGATATCAGCTCTCGCGATGTAACATATTCCTTTGCAGTAACACTTAGGGGTGTGACGGTTATTATATAACCGTGAGACCGACGGTTATAGTTGAAAACCGTCATTAGAACTCTATAACCGCCAAAACCGTGTAATATATATATTTTTTTTCAAAAAAAAAATCGTCATAGAGAATGTTTAAATACTAATTAAAAAGGACAATTAACGCGCGATCCAACAGACCACTGAGGTGGGGCTATTTTTGGTGCCCATAAGCACAGCGTGTGATCGCGTGGTGCATGGGAGCGGACGCGCTGCCTGCTGCAGGAGTATACAGGAGCCGTCACTTTACACGTGAGAACTTTGTGAAGAAAGGTAAAACAGATGGATCTCGTTGCGAAAAATAATGTTAAATCGCTTATTGGCACGTTTCGGGTTTAAACCAGATGGCAACGGAAAACCAGAAAATCTTGATGAGCTTGTGTGCAGAATATGCGGGAAAACGGTATTTGTTACAAATGCCAACACTACCAATCTCTCTTATTAACAATAGGAGAGTGCGGGACTAGCTTTCGCGTGGCACATATTTGCAAGGTCTCGTCTCGTTCACTCCATCTCTGCCATGCACGCGTCGCGCGCTATGTATGTGATGCGCGGATTCTGGGAGACTTTAACTAATTTGCGGCCATCAGGGAGACGTTCTCCATATGCGGGAGACTCCCGGAACTTCCGACGCGATATGACGATCACATCACCTCAGATCTGAGCCCCTATTTATCAAGCCAATGCGCCGCAATCTATCGCAAATCAAAGTGAAAGTAAGTCACAGACGCTTAACACTACCATCTTCATTAAAAATAAATTAAGGGAATGACATGATATTACCAGGGCTGTTGCCGCTCTCCCTTATTGCTGTCTTTGCTGATTTTGAATGATCAATAATGCAGCTCAAATCTGTTACTTTCGGTGAAGTGCACTCCATTACATCTGTATATAGCGCGCGGATTGACGATCCATAAGTATGTGTAATGGCATAAATATTAATAATAGAAAAATAATAGGATTAATAATAGGAATATTATTAGAATATTACATAAAATAAGGAATGGAATTCTAATAGCTTTAAAGAGGAAGACTTTTTCCTCCGCACCCCCCCAAACCCCCCCCCCCCAAAAACGGCGACGGTTATGTGACGAACCGTCACATTTGACTCAAGTCATAACCGTCATCACCAATTCTGAAACCGGCACACCCCTAGTAACACTGCACAAATCCAGGAAAAAAGTCGAGAAGGATGGAGTTTGTCACACTATCGTCATGGCGGAGCCGGCATATAAGATATAGAAAGCTAGGAAAGTATTGTCAGAGGAACAGAGAATGAGGAAAGAGCATTCTGACCGAGCGAGGAGTCAGACGCGAGCATAGCCGTAATTTGCGGGTGTGATATGTCCCCATTGAAACATCTCGCAGCACGGATGTACCAATACAAACAAATAAAACCTCTCCAGGTAACTCTAGTAGATTCATTTATTTCGTTTGTTAAATAAGAGGCGATCTGAAATGTGTCGTTTTTGAAATCAAGTGACCAAAGTGCTCGTTGCCGCTGTGATCAGTTTCAGTGGATTCAGTGTTCTGTTGTGATATTCAAACGGACGCGCGCTCATTGCTCAATGCGTTGCAGGGACTGAGAGACTCATTACGGTGAAATCACAAAACCCAATGCACAAAAAACATGTCCCTGCTTGAAATACAGCCACTAATAAACAATCGGTTTTGATGAGGAAAATAAACTATACTATTAGTAAGGATTAGAACCCAGAACCTGTGACAAACATGGCAAAAGTTCTTCCTCTGGACCATTAAAGTTCATGGGGATATGTATTTAATCACGTGAAAATTCTCACCACTAACAACATATAATAGATCTCATTAAACAACAAATTAAACACGATGTACTATTGTATACTATGTAACACGTCATGCCCTCCGTGAGTGGTATTTACGACAGTAATGTTAAAAACAAGTACTCCACAGTTACTCTAGGGGTCGCTGTTTGACAAAAACAGCATTCTTGTCTTGTGCCCCTTTAAAGCAGGCTTGGGAGGAGGCTACTGGATCTGAAGTGTTCAGGTTCACTCTTGTTCTATTAACTCTACGCATCAGTTAATTCAGTGCAAGGTGATGCATAGATACTCAAATTTTACATTACGTAGCGCTTCCCCCACCGGTTCTCCTTCATGTGACTGTCGTAAACCTGACCGTCTCTTGCACATGAAATGAATAAAAATTAAAAATTTGAGTTTGCTGTAACATATATGAGTGCTTCTCTGACGTGTGCGTCAGATCATATGGATTGATGGTTTATGGATTGTTATTGCTAAGAGCATCTTTCTAATCAGACACTGTTCCTCAGTGTGGGTCCTGCTGGAATACTCACATGGACAGAGTGTGGAATTATGGGTAACCTTGATCAATAGAGCTAGCACTCTAGTCCAGACATTAGAAAAATATCAGTCTACTCATACTTTTTATATTTAATACGAGCGAAATACACATAACACAACTAATCTTTAACTTTTAGGTGGTAAAATATTTTTTTGTAATTCTATTAATTACACTCTGCAAAACAAAAGAAATAGCCTACTAACCGGATGAAGAAGGGTCGGCCTCCATAGAACATAAAATATTTGTTTTGTTTGATTTTTTTTTTCATGTTCGCATTTATGAGAAAACAAACTGTTACGGAAGTGACCGTTCTCCATTATGGACATGACCGCCCTGAAAGTGACTTTAAAACTTTCACAGAGATCTTAAAGAGAAACCACAAAGCCTTTCTTTAAAGTGAATTTCCTTTTTTATTAATTGTATCTTAATTTCAATCAATGTTTCATCAACCAGTTGCCTGGTTTTAATAAATAAGAAGTAAATATAGTAGAAAATAGATTATCATGACGTAGGAGCTGGCGTGTGAACTAGACTCTGGTCTAATAAATGAACTGAAACTCGGCTTATAATGAATACTCTCCTCACAGGCCTGAGGAATATATAGATGCGTCTTTGAAAGCAAAGGTGGACAGGAGTCAAAGCCTAAGCCTAAGCTTATTGCTTGGCTGATAGTGACTGTCGGATGTTCATGTATTGCTGGATTAGGGAGATCATTTGATGAATGTTTTTTCGATTTAGTTTAGCAATGTGTGGATGACCCAATCTGAAACACATAGCAAAAATGCACAGAAGAGATTCGAACCGGAAGTTGGCAACTGGAGTCGTCATCATGGCAGCGCGCATCGTTGAAGGTGGATGTGTCAAACCTTTCTGGATCATCTTAACCGGTTTAACAGTAATGAAGGGCATTGCATGAGTTTTTGTTTGTGCTTTATTACTGAAACAGCATACACCCTTTAAATTATCATATATATATATTTTTTTAGAAAAATTCAAATATAAATACTTAATAATAATAATAATAATAATAATAATAATCCTGTGTTCAGGGATGTTCACACTGAGGACAATAACTTTAATTATATCTATAGACCATTTCACAAGATGTAAACAACACTGGTCCAGAAACACTTCCTGTTTCAGTTTGTAACTGTTTTCTTTATTTCACATGTAAAGAAAACATCTTAAAGATGCTTGTTTAACTTTTTGATTCATATTTATATGTTCTGTTGGTTGTATTTTATCCCAGCTTTAATGTAGTGTTAAAAAACTGAAACAGGAAGTGCTTCTGGACCAGTGTTGTTTACATCTTGTGAAATGGTCTATAAAGTTTCACTGCATTTTCTGTCCACTCCACAGCTGGAGTTACTTTCAGGAGATCTTCAGATGATTATTGATTGAAAGCTTGTTGTAGATGACCTAACTGCATTGTGTGTTTCTAATAATAACATCGCTATCATGCGTCGGTGTGGAATGTTATAATGTGGTTATTGTTATAGTTATTGCTCTTGGTGTGAACTGCATGGCCTTTGTCTGGAATAACGTTTTGTCAGGAAAATGGGTCGTGGATGCAGTTTCATCTTTTACTTAAAACAGAAGGTGTGAAGGTTTGTGTTAAAAGCCTGTATGAGTGTGTGAGATGTGAGTGTTTCAGAGCGACACAAAGCTTTCAGTGAAACGAATCAGCGAGAGCTTGTCTTTCTTCATCTGTCTCTCAAGGACTGTGACTCGAAGCTTAATATGAGGTAAATGTTGAGGTATGAATAGTAAATGTTGATTATTCTCCTCATATTCTCCATTGTTGCGGCTCCTCTCTTCCCAGTCTGTCAGTAACGCTCTGTTTACTTCCTGTCTCTATGAAGCCCCTCCTTCTGAAAAGCACACTGTGCTCTGATTGGTCGGCTGGAGCGGTGTCCTGTGATTGGTTGAGCGCTTCGAGTGTGTTTGGGAAATGTCTCGCTCCTTTCCATAACCGCCTGTTTAACACACTACTAACTAACTCAACCAAGCCCCGCCCCTTTATTCTGCATATGAATTATTATAATGAGGAATATTGTGATGTGTTCCCGGAAAAAACTCAAGACTACAATGGAGGCGTTTCAGGAGTTCAGAAACACTGACACTGATATAGAGAAGGACTAGAGCTTCTTCATCCTCATACAGCAACACACACACTGAAGATGTTGATGGGGAAACATCATCGGTCCTCTTCAAGCCAGTTGGTTGGCTAATCATGAGAGATCCTGATCATAGATGTCTTAAAGGTACAGTAGCAAAAAGTGTAACGGACCGAGACGGTGGAAAAGAGTCATTTATATCCGGACTGGTAATTACAGAGATTCACAAATGAGGTGAAGAGAAGAACAGATGACAGGGAGGAAAACTGTAGAAAACATAATTAGACATGTAAGCATGGGATGGTGTGTGTGTGTGTGTAATTAAAGGTGCTGTTGTAACTCACAGATGTATAATTATAAAAGTCTTAAGCCTACAGCAGCGCCCGAGATCTTTCTGTTGTGTGGCGACTCTCACGCCAACGTCTGCCATATTTACACTCACAAACACACACACACACACACACACACACACACACACACACACACACACAACAGACTGAACAAAAACGAAACTGAGGAAAAATTAAAAAAACAAAAGGTAAAAAAGAACAAACTAACAGAAGATTAATTTCTTTCAAAGGAAGGAAATTGCACGGGCTTGTGTTTGTGTGTGTGTATTTTATTTGTTTGATCTTTCTTTCTTTCTTTCTTTCTTTCTTTCTTTCTTTCTTTCTTTCTTTCTTTCTTTCTTTCTTTCTTTCTTTCTTTCTTTCTTTCTTTCTTTCTTTATTTATTTATTTATTTATTTATTTATTTATTTAGTCTCTTTATATGAGTTTGTCCCTCTCAGTCATCAGGATGTGTGTGTGTTAATCGGCTGCTTCACTCTCTCTCTCTCTCTCTGTGTGTGTGTGTTTTAATCGGCTGCTTTACTGTGTGTGTCTGTGTGTGTGATTTGTGGCTTGGCTCAGTCTTTGTTCTGGTTGGCATGATGCCACCGATGCCCATCTGGTCCAGTCTGTGAGTCTTCCCTGGACACTCACTAGTGTTCATCATCTCTAGAGCTGTAGCTTTAAAACTCACACATGAGAGACTGATGATCATGGACAACGACATACAGTTACCACACACACACACACACACACACACACACTGTATGACTGCATACAAAAAATAGGTTGATGGAGCCGTTACTCTCCTGGCACGTGGTGGTGTTTGTGTTTGTGTGTGAGTGTGATGGGTAGGTTTAGGGGTAGGGTTAGTGTGTGTGTGATGGGTAGGTTTAGGGATCGGGTTTGTGTGTGTGTGTGTGTGTGTGTGTGTGTGATGGGTAGGTTTAGGGGTAGGGTTAGTGTGTGTGTGATGGGTAGGTTTAGGGATCGGGCTAGTGTGTGTGTGTGTGTGTGTGTGTGTGTGTGATGGGTAGGTTAAGGGGTAGGGTTAGTGTGTGTGTGTGTGTGATGGGTAGGGTTACTGTGTGTGTGATGGGTAGGTTTAGGAGTAGGGTTAGTGTGTGTGTGATGGGTAGGTTTAGGGCTCAGGTTAGTGTGTGTGTGTGGGTAGGTTAAGGGGTAGGGTTAGTGTTTGTGCGATGGGTAGGGTTAGTGTGTGTCTGTGTGATGGGTAGGTTTAGCGGTAGGGTTAGTGTGTGTGTCTGTGTGATGGGTAGGTTTAGCGGTAGGGTTAGTGTGTGTGTCTGTGTGATGGGTAGGTTTAGAGGTAGGGTTAGTGTGTGTGTGATGGGTAGGGTTAGATGTAGGGTTAGCCTGTGTGTGATGGGTAGGTAAGGGGAGAGAATACACAGTTTGAACTGGATGTGTGCCACAGGGTCACCTTCACCCTCCACTGCCTGTCTAGTGCTCTCTCGTTCACACATACACACACTCGCTGAGGGGAAACGCATCTCAACAGGTTCATTTCTCCACAGAGCTTCTAAACTGTGACAGGAACCACAGAAGAGTGTCATACATAAATTACACACATTATCTCTGCTCCAAAACACAGTGAGGCTCTCGCTGCCTGCGCTCCACAGTCGAATCATGGCGCTTGACGTTCGCTGATTTGGAGCTCTACATAGACAGCATCGCTGCGCGCGACACTAATACAATCGGCACAAGAAACTTTGGTTGATTTCAGGACAGTTTGACTTTTAGCATGCTGTTTGTTTTTAATTTTTTTAATTTTCACCAGTTAGTAGGGGTGGAACAGTACACAGAAGTCATGGTTCGGTTCATACCTCGGTTCAGACATCACGGTTCGGTTCGATTTCGGTACAATGGAGGGAAAAGCAAAACAAAAATACAGAAGGCATTGTATTTTTTAAATAAGTTTTATTAATAAAGGCATAGAACCAGTTTATTTGGAGTGCACTGACAATAGTTTTATATAATTAGTTTATTAATTAAATGAATAAAAAGACAAAAAGACCTTACAATATGTTTGGTAATTGTACCTGAATTGATTTAAAATTATATTGCTATATTTCAGATCAATGTATTTGTTTTCCTTAATTTTAATTAACATTTTTAACAACGTAAGATTATTCTCATCTGAATTATAATTTATTTCTGTATAAAATAATACTACCATTAAAAACACATTCAATTTTTTTTTTTTAATCAATGCAGAATGTGTAAGATTAGTGCTCTGAGGACAAGAAACGAAAACCAATGCAATATGACGAATTTCCAAGAGATGGGACCCACAGACTGTTTTGAAATGGAGTTGGATAAATATGTTTGCGTGTATGTGTGATTTTGGTTGGGTGACAGTGTAGGTTACAGTTTGTCAAGAGTTTACAGTGTGTGTTTTTTGTTAACACTGTTCGATCGAGCCCGCACCAACGCCCCCCCCCCCCCCACCCCCCCACCCCTCTCTCTCTCTCTCGCTCTCTCTCTCACTGCAATCTTGACATCGCAGCCTGTTCATTATGCGGTCACACTAAACGCGAATAGAGCATCAAATTTGCGTCTATCGTGTCTAGTTTGACGCTAGTCCAAAGTGAATAGGTCGCGCGTATAAACGTTTGAAGTGAACGCACGTTCAGAGCTAGTCGATGGTACAGATTATGTGTCCCTAAAGAACCCGCGTATCTAACAGTAGTTCCACATTAATTACATTAATTTGCACACGTGTTTTATTTATTTTTATACCGTGTATTCTCTGTGTAAATTTGTGCACCAAACCGTGACGCCCGTACGGTTTCGGTTCAGTACGAATTCATGTACCGTTCCACCCCTATCCTAACCCTAACATTTTGTCGGCTAAAGCCAAAACAAACAGCGTTCTAACTGAATGAATACAGCATCCCTTATCGAGCGCGAAGCAGCAGCGCAGCCGGCCACAGGCGCGTTCCCGAGTGTATTATGTGTGTGCGCTAAACTGTGGCGCAGTTACAAAAATAGCCTAAATTAAAGCATTTTAAAGTTGGGGACAAAACATAGGCTAATTATATTTAGAATACAGTAATAAATAACTGCTTATAAAGGAATAAATATCAAGGAGTAAATCATTGAAAAATTCTTTCTATTGGTAAAAAAAAAAAAAAATGCAACTGGTCGACCAATAAGAATGTCAGTCCGATTAGTCGACTAAACGACTAAAGTTGACAGCCCTAGTGAATACACCAATCTATTTTTAACTTTAAACCATAAAAGGCTTTCATGCATTTTGTCAACATTTGGTCTAAACCCACGTGAGAGAGCAACACGTGCAGCTTTATTCTGAATTACTTGTAGTTTTTTTATGTTTGTTGATGAAGTTTTCGACCAAACCACAGAGCAATAATCAAGGTGTGAAAAAAACAAAGCATGAAGTACTTGTTTAACAATCTGCGGTGTAAAATATTTTGCACACCTTTTAATAACTGACAAAGTATTACCCATTTTTGTTAACAATTTCCGAACATGTCTGTCCCAACACAATGTATTATCAATTATCACTCCCAAAAGTTAAGCTTCTTCTATTTGATCAATAGAATTTAGCGCTATGGTGAGTTCAAGTTTCAGTTTGGAAAGTAAAGAAAAAGGAGTTCCAACCACTAAACAGGTAGATACATTGAGAACCAGTTTGTTACTCCTTATCCAGTCCACCTCTAACTAGCTATCTTTGTAGTTTTATATTTAAATCACTAATATCAGTTGCCGCTAAATATATAGTGGAATCATCTGCAAACATTGAAATACTTGCCTTATCTAAAACAGATGGAAGATCATTGGTAAAGATTGTGTAGAGGAGCGGCCCAAGATGTCAGTGCAGTGAGCTTGCAGAGACTCCGCCCACGCTCTCTTCTGATTGGCTGAGATCTTGTTTTGATTTGGTTGTGAGTGCCCTTGCAGAGAGACTCCGCCCACACTCTCTTCTGATTGGCTGAGATCTTGTATTGATGTGGTTGTGAGTGCAGTGAGCTTGCAGAGATTAAAACATTGATGCTCATAAAGACATTGTAAACATGATCCATATGAATTTGATCCAATTTGATAATCAAAGGTTTCCGATAGATTCATTCTCTGTATGTGATGAACAAATTACCTTTATGCTTTTATTGATGTATACACATTCATCAACACACACACACATCAAATATGGTATATAGCTCAACTTTATTTGCTTGACATGCAATAAAGATATTCACTTATCTTTTAATGTAATATAGTATATCTTTCTTGCACTTGCATTTATAATATAGTATATCTTTTGCACAAAAATAAATAAATAAGAATAAATTTGGCGTTAAATCTGGTTCTGATTCTGAATGAAATAGTGCTCTCGTTTCATCTTTCACCTGAATCTGTTTTCACTCTGCTTGTTGCATTGCATTCTGGGATTGCACTGCAATGCTACGTTTAAACTGATCTTGGAACACAGCATTCTAATCTAAGCATTATAAGCCTTGAACAGCCTTGACATACAATGTCCTGAAATGCTCCCAGTTTAGCGCTCCGGCTCTTGGGCCGAACACCATCAGGATTAGCGGTAGTGGCATCTGTCCACCGCTTTCATAAGCATTCTGCTCAAGGTGAGGGAGTTTGTGTGAGGGGACAGTGTCCTCAGATTCCCTGTTAGTGAAGATGTTCCTGCCGTTTCTGAGAGCTTTCCCTTGGGATCCACACGGGTTCTTACATGCGCATATCTTCCCTCAGTTCAGTTCAGTTCAGGTTTGCAGAAATGATCCGTGCCTCTCTGATGAGATGTGAAGCAGAACCTCTCTGTGCTCCTCATGGGTGGAGAAACGGGAGAAACGCTCTCCTCTGTTTGCAGGATCAGACTTGTTAATCTCTTATTTGTTTATCAGCTGATGGCTTTTAACCTGTGAACCTGGTGTGTGAGAATGTGGATCTGCGTTTCAGCCTGTTTGTGTGTTTCTGCATAATCCAAGTGCTTAAATCTAAAAAGTATTTGTCCTGATTGCTCCATTACTGATCTCTCGGTTCCTGATGTGATCTGTGTTCATCTGGAGTCTTGATCTTGTGTACAACGTGATCTTGGTCTGAATCATGGTCGTCTCTTGTGGTTTCGATCCGTTTATTGATAATGCGGTAATGCTTACAATACGGTTCATTAGTTAATGTATTTTACTTACTAACATGAACTAACCATTAGCAATACATTTGTTACAGTGTTTAGTAATCTTTAGTAATGTTAGTTTATAAAAATACAGCTGTTCATTGTTTGTTCATGTTAGTTCACAGTGGATTAACTAATGTTAATAAATACTACTTTTGATTTTAATGATGTTCGTAAATGTTGAAATTAATATTAACTATGATTTGTAAATACTGAAGTATTGTTCATTCTTATTTCATAGTAAACTCAAGTTAAATAACAATCCTTATTGTCAAGTGTTACCCATAATGAAATAGTTTTTTTTCTTTATACGGCGTGGAATTTCTACATTTTGGAGAAACTTAACAAAGCCCTCACTTTATTTTCAATTTTTAAAAAAAACAAATTTTGCCAACATATTTTTGTCACACAAATGGAAAGAGAATTTTTTTAAATTTTAAATAAAAAAACTCTCAGTGACTAATGACAAGACAGTGACTAATTTATTGTTTTTAATTTGCATTCATAACTGCAATGTTTACTGCTTTATTATAACTCCATAATGGCTGTACACCTTTAGGCATAAAAAAAAAAAAAAAAAAAAAAAAAAATTGTTTGGTTCCGGTTTCCGACCGACCCTGTCCAATTATGTGCGACCCAAATTTATTTTATGAGCTTGGGAAAGAAATAATAAAAATTAAATAAATACACGAATAAAAAAACTTTGAGGCGAACTATTTCACAGATCGTTTGTCAAACTGAACTATAATACATATGCTAGTCTTTGTTTTTGTTTTTTGTTTTTTTGTCATTTAGGACACTCCTGGAGCTTTAGGAACCTCCATCCGCCTCCCAAATTTCATTAAATATCATCCAAATCCCAATCCTTCTTCTGCATTCTACCACTTCTTTCACCATGTATTTGTTCGTTTCTTTTATTATTTTATGCAATGCAAAACACTCTAACCTGCCACGCTTCGTATCTCCAGAGCCCGGTCCGCTTGTCTGGGACAAATGGAATTTTGAAAGACAAGTAAAAGAGAATTTTACTTGCCCAAACAGACAAGTACCCTGATTATCAATAACAAATAAAAAAATAATAACTAGGGAATCTCTAAACCGAGAAAATGATTCTGATTGTATTAAACTTATTGTAAGTTGCGATCGATTGTGGATAATAAATGAATTAGCCTACTGACGGTGAGTATGCGCTGTTGACGCTCGTGCAGCCTATCGAGGAGAAATCTACACACATGAGCGCAGCACACATACACACACACACAGTTAACAACAAAGTGCCTATAAAACATCTAAATGTGTAGTTTCTATATTTTAACATGTGTTAAGCAGCCTCAATTATTTTTCCTGAATACCATCACGATTGAAAATGTGACATTGATTTCCTAACAGTTCAATAAACAATAAAATTTTAGTCACTTACATTTTAGATGCAATATTGGCTGTTTTTGTTCTGTTTCAGCAGCGAAAATAGCTCCAAACAAAAATCACAGCCGAACCACGGCGAATCTCACAGGAACACTCATCCTGTTTTCATGACTGAATGATTCCTCATTTTGAACAAATCAGTTGAGTCAAAGATTCAATGACCCATTCATTAACATCTGTCTCATTCTTGAATGAATCAACCGTTTAAACGAATCGTTTGAATTAATGAATCAATGACTCACTCATTAATACGGACACCTGCTGCCACCTATTGGCGGTTTAGTGTTATGTTTATAAGTAGCCTAGTATCTTTCCAATGTTTCTTAATGCCACTGAGAAAGAAAAAAAAAAGAAAAGAAAAAAAACCGACCCATGACCTCAACTGACAAACAACCGGAACCAAACTTTTTTTTTTGATGCCTTATTAAAAACAAAACAAAACAAAAAAACAAAAACAAATCCGGATGCAGATGCCATATATGATATGCAAAATTTGTACAAAATTAAGAATTTTCAATCTATTTGTTACTAAGGTTTCCTAGACTGTCACATTTTCAGCAGAACCCCATTTCTGTAAGCCAGCTAGATAATGTTATTGTAGTTGCATTCATGACTTACATAAGCAAAATTTACAAAGCAACATTAAAAAATACCACAGAAAGCCAAATCTTTGGCACAAAAAACGCTTGACGATATCAACGAATGCAATAACACAAGTGTCTGGTTCTTGTCTTAGATGAGTGTGGTTTTGTTCTGGTTTTGTTCCGAGTCCCACAGTGTTAAAACCAGACGGGACGCCACAAAAGTTTTTTCTAACGAGCTGAAAGGGTACGAGACAATTGTATTTTAGAAAGGATTTCTATTTCCATGTTTCAGCTGAAACAATAACTTACTGTACACAGTAAGACAATTGTAATCTCAGGTACTGATTATGTGATTTATTGTAAGGATAGGTTTGTCTTATCCGAGTGTCAGGATAGGTTTGTCTTATTCTGAGTGTCAGGACAGGATTGTCTTATTCCGAGTGTCAGGATAGGTTTGTCTTATCCCGAGTGTCAGGATAGGTTTGTCTTATCCCGAGTGTAAGGTTAGGCTTGTCTTATCCCGGAGTTTCGAGATAGGTTTGTCCTATCCCGGAGTGTCATGATAGGTTTGTCTTATCCCGAGTGTCAGGATAGGTTTGTCCTATCCCGAGTGTCAGGATAGGTTTGTCCTATCCCGAGTGTCAGGATAGGTTTGTCTTTTCCCGAGTATCGGGATAGGTTTGTCTTATCCAGAGTCTCAGGATAGGTTTGTCTTATCCCGATTGTCATGATAGGTTTGTCTTATCCCGTTTGTCAGGATAGGTTTGTCTTATCCCGAGTGTCAGGATAGGTTTGTCTTATCCCAAGTGTCAGGATAGTTTTGTCCTATCCCGAGTGTCAGGATAGGTTTGTCTTTTCCCAAGTGTTGGGATCAGGGATGTAGTGGAGGCTAAACGCACGTAAACGCCGTTTACGCACCTCCCAAATTCGGAAATAGCGTTTACCCACCTCCCATATTCGGAAATAGCGTTTACCCACCTCCAAAGTGCGTTTATCCACCTCTAAATATCCTGCATGTAGTTCCTAAGACATTTTAAATTAAGCTTGTGTCGTTTTAGTTTCATATTGTTCATTATTAGTTTCATAGGTTGTTAAACCTGACTAACTCTTTCATATTGCGCTGCATTACTGTCAGTGTTGTTGACTATTACTGACGGTAAGGTTGCACAGTTGACGCTCGCGCAGCCTCTCGAGCAGAAATCTACACGCATGAGCGCAGAACACACTCAGTTAACAACATAGGCTACTGCCTATGAAAATCTAAATAGTTAAATCTAAATAATTCTAACATATGTTAAACAACCTAAATTATTTTTCCTGAACACCACACCATCACGATTGAAAATGTGACATTGATTTCCTAAAACAGTTCAATAAACAGTAAAAGTTAAATCACTTACATTACATTTTAGAAGCAATATTGGCTGTTTTTGTTCTGTTTCAGCAGCGAAAATAGTTCCAAACAAAAGTCACAGCAGAACCACGGCGCATGTCACAGGAACACTCAACGTGTTTTCATTACTGAATGATTCAGCATTTTGAACGAATCGATTGAGTCAAAGATTCAATGACCCATTCATAAACATCTGTCTCATTCTTGAATGATCAGTCGTTTGAACGAATCGTTTGAATGAATGAATCAAAAACTCACTCATTAAGACGGTCGCCTGCCACCACCTACTGGCAGTTTAGTGTTAAATGTTTAAAAGTAGGATCATTCTTTCCAAGTTTCTTATGTAAATTTAAATAAATTTCATAACAGTATTTTATGCAATTGTAATTTTAAATGTGTAAATGATTTAATTTGATCAGCCCCTAGGGTAACAGCCCATAGTGTCTTATTATTCTAAATAATTGAATTTATTGATCAAATTTAAGAATTTAAATTGAAAGATGACTCTGGAAAACTCTGGAAAAGCAACTTTTTTACTCAGACAAATGAATGGCAGATTTACTTGTCCGAAGGACAAGCGTTTGAAAGGCTTAATGTCGAGGCCTCCCTATAGCAATGTTATCAGGAGGATACACATACACCGGTAGGCAGTGGCCCACATTACCTGGTGACCACGTCGTGGACCCGTGGTCCACCAGAATTTATAGTTTACCCACCTCTTTTTTTACCACTACACCTCTGGTCGGGATAGGTTTGTCTTATCCAGAGTCTCAGGATAGCTTTGTCTTTTCCCGAGTGTCAGGAGAGGTTTGTCTTGTCCTCAGTGTCAGGATAGGTTTGTCTTATCCCGATTGTCAGGATAGGTTTGTCCTATCTCGAGTGTCAGGATAGGTATGTCTTATCCCGATTGTCAGGATAGGTTTGTCTTATCCCGATTGTCAGGATAGGTTTGTCCTATCTCGAGTGTCAGGATAGGTATGTCTTTTCCCGAGTGGCAGGATTGGTTTGTCTTTTCCTGAGTGTCAGGATAGGTTTGTCTTATCCAGAGTCTCAGGATAGTTTTGTCTTATCCCCAATTGTCAGGATAGGTTTGTCTTATCCTGAGTGTCATGTCAGGACAGGTTTGTCTTATCCCGAGTGTCATGTCAGGACTGGTTTGTCTTATCCCGAGTGTCATGTCAGGATAGGTTTGTCTTATCCTGATTGTCAGGATAGGTTTGTCTTATCCTGATTGTCAGGATAGGTTTGTCTTATCCGAGTGTCATGCTAGGTTTGCCTTATCCAGTGTCTCAGGATAGGTTTTTCTTATCCTGATTGTCAGGATAGGTTTGTCTTATCCCGAGTGTCATGTCAGGATAGTTTTGTCTTATCCCGATTGTCAGGATAGTCTTATTCCGAGTGTCAGGAGGATAGGTTTGTCTTGTTCTCTGTGTTGAGGGACTGCAGGCTGGTAGTTTTCCTGGCACTCGCTTACCTTTGTGTTTTGTAGTCGTTTGCTGCATGTCAAACCCTCCTCCTCCAAACTGACATCTCCAACAGCACCTGTGTCCCTCAAAATTATTTTTGGTGCTGTTCTCTCTCTCTAACACACACACACACACACACGCAAGCCCATATGTGCTCACACTTGCGTCTGCCCACTCACACACACATAATACCCAGAAGTAATGGCAGGAACAGTTGCTCTGTCTCTCTCTGTTTTCACTTGCTCTATCTTTACTGCGTAATTTCTCACTTTCTGTCTTCATTTCACACTTTGAGTAGCTATCCATAAAGCCAGATTCATATTTTGAATAAAAAAAAAATGTTGTTTTGTTCGATCATATTTGAGTTTAAACCATGAAGTTATGATAATATACTGTAATAGACTGCCGAAGAAAATTTCTGTCAAAGATGCTTTAAAATTCACTTTTTGTGTTCCACAAAAGAAACATAATAGCATGAAGGTTTTAAATGATAAATGGGAGAATTAAAGAGTATTTTTACTTGAAATTGTTTAATTTGGTCAAACCTTTTTCATTTATCAAATTAATTAATTTAAATTAATTTAAATGTTTATACATAGTAGTTAAAGCGGGACCCTTTATTTTTATAGATACATATTATCACTATAATAGAACAAATATAAATATTAATATTGCATTAATATTTTTTCTTGCATGGTTTGAGGACTACAGCAACCAGTCCATGCTGTCGATTTTACTAGTAGGGATTATTTTGTGGCAAAGTAGCTCTAATAAAACCTTTTTTTTTTGTCCTAGCCTTACACACTATGTTTTTTAACTTGCGACCCAACAGTTTTGCACAAAAAAACATTTGTAGCATTTTATTTTTCCCTGACGTCAGCTTATAATGTTAGTAATCAAGGATGTGAGCAATTATTTAGCTGCTTGATGTTTTTGGTGGTTATGGCCTTTTTAAATCATGATGTTTTACATGTTTCTTTCCTTAAAACCTATACTAAGTTAGTTTGACGTGACATTTTATATGCTCTAGTTTCATATGTAAATGACCTTCACAGTTGTTGCTCATCATGGAGATTCAAGCTGCTGAACAGTTCTCAAATATTAATAGAATAAAATAAAAGTCATAATATCAAAAGGATATAAACCATTTTATGGTTTGGGTTGGGTTATTAAGATTTAGCATGTAAACACTTAATTTAAGGATCTCGATAGACTGGTGATATATATTTGCATTGTGAATGTGAGCGTATATATCTGTATAATTCATCAAAATCTTTTATTCACGACAGATCAAGAGAAAATCGTTTTTTTGTGATGTAATTAATAGTGAAACACCACTCACTCACTCACTCACTCACTCACTCACTCACTCACTCACTCACTCACTCACTCACTCACTCACTCACTCACTCACTCACTCACTCACTCACTCATGTGTGTGTTGATGTCCAGTTTGTATTGATTCAGATGGATGACTGGTTTCTCTGGGGACTCATGATCTTCACGGCTCCCTCGGTGAGGCTGAATCTCTCTGGCTTTATGAGGAGCCCAATCATCCCTCGGCCTGTTAAAGTAACCAGGCTGAACACACACCTCTGTTCCACTCTCAGCTCGTAAAGTTTAATTACACACAACCGAGATCTGCGCTTTCCCCAGACTATACACAAGCTCTCTTCAATTTTACACTTGACCTTAGATTTGGAATTCTTTTGCTTTGACTGAGAGCTCAGTATTGCAGTATGTGATATCAGCGTCTGCCTGAATCTGCCTGAGTTTTGTGGAGGGGGGATATGGTGCGGGTTGTTTTGTGTGGGGGGTTGTTTGGTGTGGGGGGTTGTTTGGTGGAGGGGGGTTATGGTGTGGGGTTGTTTGGTGGAGGGGGATGATGGTATGGGGTTGTTCAGTGGAGGGGGGATTATGGTGTGGGGTTGTTCGTGGAGGGGGGATTATGGTGTGGGGTTGTTCAGTGGAGGGGGGATTATGGTGTGGGGTTGTTCATGGAGGGGGGATTATGGTGTGGGGTTGTTCAGTGGAGAGGTGTTATGGTGTGGGGTTGTTCGGGGGAGGGGGGATTATGGTGTGGGGTTGTTCAGTGGAGGGGGGATTATGGTGTGGGGTTGTTCAGTGGAGAGGTGTTATGGTGTGGGGTTGTTCGGGGGAGGGGGGATTATGTTGTGGGGTTGTTCAGTGGAGGGGGGATTATGGTGTGGGGTTGCTTGGTGGATTATGTTGTGGGGTTGTTCGGTAGAGGGGGGATTATGTTGTGGGGTTGTTCAGTGGAGGGGTGGTATGGTGTGGGGTTGTTCGGTGGAGGCGGGATTATGGTGTGGGGTTGTTCGGGGGAGGGGGGATTATGGTGTGGGCTTGTTCGGTGGAGGGGGGATTATGGTGTGGGGTTGTTCGGGGTAGGGAGATTATGTGGTGGGGTTGTTCGTGGAGGGGGGATTATGGTGTGGGGTTGTTCAGTGGAGGGGTGTTATGGTGTAGGGTTGTTCGTGGAGGGGGGATTATGGTGTGGGGGTGTTCGTGGGAGGGGGGATTATGGTGTGGGGTTGTTCGGTGGAGGGGGATTATGGTGTGGGGTTGTTCGGGGGAGTTGGGATTATTGTGTGGGGTTGTTCAATGGAGGGGTGTTATGGTGTGGGGTTGTTCAGTGGAGGGGGGATTATGGTGTGGGGTTGTTCGTGGAGGGGGGATTATGGTGTGGGGTTGTTCGGGGGAGGGGGATTATGTGGTGGAGTTGTTCGTGGAGGGGGGATTATGGTGTGGGGTTGTTCAGTGGAGGGGTGTTATGTTGTGGGGTTGTTTGGAGGGAGGAGTGATGGTATGGGTTTTTTTGGTGGAGGAGGGTTATGGTGTGGGGTTGTTCGGTGGAGGAGGGTTACGGTGTGGGGTTGTTCGTTGGAGAGGGGATTATGGTGTCGTGTTGTTCAGTGGAGGGGTGTTATGGTATAGGGTTGTTCGGTGGAGGGGGAATTACGGTGTTCGGTTGTTCGGGGGAGGGGGGATTATGGTGTGGGGTTGTTCGTGGAGGGGGGATTATGGTTTGGGGTTGTTCGGGGAGGGCTAATTATGGTGTGGGGTTGTTCGGGGGAGGGGGATTATGGTGTGGAGTTGTCCAGTGGAGGGGGGATTATAATGTGGGTTTTTTTAGTGGAGGGGTGATTATAGTGTGGGGTTGTTCAGTGGAGGGGGGATTATGGTGTGGGGTTGTTCGGTGCAGGGGGGTTTTGGTGTGGGGTTGTTCGGTGGAGGGGGGTTATGGTGTGGGGTTGTTTTTCAGAGTTTGGCCTCTTAGTTCCAGTGAAAGGAACTCTTAATGCTTTAGCATACAATATATTTTGGACAGTTTCATGCTCTTAACTTTTTGGGAAGAATTTGTGGATGTTCCCGTCCAGCATGATCGCGCACCAGTGCACAAAGCAGGTCCATAAAGACATGGATGATGAGTTTGGTGTGCAGGAACTGGACTGGCTACACAGAGTCCTGACCTCATCCCGACAGAACATCTTAGGGATGAATTAAAGTGGAGAGCCAGAGCTTCTCCTCCAACATCAGCGCCTGACCTAACTAATGCGCTTCTAGAAGAATGCTCATATATTCCCATAAACACACTCCTTAACCTTGTGTAAAGCCTTCCCAGATGAGTTGAAGCTGTTATAGAAGCAAAGTGTGGCCAGCTCCACATTAAAGGAGCAAAACGCAAGTATCTGAGTTTTTGCAGAACTACGCCCCCTCTGGCGACAAGCGAAACTGCAACCAGAGCTGTTCGCGTTCATGGAAGAACACACACACACATACACACACGTTTGTATGAGCTGTTCATAACCAAAGGAGCATCAGCCGCACACTGTGCGGCACACATCTTTTGTTACAGTCGTAATACAGTAATAAATCTACAAGTCATTTAAAATATATGAAAGGAAAGGAATTCGAGTAAATTACACACTAATGTGTGTGAGAGGGGGAAACGGGGTTAGTAGAAAACTTCGGTTTGTGTTTCCATCTATCTCCATGTGCTTAGTGTATCCACTTAAGATTGAATTATTATGGAAACACGTTCAGTTATCACTTTGTATAGGACCCGTTTGAGCCCTAGAGCAGACCGGATATCTCTCCATTTGTTGAAAGCCTTCCCGATGTTGACTCTAGTCTTATTACGACGCCTGGCACTGGACAGACAGAAGTTTTATTTTCTTTGTCTCACGTGGAGTTTGCGTTGGGGTTTGGAACGAACTACAAGCCAGTCTCTTTCCGCGCTATATACAGATTTAATGAAGTCCACGTCACCCAAAGCAACAGATATGAGCTACATTTTATTAATCATCGGCTAATTTCAAAATCAGCAAAGACAGCAATAAGAGAGATCGGCAACAGGCCTGGTAAGATCATTTCATTTCTTTAATTTTAATGAAGATAGTAGTGTTGAGCGTCTGCGACTTACTTTCACTTTGATTTGCGATAGATTGGGGCACGCTGGCTTGATGAATAGGGGCTCAGCTCAGCTCTGAGGTGAAGCACATCGTCATATATGACTAAAATAACATGACATATAGCCTGGTTTCAACAACCAGATGTATTTACAGTTGTCCAGTTTCGTCTGGAATGCGGCCCAGACCACGTCCTCAAGTGGTTTGAGCGATCGGATTCTAATCCGTCTCGAATGCGTTTCGGAGGGCATTTACACCCTGGTCTTTTCACGATCGAATAGCTATCCATTCCGGTCACAGAAAATGCATGAAGTGACCAGGTGTAAACAGCCCCTTTGAATCCATCGTCTACTTTTGTGGAAAGTTGACTAGAGTTGTGTCGCTCGAGTTGTCTTCTCTGATACGGGGAACGGCCGCGAATAGCTACACGAACCTGCCAGACATAGCCAGGTGAACGCGCATGACGTCACGCCCAGTTTCAGATTTGAGCCCGAATCCCTCTTCCATATTTCACTGTACAGGATTACAGAGGCAATCGCAGTGATCAGAGAAGGGCTCATTCAGCCCATCAGGCGATTGCTTAAGCATGTATGGGTTAGAAAACGGCTATTTTTAACATGAAATGTTGCGCAATGCAGCTTTAAACCCTATGGATTAAGAATGGGACGTCATTAAAGTTCAGCTGCATGTAAAGGGAGAAATTGCAAATCTAGTGTGTATATATAGCTATAGGAAAAAATGATGTCTTACATTTCATACAGTTGATTGGTGAACATTGAGCAGTGCGACTCTGAGAAACACAGTGGTGTGTTTAATTTCTGTATGAATCTGCATTTTAAGCGCATTAATCGGGTGAACAAATGATTTATTTTCTTTGGTCCTGAATGAATCAGCTGTTTGAATGAATCAAATCAATGAATGATTCAATGACTCACTCATTTAGACATTTACCACCACCTACTGGTAGTTTAATTTTCTTAGAGTATCATTTAATTTTAAAAAAGCCACATAAAAAAACATTAAAGGAAGAGTTCACACAAAAAGGAAAATTCTGTCATCGTTTACTCGCCCTCATGGCCGTTGAAGCCTAAAGTTTTTGTAATATACATTGTTGAATCAAACCAAATATTATTTTTCTAAAGCTGCTTTTTGTAATATCTATTTGATGCTTTTCTCATTTAACACAATAATGCCTTTATATGTTCTTGTGGGGGTTCTTGGCCAAATTTCATGTGTGAATAAATTGTGATTAAGTTTATGTTGTATATTTTTTTCAGGGGTTTTAAGGATATGACCCCTTTAAATCTTTTTTTTTCCAGTAATTGGTGTGACTCTGGCTCAGCCCTACTTACTGAGGTTTAAAGCTGACTTGAGATCTGTCTTCTGTTTGATTGAGTGCTTCTACAGTGTTTTGTTTAGTGTTAAAGCCTGTTCCTGGATCAGTGGTTAAAAATACCATGAGCTTTGAATACCAGTGGGAATGAATCCTGAGGGAATCAGACCTCAATGCTTCGCCCTGGGAAAAGAGACCGGAGCAGTGCTGGGAACACACTGGTGTGTGTGTGTGTGCAGGCGTGCATGCGTGCGTATTATGTACAGTTTTCAATATGTGTATACAGTATGCTTGTGTGTACTGTATAGTGTGTTTTCAGTATACCGTATACATGGTTACAGTATGTGTTAACAGTATACAATATGCATGTACAGTATTCATGTGTATAGTGTGTACAGTATGTTTTTACAGTATGTTTACAGTATATACAAAATGCACGTGTACTGTATGTGATTTCAGGATACAGTATGAATGTGTACTGTGTATAGTATGTGTTTACGGTATGTTTACAGTATGCATGTGTCAAGTAGGTTTAGTTTACAGTATGTGTGTACAGTGTACACTGCATGTGTACAGTATGCATACACACTATGTGCTTAATGTACGGTATGCATGTGTACAGTGTGAACTGTATAAGTTTGTACAGTGCACATGTACAGTAAGTGTGTACAGTATGAGTTTTATACCTGTGAAGCACTGTGAGGTGTCAGACTGCCTGTTTTATTTGTTGCCTTCAGTTCGACGTTAAACTCTTCTTTGGATTTAAAAATCCCCCACCATATTTAAATGTATATTATTTTGTAATGTGCTATGTGTATGTGAGGTATACGATAGGGCTCTCGAGGGCTGCGGATGCTCTGATAGGTCATCGGAGGCTTTCCTCCATAAACACCAGCATTAATCAGAACGGCGTCTGGCCCGAGTGTGTGAGCAGAACTCGATTACGCTGCAGGGATTGGAGAGAGTGTTATGACTGTCGGACTGACATCTCATTTGCAGTGAATCATGGGACAGTTCAGCCCTCGTCCTCTGTTACCGTGTATCTTCCTGTTCACTCGTCGGCCTGTTGTGTTTTCCTGCTTTTCTCCATTATTCTTCTCCTCTCAGTCTGATCGTTTAGTGGAAAATCTGTTGTTTTAGTGCCGGATTACAGTTGTTTCCCCCTTGGGTGTTTGTGCGTTTGCTCCTGGCCTGACATTACAAATACATTACAAAATACAATACATAAATTCATTTACATGGTGCAAATTAATTGACAATATTATAATAAACAGTATGAAAAATATTTGGGATTATAGTTTAACTTTTTTTTTCCAACTTTAAGTGATAATTAAGGCAATATATATTCAGGGGTTTTCCTCTGACAGACTCAATGGCTTCCCTCTGTTTAATGATGCAGCAAGTGCGTTCGGACCACCAGAGATGCAGATGAACTTGCAATTAAATTTTTATCGAAGGCTGTGTCTGTCCCTCCCACACACACACACACACCTCAGTTTAGCATTGTCCCATGCAATATTCATACTGCTTTTACAGCCCAAACTCATTTTCATAAGCCGTTCCTCGGGCCCGTTGGCTGTGCTCATATGCTCTACAGGATAAATACAGTGCTGGGTTGTATTGTGTAGAGCACAGGTTCTCTATGCTGGAGTGTGTTTCCCGTACAACAAGAAATCAACTAGCTACACTCTTAGAAATAAAGGTTCTTAAATGGTTCTTTGGCAAGACGTATAGTTCCATGAAGAACCTTTAACATCCAAAGAACCTTTCAATTGAACAAAAGGTTCTGTGTTGGATAGAAAATTTCTTTGGACTAGGGATGGGCATTCGATTCAATTTTCTTAGTCGATCGTCGGAAGAATTAACGATCGACTATCGATTAATCGTTATTTTTTTTATATTCAAATTTATTATTTATTTAACTTTTTATTAATTAAAAATGCAATGAAATTACAAAAAAATACAGCATGTTTTTCCTCGATTAGATCTTTATTACAAGATGAGCAACTTGTGGCAGTTAAACTGGGCGTTCGGTTAGGATAAATTTGCGCGGCGGTACTCTAACGCAACTGAACGTGTAGCTGCGAGTTGGCCCTCGTGAGACCCTTGTTTGTTCCAAAATAATAAATAATAAAAAAAAATACTTATCCGAAAACATAATAATATTTAGATCTGACAGGTTTTGTCAAAATGTAAATCAACTATCCAAGGCACGGAGTCGAGAAAGGTTGAGAGAGATTAGCCTACCAATCAATCAGGCTAACTTAGGCTACCTAAAGCCTCATAAAAAATAACTCGCATATAACTTCTGCTCCAGTCTACTGACTTTTGTTGAGAAAGATAAGCATGTAGATGACATGATCTGGGGTCAGACGCGACCGCAACCTGCACGGTGACCGCCAAGCCTTGTTTGCACTTTCGTCTGGCTCTTTAGCGTGAGTCTCTGCAGACTGCGCGCTCCTCCCCAAACGGATGAGGTGTTTATACTCGACGCGTTCACCTGACTGCGAAACACCGAATACCGCAATGTCGTCATTTTTGCCGCGCGCACCTTCACACTCGTGCGAGGGGACTCTGATGAGGGGACTGAAGTTGCCGGGATGCACAGGTACCTCCGCGCTAACATCACCAGCCCGGGGAACACGTTCACTTTCCACTCACACTACGCAACGCAGCAGCATTAGTTTAATGATAATCGATAACAAATTAACATGATCAACAAAATTCTTAATGATCAATAATCGATCGTCGATTAATCATGCCCATCCCGACTTTAGACTATAAAATGGTTCTTCACGCTCAACAATCTCTGGTTCTTTAAAGAACCTTTCACAAAACGGTTCTCCGGGAACCAGAAATGATTCTTCTATCTATGGCATCGCTGTGAAAAACCCCATTGGTTCTTCCTGGCACCTTGTTGTTCAACCACATTGGTTACGCATGTGGAGTAATAACCTTTTAAAGCCTTTTAAACCTTTCACCTCTGGAAAGATGTTAGAGCGACTGTTTGGGGAAACACAGACTCGATGAATTGCTGATAATGACAATAGTTGGCTAACAATGCTTTCGGGGGAAACACATCCCAGTTCGGCATTCAAGAGATGAATCACTTCCCATCATCCTTTGCTGCTGCACCAACGCAGTGGTTACGTTCTGTGAGCTTCAATTGGTAATGATCATTTCACACTGATCTGGTTCCACTCCGGCCCACCCGGCAATAACCCGTTTAACACTTGGATAAATGTCTCTCTAAGAACTTCGTTCTGTGAGAGAGATGGACGGGGAAGGAGTTTGCCGTGACACCAGGAGGTGAGGAATAAATTCAGTGTGACACCGGCGATAAGGCGATCTGTGACCTTCAGGTGGAGGGATTTGCATATTATCAGGAGTAAAAGGTGTGTGTGTATGTTTGTCTGGAGTTGAGACGTCTCCGAACCCCCCCCAAATATCTCCAGCTCATTTCCAATTCCTGGATAGATGCTGTATGCAGATTAGTGCAGTAATGCGGTTATCTCACACACACACACACACACACACTCTCTCTCTCTCTCTCTCGCACACGCTCGGGCTTTGTTGTCCCTTTGAATGCCGGAGTCTCGGTTTGGAATGAGTTTTGGGATGAGCTGATCCCTATTGAGTAGGTGTTTTTTATTGAAATGTGATTTCGCACTGTTTTCTCTCTCTCTCTCTCTCTCTCTCTCTCTCTCTCTCTCTCTCTCTCTCTCTCTCTCTCTCTCTCTCTCTCTCTCTCTCTTCCTTACCCGCTGGAAATGTGATTCCGCTTGTCTTCCTCTAATAGGATTGAGGTAAAACTAAAGAAGGCGCTGGCTTGTAATGTGATTGGAATGTTGTAAAGTTGATTGAAATTATGTCTGAATTTCTGCTGCATACAATTTTGGTGAAAAATCCTTAGAAATCTTGTAAAGTATCTACCAGAAAATTTCAAGGAGTTTAATAAATTGTGATTTTAAAGGCCTAGAAAATAATGTGGAATTTAATAAAAAATATATAACAGAGCCAATAACCGAGCATGATCCCGTCTCATGAGTGTGTGAGAGAAAGTCCCATACAAGATGCAATATTGCTTGATATCATTTGGCACTGTGTCTGCAAGTAACATTGGGGTGTATCACACACCAGCGCAATGCAGCGGCAGGAACTGTAATAGACTGAGCCATTGACCGACTGAATCTACTCTGAAGTCAACGGCAATTTTTTTTTTTTTTTTTTTTGTAGTTTAAAGAGCGTGTTAGGAATGTGCGCCTATAGGCGGGCCCACAACACACACACTCTGCTTATTAAACACACTTTGCTTGTTAAACACACAGGGACTTGAAGCAGCACACAAACTAGCCAAATATTAAAAATAAAAGGATTACAATGTAAAAGATTAATATTGTGTACATAAAGATATGGTGGAATCCGGCTTGTCTTGTAGATGTCTGCTTGAGCTTTAAAGCCACAATATGTACTTTTTCGGCTTTAAAAATAGCAAAAATAACTGTATCTATGTTATATATTTCTATTAGATGTGTACATTATCCCGACAGTTTCCACCAACTTTCAAATACGGAGAAATTTATAGTTTAATTCGAAGAAACGGGACGTTTCTTTATTTCCGTTTCGTCGCCTGTCTA
The DNA here is from genome assembly GCA_038021265.1 of Cyprinella venusta. NCBI lineage: Eukaryota > Metazoa > Chordata > Actinopteri > Cypriniformes > Leuciscidae > Cyprinella > Cyprinella venusta. The sequence goes on from CM075878.1 coordinate 15,726,940, forward strand.
TGGTGTCATATAACCTTTGACTCCTCTATTTTCTCTAACTTCCTTGCGGAACCCGGCGAAACCACCAAACCCAAAGGGGAACACTGGACTACCTCCAATAAAGCAAAGAAAATGACGAAGAAAAAAAAGTAACACGTATTTTTATGCGTGTAAATCACGTGCCCGCTCACGAGCGCTCACTCAGACGAGACGCACTGTCCCCCGGTGCTGCTCGCGCATATAGCGCTCCCCGTTCACAGTAACCGGTCGTTTCATTCAAATCAGTCAACTGTTGCTGTTAGCGAGCCGCGCACATTGAATACTCATATGAGTCAGGTTGCGAATGTACGTGCCCGCTTTAGCGCGCTCATGCTTACTAAATAAACGCCTCACCTGCGGCGCAAGCTCTCACTACATTCCCTTTAGCCTTTAGCACATAGTGGATGCATAACGCAAACCCAGTCAAACGTTTGACTGCAGTATCTTATGTGCTTATAAAATCCGGTGTGCCCCATATATGAAAAATGTTCTAAAATAGGTCATTCATTGAAGGAGCGTAATATAAATATTTATATTCGTCTGTATTATAGTTATGAACCACGATTACGCTTTGCCTGCACGTTCTGCTGCTACAGCCAGCTCAGTAAAGCTCAAACGTAAGATATGACCCGAGAAGTGTTTGGGGACAGGAGAAGCATGACACAGGTAAACATTGGGGTTGCATTTAAAGCTTCTTGACAAGCTAAATCTACAGAGAGATGCCGTATCCGTATATTTTGTGAAACAATGATGTCATGTCATGAGCTGAGCTGGTTGTCGATCGACAGCGACAACAACTCCCGTGAGCCCACGCTCTTTCCTGACGTCATTAAAGTACGTCTTTTGTTATTATGTTAAATGAGTGACCCCTGGTGGCCAAAAAAATTACATATTGTACGTTTAACCACACACACACACACACACACACACACACACAGCTTCAACCTCGCGCATGATCAGATCTGTGTATGCTCTGGAGAAACGTTCGGTCTTTCTGCTTGAATATTCCGCCATGTAAATAGCGAATCCTCCATGACGCGAGTGCAACTGGCATTTAAAGGGAATGGGACACGAGACTCCGATTGGTTTATTGTACGTTGCGCCCAAACACACCCGTTACTCGTTAAGAGAAGAAACAAAACACACCCATTACTCATTAAAAAAAGAGACAAAACACACCCATTACTCATTAAGAGAATAGGGACGACACTTTTAGATCATGCACCGGGAGCGCCAACGCTTTTCCCCATCATTAAACCTGCAAATGTGACCTTAAAAGTCTTTTAAAGGTTTAAATGCATCCAAGGTCAAAAAACACTTTAATGTCCTCATGATCTCCACTGCAGCGTCAGCTCTTTCCTCTCAGTGCGTTCACATGGGACACGAAAAGCGAGTCAGGCGCGAATGATTTCAATGTTTTCAATTTCAATGTTTCAATGATTTCAAAGTCAATGCAAAGATGTGTTACGTGTGTAAAAATTCCTGTGGCGCGAATGAGGCGTAGATCACGGCAGACACAAATATGCCTCATTCGTGCATCAAGTTCGCACGAATGGCGCGAATTGAGCATCTGGCGTGTTAAGTGTGTTACGCTGCTAGCTGCTTGTTGCTGTCATGTGGTGAAGTGATAAATTTCAATAAATTATTTTGTAATATGACTAAATGCCTGGTGTAGTTCTAATGCACAACAAAGCCAATAATTTATCACTTAAAACTTTATTTCAATATATGAGACATGTTCATTTTGTACTGAATTTTATTTATTCCATATCTAGATTATATGAAATATTATTATGATGTAAAGACAACCAACATACATGTACATAAGTTCGTGTCTGGACGTGAGAGAGAAAAAAAAATCACAGGGCAGGTTAATAACTTTTGAAGGCTGGCTCTATTTATCATCAAAACAAAAATAAATGACAGCTAGATTGATGAGGGGGACAGTGATTCTCGCTCCGATGCGGGACAACAGGTCATCAAACTGGCCTCGGGACAGGCGGAAGTACCGTTGACAGCGGCCGTCATCCGTGAGCAAATGGTGAAATTCGCCAAACGGTTCGCCTCTGAAGAGTCTGGTGGACACAAATACGGCGACGATGATCCCCATGCCGCTGTTCTGCTGTCCTGAGCAAATAAAGAGCGGTGACTCTCTCGATGAATGCTCGATCAACAGAAAAAAGATGGCCGCCAACGGGTTTTGATTCCGACGCACGTCAACAAAACAACAGTTTGAAGCGAAATTTATACGCGTCAGTTTCACTCTTGACGAACAAATTAACACAAAGTGGTCAAGCGTCAAACAAGACGCGGTAGACACGAATATGACGCGCTATTCGTGTCTGGAATGCACAGTCAGTGTCTGATTCAGTCTCTCTAAGCCCCACCTCTTTGAGAGTTGTTCTGCTGTGATTGGTCAGAAAGCAAACGCTCATTATCATCTCTTACTCTCAGCTCTAGATCACAGTGATACGAACAGTAACGATGGCATGGGTTTCACCGTATCAGTCTCAGAAAACAGCGTCTCCTCGACACGAACACGAGCCGAACTCTCCCAGTCTAAGATACACTACAGTGTTTGAGGGCGGAGCTAAGAGACGCTGCTCAGCCAATGGGATGATCAGTGTTGGGGAAGCTACTCTGAAACTGTAGTTTGACGAGCTACAAGCTACTCGTACGTTAAAGTAGTTTAACTACAGTCAAGCTACTCTTTTGGAAAAGTAGTTAGCTACACTACAAGTTACTATCAAAAAGTAGTTAGCTACATTGAAACTACTTTTGCTTTTTGAACAACATATTATAAAATAGGCTATTATATTACATATTATTATTATTATTATTATAACATGTTATAAATTATATATTATAAATAACTGAATAAGTGTCTGATGAATGTTTTAATTAAAATATTTAGTGTTTAAAACAATGCAATACAATTATGATTTCATAGAATATTGTTTTTTTTACACACAACACTCAAATATCTCAGACTGTTTGTCAAAAGTGCAAAATTGCAACAAATAGCCTACAACATTGCAAGAACAAAATATACATTCAACATAAATTGCATTTAGAACATTTTCTCAAAAATACCGATTTAGCTTGGACAAATAAGGCCATGGGTAATTGACGTTAGTTGTTTCTCCATCCTCCAAATCTGCCATCACGTCTTGCTCCATCATGGTTAATCATAATATGGGTGTGTCAACGCACTTCTTTACGTCAGTGAACCGTTAGCCGCAAGATGCGTGATTAAACAACAGGTGGCGGTAATGGCAAAAAATGAGTTTGTAATCTAACAAGAAGAAGAATATCCTTGCATCGCGCTGATTCGCGCAGGCTCGACAAACGCAATGTAGCTTTTGCTCGCGCTACACCGCTACTTGCTGCAAAAAGTAGTTAGCTACTGGAAAAGCTACACTGTTTAAAAAGCAACTGAGCTACTGCCAAGCTACTGAAAAACGTAGTTAAGTTAGTAGCGCCGCTACTTGTCGTTAACTACTCCCCAACACTGGGGATGATATTATGCAAATGAGTTCAAAACTACACAGCATCAGCAGGAAGTGAGGCTAAATTACTGGTGACTCGTTTCAGTTCAGAAACGCTTCTTTCTTTTGGCAGACACATGCGTTGCAGAGCTTTGACGTCCACAAATGCTGTATGAAACACTGCAGATCCCACAGAGCAGCCGTGGAGAGCAGACTGGAGCCCCGATGCACTGACTGAAGAGTTCAACTTTTAATAGCATGTCTTTTTTCCAGTAATACGAAGCAGATGCACTCTCTTTGTTTCAGGACATTTGTGTTTCCTGTCCTGGTGTGATGGGACGACTGTGTGTGTGTGTGTGTGTGTGTGGTACACCCATTATCCAGGGTATGTGTGTGTATGTCAGGTCGATCGGGTGAGCAGCAGGATATGCACTGCTCTGGAGAGGGATTGATTGTGTGTGTGTGTGTGTGTGTGTGCTCTCGATGCCATCTCACAATGCCAATTACACTGACACCTCGGTCTGGTGTGACCTCACCCATGTTGGCACCGTATGCATTCCCAGTGGACTCTCCACAGGTCTACGTTCCCAGAGCTCTCTCTCTCTCTCTCTCTCTCTCTCTCTCTCTCTCTCTCTCTCTCTCTCTCTCTCTCTCTCTCTCTCTCTCTCTCTCTCTCTCTTTCTCTCTGGGAGTTTAACTGTAGTTGTTCCTGAGTGGAGAAAAGTTCCTCTAATGGCTTCGTTTAAAGTTCAGACAGACAGACAGGAGGAGATCGATAGAGAGAGAGAAGCAACACACACACACACACTGTGAGCGATGGCTGAGTTTTTCTCAGGAGTCTGACGGCAGGAGGGATGATGTTTACTTCCATCTTCTTCTTTCTCCGGATCAAAGCTTGATTTCTATCTTCCTTCACCCCTTCTTCTCTTGTCCTTCATCACAACCCTTTCTTCTCTCTTCCTTCATCCTCACCCCTTCTTCTCTCTTCCTTCATCCTCACCCCTTCTTCTCTCTTCCTTCCTTCATCACCCCTTCTTCTCTCTTCCTTCATCCTCACCCCTTCTTCTCTCTTCCTTCATCATCACCCCTTCTTCTCTCTTCCTTCCTTCATCACCCCTTCTTCTCTCTTCCTTCATCCTCACCCCTTCTTCTCTCTTCCTTCATCCTCACCCCTTCTTCTCTCTTCCTTCATCCTCACCCCTTCTTCTCTCTTCCTTCCTTCATCACCCCTTCTTCTCTCTTCCTTCATCCTCACCCCTTCTTCTCTCTTCCTTCATCATCACCCCTTCTTCTCTCTTCCTTCCTTCATCACCCCTTCTTCTCTCTTCCTTCATCCTCACCCCTTCTTCTCTCTTCCTTCATCCTCACCCCTTCTTCTCTCTTCCTTCATCCTCACCCCTTCTTCTCTCTTCCTTCCTTCATCACCCCTTCTTCTCTCTTCCTTCATCCTCACCCCTTCTTCTCTCTTCCTTCATCATCACCCCTTCTTCTCTCTTCCTTCCTTCATCACCCCTTCTTCTCTCTTCCTTCATCCTCACCCCTTCTTCTCTCTTCCTTCATCCTCACCCCTTCTTCTCTCTTCCTTCATCCTCACCCCTTCTTCTCTCTTCCTTCCTTCATCACCCCTTCTTCTCTCTTCCTTCATCCTCACCCCTTCTTCTCTCTTCCTTCATCATCACCCCTTCTTCTCTCTTCCTTCCTTCATCACCCCTTCTTCTCTCTTCCTTCATCCTCACCCCTTCTTCTCTCTTCCTTCATCCTCACCCCTTCTTCTCTCTTCCTTCATCATCACCCCTTCTCTCTTCCTTTATCATCACCCCTTCTACTCTCTTCCTTCATCACCCCTTCTTCTCTCGTACTTCATCATCACCCCTTCTTCTCTCTTCCTTCAAACACATTATAAAATAAATATTTTTCTCCAAAACATTTTGGCCACAATTATTCATACCCTTTTATTAAATACCTTTTTGCAATCTCCTTTTGCCAAGATAATTGCTCTGAGTTTTCTACTATAATGCCTGATGAGTTTGGAGAACACCTGACAAGAGATCAGAGACCATTCCTCCATACAGAATCTCTCCAGATCCTTCAGATTCCCTGATCCATGTTGGTGCTTCTTGGTGCTTCCAGTCGTGTCTGACCACTGAATATGCTGGAGTTTGTTTTTGGAGGAGCGAGGAGGATTTTTCTTGAAACCCTCTCAAACAACATGTGGGGATGCAGGGGTGGTTTGATAATTTTTTTTTAGGCTTTCTGTCCCCCAAGACTCAACTAATCTCTCTAATTCTCCATCTGGGATCCTTGAAGAGTCTTTGGCCACTCAAACTTTCATCCTCACCATCCATTAAGACAATATAGGCACACATCCTCTTCCTGGCAGAATCGTAACATTTTTAGTTGATTATAACTTCTTACTTATTGCCCTGATGGTCAAAATGGAAATTTTCAACTCTTTAGCTATTTTTCTTACATCCACTTTCTATTTGTGAAGCTCAACAATCTTTTGATGCACATCAGAACCATGTTCTTTAGTTTTATTCATTGTGATGGATGATTCAGGAAATTTGGACTTTGTGCTTCCTCATATTTAAACTCCTGTGAAATAAGAAGTCATGACTGGACAATTTCATGTTCCTAGTCACCCTAGTATGCTAAAAATGTAAATATTAATGTGAATATACTTCATAGACATTTTATTCATAAAAAATTCTAGGGGTATGAATAATTGTGGCCAACGTGTTTTGGAGAAAAACATTTATTTTATAATTTGATTCCCCCCACTTTCAATTCTTTTACTTAAATGAAAAGTTAGAATTTTGCCAATTTTTTGAATGAAAGATCAAAAGGATCAACAATGCGGATTTATTTTTTACAGACATTCTATATCATATTTACCAGGGGTATGATTAATTCACAACTGTTTAATTAATATATATATATATATATATTAAAATGTAAATCATTAAAGAGCGTCTAGAATATGCACAAGTATTATTTTGAATTCACCCATTTTAATTAGAATTGCTTTTATTGTGTCTTCTCAATATGCATATAATATTTACATATACATTTTAATTTCATTTTTTGTTTTATTTTTATATTATATATGAAGAGTTCAGATGCAAAAGCCTCTAAGTGCCATTTGAAATTTCTTCTTGAATGATCATTTTTTTATCAAGCTTGTATATTTAAGTTCAGTAATTTCACTTAAATTGCAATGAGGATTAACTATTAATTGTCATTTAAGTGAAATTACTGAACTTGAATATATAAGCTTGATAAAAATGATCATTTTAGAAAAAAAATTCCAATGGCACTTAGAAGCTTTTGCATCTGAACTCTTCATATATATATATATATATAATTTCATTTTTTATATGATTTATTTTTTTATATTATATTATAGTTGGGATAAGGACATGGAGATGCGTCATCATTAATTCATGACATCCCCTTTTCTTGTCTGTGTGTGTGTGTGTGTGTAATGCACACTGTATTGTTGTGTGAGCCCGTGAAAGCCTCATTAGGCCCGGATGGAGGGTTTTAAAGCTGAAATCATATTCCCTCAGAATAGGAAAATATGGCTTTTCTCTGACATGACATGGTCGCCTCAAGCTTTGTTAAGACACACACTTCCAGAACACACTGATGCTGGCTGACTCTTTCATTTATGAAGTGTTCAAGCATGAAAAGCATTATGTCTGTCTGGTGACGTTCTAGTCAGTCCATGTTTCCCATGAAAAGGACACGTGTGTTTAACATCTTCTGAAGGCCTCAGTGACTGAAACGAGAAAGGTCAGACAGCTTTCATTACTCTTCTCTCTCTCTTCAGTTTACACTCCAAACTAAAGCATTAACATCATGAATGGCCTCAAAGCACTTCTAATGTAGAGCGCGTTCGGCGACAGCACAGAGGAAGTCAAGAGCAGATTCACCCGTACTTCAGCATGCGTTCATGCGCTGTATGCTAATTCATCGTTAATCACACGTTTGTTAGGTTAGATGCCATATTCAATGTGACTCAAACAGAAACGGGGCTCTTAGGCTTGACATATCTGCATAATTGTATGCATTAATCGCTGTGATGTCATAAACAGGATGATAAAAATATTATGCCTAAAGTACCATTCTGAAGAACTTTTGTGCTTACAAGCTCGTAACTTTTTTTTTTTCATTTAATTTAATTACAAAATGTTTTTTTTTCAATTTTATTCAGTTTTATAATATTTTAATAAATTATACTTAGATTAATTAAAAATAATAATAATAATAATACAAAATCAATTAAATTACTTTTTTCTTTCCCTGTATGCTTTATTGTTATGCAATAAAATAATATTAAAGAATCTTAACACACTGTCAGATATTTTGCCTTCAGCTCATCACTGGAGCAGAACACTTAAACATGCAGGTCAGTATGTCAAAGCTCCTGTTACAACTCTGAATACAGTACATGGAATAATAGTACTTAATCATTTCTGATATATTTGACTGCTGAGATGCTGTTCTTCACACACACACACACACGGCAAGACAGAATCGTACACAGAATGCCGGCTTTGAGTCGCTGCACAGACTCGTGATGACACAGGAAAAGCTGATCCCTGATCAGAAGCAGCGTGTGTGTGTCTCTGGGACAGGCTTGATGTGTGTGATAATGTGTATTGATTCTCAGACGGACAGTAAAGCTCTCGCTGGAGCACGACACACACAATGACCTGCTGTTAAAGATAAATGTCAAGTCTTGAAAAGGGATTGAAGGAAAACGAGTGGAAACAATGGCGACACAAAAGCTCTACTCGTCTTTCTCTAGTCAATCTCTCGCTCTCGGCCACAAATACATTGTTTTTCCTTGAATTTAAATGATAATACGATGTGTCTGATTTTTCCTAATTTAGTTTTCATGGACATTTTTAATCTTTTCTTTTACGCTTTCCATCTTCGGTGTGCAGAATGCCTTTGCTCAGCGCTGTAGGAATGATCTGCTTTCGTCATGAATATTAATAACATGACATCAGTCAATAAATTGGATATACAGTATATGAAAAGGGTTGGAGTTCTGGTAAATGTTGTTACTATTACATTATTATTATTGATTGGTAAATATTGATTGATATTGATAAACGTTTTTCATTGTAAATGATAATTATTATTAGTACTATTATTTAAGTATAATAATATAAAAGCAAAATTTTAAATGTTACTTAATGCTTTTTTAAATGTATTTTGATGCAAGTATTAATTTTAGTTTAATGCATTTTTTATTTTATTTAATGCAATTTTTAATCCATTTTAATTCATGTAATAATAATAATAATAATAATATAATTTAATTTAATGCACTTTTGTATTTAAGTGCATTTTTTTAAATGTATGCACTTAAAATTTAATTCGCCTTTGGCTAAGCCACGCCCTAGAATGTAGATTGACCAATCACAGCGCAGCCAAGAACGAGCTCCCACAGAGGTCCGACACTTTTTCACTGCGCTCCATTGACTTTCAACACAGTGGTCTCATATTTTTGGTCTCGGCAGGCTATTACTGCCATAGTTTTATCAAAAATATGGTTAAACGTTGTGTCTGGGGGATTTGTAACACAGATGCGCGTTTCCCAGAGAGGTTGGAGGGGGGTGTCCGTTTTTTCCCTTCCTAAAACCGAAGGGAAATCCTGACAAGTGTTGTCTTTGGATTAAACTGTATGGACGTCCTCAGTCAGCTAAACCCCTCAAAGATCAACAAGCACATCTTTTTTTTGCTTCTAACCTTACTGTGAAGTTATACACGTTAGACCATTTTATAATGTTTTAGGTTATGATTTCGGTTCTCATACCGGTTTTTGTTATGCTAGCACATGCTGCTAGTGCTAATAAATACAACATTATACTCGTGTAGTCTGTTTGCTTTGCAATAACAATTATAGAAGTGAATGGAGACCTACCCAGCTTTGCATGAACAGTGTTGCTCCCTGATATTGTTAGTCCCAGCCTCCGTATCCATTTAGTAGGATATGCGGTGGTTCATTTTTGGACTGTGACCGGTAACGTTATGCTTTTGCCTCTATTTTGGATGCCTTGTTGTTTCTTGCATTTCACCTGTATGTCTTGAATATAGCCTTCGAACGCATATTGCAGCCCCTTTTGCCTAATTCTATTGGACACTTTATTTGCTGCTTTATAAAAGGTCGATAAGATTTCAAAGGTATGAGCTGTCACAGCATAAGCCATGTTGATACCAAACTAGGGGTGGGAATCTTTGGTCACCCCACGATCCGATCCGATTCCGATTCTGGAAGTCACGATCCGATTCCAGAACGATTCTTTATATTACCCCCCCCCCCCCTTATTAATTCATTAGTTTAGATAATTATGTAGGCCTATTTTTTTTTAATAATTAAAAGCAGCTAGCAAATAATAAAGAGGTTCATAGAAACATATAACATAACAAACAACAAACAAAAAGTGCTTTCAGTAGCCTATAGATTATGAGGGAATTTTCTTCATCTTTAGCCTGTTATTTTTTTACCATGACAACATAGACTGCGGGAGATCTATTAAGCTGCATTCACGCACGCATCTCTTTTGAAATATAAGAAGTAATGTGGTTTGTCCTTTCCGTTTAATCCCTTAAGACATAAGTGGCTGTGTTTACGTTAATTTTGCTCAAGTACATTAAACCACGGAGACGCACAGCCGCATGCGCGAGCAGTCTACACAAACAAAGCGCGCGCAAGGATTTGAAATTGAAAGCAGCTTCCGTTAGTGAGGTTCATATTTTAAATATATAAGTCCACTGCATTGCAAACCACATAAATGATGACTTCGTAGAGCATTCGTAAGGAAATTATACCGACGGGCAAGTACAGCACACTTCAAGTGTAACATCAAACAAAGTGCGCGTCTCTCACAGCGTGCAATGAAGCCAGTGAATGACTTCGTAATTCGCTTCCATCCTTCCGAACTTTATGAAAGATTATTTCACGGAGGGTTCGAGTGGTGTATGTAGGCCTACAGCAGCCAATATAAGGAATTGGAAGCAAGCAGAATACAGGTGTTTCTAAAGCAAACTCAGCGTCATCGCATATCTGCTTAAAAACTAAGCTCAGAATCAATTCTGAAATTCTCAGAATCGATCCAGAATCGTTGGAGAGAGAATCGCGATGCATCGATGGATCGATTTTTTTTCTCCGACTCCTAATACCAAACCATAGCCCAGAAGAAGTTTGACAGACGTAGCAACAGCCGCTAAGGGGGGCGGGGCTTAGCGATGAATTGAATGTTGAATTGAATGCAGTTTTTAAGTTTAATTGAATGCATTTGATTTGATTTATTGCATTTTCATAAATTATTCAATGCATTAAAATATATATATATATATATATAATTGAAAAAGTATTTCTTTTTGTTTAAAGGGGACATATCATGCAAAATCCACTTTTTAAGCCCTTAAATGCATTTTGTTGTATATTTGGAGTGTTTATAAGTACAGAAAAGATGAAATTATTCTCTTCAGGTGCTTCGTTTATATCTTTATATTCTGTTTTGGTCATATTTTTCAACCTGTTCAGATTTTTCTGTTTTCTTTGATGTTTTTTGAACAATAACGTCACAGGATTTGCAGCGGAACTGCCAAATAAGGACATTGACTACTGGTCCAACACTTCGAGCAATCCGCCATTATTATTTCTCGCTCCGATTTTGTAGTCCAAGCTCAATGATGCAGAAGTTACGAGAGGGCAAGTCAAAATGTTCGGTTGTTGGATGTAGTGACCTGAAGCACTTCAAGTATTCCCACTTCAACAACCTCCGCCAGTTTAAAGAATGGTTTGCCGATCGACTTCGTCTGAATGAGGGGTAAATTCCTTCTATCATTTAGCTGCTGTGTTTGCTGATGCTTTTCTAAACGTAAGTTATCATATTATTATCAATACAGATTTTTAGTGGTAAGATTAGACCGCAGTCATTTATCTTGTCAGAGTGCTTGTTTTAACAAGAGAAACAGTCGACTTTCACTAATAACACAACATAGTTAACTTAACTTTACATACCACTGCATCCATATGAAGACGTCGTTCTGCAGGTTTGTCGTCGTCTTCTTCAAATCGCTCGCTCTGGCTTGAATACGTAACGCTTGATGGACAAGTCTTTTGTTGACATTTTGTTAACGTGTGAATAAAAATGTTCTTTGAAACTATAGTAATCGTTTATCTCTTATCAAACTACAATAATGGCCGAACGCGGGGAGTTGAACCGACCGTGAACTCAGCGACCTGGAGAGCGGGCGGGGAAAGACGCAACTCCTTTTTATTTAAAGGGGACGCTTCGAAACGGGTTGCTCACAGAAGCACATCAGAAAAGAGGTAGAAAAGGGGCCTGTTGAGCTATAATAATGTGGAATTCAGACCCAAGCATTGCAGTTATGCTTTATATAGACCACAAATGTATGATTTATAATTAAAATTTAATGATTTAAAAGCATGATATGTACCCTTTAAAGCAATGCATGAAACAATGATAACAGTAATATTGAGAAAGATGATCAAAATGTTTTTCCATGATACGACCCCTTAAATGCATGGTGTGTGTGTGTGCGCGTGCGTGCATGACAACTGGTTGCTGTTCTGGTTTTCTCCTCCGCGTAGACGGGGTTATCAGCTCCTGCTCTCATTTGTCTGAGAAGCAGCCAGGCAGAACACCAGACAGTGTGTGTGTGTGTGTGTGTGTGTGTGTGTGTGTGTGTGTGTGTGTGTGTGTGAGAGAGAGAGACTGTGTGTGTGTCTCAAACCCTGATCCCGGTGTCACGTCTCCCGGAGTCACAGCAGCTCGATCACCAATCAGAGCGGGATGGACAGATCAGGGTCAGCAAATGGAAAAACCCTGAGAACAGAGGGATGAAGAGCAGAAGTGTGTGTGTGTGTGTGTGTCTCTGGAGTCCCGCTGAGAGAACGGCCTGGGTTTGAGTGTTTGGACGTCTCTGTAAAAGACATGTTTGATGTGTGTGTCAGAGTCGCTCACACACACTCGTATCAGAGAGAGACTGCCACAAACCCCTCGCTGTGAGGGACGAGTGTCCTGCTGTTAAAACACTGTCTCTCTGCTCGTTTTTCATCCCTTTCTTCCACTCGTTCTCTATGATCCGGCTCTCTGCATCTTTATTCCCTCCAGCTCCTACTTTCCTCCAACATCTTCTGCCCTCCATGTGTTTCTGCTGGCTTTGACGTTCAGCAGATGCTGCGGTGTGTGTGTGTGTGTGTGTGTGTGTGATACACCTCTCTCCCCTCAGGTTAATCTCATGTCGTTTCACTCTCTGATGGCCTCGGACACATTATTGCTCTCCTTTCTCCACGGGTGTTTGGGATCCGCTCGTTCTCTTCTGTTCGGGTCGTGTGCCTCTGGGCGAGTGCATGAGATTGCAGTGTGAGCTGACTTGTTACACACACACACGCACACGACCTGCTGTACATCACAGAGGTGGATCTGAGCTTCTGATTGGCTCGTTCAGTCCGATATGCTCTGCTGAATATGGTTGTACACATGATATATCGGCCACCGTATCGGTATTGACTGATATTCATTTTTAATGTTATCATTATCGGCCTGATACATAAAATTATAATGAGAACATTGTAATTGTGTGTTTGGGACTTTTTTGTTGTTGTTGTAATCAGGCTCACAAAATTATATAAAATTCTTAATTTATTTTGATTTATTGGCCAATATATATATCGGTTATCGGCTTTCAAATATAAAGAATTATCGGGGATCGGCCAAAATTTTCATAACATACGAGTGTAAAGCCACTCGTAGATCAGTGTGTGTTACGGCCCGAGACGCCGTGTGCCGAACACAACAACTCTCACATTAGTTGAAGTTCAGAGCAGCAGATTTCATTAATATGGAGGCACAAAACCTTTCCTTACTGTATCTGTTGCTCATTTCTCTTCATCTCTCTCTCTCTGACCTCCGTCTGGACGCGCTCTTGTGCTTGTGGCCCATTAAAGGCACAGCTGTCGATATCTGGTGTGTTTGCGCGGGATACGGTAAGAGGTTGAGGGTTACATGGTTTGTTGTGCTGGTGTCTGAAAGCTATTGATTTCTTACCATAAGCAATCAAACACAATTAGCCGTTGAATTCCTCAGACGGGCACAGGCGCCTCTCCTGCTGCGCTTCTCCTCGGGGAGCGGCGCGCTCTGCAAAAGTCTTCACCCCCTAATCAATGTGCACCAAATGAGGAGAACGCAAATGGAGATTGTGAGAGTCAAGTTATTCTGCTCCCAGTGTCCTGAGATCGAAAGCACACGTATAACTTCTCCGTTTTACTCCCTGGAGACAATGTAAAAAAATCTGTTACATTTACAGGAAAAAACGGCAGCTTTACCGTAACAATAACTGTTTAGGTTTAACAGACTTGACTTATATTTATAGTAAAAAAAAAAAATCGTCATCTGATATAATGTTAATTTCCTGACCTATTGAAGTAATTATATCTGTTTTGTACTATTGTAATAGACTGACAACAACCAATCGCAACGGTGATGAGTCACATGATCAATCACAGCTCATCTTGAGCGGATTTTCCACAAGAAAGTTAATATTAATATATAGAAGCTGCACAGTGTCATTCACACACACACTACACGCCATCATGATAACACACATGACATTTTAAAAATGTAATAAACATTAATTTAACAACATTAAATGTAACATAAAACCCTAATGTACAGAACTGATAAAGAAAGAACTCTTTTTTTTTTCAAAAAAAATACACCAAATGTGAAGTGTCACGCAGGGATTTGTGGGAATGTCAATTTCCGTTTATTTTCACTGTAAATTATACGATTGGTTCTTTCACGTCCAAAACCTGTCAATTTAACAGTATTTTACTGTAAAATATACGGTTAGGTCTATCACAGTTATTCACTGTAAATAATGCATCAAATTTATGAACCTAACAGTTTTTCACTGTAGCAATTTCACCGTTAAAATCATGGTGTAATAATGCATGACATTTTATAAAATGCAACACTTTCACTAAATGAAATATAAAACCCTAAAGTACCTTACTGATTAGAAAAAACGAATAAGTTTCTAACAAAAATACATCAAATGTGAAGTGTCATGAAGGGAATTGTGGGAATGTCAATTTACGTTTTTTCACTGTAAATAATACAATGATTTTTTAAATTGAAATTTAACGGTATTTTACCGTAAAATATACAGTTAGATCAGGGGTCTCAAACTCAACTTAACTGGGGGCCGATGAAGATAGAGTCTGGGTCAGGCTGGGCCACATCAAGTATTCCACTAAAAAAAAAGTATTCCAAAAAAGGAGCACAACAATCTTCTTAAAGGGTGGGTTGACTGCTTTTTTTCTTTGCATGATTGTGTTTATGGGGTGCAATATAACATGTATTCATGGTTTTTCTTTTTTAAAAAGTCTTATTTTTCACCTATATCTTCACCTTTATTGTAAGCCGCGCTCTCCTCTGTCCCCTGAACGAGCGGTTGACTTCCTGAGTCTATGAAACCGCTCCCTCAGAAACACGTAGTGGGCTCAGATTGGTTCGTTTGGGCGGGTGTGTTGTGATTGGCTAAACTGTCGCTCACGTTGTCCGGAAGGTTAACGCCCATTACCTTAACGGGCGAAACGGGCATGCCAAAGGTGGATACCATAGACATAGATAGACGGTGGATACACGTAAATAATGATGTCGAGACTGCAGTATCAGTGAGGAAGAATCAGACCGAGAAAGCCGCGATGAAGAAAGTCAAGCAGAACCTCACCACACACGGTTCTTACAAAACGTTTCTGAATGATAATTTGCCACATTTTTTAACCATATGCACGTTTGTTTTACACAATAGCATCTGACTGGCAACGATAGCAACTGACTGGCTACTAATTTTAAACACAAACAGCGTTGGCAAGTTTACGTTCTTGATCAAATCGAAAATAACTTCATAAAGCATATACACATGAAAAATACATTTACAACATTAGT
Source organism: Cyprinella venusta (assembly GCA_038021265.1). NCBI lineage: Eukaryota > Metazoa > Chordata > Actinopteri > Cypriniformes > Leuciscidae > Cyprinella > Cyprinella venusta. The sequence goes on from CM075878.1 coordinate 15,742,448, forward strand.
ACTTACTTATACAAAATTCAGGTCCATAATGTTTGTACTCGTTTGTTGTAGACACAAAATACCAGCATAGCTAGTAGCCTAGTGGCTATAAAGCCAGCGCTGGCATTTGAAAAAAAAAATAATAATAATAAAACACAGGCTAACGTTACTTACGTCTGGAATTATACATGCAAATACATTTAAAATGATTAAGTCTTAGCCTACTTACAGGTTGTGATCCAACAACTGCTGCCTCTGGTTTTAAAGTTTGATCTGCTTCATGGTTTATTAACAGTTTCTTCTTGAATCCTGCATTGAACTCGTGAAGATTCTGGAAGCTGTCTTCCGTAAAATGCGCAGCACAGAGAGCTAGATTACGATCGTCACTTTCAGGAATATAATCAAACATAAATTGTATCCATTGTTGACGAAGTAACATCCGTGGGAAGCTCGAACACAGAAGACCTGTCAGCTGGGTGAACACAACTCACTCGACGTGCTGCAGAAATATGCGCATGCCCTTTCCTGCATATTCTGAAGGGAGTAGTTGATGCAAATGTGCGGATAAGTGACGTACCATAACCCAGCTGTAGTCCCAATCGAGTCGTTTTTGTAGGCGTTTACACTTCCTGGTTTTTAAAAGACGATATCTCTGCTTACATTAAACTTTCAGCGCTGCAACTTTGTAGATACTGTTCATGCACCATCAGCAACATTACACTCACAATATTTAAAATGAAAAAAGTGAAATCGCAGTCAACCCCCCCTTTAATTTTTATTATGAAAGGGGGTTGACTGCTTTTTTTTCTTTGCATGATTCTACTTATGGGGTGCAATATAACATATATTCGTTTTTTCTTTTTTAAAAAGTCTTATTTTTCAAAAACTTCACCTTTATTATAAGCCGCGCTCTCCTCTCTCCCCTGAACGAGCAGTTGACTTCCTGAGTCTATGAAACCACTCCCTCAGAAACAGGCAGTGGGCTCCGATTGGTTAGTTTGGGCTGGTGTGTGGTGATTGGCTAAACTGTCGCTCACGTTGTCTGGATACTTCACGCCCATTACCTTTACGGGGCGAAATGTGCCTGCGCTCAGATGTAAATAATGGTGTGAACTGCAGTATCAGTTTGAGGCAGAATCAGACCTAAAAAGCAGCGATGAAAGAGTCAAGCAGAACCTCACCACACACGGCTCTTACTAAACGTTTCTGAATGATATTTGCTACATTTTTTAACTTTATACACATTTGTTTTACACAATAGCATCTGACTGGCAACAATAGCAACTGACTGGCTACTAATGTTAAACACAAACAGCGTTGGCATTAGTTTGTGGTCTTGATCAAATGGAAAATAACGTCATAAAGCATATATACATGAAAAATACGTTTAAAACATTAGTACTTATACAAAATTCATAATGTTTGTACGCGTTTGTCATAGACACAAAATAGCATAACTAGTAGCCGAGTGGCTATAAAGCCAGCGCTGGTATTTGAAAAAAAATAAAACGCAAGGCTACGTCTGGAATTATACAGAACATGCAAATACAATTAAAAAGATTAAGTCTTTTTAGCCTACTTACAGGTTGTGGCCCAACAACTGCTGCCTCTTGTTTTAAAGTTGGAAATGCTTCATGTTTTAGTAACAGTTTCTTGTTGAATCCAGCATTGAATTCGTGGAGATTCTGGAAGCTGTCTTCCGTAAAATGCGCAGCACAGAGAGCTAAATTACGATCGTCATTTTCAGGAACATAATCAAACATAAATTGTATCCATTGTTGACGAAGTACAGCGTCCGTGGGAAGCTCGAACACAGAAGACCTGACAGCCGGTGAACATAACACACTCGACGAGCCGCAGAAATATGCGCATGCCCCTTTTTGCGTATTCCGGAGGGAGGGGTTGATGCAAATGTATGGGTTAGTGACGTCTAAAACCCAGCTGTAGTCTCAATCGAGTTCGTTTTTGTAGGCAATATACTTCCTGATTTTTAAAAGATGATATCTGTGCTTACACTGAACTTTCAGCGCTGCAACTTTGCAGATACTGTTCATGCACCAACAGCAACATTACACACTATTTAAAATGAAAAAAGTGAAATCGCAATCAACCCCCCCTTTAATGAACAATCATCAGTTTTCCACCATGGCATTTTTACCGTTAAAATCAGGATCATTTTTGTACAGCATAGCCTCCCTCCGTCCTCTGTGGCGTGAGTCACGCTCCATAACCAAGAGTGTGTCGTCACTCGGGTATGTGTCGCTGAGGGATTCACGCGCTCCCGAACTTCATGTCCGCACTCTCACTCGCTCGCAGATCACGGCGAGGCGGAGATGTGTGTTGGTCCTCGGCCAAGAACACTGCAAATGGATTGCACCACAATACCTCTGGCAGCTGTTGCTTGGCAACCTTTGTTTGTTTCCATCTGCAGAATCAATCTAATTGGCCGGCTTTCCAATTACCAGCGTTCCACACTCTTTCTTTGGCCAATGGGATCACTCGATGGACTCCAGGTGTAAATAAGAGACGGGATGGATGGATGAATAAATGCCCCTTGTCGTTTATTGACCGCAGGGTGTTATCCTCGGCATGTACAGGCTCATTGTACGTGTGTGTGTGTGTGTGTGTGTGTGTGGGGACAAACCAGCAGGTCTTGTGGGGGAGAAGAAAGGTCAGGCGTTGTGCATTTGGATGGATGTGGCGTCATTGGAGAACATTTCATCAGAAAGCACAAGTCGTCCTGGCACATGCTGTTGCTCAAAGGGGACATATCATGAAATCTGCCGAGTGCTGTAATCCAGCGCTTCTACCACAGAAAACGTTAACCGTGAAACCCAGAATCTTCGTTTAGGTGAGCCTTTCTCTGAGGGCATGTCCAAAAATAAGATTTCGCTCCTTCTGCCGTATAAAGAGGATCTTATTATAATATTCCCGGCCCTTAATCTGCATGTTTACACACACCAGCATTGGGTTCGGCGATCGCCAACAAAGATCATTTCTAACACACTGGACTGGAGAAGATCTAGCAAAGCCTGAAACCGTTCTGTGGTCAAGCACAGACGACACTGAACACTATTGACCAAAACATGTCACCGCTGTCTTATAAACACTTTCTCAGGAACTGTGGACACTTGTGGAAGAGTTCAACATGATGATGAGATGATCAGTGTAACTCCACAATAGGGCTGTCAATTCCTCTATAATACTATTCGAATTCTCTTCCATATTTTATGTAACATTCGAATAATATTCGAATATTAAATGCTCAAATTCATTCTATTATTAATAGGGCTGGGTATTGAGACAAATTTCACAATTCGATTCGATTTCGATTCACAAGCTTGCAATTCGATTCGATTTCGATTACGATTCGATTCGATTCAATATCGATTATTTTGGATATCAGTTACAATAAATGGCAATTTTTCTCAAGGGAATCAAATCTCTTAACTAATGCTGTAAACTATGGGAGTCTAGTTGTTGCCTATAGGCTTCATTAGCCTAATATGAAGGTAATAATGAACTGTTTTGTAGCTATACAAACACTTAAATTACACTTTTATTTATTTTTATAATAAAAAGATTATATGAAATATAAACATTTAAATGGTGGCTGTCAAAAAACTTGGCAGATTTATTCAAATATGCATTAAATATTGAAGAACATTAAGATTATAATGCATATGTAATATGGTGTATATATTTAGCAAAATGCTCCTCTCTGGAGTTATTTTTTCTAGCTGACTAACGAGTTTTATGTGGGTTTTCTGAGGTAAATATGACGATAAATGACATTGATTACAAGCTGTTTAAATGTCGTCTTTCCACGGTTGAAACGCTGATTAAGCGAATCAATGTGACATGATACATATTTAGATAAGTTGTGCTCTGTCTTTTAATACACTTTCAGATGCTCGTTCATGTTTGTTTCGCGCTGTGACTGGTATTATTAACCCGGAAGAAGAGAGATCAGCGCTGCTGCTTCTCCTGAGCTGCGGCAGAGCGATCTCACGCCACAGCGCCAAAACGTTATTTATGTTTTTGAAAAATGGCCATAATTTGAAAATTGAACTTTGTGTCATATCAATAGTAACAAAGAACAAAGATTATTGCGATTTTTTGGATGCACGCAGCCGCGATACACTGTCCCATTCATTCAAATGAAGCAGAATGACTAATCGATTCTTGAGATTTAAGAATCGATATCGGTTCGTAAAAATGAGAATCGATTAATATTGAGAAATCGATATTTATTACCCAGCCCTAATTATTAATATTTACGACATTGCACATTCTTGTGGATCGCCAATGCCACTACAGCCTGTGGTTGCTGTTACACGTTCTGCCCACTAGAGGGACATCTAACATTACTACAATAAACATTTAGATCGCTTTCTTATTAACAATAAAAAAGCGGAACAAACGCGTGTCCATCGATATGAACTACCAGCTATACAGCGTGCTAACCTCGAAAATACAGCTGTATTCTAATAATAACTTAGCTCACCTTATTAGATAGGCTCCTTGCATGTTGGCTAATAACTTTTTTTAAAGCTGGTTCTCCGACATTGACAACACTGTTTTGGACTGATTTGTGGGCAACATGATCAACACTTTTGCGTCAACATAAACACCACTTTCAAGTCAAGTGGCATGTTATCTATAAACATTTTGAGCCATTTCGTGAGATCAGTCTGCAAAGGGCACTCGCAAGGTCTCGTTATCTCCCTCTCTGCCATGCACGCGCCGCAGTATGTTCTTTCTCGCTCTAGATTCCGGGAGATTTTATCTAATTTGCGGGCATCAGGGAGATATGCGGGAGACTCCCGGATCTTCCCGGATGTCTGTATGGGAAACCCTGAAGATTGCCTAACAGCTTTGCACAATTGTGTTACGATTCAAAAACTTTATTGTTCATTAGACGAAACAAAAGCATTTCATTTTCAAATGCGTGTAAGCCGCGAGAAAGATTGCACATATAGATATATATTTTTTAAATATATATATAAAAGCAATATTCGAATAGTAACTTCTGCATTCGAATAGTATTGTTTTTTTAAATATTCGAATTATATTCGAATTTCGGAATTTGTTCCAACAGCCCTACTCCACAACAACTACACAAATGTCTCCGCTAACATTCAGAAACATGTAAAAGTGAAGCTCTCCCTGAATCTCTCCTTAAGGCGGAGCTAAAGCTGCTGATTACTTCTATTTCTGGATCAGTGAGATAGGCCTGTGTTGTTATTGCTGGAGTCTCTGAAACTCGTGTGAAGGCTCCGCCCTCTTCTGAATGGAGTCGGAGCTAAAGCTCATTTGCATTTAAAGGGATGCACACGAAAACAGTGATTTTTTTTAGCTTAAATATCACACACACATAATAATGATAACTGAGCATAAAGGCATAATGTCACCTTTGATACAATGGTGCATCATATCTGTGTTTTTTATTGTGTATTGATTAGGGCTGTCAATCTTCCTCTATAATACTATTCGACTTCCATTCCTTATTTTATGTAATATTCGAATAATATTCTATATTATTCGAATAATATTCAGTCAATATTCGAATATTAAATGCTTAAATTTATCCTATTATTAATATTTACGACTTACACATTCTTATGGATCGTCAATGCCACTATAGCCTGTGTTTGTTGTTACACTTTCGGCCCACTAGAGGGACATCTAACATTACTACAAGAAACATTTAGAGGCTGTTTACACCTGGTGCGTTTTCTCAGATCGGATAGCTATCTGATTTATCAAAACGATTCCATTTACACTTGGTCACATAAATGTGTTTTTGCAAAACAGATATTATTCTGATATTCAATTCCCGCACTATATACAGATGTAATGGAAGTGCACGTCACCGAAAGCAACAGCTATGAGCTGCATTTTATTGATCATCGGCTAATTTCAAAATCAGCAAAGACTGCAATAAGGGAGAGCGGCAACAGCCCTGGTAAGATCATTTCTTTTCTTTACTTTTAATGAAGGCGACTTACTTTCACTTTGATTTGCGATAGATTGTGGCGCGTTGGCTTGATGAATAGGGGCTCAGATCTGAGGTGATGTGATCGTCATATCGCGTCGGAAGTTCCGGGAGTCTCCCCCATATTGATAGCGTATCCCTGATGGCCTCAAATTAGTTAAAATCTCCTGGAATCCGCGCATAACATACATAACGTGTGGTGCGTGCATGGCAGAGAGGGAGTGAATGAGACCTTGCGAATGTGCCACGCGAAAGCTAGTCCCGCGCTCTCCTATTGTTAATAAGAAAGGGATCTAAGGGGCCGTCACACCTGGTCACTTCGGAAGTATATATTTATTTTTTTTAATATATATATAAGCAATTCGAATAGTAACTTTAGCATTCGAATAGTATTGATTTTTTTTTTTAATATTCGAATTATATTCGAATTTTGGAATTCGTTCCAACAGTCCTAGTATTGATAGTGTTTTATAGTGTATCAGCTTCCAGAACTGGATGTATTTGTTTCGTGAAGTTATTAATCACACGCCGTCACCCACTTTCTAATCCACACCACAGCCCTCATTTCCCCTCTCAAATCCAATTAAACATCATGGCTGCAAATCCAGACTTGTTTAGCGCTGACAGGCATGAATAAACGCTTACTTGAAACAAGTGGAAAAAAAAAAAACAACAATTACAAAAACACAGCCGGCAAATACATGATCATAATCACATACTAATGGCTCATTAAATTAAACAGCCACAATGAATTTATTCTGCCAATAAAAGATAATGATGATTTGTGTTTCCCCTCACAGTAAATCGTGTAAATGAAAGTCCTTGTGCTCTCGGGAGATTACACGCTTGTGGAAGAGTTACAGACGTGCTTCAACTAGTCTTAGAGATTACAAATGTTTTGCATATTTGATTACAGATGTGTATAATACAGGAAGACTTTTAGTTGAACATTTTTACAAGTCACCTTTACTTCTATAGCCCTTTTTACAGCAGAGCGTTTCATAGCAGCTTTACAGAAATAACAGGAGATAATGCCACAGAGTTTATTTCCAGAAGAGAATCGCATCACAGTCCGGCTTAAGTGAGTCCAGTGATTGTTGTTTTTTGTTGTAAAAAAAAAAGTTATTAATTTAGTAAGATTATATCCACTCTGGAGAAAACCGTGATGTCATTGTCTAGCTCAGCTCAGTTCTCATATAATGCTGTCGATGCAGGAGATCAATAATATTGAATATTACATTAAATGCGATCAGCATCTGGCCTGGATGTGTATGTGGATGTTGTTTCTGAGTGTTTGCAAGAGTTATAGAGGATTCGTTTCTCTGTGTCAGGTCCATGACACCAACAGTGAAGCGTTTAATGCTTGGCTGTCGCGACTCGCGAGTAGTTTGAGTTTATCAAGCGCCGCTAATAATCCGGTTTATCTTGTACTTTACACTCTCATCTGTCCCTGTGTTAGTTTAAAGACTGTGTTTTACCCCCTTCCCACTGGATTCAGGCGATCATGTTGAGCCGGGGTGGTGATGTATTGATAGAGCCTTGGTGTGACCCCTGCTGTGTGTGTGTGATGGGTAGGTTTAGGGGTCGGGTTAGTGTAAGGAGACAATGAATGATATACAGTTTGTACAGTAAAAAAAATCATTACGCCTAATGTAAATGTGTGTATGAGAGAGAGAGAGAGAGAGAGAGAGAGAGAGAGAGAGAGAGAGAGCCCTATCAGAATTAAGTGATCTAGAGGCGTTGCATTGTTGTTCTCTAGATGATGATGTCACAGACTCCCTAATCAACTGTGTTTGTGTGTGTGTGTGTGAGGAGAGGATCTCCTTAGCAGTGTTCATTATGACAGTGATGGAACGTCTTCCTGGGGATTGAGCGAGTCTGGGTGACGTTATTAAGATGTGTCACCTTGGGATGATCCTGTCTGGATGTATTAAAAGCATTATCTTGTGTATTTCCCAGAATCCCACACACTGATCAAGGACTTCAGTAATGTTCAGGACACAGTATGTCTTATGTGGAGAGTCAAAGGGAAAATCACTACATCCTTGTTCATTTAAATGTGTGTGTGTGTGTGTGTGTGTCAGTGTTTGGAATGAATTGAAAGAAGTCTGTTCTGCTCACCAAGGCTGCATTTGTTTTATAATAAATTTATATTTACATAAATACATAATGAGCGTGTGGATCAGTTGGACCGGGTAAAAATGAGTATTTTTACACTCTGTGAGAAAGATTCTAGTCTTTCTCCATTCATATATATGACATGATTGGGAAAATGATGTTCAATGTTGTATCGAGATCACAGCCACTTATAATGAGAGCAATATACAATCAAGATCATTCATTAATAAATCGAGTGTAGATTTAATCATACATGTCAGTGAATTTGCTTATGTTTGTGCTCTAGTGGACACGTCCCACTCGCAGTGTAGATCTCACTGCTCTTTTCTTATTGTGTGTGTGTGTGTGTGTGTCCTGTCCCTCACCCATACGTACAGTACACAGCTCTGCATTCCCTGATTTCTCAGCACATTTAGCATCACTGGTGCACCGTAAGCGATCTCAGGTTATATTTGCGCTCTCTCTCTCTCTCTCCCCACTTTGGCTGTGACACTGAGTGTCCTCACTCTGAATAATTCACTGTTGAGTATAGAGCTGTGGGGAATGAGAGGGAGAACTGCAGAATAGCTTATGTCATTTTCTCAGCTGGTTATTTTAGTGCTCTCTCTCTCTCTCTCTCTCTCTCTCTCTCTCTCTCTCTCTCTCTCTCTCTCTCTCTCTCTCTATCTTCCACTTGCTGTAACTCACTCTCCTCTCGTCTTTCTGGACTTCACCGGCCGCACGCTCTGTTCTTCTGAGGCCGGACATGAATAGTTAATTTAACGCTTCCCGTAACTCAGCGCTGTAGTGCTCTGACAGAGCGGGACAGAGATGTCCTGGCTGACGGTTTAATGGCCGACACGGGCATGTTCGCTTTCAACATGTGATTCAAAGTTAAAGATTTACTGATGAAAACATTTATTTAAAAAAATATATATTTATATTTAAATTTAAACTCGATACTAATATTTTTAGGTAATAATATTTATTCAACTATATTTAATTATAATATACATCCTCATTTTGAATAGTTTGATTACAAAACAAATACTTTTATTTTGCAGGGATGCATTAAATGTGTCTATATTTCAAATATAATTTTCATTTGTTTTTACCTTTTTAAATTCTTCAAAGAATCCTAAAATTAAAATGTATGACAGTTTCCACTGAAAGCTGAAGCAGCAACAGTTTTCATCACTGATAATAATCATAAATGTTTGTTGATCATCATATCCTCATATTAGAGTGATTTGTGAAGGATCATGTGACACTGAATAAATTACACTTTACTATATATTCACATAGAAAGCAGATGATATACTCTGTGGAGTAATATTACACTGTTTTACTGTATTTATGATCAAGTAGATGCAGCTTTGGTGAGCAGGAGAGACTAAAATCTCACTGACCCCAAACTTTTAAACAGTAGTTTATATCATTTTAATTCACATTCAGGAGTTCTTGAAGGTATTATTCCTTTGGAAAAGCCGGTGAAGCGTGGAGTTCCTGAGGAACATCTCCTCTCTGCACGAGTCTTGAGTTTGACGGAGAGTTTTCTAACACCAGTGGGATTCGCTCATAAGAGCGTCAGGTTCAGTGGTGTGTGTCTCAACCGCAGCGCTGGCGTCTGAACGCGTCTCTGTGTGCCATTCTGCAGCGCTCCAGGATTTCTCCATTAAAAACAAGCTATTGATTCTTCGGGAGCGTGCGGATTGACTTGGCACAGCACCGGCTCTCGCAGCTCTGATGAAGCTCGGCGATGGGTTGCAAACGCTCGTTTACTCGGAGCAACGAAAAAGTGTTGAGGAAGGAGTGATGGAAGAGGTGACGGGCAATGGGAATGAATTTCTCCTTATCCAAGGTCCTCTTCTGTGTGGTTCTCTCTTCAAGCAATGCTAGTTGCTAAACAGTCAGATCTAGTCTGCAGTTCACAGATGTTTCATACTGTCTGCTCTCATCGTCATGCAACAGCAACAGCACAAACCTGAGTTTGTAATCATTTAACAAGTTGTTGTGTACAGTACAGTATATACACTGCACAATCTGATATAGAAAGGAAATGTAACTGTTTACGCTGAGGTGCATCAGATTATAATCTGATTTTCGTATGGTGTGGTTTGCATCCAGATTGTAAAAATCAGATTTCTTTCATCATTTTCATCCAAATGATTTAAAGAGACCTTTTGATTTCAACTTACTAACTTTTATCCCTCCTATTTTTTCCCCTCCTATCCCTCCCAATTTTTTGCGCACAGAAAGTATTCTCTTCTTGATAAACTTAAGAGTTGTTCACTTTAAAAAAAACAAAAAACTTTTGCTGATAATTTACTCACCCCCATGTCATCCAAGATGTCCATGTCTTTCTTTCTTTAGTCGAAAAGAAATTAAGGTTTTTGATGAAAACATTCCAGCATTTTCTCCATATAATGGAGTTCAGTGGGGTCCAAAAGGTTCAAGGTCCAAAAGACAGTTTCAGTGTAGCTTCAAAGGGCTTTAAACGATTCTAGACGATGAATAAGGGTCTTATCTAGCGAAACGATCGCTCATTTAATAAATAAATAACAAAGTTTAAGTTTTATAAGCTCAAATGCGCGCCTTGCTCTGTTCTGTTCAATCTCGTTTATCAAAATGAACAAAACTTTTTCCGAGTCAATTTGTTAATTCGTAAATCAACCAAATGACTCGAAAAAAAGATTTGTTCATTTTGATGAACGAGTTTGTACAGTAGAGTCACGAACGCGCATCGCAGTACAGAGCAAGGTGAGCATTTGAGCTTATAAAACTTAAACTTTGTTATTTTTTTTTTAAATGAGCGATCGTTTCGCTTGATAAGACCCTTATTCATCGTCTAGAGTCGTTTAAAGCCCTTTGAACAGATTGCAGTTTGCACTAAAACTGTCTTTTGGACCTTGAACCGTTTGGTTCCCATTAAAGTCCATTATATGGAGAAAAATGCTGGAATGTTTTCATCAAAAACCTTTAATTAAAAAAAAAAAAAACTAAAAAGAATGACATGGACATCTTGGATGACATGGGGGTGAGTAAATTATCAGCAAAAGTTTTTTCTTTTTTTTTTTAAGTGAACTACTCCTTTAAGGTTGTGCCACTGTCGTCACTCGGAATATTTTAACGATGTCTTTAATAACTTTCTGGGCCAGCAGTTTCGAACCCTTAGAGGCCTATGGAGGAGTGATCCAGCTCTCAGATTTAATCACAAATATCTTCATTTGTGTTCCGAAGATGAACGAAAGTCTTACAGGGTTGAACAACATGAGGGAGAGTAATTACTGACAGAGTTTATATTTTTAAAACTCTAGTGCAGGCAAAAACACTCAGTGGCTTCACTCCAGTCGAGGGAGGAAGCGTATATACAACCATATGCCAAGCTGCTGATCTTTAGAAACGTCCATACTGAATCTCTGGCGATTACAAACATCCTACACAAGGTTTCTTGCAAAGTCCATTATCCAGAGAGGTGGTTTCAGAGGACACTCGGCGTAGTCTGGCAGGAACAGCTCCGGAGTTTGCCAAGAGCGATGGAGACCTTCGACTGGAGCGAGTCTGGATCGAGACGATGGAGAGAGGGAGTGAGGAGAAAGAGACACACTTGAAGACCGCAGGCCAGGAGAAATCAATAGATACACCCACACACACTCCAAACCCATCTGCTGTGTGAACAACCCAACACCACCTCAGAGCTGGCGTGGAAGAGGCACAAACACATTCTGTCGGAGTCTTTATGCACAGTTTGAGCAATCATGGAGACTGGACTGGAGTGTTCAGTTGCAAGTTCTTCCACTTTTCGTCGGAGGAAATTGTTCTAGTGAGTTACAAACGCTGTTGTAGAGCGTTTTTCCTACAGTTTTGTGAAAGCGGTGTTGCAAAAAGTACACGGTTGGTGCAACTATGTATCACACGAAATACGTTCTGAGGAAACTATTTTGCAAATCGCAATTACGTTACATGCCAACATATAAGCAGTGCTATTACGTTCGTCCTTAACCTAATACTATTGCAGTGCTATTACGTTTGTCCTGAACATAATACATCCAAAGCAGGTTTCTTTACAATTTATGCATAATCGTGGCATTAAATTTTTGACTTTGATACACTTTTAACCTTAAAAATACCTTGTTTAACCATTTTGTAGTATTTAGTGTATTTACACAAAAAGCATTTTCTCCAATAAAACGCAACATACTGATACATTCACAAAAGACATACATTTTATTAACTTGATGTAAACCAAATTCAAGAACCCATACGTTGGTTGCAAGAAGCAGATCCAAATTCAGTATTTTATCCAGTGATCTCATCTTCATTTCTCAGCAGCGACCGCAAATCCGCGCTGGTGATGAATTCAGATTCAAAAAATGCGCCTTCAAGAAGCGTTACGACATGTTTTACGGCAGTGATATCAAACGCTCATTGGCTCTCGCCTGCTTCGTCACAGATATGCGACATGCCGTGTTTCAGTCGGTGTAGTACATTTGAAATGGAGAAGAGTGCGCGCCTTCAGAGAGCGAACCGAAATAAGATTAACATTTTCATGGCTTAATATTAATAACTTTAATTCTGCACTATACCTCATACACAACTACTATAATACTGCCAGAGGACTGCGATGTGAACGACTTTTGGTAATGTTAACATTACCGGTTTTGACATTTTCCCAATAAATAAATTATTGTAAAACGTATACTTCTGTCTGTTATGTTTTTTTCTGTATAATTGCGTAGTTTTAGGAATGGTTATGTTTAGGTCTGGGAGTAGGATTAGTGGCTCAAAATATATTGTAATGCTAAAACTCATCTATGTCCATTATGTTTTATCCTTTTTATATTCTGTATAAAATGAATATGTTTAGGTTTTGGGAGTAGGATTAAGGGATCTTGTTACATTTATCTTTAAAAGTTAAAGTATACAGATATCGTTATGATATGAAATAGACGTAAAGAGTTACCGTTTTATAGCTGTAAAAACGTAATAATGTTACGTTTAAATGTTACAAATACGTCCATATTATACGTTTTTGCATCTATCCAAACGTACAATACGTGCGTTTTACATATTTGAAAATTACGTATTAGTATCTACGTATTAACAATGAGACATATTACGTTAAGGACCAACGTAATAGCACTGCTTATATGTTGGCATGTAACGTAATTGCGATTTACAAAATAGTTTCCTCAGAACGTATTTCGTGTGATACAGGGTTGGGTTGGTGTAAAGGTCTGGTTCGTGGATGAAGGGATTTGTCTGAAGAATTGCTGAACTCTCATCATTGTTCACTTGAACGAGACATTTTGTCCTAGGTTACTCTATTGGGAATGCCACTACAAGCATGCAGGAAATTGTCTTGGGATAAGTAGTTTGTTAGGGATTGGTAAAAGTATGCAAAAGTGGACGTTTTCCATCGTTCATACAGTTTACTCTTGATTTTATGGATATTTGATTACGCCATGATGCTTTAGAGTTTTAGAAGGCTTGCTGCACACCAAGGCTGTGTTCACACACTTCCCTACTGTATAGTAGTTACTCAATGACAAAAGAAGTATGATCAATCTCTGTGTGTGTGTGTGTGTGTGTGTGTGTGTGTGTGTGTGTCAGTGTTTGGAATGAATTGAAAGAAGTCTGTTCTGCTCACCAAGGCTGCATTTGTTTTATAATAAATACAGTAAATTGTGAGACTGTGGCTATGAGCGTGTGGATCAGTCGGACCGGGTAAAAATGAGTTTTTATCATGATATGAGTTTAAAAATAATAATTTGTAATACAGTTGTTGTTTGATTATCTTTACAATCTATGAGAAACTAAAAAGATTGCAAAATGTGTATTTACTATTTACACATAGAAAATGTGTAAAGATTTGAATGTTTAAAAAAATGATTTAGCTTTTTTACACTAAAAAATGCTGAGTTTTAACCCAATTTTGTGTCAAATATGGACAAACCCAGCCATTGGAGTTACAATTGTACATTGCATTTTTTAACCCAATGTTTGAATTTGTCCATATTTGACCCAAAATTGGGTTAAAACAACCCAGCATTTTTTAGAGTGTATTTAGACTTATCTCTAATGTTTTGCCAAACAAAATTAAACAAAATTAGTTCAAAAAAACTAATTTTGGCCAAACAAAATTAGTTCAAAAACTGCTCATGTCATATTCTATTAAATAAATGTGACAGCATTTTTCAGACAGCTGAATAATGTTCAAAACTATTCAGATTTAAACCACTTCGTATTATTATAGATTGGATTGTAGAGTGATGTTAAAATGCATATGGTCTTAGTTACACGTATGGTGCATTCAGGCGTCTCGAAGACTCACGCATCCATCTGTTTCATTGAAGGTTATCATGAGGAAATAAAAAATGCATTCAACAACCCAACAAAGAAACCATATTGAGACCCAGTGACAGGCTCTTTAAAACGCTGCATTAGTGCAAAAGACATGTTGATTTTTTTAAGGGGAAATTCAAACTTTTCAATTAGATTTTCGCCATTCCTTTAGTGTCTGTCTACAGTATGTCTCTCACTGTAAACGCTTGTTTGGTTCTTTGTGTTCCTCCCCCTCCTCCTCCTCTCTGTAATGATAATCTCAGGCTTTGTCTGTCTTCTCTCCTCTCGTTCCTCATCGCAGCTGCACCGCCAGCTCTAGTTCTCATTTCCCCACTTTAGCAATGTCTCGACTTCCCTTCCAACCTCTCCCGACAGCATCCTGTGTCTTCATTAAAATGGGGCCCTCAAAAAAAGAGAAAAACTAATGAAAGAAGAAGCTGTTAATTACAAAACAAGGTCACAAGCCTTTTACCTTCTCAGCTTAATTGTGGCCTTGATTGTGTTTCTGCCTCATTTTTTATGCAAACTCGGTTAATTCTTGCACTTCTGGAGCGTCACATGTTTTTGTGTTTGCAGAGCTGGTGAGTTTGTGTGATACAAATGCAACTGTATAGGCATTTATGTAGGCTATTCAAGATCCTTCAGGCTGACTGTTAATTAGCCTTCATGGCCTCCTGCCCTGTACATCCATTCATCTCCAGCTGAGCCTCTCATTTCTCCACGAGGGTCACCCTGACCTTAAAGCCCTTACAGACCCGCCAGTGTCCAGCTACCCTTGTCATCGATCCTGTCATGTCTTCACAACCATTTATTCCCTTCGATTTCCAAAGGTGGGCCACCCTGTTATTTTCGTGGCCGATTGCATTGACGACTCTTAGGCACAAAGGTCAGGCGCTACAGTTTTAGATCTTGGCATGATCAATACCTTCACCCTCAATCTCTTTCCTTTTTATTCCTTCCCCCTGTTTCCCCTCAGGTACAGTAAGGTCAGAGGCACTACCGTTTTGATTAGAGGTCACTGGATATTTAATAACATGATCTTATCCCTAGACAGCACCATAGTGTCGGCCCAGATCCGGCCCACATCTGGGACTGGTTGAATCCACATGTACCAGATGTGACCCGGATCTGGGCCGACATGTTGCTGTCTGGGTAGTCCATGTATTTTGGATGGTCGGATCCTGTTTCAAAGTTTGCGTTCTCGAGCACCAAACACTGTTATTGTGCGAGAACGCAATAAAGTTTCTGTTTTCTGTAGGGCGGTGTTGTGTTACGTAAATACCTAATGATCTTTGCAACGGAAGTGAATCAATCAAACACTAACTTTATCTGGACAGCAACTTTATTCTAGATCTGCTGTAAAGCCTAAACAGTCTCTGTTACTCTGATCTCCTGTTATTACTGTAAAGCTGCTGTGAAACACCTGTATTTTTTTAAGCGCTATATAAATGAAGGTGAATTGACTCGACTAAAGTCTCCAGGTGCTGGATCGGGCACCCCTGGTCTATCCTGCTTCTTTCTTCCTTCCCCCCTTTTCCCCTTTGGCACTGAGGTCAAAGGTGCTACGATCACCAGACTTTCTCATAAAGGTGAAACTTTTCAATCAGTCTTGGCTTGCTCCATAAGAATCCATTTCTTTTCCTTCCTTGCTTTCTTTCCCCCCTTTTTTCCTTTTCTCCCTGTTTCTATCTTTACCCATTTTCCCTCTTCCCATTCCCTGCTTTGATTTATTCTGCCACGGCATAATCATGTTGTTACTTGGAAAACATTTCTGTTCTCGTTCCTGACCTCTACGCCATTGATAATGGAAAATGTGACCAGCCTCCAGACATCCATTTGTCTTCGAAAAATGGAAATCACTCAACAAACACGCCTCTAATCTTTTGTATTACAGTATAATTAAATTGTTGTGTTTTGCTGCTGCCTAACCTGTTAAGAGGGAAACGTTTGGACACTTCACAGCAATTTGTAATGCAAGACATTGAGATTCTCGATTGGTAGCGTCTGCAAAACTTTGAGGAATGACTTCTGTTCCACTTTGCTTTATGGCGTAATGTTCAAGCTGAGCTCACGGCCTGAAAGCGAGGTATCCATTACCTGAGCTAACAATCAGGAGCGTGTTTGTTTGAGGCTGCAAATGTGCCCGACCTGTCGTGCTTCGATATTTCTGAGAGATGTTGCAAATTTGCCTGCATCTCATTCTCCAAACCCAGCACCCTCATCAGTCGGACACCCTTCAGTGATTCAGAAACGAGCTTTTACTTATTTTTTCTTTTCCATCTCTCTCGATTCCTTGAGTGCCGCACCTGAAATTGCTTTGACATTCAGATGCAAACATACCCATTGACACCTGCCTGATGGGTTTGGAATGCAAATGGACAGGACTCTCTCTCCTTCCTCTCTCATCCCTCTCTCCCAGCCTAATGAGGGAAAGCTGATAGCTTGCTTTCTGAGATCAGGCAGACGTGGATATAGGCGTGTTGAGATTGGGGTTCGAGGGGACGGGTAATGTCACTGAAAGCCTACAGGAAATCAATTTCTGCAGTGCCGTCTCCCCACTGTGAAATGCTACCCTGCTGTTCGCCGACTCGACGCTTCGGTCTCTCTCACAGAAACACCTCCACACATTAGTGCGCTTATTTAATGTGGCATTGGCACACATCATTTTCTTTCATTCCCTCTTTTCCCTCTTCCTTTGTTCCTTCCTTCCTTCAGCATTTCCCTCCTCCTTTGCGTAAACTTTCTTCTGTCTTTCCTTCCTTGTATTTGTCTGTCCCTCTGTCTATCTTCCTGTATCGTTTCCTTTCTGCCTGCTTTCCTTTTCTTTGTTTTATCTTCCCCACTTTTTCCTTTCTTTCAAGCTTATTTTCCCTTTCCCTCTCTTCCTTCCATCTTTTCTTCCCTTTTTTCCATTGATTTTTTTTTCCCTTCCTATTTTTTTACATCTGTCCTTCCTTCCTTCCTTCCTTCCTTCCTTCCTTCCTTCCTTCCTTCCTTCCTTCCTTCCTTCCTTCCTTCCTTCCTTCCTTCCTTCCTTCCTTCCTTCCTTCCTTCTCTCCATCTTTCTGTTTCCCACTTCCTTTGTCACTTCTCTTTCATTTTCTCTTCTTTTCCCTTATTTTATTTTCCTTCCATCCTTCTTATCTGTATTTTTTATTTCCTTTCTTTCTTCTGTTCTTCCTTCTCAGTTTCCTTCCACCCTACCTGCCTTTCTTCTCTTTTCCCTTTTTACTTCCTTTTCTTTTTCTTTCCTTTTCATTCCCCCCCTCTTCCTTCCATCTTTCCTTCAGTTTCTTCCATCGATTTTCCCCTACTTTTGTTACACTTGTTGTTCCTTCCTTCCTTCCTTCCTTCCTTCCTTCCTTCCTTCCTTCCTTCCTTCCTTCCTTCCTTCCTTCCTTCCTTCCTTCCTTCCTTCCTTCCTTCCTTCCTTCCTTCCTTCCCCTCTCCTTCCTTCCTTCCTTCCTTCCTTTTTCATTTTCCAGACATCTTTCTTTCCATCTGTATTTTTCATTTCCTCTCTTCTGTCCATCCTTCTCAATTTACTTTTCTTATCCACCCTTTTCCGTCTTCATATCACTATGCCAAATCTCGCACAGCCGTTATGTAGTTCTACCTCTGTATAACAAGGTTCCTCAGGACCTTCTGTGAGAAATTACACATGAAGTGGTCTATGATCTGTAAACGCAATGACCTGAATCCTTGAGTTCTGGTGACAGCAGATCATTGTGCACACATATAGCGATGCCGGACTCCTCTCGGATCTGCTCAGCATCGTGCCTCTCCATCAGGGGCTCAGGCTCAGCTCTGGACATTTACAAATCTCCTCCATACTTGGCTAAATGGAAACCATCCATCAGAGTTGACAGAAAGCAAACAAAGCCCCAACATTAGCTGGTTGGACGCTTTTGATGATGTCATCCTTGTCTCTAAGCCTCTGGAGGTGGGTGACCTCGTGTGTTTCATTGGGAAGGGAGAACACAGTACAAGATCTGTTGATGAAGGAAGCGTGCAAACTAACAACGGTTGACAGAACTCTAATGCAAGAAAAATGTGAACGTACAAAATGTCCAGAAGGTCCAAGACTGTGAGCAAGGATCATTGATTTGAGCCATAACAGATCTGTGTGTTAATAAGAGAAGTGCATTGATGAGGATTGATCAGTGGGAGTGAGTGGCGGCTGGGTGCAAGCCCCATGAGGAGGAGTTTGGATTATTCTTGTCCTGATTAGGATTAAGCAGCGTAATGTCCTCTAATTCTGACTCTTGTCCGTGGTTCTTCTATTGTTCAGTTAGTAGTGATAAGCAGAATTGAATTTTAGAGTCTGAGAAGTTGGATTTGGGGGGAGAGATGGAGAAAATGGGAGAGAATGAAAGAGACTGAGAAAGAGGATAAGAATAGGATCAAAGGAAAAAGAGTGAAGATGAAATGGTGAAAATGCTGAGGTGTGTTCAGAGGATCAGAGATATCAGGCATTCAGAGAAAGATTCGTGACACTGTAAGATCTACTCCTTTGTCTCTCTCCAATTTCCTCTGAAAGGGACTCTGTCCAGTTTAGGCGATTTATGGCTGTCATGTACACCATAATTGGGGGAAATGTGAGTGGTTTTACTGGCGCTCACAGGAAGCTAGATTGTTGTTTTGTGATTAAAATTCACATTGGTCGGGTGTTTTATATCTCACACCAAAATCTCTATGAATTTCTGTTCCCAATTATATTTTAATTTGGCTGCTGTTACCAGACCACTGAAGGTGATTGTTTGTGACATTTGAGAATTAGAAAAAAAATAGCTTTTGTGTCTCTGATTAATGCAGAGGCCATATCAATGTCACCATAATCACGGTTACCAAATGCTCAGTTTTATGGGAACTACGTGGGTCACCTGAAGCCGAACGGTTATTATAGCTCATCTAAACTCAACGGTCTGAACTGTCACAGGAGCATGAAGAGCATACGATAGGCAGGACCTTTAAAATAGACCTTTCACTCCTTCATTTATGTGGATTTATTCCATTCGCAAGGGATTCTTTCATAAATTGGAATTAGCAGCATTGAGGCAGTGATCTGAATATGATGACATGAATTATTGATTCCCTGACAGCTGCTTGCAAATCTAGCCTGACATTTGGAAAGAAGACGGCATGGAATTATTGCCAGAAAATAATGAAGGCCATTTGTGTTCGAGACGAGAGAGGGAGAGCAAAGCAAACGTCTTTTTAAACTTATTAATTTTCATTAATACCTCCTGTCAGAGCGCCAATGAAACAATTCATTGCTCACGTTTACTCTATTACGTTCTTTATGATTTATTGATGTATGTTCGAAGGAGCCGGGTGGTTATGAAGATCCTCTGCGAAATCTGATTGCTCACGCTAAAGCAGATATGTTTCTGCGAGACACAAAGACTTCAGATTTTATGTCCAGTCTTTTTCTTCTTGAACTTACAGTACATGGACTAATAATCTCTTTCTGCACATATATTTTAATCTTTCTAAAGGAAATTTGTTAGGTCACACTACCTGAGTTGTTTTCTGTCTTGAATTAAATATTTCTGTTTCTATTAGTCTCATTTGTGAGTTGCTTTGGATATAAGCGCTGCTAAATTAAAGGTATAGCGGAGGATCTTTCCGAAATTTAGAGAAGACCCGCCCTCTCCAGTTTTTTTTAAAAAAATGCAAATGCACAAACACAACACTCTTGCTCCCGAGAGGGAACGCCTATTACGCCTTGCACAATTATGTTGCAAATTATAAACGAACTCAAAAACATTAATAAAAAAAACAACATGTCAAATGCCCGTCCGTGTTTTATTTACTTATTATACTGATCGATTGAGTGACCGAGGGCTCAAGACATGATATGTGCACCCTTGTATCACACGAAATACGTTCTGAGGAAACTATTTTGCAAATCGCTATTATGTTATATGGCAACATATGAGCAGTGCTATTACGTTGGTCCTTAACCTAACATGTCTCATTGTTAATACGTAGGTATTAATACGTTATTTTTATACATAGTTGCATATGGAGAAGTAGCTTGTTGCATTTGTGTAATAATAAACACACACGGTTTTAGAATATGAACACACACGGTTTTAGAATATTTCAGCGCGATACCATTTACCATTTGGTCAAAAGGCTACTTTAGACAAATTGAGATGTTTACCGTGTCTATGCGGTGCATGACTTGTGCCAGGGCTAGCATTGCTAAGTAGCTTGCATTAACTTTTACTAGTGATTTTAAATGGATTTCTCCAAATAGCATGACAAGCTTTACCTGTCTAGTAGAATCTTCGCGACTGCGGCATCAGTGAGAAGCCCGACCTGTGCTTTTAGCGCACGCCAGCGTGTGATATTCACCCAAAATCACTCTGGTCTTGTTTCTATATTCTGCGGCCTTTCTCTTCTTATCATACACTTCGTATACATTTTTTCTCTTTCGACCCTCAGTCATTTTCAAAGGAATCTGAACCGTAACTCCGACATAATACACCAGAAAGTGAAAACTACATAGAGATGAGCACGTACGACGGCCTTACGTAAACATATCACCAGAATGACTGACACTTAGGTGGACCAATAGTATAGACTACCCACCCGGAAAAAGAAAATCCTCCGCTATACCTTTAACAAATTTAAATGATATGTTTGTTCTCCATTGGAGTTAAAGTGATGCATGATTTCAGATAATAAAACCAGGCATAAAGTTAGGCTGAGAATTCTTGTATACTAGTATATATTTGAAAACGTAATCCACGCCTCCTTTCCCTTCAGATATCTGGCTTTAGATATTCTAATCTTGGGTCCTCGGTAAGCTGGCGTGAGTTTTGGATCATGAGTTCCTCACGGCAGAGCCGATCATCTCTGGTGTCTGTTCATCAACCCCTGCTGATGTCACGTTAGATTAATTGATCCACATTTAACCAGCTGGTCTGTTGTGGAATTACACAATTAATTTCGACCCTGGGAACGTGTTTGTAATGTCAGCAGATACGGGTTGTGATCTCATTCCCTTCAGTGTGTTTGGCCACAGTAAAACACATCACAGTCCAGCAGCAAACACAAACACAGGTCTAATAACACACTTTCTATTAGAGCTGTTTGCAGGAATTAACTCGACAAGCCATGAGCTTTGCTTTCATATTTCATACACTGAGATGTGCTTGTGTTTTGGTGTGTATTTGTGTGTGTTTTGAGTTATCTGTGCTTTTACATTCCATATTCCATTTGCCGTTTTTCCCTTTGTCTCTTGGATGTTGCTTGCCCTGCTGGAAAACAGGTGTGTGTGTGTGTGTGTGTGTGTGTGTGTGTGTGTGTGTGTGTGTGTGTGTTTGTGTGTGTGCGCTGCTCAGGTCACTGTGTGCATCTCTGTGTATCCATGTGCATATTCACTGCATGTTTTCCAGAGAATTGTTTTTATGACCCTGTCAGCGCACTGAGGCAATGATGAAGGGATTGTATAATGACTGGAAATGAAATTGGGGGATTGGCAAATGAATGGATGGATGTTGCTGAGTGTAATAATTTACATATGATACTCTTAACAATGACCTTGGGGAATTTGCATGCAAATATAGCACCTTCTACAGGGATCAGCAATTTGCTGGTTAGCATAACCCAGTTAGCATGATCCGGTTAGCCCCTGCTGGTAACTGCACCATTTGGTTTATATGCAAATTTTATTTATTTATTTATTTATTTTTTGCAAGCAACAAATTGTAATTATATACTGTTTCATGTTTTAAGTTTGGTCCAGTGAACTCCAGGTGTTGTTTTTCTCAGTGAGATGATTGAGGACACATCCTTACGCTCTTACTTTTCTTTCCTACAGTGGCCATAGTGAACTTGCGTTTGATTTTTGCTCGAGTGTCTCCTCTGCTGTTTTATGAGCGAGAGCTTCCATCACTTACTGTTCGTAAAGGCGACGAATAGCCCGTTAATCATGTGTATTATAAACCTCATTAGTTAGAAAGGCTTTAGTTCCTGGAGGCTCAGTTCTCCAGCATATTATATTCCCAAGTGGTTCCTTCATGTTGGCTAATAAGGTCTACAGCCTTCTAGCCTGTTCTGGCCTCAGGTTGTAAGTGATGCCATTGTTCAGGCTTGTATTAAATACTTCTGTAAGCTCCAGGTTTTGTTGTGACAGGTCTTTGCTGTGTGTTTCTCTCTCCAGCCTGTCCTCCGGGCACGTATAAGATGTCTTCTCGACAGCAGGAGTGTTTCCCATGTCCAGCGAACAGCAAGTCTGAAGAAGAAGGCTCTGTGGTGTGTGTGTGTGAGGACGATCACTTCAGGACCCCGCTGGACCCTCCATCCGCACCATGCACTCGTAAGACCCGCTTCTGTCTGCATGACAGAACACTCTCACTCACTCACACAATCACACATTGATCTGATTGGTTACAAGGTTGTTTGTGACGTCAGAAACACCAGCGATTTCAAGCCGTGTTTTTGAGACTGTCTTTGGTTCACTGCAGTTTTAAGGACGAAATACTCAGCAATGCTGTCCACTTATGAACTTACACATGGTGTGTGTTAAAGCACATTATTAACAGCATATACACACATAAACAACATTAAACGCTTGATTTTCATCACTTTAAAAGCTTCACTACAATCAGCAGTATAGGAAAGTAACATTGCCCTGATTGGCTAATTAAAGTGAATATTGTGAAATATATATATATATATATATATATATATATATATTAGGGCCGGGACTCAATTAAGAAATTAATTAAAATAATTAATTAGAGGCTTTGTAATTAATTAATCGAAATTAATCACATTTTAATTGCATAAATATTTGAACTGAGAACAGTGAGAAGATTTTTTTTCACATGGATTTTTAGTATACCATTGAATAATGACTGAATACTTAAGTTTGAGCAACAAAATATTGTTGTTCAAATTTTTGTTCAACCAAGTCCAGCAGACCAGTGCAATTGTATATGTTTTGCGTTGAGGTGAAACTTTGGGGTCGATGTGATATGCGAATTCCTTGTTGCATAGCTTGCACACAACCATGCTCTTAATGACTCTTCCATCCATTCATTTTTATAACAAAATTTCCCGTCAGCATGTCTCGTCAGCTTCTTCGTTCATGTTCAATGTGGCTTGTTGTTTAGTTGTCTGAGACTGTAAAAAAAGTCATGAACGCTAGTTGGTGCTCCAGTATAATCACCGAAACTAATCCAGTGAGAAATGTTCCGTGGTGCAAATAAGTGCGATTAAAATGCGTTAATTTTTTGTGTAATTAATTAATGCGTTAAAGGGTCACTTCACCCATTTGCATTAAGCTTTGTATCTTTAGAAACCCAGTCATATTTTTGAATGGTCATGGTTTTTTCCTTTATTTTCCCCTGAGATGGGAGAAATAAGGATTTAAGTGTTTAACTTCCTGCTTATCGTGACGTAAAAATCGTCATTTTGCGTCACGATAAGCAGGAAGTCATATTTCATTAAAATCTTTAAGAACTACACGTTAGCTCATTATTATGCCAGGGTGTTGGACCCACTCACCCTACAAGCCTATTACAGATCAGTGGGTGAGACTTCACTTGCAGAAACTGAAATCAATATCCGCCATCTTGTTTGGAAGCTAAGCTAACAAGCGCTGTGGAGATCATAAGTTATGACAATGACGGAAGAAACTAAACATGATATGGAAGAAGAGGATTTTGAAATTCTGCTGCTCGAATCCGATGTTTGTGGCTATCTTTACGAGTCCAGTATAGTTTAGAGCAGCTGAGGCTGATGGAGGAGCAGGAGACGCCGAGGCGGCGGCCTGTCGCGGTCGAGGACCCCGCACTGACTCTGGCGCTGGGCGGCTTGCTGTTGCCTGTACTCTCGCTGGAGGAAATCTCTGAATCAGACGAGCACACGGACGTTTGTGTTGTGATAGTTTCGCCTGACTTAACATCCAGGTAACATGCAGTTATTCACCAAACAGAAATAAATACAAACGAGGAGTAATTCACTTAAAGTTTGCCAATGTAACGGGAACGGGGTTTGTTGTTGTGGAAAGAAGGAGGCAGGAACCGGCGAACATTTAAACATTTTTATAGTAAAATGAACACATACAAAACGAAAGTATAAGCCAAAGCCAGCAGCCCCTCATTGACGACTGCTGTAACGTTACACACAACAGAAACAAAACTTCATAAAATCAGGCCTGTTTCTCTCTCGATCTGCCGTCGTCGCTCACCGTTTTATGCTTTCGCTTCTCCGTGAGAGACGCGGAACCGGCGCGCGCCTCACAGGTGTCCGTTTAGTCTGTTATCACGTCACCAGCCTTGCGCGTCGCGCCGTCCTCTTATGAGCCTCGGGACCGGCGCTCGCCTCACAGGTGTATTTCATTATCACCAAATAGTCTCTGTTTAACGTTAGTCTATCACTCACGCCACCAGCCTCGCGCAACGCGCCGTCCTCTTATGTGCCTCGCCCTCGATCGTCCTGCTCGCCACAGCCAACTAGACATTTTGTGTGAAATGAATTTCAAATTCTGGCGATAGCTAATGTTAGCCTTGAAGACGGAAGAGTGTTGTGGAAGAGTGTTCTCGCTGTTTGTGCGGTTCCAGAGAGGGTGTGGCTTGCGGAGCTGTACAAACGTGGGGAATTCTGGGTACTGTAGTCTATTCATACATATGCGCCCCTTGGTTATTTTCTGTCTTTTCTCGGTCAAGAGGGCACCAAATTAAAAAATTCTTTTACATTTCGTCTACATATATGATCCACTTTCAATAAAGATTGATGTTGTAATGGCTGAAATGCTCCTTTAAAGTCTGTAATTAATTAATCTTAATTAACACATTAAAGTCCCGGCTCTAATATATATATATATATATATATATATATATATATATATATATATATATATATATATATATATTTATTTATTTATTTATTTATTTATTTATTTATTTATATTTATATGTTTATGTTTCTATGTTTAGGCACCTATTGTATCTGTTGGTTTTCTTATTATTATTATTCTTCTGCCAATGGAAGTCTATGCCAGCCCTATGAACTGTACGTAGGAAAATTATGAAATTTGGCACACTTATAGATATGGTCATGAAAAGTCATTTAGCCAAATTTTGAGTCTCTAGAACCAACCCTATAGCACCACCACCAGTTTCAACATTGAAATGGTTATAACCTTTTAACCCTTTGCTCTAGAGACATGAAACTTAGTACACCTGATTCCACTCCTCATGCTGATCACAACCAATACTGTACATTACGGCTCAATCCCAATTCACCCCTTGGCCCTACCCCTTAGCCCTACTTCTCCGTTTTGCGCATTCACGTCTAGAGGTAGGGTGTCCCGATTCTTGTTGAGATCGAGGGGTAGGGTGAAGGGGTAGGGCTACATAGCCCTTGAAACGATTTTTCAGAGGCACACTCCAAATAGAGGGCTAAGGGAAAGTTCACGGAATGCATCGGAAATCACCGGCGAGATGGATCGGAAACAGTTAAACATTTAAATTTAGCGCCAGATGATTCCACCACACACTTTATTTATACTCTTATAATAAAACTATAGTTGTTCAAAATTAAGAAATGGTATAACAAATTACCTTTCGGATCAGAAAAGACATACATTTCGAGGAAGGGATGTTATAGTCATCATGTTTATTCAAAGTTAAGAGCACTGTTTGTCAGTTGTTGTCATGGCGAAATCCTGTACAAACTCTGTAACGGCAGAGCCATCGCCGACGACTGATGACGGGTTCATGAAGGGTTGTTCCATTTCGTAGGGGAATATTTCAGCCCCTTGGCCCTTATAACTCTGTTTTAACGGCCAAGGGGTACACTCGAAAACAAGGGGTAGGGCCAAGGGGTGAATTGGGATTGAGCCTAAGGCTCCGCCCATTCCAGTAATGTAAAAATTCCAGTAAAAATTTGATCAAATGATCTTTGGACTGAGCCGCGCAGAAATGACTGAACAGATTTTTTTTTTTTTATCTATGTTCAAAAGATATGGTGTCGCAAACTTAATGAGGTCCACCCACAATTGGCTGAGAGGCTGTATCTTGGCCAAAGTTTGATCAATCGAAACGAAAATTGGTACACTTCATCGGAAGCATGTTCTTAGTTTCCATACCAAATTTTGGAACAGCGCCACCTATGGGTCATGAGATATGCAAAATTGCTATTTTGACCAATAACTTTTGAATAGTTTGTAAGAAAATCATAGTTGTGGTATCTTTGGATTCCTTGCATCATGCCAATGCCATGATGGTATGTACTCCGTGTCTGCCATTTTGAATTTTGTCTTAATTTGCAATATCTTTAAAACTTTTTAAAATTTCTTCACCAAATTTGCTGTGGATCACCATTAGCATGGCCTGAAGGTACCATAGTAGTTTGATGACAGCGCCACCTAGTGTTCCAGAGATATCATTGTTTTTTAAAAAAAAAAACACATAACTTTTGTTAACATTGCTTGAAATTTGATTTGGTTATGTCAATATATTCCTTGGGTTATACTGATTTCAACGATATCTCATTTGTGGTTTTTCAACAATGTAACTGGCCGCCATATTGGAGTGAATGTAAAACAGTTTTTTTGCTACCCCTCCTTCAAATTTTGTCCAATTTTGTCCAAACATGTGCTCAAATAATCTTCGAACTAAGCCGCACAGAAAAGACTGAACAGAATTTTTTTTAATAGAAAAAAGTTATGATGTCGCAAATTTAACAAGGTCGACCGAGAGTTTGTTCAGAGGCTGTAACTTGTGTAGAGTTTGTCACAAAATCATAAAATAGGTGTCTATCAATTCCTTGCGTCATTTCGAATCCGAGGATATCTATTTTGCCAGGATTGGATGTAACAAGTCATGAGCTACATTAGCATTGAGCTAGCTTAGCATGCTAATCGCGTTAACATGATTTTGTGTGCTTTTTCTTATACTGAAGCCTCTCCTCTGCAGCTTTGTAATTTCCATCCTATGAGTGGCGCAAGTTGTTAAACCATGTGTCACGAATCCTGAACCAATGCGGTCGTGGGTTCGAATCCCGTGTGGCACATGCCTAGACCGCAAGAGGTACTGTGGCCTTAAGTGGTAAAAAAGTTGTTTCAGTTCTAGACATGGTGTCTGTCTGAGAAAGGAATTCCATAAATATAACATGCAGCAAATTTATATTAAGAATAATAAAAATGTTGAGGTTATTTTCACTTGAACTACAGACATTAGCCCGTGTGTGTCTTCTCAGTGGCACAAAGGGATGAGTAACAAACACCTGACGCAGATATTATGGGTTTAATTCTCATGTTATACATCTTCAGAAGATTGTGTACTGTTATGTAATTTGGAGCCAATTGCTGCAATTCTACCTTAAACAACTCAAGTCTCCATAAAATTATAACAAACCATGCTGTTTAAAAAAGGTTATAGCTTTGAAGATTTTCTAATAATTTGATATGTTGCAACTGTTTAACAATGGGAATTTTGCAAAGTTTAATAAGTTTCCAAATTAAATCCAAATATGTCAAATACAGTCAAAAGGTGTTTGGCCCCGCAATCACTGCTTGCAGTTATATTTTATATGTATATTCTTTTTTGCAGTTCTGTTTAGTGGCTTTAGTGCCACAGAAATCACACACTTAACCTTTCAGTTCTTGTGTGACCAGCAGTTTATTCTGGGCTGAATGAGTCTCTGACTGTGATTATGACTTTTTATTTACACTGTTAATTATTGTATTGATTTGGCTGCTGGTATATAAGAGAGAGAAAGAGTCTGTGATAGTATAGATTCTACAGTCCCCCTTATGAGCATGTGCTTACAGTTTATTACAGAGAGAGAGAGAGAGAGAGAGAGAGAGAGAGAGAGAGAGAGAGAGAGAGAGGAATATCTATAATGCAAAAGAGTCTGTAAATTGACAGGATTGAAAGGAGACATAAAGTGGATTTTTTTTTTTTGCCTGTGTGTTTGTGTGTGTGTGTGTGTGTGTGTGTGTGAGAGAGAGAGAGGGTGCGTGTGTGTGTGTGTGTGTGTGTGTGTGTGTGTGTGTGTGTGTGTGAGAGAGAGAGTGCGAGTGCATGCCTGCGTGTGTGTGTGAGAGAGAGAGAGAGAGAGAGAGAGAGAGAGAGAGAGAGAGAGAGAGAGTGCAAGTGTGTATGTATCCTAACTGCAGCTGTTCCCAGCGCTCATGGCCACACGTGGACCCCATTGCATAATCCTTCAGAGCCTTTAATAAAACAATGCTTCTTGCACTTAAATTATTCTGTACACACACACTCACACACACATTTACACTCACGCTTCGGCGTTTGTTACACTTTCATTATTATCTGCTGCATTTATGAAAAACAAGTCTTTATTCAATCGCCTAGATCTCAAAATGAAATCTACATGAAATGAAAAACACATGCACCAGAAATTATTATTATTTATTTAATTACTATTTTTGTTCCATTAAAGGTGCTGTATGCAAGTTTTTCACCCTACTAAAGCATAAAAATACCATAATATGTTTGCAGCTCTTTAGGAAACATTAAGTTCACATACTCGTTTCTTTGAAATACACTACACTACAGCCCGTTCTTTCACTGTGAAATGTGTTTTCGTTGGAATGTTTGTTTGTTTTGGTCTGTGTGACTCCGCCCACTGCCAGTCCAGCCAATAGTGTCCAGCCAATCTGGGTCAGAGATTGCAGATTCTACCCGACTGAAAAAGCCTCAGTATCTAAAAACCTTCATGAACGAGAGGATTTTAAAACACGGATAAATCAACTTTCAGTGTGTAAGTGTCCTCGGCTTTTATTTTCAGTTGAGCTCGTTCCTGTTGTGTGTCAAACTGGAAACCCACGTGAGGGTCGAGTCTGAGGAGGTGGGGAAAAATGTCCTGTTTTGACTTTGGACTGCAGGGCCGATTTCCACCACTAGCTTTCCTGCGTGAATGGGTGACAGTGAGTGAGTGTTTGTGTGATCGAGTGAGTGAGCGATTGAGTGAGTGTGCGATTGAGCGAGTGTGTGAGCGAGTGACTGAGTGAGTGTGTGATCAAGCGAGCAAGTGACTGAGTGAGTGAGTGTGCAAGCGAGTGACTGAGTGTGTGAGTGACTGAGTGACTGTGCGATCGAGTGATTGAGTGACTGTGTGTGAGTGTGCGATCGAGTGAGTGATTGAGTGAGAGAGTGAGTGTGTGAGTGAGTGAGTGTGTGATCGAGTGATCAAGTGATTGAGTGAGTGAGTGTGTGTGCGATTGAGTGAGTGAGTGAGTGAGTGATTGAGTGAGAGAGTGTGTGAGTGAGTGATTGTGTAATCGAGTGATCAAGTGATTGAGTGAGTGAGTGAGTGAGTGTGTGAGTGTGTGTGCGATTGAGTGAGTGAATGATTGAGTGAGAGTGAGTGTGTGAGAGTGAGTGTGCGATCGAGTGATTGTGTGAGTGAGTGAGTGTGCAAGTGAGTGAGTGTGTGTGTAAGTGAGTGAGTGTGCGAGTGAGTAACTGAGTGAGTGATTGTGCAATCGAGTGACTGAGTGAATGTGAGTGAGTGAGTGTGCGATTGTGTGACTGAGTGAGTGTGTGTGTGTGTGTGTGTGTGTGTGAGGGCAGCGTCTGCACCTGCAATGCCCCTGGTCTGAGCTGATGATGAGTATCTTAAAGCTCTGGTGACATTTAAATGTCTTCCTGCTGCTGAAAGATTCTTGTTTGACAGACGACATTGTAGACGCGGGTCTCCGGCCTCAACCCAAGGAGCAGAACATCAGCAGAACAGTCCCACTACAGGACAGCAGCAATTAATACACCAGATCCCCCCAACCCCACCCCCCCCCCACCCCCCCTTCTATCTCTGTCTCTCTCTCCCCCCTCTCTCTTCCATGGCCAGCGTTCATTTCCTCTCAAGTGATTTTAAGCCTCCAGCTCCGTTAAGCTTCACCCAGTTGTATCTAATTGGGTTAAATAATAAGAATAAGAATTAAGTTCATTGAGGGGTAATTATCGTCATGTTAATTATTAGAGTTCCTTTTTTGTGGTAATGAACATTTCACTATTTTTATTGTAATGAAGCTCAACAAGCATCATTTATTGCGCACTAATCAATTCAGTTCAATTCAAAATGTGCTTTATTGGCATGACAATTGTTTCAATGCAGATCTTTTTGTGACAGGCATCAATGCATCTTGCTGCTAGTAGGATACAAAATCTTTTTTTCACCTAATGAAGAATTTCACCTACAGTAATAAGAACACATATATTTATATATATTTTAACACGCTGAAGACCTTTCTCAAACAAAACGAGTGCATGTTTGACTTCTGCGAGCCGTTAAAGGAGAACTCCGGCGAACAATGAACCTTTGGTCTAATAAATCATCGGTACCTAGTTAATCGTTCTCTGAGATTTGTTTTCATGATAATCGAATGTAAAGAGTTTTATCTCTAAAAACTGTTTAACGTATAATGCTAGTACTGGGGGCATTGACTAAGTAAAAAGAAATCGCTAGTTTATACCACTAACAAGGCTCAAAATAGCCCCACACTAACGCAGTAACATAATGAGGCTCCATACATGCAAAACAAAGCATTGACAACTCTGTAAGCAGGGATGTAGTGGAGGCTAAACGCACGTAAACGCCGTTTACGCACCTCCCAAATTTGGAAATAGCGTTTACCCACCTCCAAAGTGCGTTTATCCACCTCTCAATTGCGTTTATCCACCTCAAAATATGCTGGATGTATTTCCTAAGACATTTTAAATTAAGCTTGTGTCGTTTTAGTTTCATATTGTTCATTATTAGTTTCATAGGTTGAAAAACCTAAGACGAACTCTTTCATATTGCGCTGCATTACTGTCAGTGTTTACTATTAATTAGTAATTAGTAATTACTGACGGTAGGTTGCACTGTTGACCCTCGCGCAGCCTCTCGAGCAGAAATCTACACAAATGAGCGCACAACACACTCAGTTAACAATATAGGCTACTGCCTATAAAAATCTAAATAGAGTTTTTATAATTCTGACATGTTAAACAACCTAAATTATTTTTCCTGAACACCATATCATCATCACGATAGAAAATGTGACATTGATTTCCTACAACAGTTCAATAAACAGTAAAAATTAAATCACTTACATTTTAGATGCAATATTGGCTGTTTTTGTTCTGTTTCAGCAGCGAAAATAGTTCCAAACAATAATCACAGCAGAACCACGGCGCATCTCATCTCACACGTGTTTTCAATACTGAATGATTAAGCATTTTGAACGAATCGAGTCAAAGATTCAATGAGCCATTCATAAACATCGGTCTCATTCTTGAATGATCAGCCGTTTGAACGAATCGTTTGAATGAATGAATCAATGACTCACTCATTAAGACGGTCGCCTACCACCATCTACTGGCGATTTAGTGTTATATGTTTAAAAGTAGTATCATTCTTTCCAAGTTTCTTATGTAAATTTAAATAACATTATTATTTTATGCAATTGTTATTTTTCAGTGTAAATGATTTAATTTGATCAGCCCCTAGGGTAACAGCCCATAGTGTCTTATTATTCGAAATAATTGAATTTATTGATCAAATTTAAGAATTTAAAATGAAAGATGAAGCATACATTTACTAAAATTGGGTGAGGGGATGCCCTTTAAAGGCGCAGATATTAAAATAATGTGATTTAAATATCAAAGCTGATTGAACACTGATGAAAATATTGTTTCAGAATAAATGAACACACAAATAAATAAAATAAATTATAAATTATAAAAATAAAAAATCTGGACAAGCAACTTTTTTACTTAGACAAATTAATGGCAGATTTACTTGTCCAAAGGACAGGCGTATTAAAAGGGTTAATGTCGAGGCCTCCCTATAGCAATGTTATCAGGATACACATACACCGGTAGACAGTGGCCCACCTTACCTGGTGACCACGTCGTGGTCCACCAGAATTTATAGTTTACCCACCTCTTTTTTTACCACTACACCTCTGTCTGTAAGGGTACAGACCGTTTAATAAGAAGAGAAGTTATAAAGCCAGTTCACTTCGTGTATACATACAGAAGCCATCTTAGGAAATAGTCTCGATAAGTCAAACCACGAACGTCGTGCTGAGTGAGCTGAACTGAAGTTCAACAAACTTCTGAACTGTATGAACAGCGTTCTGGGATCGACTTATCGAGACTATTTCCTAAGATAGCTTCTGTATGTATACACGGAGTGAAATGGCTTTATAACTTATCTTCTTATTAAACAGTCTGTACACTTACAAAGTTCTCAATGCTTCGTTTTGCATGTATGGAGCCTTGTTATGTTACTGTGTTAGTGCGGGGCTATTTTGAGCCTTGTTAGTGGTATAAACCAGCGATTTCTTTTTAGTTAGTCAATGCCCCCAGTACTAGCATTATACGCTAAACAGTTTTTAGAGATAAAACTCTTTACATTCGATTATCATGAAAACAAACCTCAGAGAACGATTGACTAGGTACCGATGTTTTATTAGACCAAAGGTTCATTGTTCGCCGGAGTTCTCCTTTAATGTACTCATAGCATGGGTCAGACCCTCAGTCCCCTCTCAGACAGTTAATACACACATTAGAGAACATTTCAGGAATCACATTGGTAATGTTTATAAAAAATAAAATCTCATAAGCCTAGAGAAGTCATTCAACTTGTGTGGTATTTAGAAGGACAAATATTGATTAATACCTTGATTACACTAATTAGATATACATTTAAGCAGCTTTGTAATTGTATACTCTCTCTTTCTCTCTCTGTCTGTCAGGCCCCCCATCCCCCCCTCGGGACCTGGTCTTCACACTGAAGCAGTCGACGCTGGTGCTGGACTGGGCCGGGCCCAGCGACTCTGGGGGCCGCGGGGACCTGAGCTACAGTGTGGGCTGCCGTCGGTGTGTGGGGCCCCCGAGGACCCCGAGGGTCCAGTGTGAGGCGTGTGGACCCAGCGTGGGCTTCGTCCCGCAGCAGAGCGGCCTGACCGAGAGAACTGTGACCCTCGTGAACCTGCTGCCCAACTCCAACTACTCCTTCAGCGTCGAGGCTCGCAACGGCGTCTCCGACCTCCTACCCAACAAACGCTTCTACACACAGGTCAACGTGTCCACCAGCCTGCCAGGTACAGCACTCACACACACTTCAAGACACACTTCACACACTCTTAAAGACACACGGGTCAACGTGTCCACCAGCCTGCCAGGTACAGCATTATAAAGTCAGAATCTGTGATATAAAGTCACAGTTACGTGTTATAAAGTCATAATTGTGTTATAAGTGTTACAAAGTCTTGCAATATGCCGAGTGTCGTCTTTGAGAAGAGTTTCTAACCGACACACGAAGCAAATAAAGTGAGTCGAGGTTTACTGTTGTGTGAGGGTGACCTGTGAGAGAAGCTGTGGACACACTCGTTTATGCAGTCATCAGAACGCTAGAACCAGATTTCACATCGCAATAGTTCTGTGTCGCACATGTGGATTCCTCTCTGCGACGAGTGTGTGTGAGGACAGCTTTAACACCGCTGGTGTTGTTCTCATCTCTCCGGATTCGAGTGGAATAGTCGCTGTTCTGAGTCAGACGAGGTTGTGATAAAGCAGCTTATTCTCAGTTTCATCGCTTCCTCGTGTCATGGATGTCCTTCTGTTCTGTGTGGGATTAAACAGTTCTCGGGAATGATATCGGCCACTCAGGGTTCAGGCTTTCATTAGAGCTATTATTATTATTATAAACCTCTGTTTGAGACCTGGAGAAATGATTACAGTCATAGCATACCATTTTTATTTTATTTTTTTGTGGCCAATGATTCAATCCACTTACATGTTCGTAAAGGGAAGAATGGTGCGTATAGCAGAAATAACTGCTGTTGAATATAACACGCTTGAGGAGATTGCCCCTTCCATGGAAATGTGATGAATTATGATTATTATAATCATAGAGGCATATGATGTCAAAGGTGAAGGTCTAACACTGAAATGTGTACTGGGCGTTTACATAATAACTATATGTGTTTGTACGTGTGTGTGTGTGTGTGTGTGTGTGTGAGAGAGAGAGAGAGAGAGAGAGAGAGAGAGAGAGAGAGAGAGAGAGAGAGAGAGAGAGAGAGAGAGAGAGTGTGCAGGTGAACTCTTTGGAACTGACACACACACAAACACACACACCAGCTGTTCACTGAGCCCTGCTTGACTCCAGATGTTGCTCTTATACAACTTCATTTTGTAATTGGTCAGCACTAAAAGTGGAGCGTGTGCTGATGGGTCGCCACACACACTCAAACACACACACACACACACACACACACACTCCTCCAGTGATCCGCATGTTTATTAGTGCATCACGTCTCTTTCATCAAGACTTCTGCACACTCAGATTTTTCTTTCCACTAGAAGTAAATTGCTGAGCGTTTATTCGGCACTCGACTCCTGCGTTGTTCATTATGTGACGCTCTTTCCAACACAATTGCATTTTCTCAGCCAAAAAAATGACTTTCTTTATCTTTCACAGCTTTAGTGGTTGAGTTTCTCTCCTCTTCCCCTTCAGGCCCAATCCAAATTAACTTTTATCCACATCTGCCAAAAGCAAATCAATTTGCCACTGAGAATACAGAATATATGAACCTACATATCTGCTCATTTATTTGATCATAAATACAGTAAAATAGTGAAATATTACTCCAGTGTAAATCATCTGTTTTCTATGTGAATATATAGTAAAGTGTAATTTATTCCTGTAACCAACCCTGAATTTATCATCATTACTCCAGTTTTTAGTGTCACATGATCCTTTACAAATCACTCTAATATGAGGATCTGATGATCAACAAACATTTATGATTATTATCAGAGTTGGAAAAACCTTATTTTATGTTCCGTATAAAAATGTCATATAGGTTTCACAACTTTTCTTTTTCTTTTATTCTCCCTGTGTAACTGTGTCCAGCGTAAAAATCAAGAGCCAAGACAAGAAACCAGATAAGAACCGATGTTAGTGTCAAGCTCCATATAAAAGAGAGCAATAACCAATTAAAGGTTCTATATTTTATAAATCTATATGGATTATTAAAAAATAGCTATTAGAACATGCTTATTTAATATATATATAAACATTTTTCTCTATTTTTCTAGATAAAGTAATATCTCTTTTAGAATCTCTGATATTGTGGTGTAATTTTCTGGTCATTGCTAATGTTTCTATTGCTCTCCTCATTTGTAAGTCACTTTGGATAAAAGTGTCTGCTAAATGATGAAATATAATGTAAATATCATAATGTGTTGAAGTGTTGAGTTTGATTTGAGAAAAACCCAAGTCAGTGTAACTTTCTGAAGTACATATAACGTAATTGGCTTATTCAAAACAGCTTCCCTTCTCCGTATGCGAGTGATAATCTGAATTCAGGAGGTTAAACCCATCACACACACACACAAATGTTCACAAGTGTGTAAGGATGGTAATAATCTGTGTAGATCCCTGTGGTTTGTGAAGAAAGGAAGCGAAGCTGCTCCTGCTTTCATGCGTTCCTCCGTCAGCGCCTGCGGTGTCCCGATAACGCCGGCTCAAACATTCCTCCTCCAACACTGGCAATCCGTTTGGTCAGGGTGAACTCCTCCTCGACCTGTGCTCTTAAACCCCACTCCGGATGCGAGCCAATGCTGCCCGATGTGAACCGTGCTTACTCTGAGAGGAAGGTTAACAGCCCTGAGGTCGTGATGATGTTTCAGGCTCTACTAGAACAGGTTTTCCTGTTTGAATGTTGATTATTCTCCTCATATTCTTCATCGTTGCGGCTCCTCTCTTCCCAGTCTGTCAGTAACGCTCTGTTTACTTCCTGTCTCTATGAAGCCCCTCCTTCTGAAAGCACACAGTGCTCTGATTGGTCGGCTGGAGCAGTGTGTTGTGATCATAGACTGTAAAGTTTAAGAGCATTTCTGAAACCTAAAGTGGGCGGAGCCGGCCGTCACCATCTTGGCCGCGCGTCACTCCCGGATAAACGAACATGTGCGGCGAGGCGGATTAGCTGAGGTGACGTGACGCTAACACAAAGCAGACAAGCGGCTAGCAGTGACATCAGCGGCAATCCACCTGTCACTCAAGTGGCCACGCCCTTAATTGTGAAGTACTTTAAAGCCCCGTTCACACCGCCAGCGACATGCAGCGACAAAGCGACAAGATCCCATTCATTTCAATGGAGCGCTGGCGACATCCGGCGACACGAGCGACAGTGACCGTTGGCGACAGAATGTGGGCGTGTCAAGCGACAAGAGACAAGCGACAAAAGTTGAGAATTTTCAACTTTATGCAAATGAGAAGCGATTTTCGCAAGCGACAACCAATAGGAAAGAAGACTTTCAGTGGAGCTCACGTCACCGTCTCGAGTGCAGGGCAGGCAAGACAGAAAGAAAGAGTTTGAGGACGATTTCACTGTTTTATATGATTTGACTGTAACCACATAACATGGATAATAAAATGATGCATGGAAAAGAAACTGTCGACAGTCTCAGTGAGTTTAATTCATACATTTAACGTTATAGTTCGAGTGTTGTAATTTTATGATGCACGTTTAGCACTGCTGCAGTTCATTTTACAATTTCCCCTGCATTACGTTGACTATTAGGGACAAGAAAATTGATTATTTGTCAAATTCGAATGACGTTTTTATAATTTGTGACAGTATGAGTGAGTTTAATTTGTTCATTGATCGATTGTTGATCTAGTAAATGATTTAATCCACTGAACACAGCTGTGGAGATATAAAAACACTCTCCCAACAGCATATGGTTTCTTTTTAGCCTTAAAAGTCATTTATTCCCAGTCAAATTAAAATTATATATCACTTGTGATGGTCTTTTGTATAGATATGGCCAGACGTGCAGTCTACCAATAACATCAGAGCGACAGCACTACGAACGCCCACAAGCGACATCACAGTACAGAGCCTAGCGACACACAGCGACAAAATCGCTGGCGGTGTGAACGGGGCTTAAGGCTCAATATAATATAAATGGACAAGTTCTAAAACAATTCACCATTCTCACAGTCATCATGAAGAGCAACATTAGCAATATAGCCCAAAACCACTTTTTGCTCCAGACTGTAAACATATTTATTTCTGCCCTGAAGTCGGCCATTTTAACATGCGGGTCTATGTGATTGAGTCTCTTCGCAGCACCTCTAGTGGCCAGTGGAGGAGCTGCAGTCTAACTCACTCAATGTCGCATTCAAGAGAGAGACGGTGTAACACTCAGCCTAATAAAGGCAGGATACACTAATAAATATACGGTCTATACCCTCTATAAATTAGTTAAATAGAATTGTTCTATTTGCTCAAACCATAAACAAAACAACACTTTAAGATTGGATAATACCTCAAAGTGTATTCAATACAAAGCACCAGCACCAACAATACATATATACAAACTATGACAAAAGTCCAGTGAGTGTGTGAGTGTTCCAGTCCAGTGTATGTTTGTGCGTTGAATCGGGCTCACCGGTAAGCCTTTTTAAAGTCCGTGCACTTGAAGAGGAACAGCGCTGTCCTGTGATGCGATCTCCAGGGTAAAATAATCCACACGAATATTTCCTCAAAGAGTTCAATAATCACAGTCAATGACAAGCCAAAAGGAGTAATGCGATCGATCGCTAGTCAAGAGCAATGTTTGCGTTGCTCCCGAACGCCACTTTTCCCTCTCTTTTAAACGGAAGTGAAAGTCATAAACACAGCTGATCAGACTGACGTCACGGGGATTCCCTGGAGCTCCGCGACTGAACTCTCGCGGGTAAAACCAGGAACACAAACACATGTCCGAGGAATAAACAGAGGAAGAATAATTATAAAAAACAGCTGTCTGGTAAGCATCATACAAATACTTCACAGCAATATAAATATTCTCTCCTTATGGGGCATCGCTACATATTCCCCCCCCCCCCCAGCCAGCGGCATCGGAGGAGCGCGTCCATAATAGCGCTTCAAGTTTACCACATTCAATATATCTACTCTAGGTGGGTTACCCCAGCACACAGTGTAATTTATTGGCCCTGTTTTACTTTTGATTTCAGCTGGACCCTCCCACTTGGGCGCTAGCTTGGCAGAGAATTTGTTTGACGAATTAGAAAGAGGATGGGTTTTAATCCAAACCAGGTCGCCCGTATGAAACTGCGCATTTTTTCTACGGTAATTATAATACCTAGCTTGTTTGGCTTGGCTCATCCTCATTCTATTCCTCACCTCCTCCATCATGATGTTTTGTCGTTCTACCAGGGAATAGGCTGACTGATCAGGGGAAGGCGGTCGGTGGATAAGCCGTTCCAGAGGTCCTAGAATTTGTCTACCCAGCATGAGCATAGCAGGAGTTTTTCCTGTGGTTTCTTGCTGAGCGGTGTTAATTGCATAGCGGAATTCTGGTAGCCACTGGTCCCAGTTCTGATGATGCTGACCCACATATGCAGCAATCATAGTTTTTACGGTCCGGTTGATTCTTTCTGTTAGGTTCGACTGTGGATGATAACTCGTGGTGAGTTTCTGAACACAACCCCATGTTTTGCACAGATCGGACAGAAGGCTGGACGTAAATTGGGGACCCCTATCGGACACCAGGTATTTGGGTACCCCCCATCGTGTAAAGATCTCCTCTCGTAGGATTTTCATTACTTTCTGGGTCTTGCTGTCTCTCAACGGGAACATTTCCACCCACTTTGTGAAGTAATCAACGA
The DNA here is from genome assembly GCA_038021265.1 of Cyprinella venusta. Classification (NCBI taxonomy): domain Eukaryota; kingdom Metazoa; phylum Chordata; class Actinopteri; order Cypriniformes; family Leuciscidae; genus Cyprinella; species Cyprinella venusta. The sequence continues at coordinate 15,781,533 of CM075878.1, forward strand.
TGACAAGGAGGTACACGTTCCTACGTTTACTGGCAGGGAATGGTCCCATTAGATCCACCCCCAAGGTGTGTCCAGGTTCAGTGATCTGTGTACTCTGCATCAATCCAGAAGGTTTTGTATTGCTGGATTTGTATTTTTGGCAGATCTCACAGCTCTTGACGTATTGGCACACGTCTTTCCTAACAGACGACCACCATGCCACGTCTAAGATCTTCAGCAGAGTCTTCAACTGTCCGAGATGACCTCCAAGCGGATTATCATGGTAATAGTGCATGAAGTCAGTGGTTAATGATAGTGGTACTACCAACTGATACTTCTCTCCTTGGTCCTTCATAGGAACTTTGCGGTACCATACCCCTTGGAGGTTTTCAAAGGTGATTGCTTGATCTTTAACGGATCGAGGTTGAATGTTAGATTGCAATTCAGTGATGGTATTGTCCAGTTGTTGAGCTTTAGTAATCTCTTCCAGAGAGAGAGGTAAGGTCGACGCATGATGTGAGGATATGGATAGACAAGGTGCAACATCTGTATCAGGCATACCCGGGACCCGGGACAAAGCGTCAGGACCCATGTTGAGGCAGCCTTTTCGATGATGGACCTGAAAGTTGAACTGTTGCAGTCGCAGAGTCCAGCGAGTTAGGCGTGAAGAAGTTTTAGGGCAGTTGAATGCCCAAGCTAGTGCCGCATGGTCCGTGAAGACATTGAAGGCTCTACCCTCTAGGTAATGTCTCCACTTTTCAACAGCCCAAACCACTGCTAGACATTCCTTTTCAGAAGTGCTGTAATTCTTCTCTGCTCCAGTTAAGGTCCGTGATGCATACGCCACCACCTTTTCTCCCTCCTCTGATTGTTGAGTGAGGATGGCACCCAGTCCTACCGCACTAGCATCCGTGTGAACCTGGAAGTCTTTAGTGATGTCTGGTTGTATTAACACCGGTGAGTTTTGCAAAGCTTGCTTAAGTGCATCCATACTAGACTGACACTCAGAGGTCCACTCCCACTTAACACCTTTCTTTTTAAGGTGATTTAAAGGGGCAGCAATGTCAGCAAAATGGGGTATAAACTTATGATACCACCCGGCTAATCCCAGAAATCTTTGCAAGGCTTTGAGATCTTGTGGGATTGGGAACTCTGCAACAGCACTGGTCTTTTCTCGGTCAATCTCCACTCCCCTCTCAGAGACAATATGGCCGAGGAATTTTAGCTGTCTCTTGAAGAAGTGACATTTCTTCATGTTCAACGTCAGGTTGGCTTGAGTAAGTCTATTTAGAACCATGTTGAGATGTTGAACGTGTTGTTCCATTGACTTTGAATAGATGATGATGTCGTCAATATAAACGAAACAAATCTTTCCTCTTAAATCAGACAGAACTCTCTCCATTAGACGCTGGAAGGTAGCAGCGGCATTTCTGAGCCCATACGGCATAGACTTGAATTGAAATAGCCCCTTGGTGGTGATAAAAGCAGTTTTTTCCTTACTCTGTTCCTCCATCTCCACCTGCCAGTATCCAGACTGCAGATCCAAGGAACTAAACCAAGAGGCTCCTTCCAGGGATTCAAGGATGTCGTGGATCAACGGCATTGGATAAGCGTCCGCCACTGTCTTGCTGTTCAGCCTCCTATAATCCACGCAGAACCTGTGTGAGCCATCAGGTTTGGGGACAAGGACCACCGGTGAAGACCACGGCGAGAAAGAAGGTTCAATAATATTGTCTCGCAGCATCTGATCTACTTGCTCCTCTATAATCTGCTTTTTAAGGGGAGACACTCTATACGCCCGGGATTTGAGGGGTATGTCATCAGATAAGGTGATTTTGTGTTGTACAATTGAGGTCTTACCCAGGTTGTTGGAGGTGGTTTGGGGCCAGGCAGATCTCAACTTCAACAACTCCTCCTGATTGTCTGAGTCCCACATAGTGTTCTCGGGGAGAATGGAGAAGAGTTCTGGAAGTCTACCTGTGGATGGAATCGCATAGTATAAATTCAGCTTTGCATCCCTATGAGGAAGATCTTGACCCGCTGGGATCACCGGACCTGTTGGCATCTGTGATGGCAAGAAAGAGTAATAGGTGTTTCCTTTTTCAGATCTTAATCCATATCTGCCTCGTCCCACTTCCAGGACTGCTCCGGTGTCCCTCAGGAAATCCAAACCGGCAATAAGAGGAAAGGCAAGGTGAGAATCTTTTAGGATATAAGTATTCAAACTGCATTCTTGGTCATGCCATTGAATCCTAATCCTTTGCAGATCTCTGGACTGGTGAACCGTGCCGTCCACCATTATGAACCTCTGTGGACTGGAGGTACCGATTGATGGAATCTCACCTTTCAACTGTTTCCACAGGCTTTCTTGCATTAACGTGTATGTGCTACCTGTGTCTAATACAGCCTTCACTTCTTTGCCGTTCACTCTTACAGGCACCATCAGGAGAGATGACACTGGATGGGGTTGTGCTAGAGTCACTCCAGCCAGGTTTTTGTTAGAGGTTCGTTCAGACGACTTCTTGTTGGTCTTTTCTTTACTGTTCTGAGTGCTGACTTTTTGCCAGTAGTCTTTGGCTCCCATGTGGTCCTTTTCCACCATAGAGCCCACCTTCACCAGCTGCTCAACCGAATTGACGGTTCCCCTCATACATCCTGCAACCCTGGGGTTGATGTTGTTAAGTATGCGATTTACTAAGTCCTCCTCAGATATATCTGGCTTCCATTTCAGACATAGGGCCCGGTAGTCATATGCGAAGTCCCTCAGACGTTGTTGTGGCTGTTGAACCATTGTCCTCAGCTTTTCCTCCACTTCTGAGAGGTAATCGTCTGAAAGAAAAGCAGTCATGAATGCCTCTTTGAAGGATTTCCAATCCGTTACCTTGACCTTCTCCGCTTTCCACCAGCTCAGAGCAGGTCCCTTCAGCACCGTGCTTAAGGTTCCTAGGAGTTCTGCACCGGGGAGGGGCCGCATCTCCAGGAAGTTCTCACATTGTTCAATGAAATTGAGGACCTCCGCCGTATCACAGGAGTCACCAAAAGAGGGGAATTCGATGCGGATAGGAGGTCGGGCACAGAATGAGGATGAACCTGCCACTAGTGAGGGGGTAAGCAAATTAGAGTGTTTATCATACATAGGATGTAGCACATCATAAGTAGCATTGAGGGGTGTATGAGTGGTAATTTTTGGTCCAGATACTCGAGCTGGGGTCGGTGGTTGATGGACAGAGGACAATCGAGAGGTATCTGGATAATGGGCCTGTAATCTGGTGAGTGTGGGAGTGCTAGTGAGCCTCAATTTTCTTATTTGACTTTCCCATTTTGCATCTCTCCTCAGAAAACAATTTGTCACAGCCCTTTCTAATTTTTCCAGAGCATCAGCAACATAATCTTCCAACTTTGCCAAGCTAGAATCTACAGCCTGCCTGAAACTTGTTTCCCGATTTAATGTACTGTCCATTGACTGTTTGAACTCTTGCTCTATGGATTGCACTTTGTTATCAAGGGCCAATAAATCAACTTTACATTGAGTTATTTCTGATTGCAATGATTGTATCATATCAACAGTTTGTGTACAACTCTCATGATCATCATCATCAGATTGTTCTGCATCAGAAAGGTACAATGAACTAAGCATTGAAGTTATTTCAGCGGTAGGATTACGTCTAGTACCAAAAGAGACTGGAATATTAGTAGAATCTTTTGCTTCAGTATCATTTGGGACATTTTCAAATGTAACCAAGTCATCAGCAGTATCAACAACTTCTGTAACTGCATCGGTATTCACCACATCCATCGTGATAAAGAGAGAAAAAAAAAAACACAAAAAGAACAATAATAAAGGGTCCCCGTACGGGCCACCAATATGTAACACTCAGCCTAATAAAGGCAGGATACACTAATAAATATACGGTCTATACCCTCTATAAATTAGTTAAATAGAATTGTTCTATTTGCTCAAACCATAAACAAAACAACACTTTAAGATTGGATAATACCTCAAAGTGTATTCAATACAAAGCACCAGCACCAACAATACATATATACAAACTATGACAAAAGTCCAGTGAGTGTGTGAGTGTTCCAGTCCAGTGTATGTTTGTGCGTTGAATCGGGCTCACCGGTAAGCCTTTTTAAAGTCCGTGCACTTGAAGAGGAACAGCGCTGTCCTGTGATGCGATCTCCAGGGTAAAATAATCCACACGAATATTTCCTCAAAGAGTTCAATAATCACAGTCAATGACAAGCCAAAAGGAGTAATGCGATCGATCGCTAGTCAAGAGCAATGTTTGCGTTGCTCCCGAACGCCACTTTTCCCTCTCTTTTAAACGGAAGTGAAAGTCATAAACACAGCTGATCAGACTGACGTCACGGGGATTCCCTGGAGCTCCGCGACTGAACTCTCGCGGGTAAAACCAGGAACACAAACACATGTCCGAGGAATAAACAGAGGAAGAATAATTATAAAAAACAGCTGTCTGGTAAGCATCATACAAATACTTCACAGCAATATAAATATTCTCTCCTTATGTGGCATCGCTACAACGGGAAGGTTGCTGCTCGATTGTGATTGGCCGAGCGCTTTGAGTGTGTTTAGGAAATGTCCCGCCCCTTCCCATAACCGCCAGTTTAACACACTACTAACTAACTCAAACAGGCCCCGCCCCTTTATTCTGCATATGAATTATTATAATGATGAATATTGTGATGTGTTCCTGGAAGAAACTCAAGACTACAATGGAGGCGTTTCAGGAGTTCAGAAACACTGACACTGATATAGAGAAGAACTGGAGCTTCTTCATCCTCAAACAGCAACACACACTGAAGATGAAGATGGGGAAACATCATCGGCCCTCTGTAGTGTTTGCGTCTGCGGGGACGAGAGCAGTGTTAGGAGAACAGGTTTAGTGTGGGTTCGCCCTGACTCACGTGTGCAGTGTTCATGAAGGTCACGGGCTGGTTTATATCACACATCATGTTCTCTGTTCCCGTGGAGCTCGTCACGGTTCAGGGAGAGACAAACACTGGTTCATATGACAGCTCACACATACACACACACACACTAACCCTGAAGGTACAAGCAATAAAACTTCCATGAAGTGTATGTTGGACATATTGTTTATGGACCATGTAATAAATAGTAATAGTACAGGAAATACTGTAATTAATAAGTCGAACCAGCCTGACCTCCAATACGCTTCAGCATTGAGTACATTGTGTGTGTGTGTGCGCGTGTGTGTGTGTGCGTCTGCAAACTGAGTTGTGCTACAGATTCATTTTAACAAGGCATCTGTTCAGGCTGAATCAATGTGAATTTATAAACGGAAATATCTCTGACGGCTTTCCAACCCCTGTGTGTGTGTGTGTGTGTGTGTGTGTGTGTGTGTGTGTGTGTAATTGTTAAAGCTTCTTGTCACCATGGATGAGTCACATTTGTGTGGTCGATTAAAAACTCCATCGGCTTCATGAATGTGTAACTGATTCATTCACATCTTTATATTCTCTCATATCCTCATACTCTGTTTAATATTGTGGATCTGACATATGAGGGCGTGAATATGAGTTATGAATCAGCCATGGTTGATACCTGAAAAGTTGGTTTGGACACGATCTGCTCTGATACACCAGAACACTGAGACAAAGCCCTGATGTGTGTGTGTGTGTGTGTGTGTGTGTGTGTGTGTGTGTGTGTGCGTGTGTGTGTGTGTGTGTGTGTGTGTGTGTTCATACGTGTAATAGGTAGGTTTAGGGTCGGGTTAGTGTAAGAGGAGAGAATATACAGTTTGTACAGTATAAAAACCATTTAGATAGCTAGTCAACATGTGTGTGTTTGTGTGCGTACCTTCTTAACTATATTTTGGGGATAAATTTGTACCCAGAAGTGACAAAATCTCCAAAATCTTCCCTTAGGGACGTCCTCATTTGTAAAACTAAAAATAAAGAAATTAAAGGTTGTTTAATTTAAGTTTTGTGTGATGGTCTAGGGATTGTGTGTGTGTGTGTGTGTGTGTGTGTGTGTGTGTGTGTGTGTGTGTGTGTGTGTGTGTGTGTGTGTGTGTGTGTGTGTGTGTGTGTGTGTCTCTGAGGGAGATGGGAGGGTCAGCAGAGAGGGATTGACATTTCAATATCTTCAGAGGATTATTCTGCTGCTTTAGATGGGAAAGCCTGTGGAGCGCTCCGTGATCCAGCACCTCTGGGGTGAGACAGGGATAAGAGGAGGATGTGTGTGTGTGTGTGTGTGTGTGTGTGTGAGAGAGAGAGAGAGAAAGAGAGAGACTGAGAGTGTGTGTGTGTGTGTGTGTGTGAGAGAGAGAGAGAGAGAGAGAGAGAGAGAGAGACTAAGTGTGTGTGTGTGTGTGTGTGTGTGTGTGTGTGTGTGTGTGTGTGTGTGTGTGTGTGTGTGTGTGTGTGTGTGTGTGTGTGTGTATTTGTTGATCTTGTGTTTCTTGAGAAGGCAAATTGTCAAATGTTTGCCTGAGCCGTAGAGGAATGATGGACACACAACTGTTTAGATCCAAGAAACAACTAAAATTTCAATAGTTTTAAGGTTGTGAATATAATTCTCTTACGAGACTAAATAAGTTGCATTACAATTTAAAATAGATATAATTTAAAAACTAGTAATTCTTCTAAAATCTTGTTTTAAGGTGGGATTAATAAGCAGGCATATATTTTGAATTAATGTGTATACTGTATATATATATATATATATATATATATATATATATATATATATATATATATATATATTTTCTCAAGTTAACTGGTCTTGAAAAGGTAACCAGAAGTCTTTTATAGAATTAGAATTATTAGTTTTTTGTGAGATCTCTTAAACAGAAACTCATTCTCGCAGTTAGTTCGCAAACATCCGTGTATTTATACACTCCACCTTTAACAGTTGAAGGTTTATTTCTTCCCTCCTCCACTTCCATCCATCCGTCTGAAGCGTCTCGTTCTCCGTCTCGAGCCTCAGTGTGTGTGTGTTACCGACTCTCTCTCTCCCTCGTTTCCCCATTGAGTCATCATCCTCCATTCACCGACACACTCACCAATTTGCCGTCTTTGTCACAGAGTGTAAAGGGTTTTAATTGGCTGTCGTCCTCGCGTCACGCGGTGAGGGTGTTTGTGCTAATCATGGATGTTTCTGAGAGCTTGTTATGTTTCATGCGTGGAGCTCTAGATCAGTGTGTGAAGAAAGAAACAGACAGACGGAGGTCAGAGAACATCAAACTGACTCAGAGTCAGTGAATATGAGGATGATGATGATGATGATGGAATTAGGCAACATTGTGATTTAATGCACTCTTTATTTAGCCTTTAAGATTAAAGGGATAGTTCACTTCAAAATGAAAATTGTGTCATCATACACTGACCCTCAAGTTGTTTCTAGCCTGTGTGAATGTCCTTCTGCTAAACACAAAGATATTCAGAAGCATGTCCGGAACCGAACCGTTCCCTGGACCCACTGACTCCTATAGTAGAGATGGAGGTTTCACTGTTCATTTGGGACTCGTCCACTAACACACACTCGGCGTGGTGTTCCTCAGGGGTCCGTCCTGAGGCCGGTGTGGTTCTGTATTTACTCTCCCTGGACTCTGTTTAAAGATGGTGTCTCTCTTCATCTATATGCTGATGACCCCCAGCTTCTCCTTCCCTTACAATGCAACAATAAATCTTCTATTCTGCACTGTTAGGTTGCTTAAGTCGTGGCTTTCAAGCTATTTCATACACATTAGGGCTGTCAATATTCCTCTATAATACTATTCAAATTCTATTCCATATTGTACGTAATATTCGAATAATAATTGAATATTAAATGCTCGAATTCATCCTATTATTAATATTTACGACAGTACATATTCTTATGGATTGCCAATGCCACTATAGCCTGTGGTTGTTGTTACACTTCTGTCCACTAGAGGGACATCTAACACTACTACAATAAACATTTAGATCGCTTTCTTATTAACAATAAAAAACGGAACAAATGCGTGTCCATCGATATTAACTAAACTCGAAAATACAGCTGTATTCTAATAATAACTTAGCTCACCTTATTAGGCTCCTTGCATGCTGGCTAATAACTTTTTTAAAGCTGGTTCTCCGACATTGACAGCGCTGTGTTGGACTGATTTGTGCAGCGGTGTTCCAAAGGGCAACATGACATCATGACTTTTGCGTCAACATACACGCCACTTTCAAGTCAAGTGGTGTGTTATCTACACATTTTGAGCCATTTCATGAGATCTGCAAAGGGAGCAAAGGGAGAGAGAGCGCGCGGGACTGGCTTTCGCACGGCACTCGCAAGATCTCGTTCTCTCCCTCTATACTATGCACGCGCCGCGTGGTATGTACGTTATGCACGAAGTATGTTCTATCTCGCTCTAGATTCCAGGAGATTTTAACTAATTTGCGGGCATCAGGGAGACGCTATCAATATGCGGGTGACTCGGGATGTCTGTATGGGAAACCCTGATGATAGCCTGCTTGCTTGGATAACATGCACAATTGTGTTCCGATTCAAAAACTTTATTGTTCATTAGATGAAACAAAAGCATTTCATTTTCAAATGTGTGTAAGCCGCGAGAAAGATTGCATATATAGATATGTATTTTTTAAATATATATAAAAGCAATATTCGAATAGTAACTTCAGCATTCGAATAGTATTGTTTTTTTTAAAATATTCGAATTATTTTCGAATTTCGTAATTCGTTCCAACAGCCCTAATACACATTAATGAAAACAAATCTGAATTAATTATGTCTGGCCCCAAGGGAAACGGTTTTGATTTTGGTCTTGGCTTCCTTACCCCATATATACAGTGTGTGTCAGGAATCTGGGCTTCATATTTGAAACAGCAATTCATGCCTTCTAGATCTAGACATGTTGATATGATATGAAGACCGATTGTATAGAGAGCCTAAGTCCCTCCCCTTCCGGTCGACCACCATGGGACCTTATTTCAGAAAAATATTGAATGGTAGTCAATGGCGAGAGACAACAAATATTTTGATCTCGTTTGAATTGTGCCCTGAATTACACATATGATGTTTGTTAATTTAAAAGATACATTTTAAAGTAAAGAAAGTCGCAGTTTGATGTAAAACCGTTGAGGTATAAGACTGAAAATACGTAATTACAAAGACTACAAACCCCTAAGGCGCACATTTTCTCTCAATGAATGAAGCTAACTTTACCGAGGCTGTCTGTCATTGTTTCTACAGTCTTATGTTATAATCGTAACGTTATGCCGTCCTACCTGAGTGTTTTGTACCAGACTGCACACACACGAGCAGCGGATCTCGTTTCGCTTCCCGGGAGATGTAGTTCACAGAGCGATTTTCTCATAAAACTAAATGTTACTCTTCTGTTGTATGACAAACTGCGATGTTTTTGACTTTCAGAATTATCTTTTGAATTGACAAACATCATATGTGTAATTGAGGGCACAGTTCAGACGGAATAAAAAGATAAGTTGTCTCTCGCCATTGACTACCATTCATATTTTTTCCGAAATAAGGTCCCATGAGCCGGAAGCGGAGGGGCGGGACTTAGGCTCTCTATTGTCCCTACAATGGCTTCCTGTAGTGTTTTAATATATATATATATATATATATATATATATATGTATATATATATATATATATATGTATGCATAACTGTGTTTGTAAAATGCAACTAAATTTTTTAATTAAATAAAAAAAGTATTTTTCATTGTTTAAAATGATTAACATTATAACCATTTATATGGTCCTCAAATATTGTGTGTGGCTGTGATGTTTCTTCTGACTAAATCAAGTTTCATGGAAAACGCATTAAAATTAAAATTTATATATCTCAGATGTCATCAAAAAAGCAAAAGAATTATATACATAATGATATACACTCATTTATACATATGTCACCCAGCCCTACTGTGTGTGTTTGCTTCGTGCATTTATCGTTGTAATACATTTCTCCTACCTGTAATTGCATTTTTGATGGGTTATGCATGAAGAATGTGTGTTTAGGATGCTGTGTGTGTGTGTGTGTGTGTGTGTGCATGTGCATGTGTGTGTGTGCGTGTGTGTGCGTGCATGGCATGTGTGTGTGTGTGTACGTACGTGTGTTTGCATGTGTACATGTGTATACATATGTTTATTTGTGTGTGTTAGTGAGTCTGAGTGTGTTTGTGTGCACTTGTGTGTGCGTGTGTGTGGCTGTAGGGGGTTGATGAGTTTCACTGCTCGAGCAATCCAGTGATGAGACTGATGGTCTAATGCTTTGATTGACAGCTGTCTGTCTTCTCTACAGGGAGATATGACAGACCGCCTTTGCTTCTTTTCTCTCTATGTGTGTGTGTGTGTGTGTGTGTGTGTGAGAGAGAGAGCATTTCTTTTACTCAGAGCTATTTTTTTCAGTGTGTAACTCTACAAGCCTGACTACGTCTGACTTCCTACTTCCGCTAATTTCATTTCGCTCCTGTAGTCAGTCTGAGATAGCAGCCTATCTTTCAGTTTTCCACCGATCTGAAAACAGCCAGCCAATCAGCGAAGAGAGGGCGGGCTGAGAGCCGTGACGTAGTCGCTAAGCGGAGAGTTTTACATTGCGGGTTAGAGAAACCGAAAACCGAAACGACCGCAGATTGGGAAAACGAGACACGAGATGCAATCGAGAGCGTCAAGCGACAAGCGTCCCGAGATAACAGCAGAAAGGCAGATGGGAAATAATTAGCATAGCTGATGTTCATAATAATTTCCATTGTACGGGTGTCGGTGTTAGAAAACCACTATCTCACGAACTCTCCGCAACCCAAACTCTCCGCAACGCAACCCAACCATACGGACCGACCCGTTTGTCTAAAAGGCTGTCGAGCCCCACTGGTGCGTTAAGCAATTTCAGTGGCAAACGGTTCCGTATGGCATAACAGAGGACTGAAAGGTAAGCATTATGTGAATGCTTGACTAAAGAGATGCGTCTTTAATCTAGTTTTAAACTGTGTCAGCGAGTTAGAGCCTCGGACCGTATCGGGAAGGCTATTCCAGAGTTTAGGAGCTAAATGCGAGAACGCCCTCCCTCTTTTACTGGACTTAGATATCCTAGGAATGACCAGAGCCTTGAATTTAGTGATCTTAAGGAACGCGGTGGATTGTAGGGCGAGAGAAGGTCTGTTAAGTACATAGGAGCTAAACCATTTAGGGCTTTATAGGTCAGTAGTAGTACTTTGTAGTTGATACGGAACTTAATGGGTAACCAGTGCAGAGATGATAAAATCGGTGTTATATGATCATATTTTCTTGACCTAGTAAGAACTCTAGCAGCTGCATTTTGCACTAACTGTAGCTTGTTTTTTAAGGATGCAGGACAACCGGCTAATAAAGCATTACAGTAATCTAGTCTCGAGGTCATTAATGCATGAACTAACTTTTCTGCATCAGAGAGAGATTGCATGTTACGTAGCTTAGCAATGTTTCTAAGGTGGAAAAAGGCTGTCCTTGTAACATATGAAACATGATTTTCGAAAGACAAGTTGCGGTCTAGTAAACACCCAGGTCTTTTACTGTAGTGGATAGGGTAACAGGACATCCGTCTATACTAAGGTTTTGTTGTAAGAGATTTTGTGGGTGGTTTTTTGGACCAATAAGTAATACCTCCGTTTTATCTGAATTTAATAGCAGGAAGTTACGTGTCATCCAGCATTTTACATCTTTGAGACACTCTGTCAATTTAGAGGAGTTAGTGTTTTCGTCTGGTCGTGATGAAATATATAATTGAGTGTCGTCAGCGTAACAGTGGAAATTAATTCCATGTTTTCTTATAATATTATCAAGTTGCAGCATATATATTGAAAATAGCAGAGGGCCTAAAACTGATCCTTGCGGTACTCCATAGTCTACTGACGTTATCTTTGATTTTTCCCCGTTTAAACAGACAAAATGATAACGGTCCGATAAATACGATCTGAACCAGCTTAATGCCTGTCCTTGAACACCAGTGTAGTTTTGTAGTCGATCCAAGAGTATTTTATGATCTATAGTGTCGAACGCAGCGCTGAGATCAGTATTGAGATACAGCCTTGGTCCGAAGCTAAAAGTAAATCATTTGTGATTTTAACTAGCGCAGTTTCTGTGCTATGATGCGGTCTGAATCCTGACTGGAATTTTTCATAGATATCATTTTCTTGCAAAAAAGAGCATAGTTGAGCGGACACAACTTTTTCTAGTATTTTGGACATAAATGGAAGATTTGAAATGGGTCTGTAATTCGCTAACTTTTTTGGGTCTAATTGTGGTTTCTTAATGAGAGGTTTTATTACTGCCAGCTTAAATATTTTTGGAACATGACCTAGAGATAGAGACGAGTTAATAATATTGAGGAGAGGCTCTTCCACTACAGGTAATAGTTCTTTTAGTAGTTTAGTGGGTATTGGATCCAATAAACATGTTGTTGGTTTAGATGCAATGATAAGTTTATTTAGCTCCTCCTGTCCTATCATTGTAAAGCGGTGTAGTTGTTCTAGAGGGGCCATAAGTGCGGCTGAATCATAAGACACCATAGAGGATTGTACATTTATAATTGTGTTTCGGATGCTTTCTATTTTCTCGTTGAAGTAATTCATAAAATCATTACTGCTAAACTGTAACGGTATATTTTGCTCTGGTGATGTCTGTTTGTTTGTTAGTCTAGCCACGGTGTTAAATAAAAACCTTGGGTTATTTTGGTTAATTTCAATTAGTTTGCGGAGATGTTCAGCCCTGGCTGTTTTTAGAGCCTTTTTATAACGTGACATACTGTCTTTCCACGCGATTCTAAAGACCTCTAAGTTAGTTTGTTTCCATTTACGCTCTAACTTACGGGTTTCTCTCTTGATAGCGTGCGTATCACTGTTGTACCAGGGTGCTTTAGTTTTCTCTCTAACCTTTTTTAATCTAATTGGTGCAACAATATCTAATGTACTAGAGAAAATGGTGCTCAAACTGCTAGTCATTTCCTCTAATTCATCTGTTTGTTTGGGTTCACTTAGCAATTTAGATAGATCAGGTAAGGTATTTGAGAATCTATCTCTAGTGGTTGGAAGGATTGTTCTGCCTGGTCCATAACGTGGCGCAACATGACATATTTCAGCAGTGCGTATTATGCAAGTCACCATGTAATGATCAGTGACATCATTGCTTTTCGGTATAATATCTATATCAGTTGGATCGGTTTAGGGCTGCACGATTAATCGCACGATGTTGTTATGCGCATCTAATCAGTAAAGCCGGTTCCTTGATTAGTAGTAAATCACCTTCACCTGCTTTCAGATGGAGCGGCATTTACTACAACGAGCCGTAGATCACTGACAAGCTGAGCCAAATCGTGTTAAAATCGAGGACATATCGCCAACGATATTTAATGCGATTTGGCTCAGCTTGTCAGTGATCTACGGCTGTGTGGTCCAAATAAGGTGTGGCCCCTTTAAGAGCTGTGCGCTCCTTAAACTGTCGACAGTATTGTATTGCATGTGCCGTGTGCCTCGAACGCCCCTTTTACTGTCTATGTGAACACCCCATGTATGCGGATAATTCCTGTTTGATGCAAATTTTTAGCTTATTTTGTTTATTAATTAGCGAGTACATGAGTTCGATTTGGGAATAATTTAAGTGTGAGTTGTGAGATGCCAATCGCCTCTGTGAGTCTGTCTGGCCTCTGCATTCAATAGGCTCTATGCACAGCTCCACTACTTCCTGAACTTCAGCCAGCTTCTTATTTCCTGTCTGGCATTATTGGACACATTGATTAATTCAGGTGTGTTTGATTATTGTTGCCGTGACTACTGAGGTCAAGCACACCTGAATTAATCAAATTGTCCAATAATGGTATACAGGAAACAAGAAGCTGGCTGAAGTTCAGGAAGTAGTGCAGTTGTGCATAGAGCCTATAACTTCAGTTGTGTGCTATCCCTATTCTTCCTGAAGCAACGTGTTAACTGTAGCCTACTTCAGTTTCTTTGCGGGGACACAGCCTTCACCTGCCATCATCTCTATCGACTCACTTTTGGGTTGAGAGATTTCCGCGACTGCGCAACTGGGTAAAAGGGTTGCCAGGTTGAGGTGACAAACAGGTTGAAATTGTAAATGGTCTGTGGATTGTGTGAATATAATGCATTTAATCAAATATGGCAACTGGTCAACATTAGACAAACATATTGGTTCGATTATTCATAAAGTTGTTTGGGCCATGCAAATTACGGGAGTTTCCCGGGAGAAATAACAAACCGGGAGGGGTCCGGGAGATGGGGCTAAAAAACGGGAGAAACCCGGCAGAAACGGGAGTGTTGACAGGTATGCCTTTATGTATTTCTGGACTATCTTCTATTTTGCCTGAAGGTGCAGCTGTCAGATGGAGTTGGGGGCAGGGCTACCTGTGTGGCCAGCCAATGATAGATGAGGGGTGTTCATTTTTGAAAAATAGCAAACATGTTTGAAAACAGTCATTGTTGTTGCAGTTTAGCGTTAGAATTCATGCAGAAATTACACATCATCTAATCTGAGCAAACGAAACTGGATTTCTATAATGATGAAGTTTAATGCAAAATGGCAAATCTGATGAATTTGTTTGCCCTCGTGTGCGTTTACAGTTACTGCACTTGTTCGTTTGCTCCATTTCTTCCCTCTTTCTCCTTCTGCATCGCCTGTTTTCCTGTATCTCCCTCGTTCCCTTCCTCTCCTCCATCTCGGTCGCAGGTGTGGTAATATCCTTCTTTAGATGGAAATATGAATATCTCGCAGGCGTCAGTCTCAGCAGGACGACACAAATCCTCCCTCTATTCTATCCTTCTCACTTGCCCTGCCATAATAGAAATGATAATAGCAACTCTATCACCCTGCCCAGCTGGCGAAGCATTCTGGGTAATGTGCTCCACCATTTGTTTGTTTATTTCACAATAGTTTTTCTCTCTTTATTTCTTACTAGCGGAATGTGTGTGTGTCTCTGTGTGTGTGTGTGTGTGGATGCTGCTTTTCTCCACATACGGGGGTGAATAATGAGCTGGATATAAAAAAATTATTTATTCATTAATTAATTTATTCATAAAAATGTATATTTCTAGAGCTGAATGAAATGCAAGTGTATAATATTAATAACACGTGTGCACACACACATATTTATAACCTGTATACATTTAGTAATTGATAAAGTTTTAAAATTTGCAATTTTAATTCTAAAAATCAATTCTAAAAATCTTTAGTCCCTTTATTATTTCTGATACTTTGATCCAGCCATGTCGCTTATAGGTGTGATAAAATAAGAAATAAAAGAATAATTTTCTATGATTATGTGTGCGAGTGACTCCTCTTGGTTATGGTTTTGAGTTTGTGTTTACCTTTAAAAACTTCTTCAGCGTTTGCCAGTTTTTTTTTTTCAGTCTTTTCAGTCTATTTTTTTAATCAAGAAAAATTAAGAAAAAATACGAATTACTTCATTTTTTTTCAGTTTAGTTTAGTCATTTTAGTAAAACTTATAAACTTTTCTACTATAATTAAACTTCTATTGTTTAATTTAGTTGCCAATGCAACATTTCTAGTTTTCTAAAGTTAAAGTTAATTTAATATTTTAGCCCTGCCGATGCATTATTTATCTTTTTCAATATTTTCTTAAATGTTGAATTATAAAAAAGTATTTAATTTTTTGATTTCATATTGTTTAGTTTTCTGCTGTGTTGATGAAGAATGTCCCTCCTCATCCTCACTGAGGCCTGAGATGGGTGTGTGTAAACAGTGCAATGCACACACACTTTCACCCTAACTGCAAGGCTAACTCACACCTGGAGGCATCCAGTGCTCTGTGAGAACACGTGTGTGTGTGTGTGTGTGTGTGTGTGTGTGTGTGTGTGTGTGTGTTTGTGTGTTTATATGTGTGTGTTAGCATGCGTGACATGTTTTTTGTCGTGTTCCCCACTGCCATTGCTGAGGGCAAGATCACATTCCAGCCTCCCAGAGTGTTGCAATCTCTCTCTAGAGTGAGTGAGTGAGTGAGTGAGTCTGTGAGTGAGTCTGTGAGTGGGTTGGAGTGAGTGAGTTTGAGTGAGTGAGTGAGTGACTAAGTGAGTGAGCGAGCGAGTGAGTGAGTTTGTGTGAGTGAGCGGACGAGTGAGTCTTTGAGTCTGAGTGAGTGAGTCTGTGAGAGAGTGAGTGAGCGAGTGAGCGAGTCTGTTAGTGAGCAAACGAGTGTGTGAGTGAGTGAGCAAGCGAATGAGTGGGTGAGTGAGTGAGTCTGTGAGTGAGTTTGTGTGAGTGAGCGAACGAGTGCGTGAGTGAGCGAGCGAGAGAGTGAGTGAGAGAGCGAGTGAGTGAGTGAGTGGGAGAGCGAGTGAGAGAGTGAGTGAGTGAGTGGGAGTGGATAAATGAATGAATGAATGAGCGAGTGAGTGAATGAATGAGTGAGTGAGTGAGTGAGTGAGTGAGTGAGTGAGTGAGTGAGTGAGTGAGTGAGTGAGTGAGTGAGTGAGTGAGTGAGTGAGTGAGTGAGTCTGTCTGTGAGTGAGTGAGTGTGCGTGTGAGAGAGTGTGTAACGGCATCTTTCCGGGTTGTAGTGGGAGGCTAAAGTAGTTTGAAGTTCTCTATACATTATTCATAACAGTGTGTGAGAAACAACAGCCTGGAGAAGAAAGAGAGAGAAGCTTCACTTTCACTCCATAAAACTCTCAAACTGTTGTTGTGCCTCTCGTCTCTCCTGAGACTATAAACGCATGTATTAGTTATTGTGTTGTGTGGTTTCTCACATGACATGCTTTGGTCCAGAAGTGAGAGAAAACAGTGAATATGTGGGAACCGTTTTGGAGATTTCTAAATCAATATTTTAAATTGAATAAACAAATTTGAACTTATGAACTCTTCGTTCCCGAAAGCTTCTTGTGTTTCAGTGGAACCAGGAACATCTGACCTACAGTTGAACACATGCTGGAGGACGTGATCATCAGCTCACACACTTACACACACTTACACTTGTGGAGTTCATGCAGGTCAAGTGTTACTGTCATTAAAGCACGATTCCCACGCTCCAGGAAAACCAAGGAAATAAGAATGTTTTAAAAGTGAAGTTTTCATTCCTGGAAGAGTAATGATGTATTTAATAAAAATTCTTGTTATTTTTTAGGTTTGGCTATAAATTACTGTACTGAATAAATGATAAATGAAGTACTCCGTGTGACCTTTTAATATTTCTGTTCTGGAACACTCATGGAGATTCACTGGTCAGAAACTTTTGGATGTCTGACATTTTCGAAATTCTCAAATTATGATATGATTATAATATAATTTTTAATGAGAGTTTGTCTTAAAAATAATTTTAATATAATTCATTTGTATGATTATTTTTAATTATTTAAAAATTTGCCCAGCTTATGTTCATACACATACAGAATATTTGTAATATTTTTAATATAATTTCCTTCCCTAATGCTGCTGTGGTGAGTGTGTAAAATCCTCCAATCATATTACAGGATCTCAGTTTCTGCTGCTCCGTACGGCTCGCCACACACACACTGAACTGCTTGTGTGTAGAAGCTGTGTGTGTGTGTGTGTGTGTGTGTTTGTGTGTTTTAAAAGCGTCAGACTCATGAACATCACAAAAACAGTTATGTGACTATGAACAGACGTGGCTGAAAGCGTGTGTGTTTGTGTTTTTGTTCTTGATGTGTGAGAGATCGAGCGTCTCATTTGTTTCTCGTGTGATGGAGCTGTCAGTCATCCACGGAGGATTCTGATTGACAGCTCAGCTGTTCTGTTGTCGTTAATCATCTCTTAATCAGAACAGCAGTGGAGGGGTAGGAGACGCACGCACACACACTCACAATCCACAAAATATATATAAAATAAAGCTTCTTTAATGGTGTTGATGGTCCCATAAAGAGCCATTTATTAACATCCATAGAATCTTTCCATTGAACTTAAGGTTCTGTATATTATTAAAATATTCTCTTTACACTCTTTAAAAAAATGATTTTCTTAAGAACTGATCACAGAAAGGTTCTTTGGGAAACCAAAAATGGGTTTTCAAATCTGTGGTATCACTGCAAAAAAAAAAAAACATGCAAAAAGAACATTTGGAACCTTTACTTATTTATTATTGCGTGCGTGCGAGCGTGTGTGTGTGTACGTACGTACGTACGTGCGTGTGTACGTACGTGCGTGTGTGTGTGTGTGTGTGTGTGTGATATTCCCAGTGGAATGAGGAAAGTACTGTGAACTTCGGTTTGAAACATATTGTCAGAAATAAAGCTTAATTTCTGTTCTCTCACTTCTCAGGTAAATTTGTTTTGTTTTAAGGATGAGTCGATGTTTATTTGCAAAGTGTTTGTTTGGAATAGAGTGAATCATTCACTCTATTCCTGTTGCGTTTGTCTGGTTGTATCATGAACTTTGTCTAACAGTGCTGACATTTTACATTTACATTTATTCATTTAGCTGACACTTTTATCCAAAGTGACTTACAATTGCTATATATGTCAGAAGTCACACGACTCTGGAGCAACTAGGGGTTAAGTGTCTTGCTCAGGGACACACTGGTGTCTCACAGTGGATTCAAACCCGGGTCTCTCACACCAAAGGCATGTGTCTTATCCACTGCGCCATCACCACCCTGTTGAACACACAATGTGTGAATTTGACATTATTCTGACAGGAGAACGTCATTATCAAATCTACATTCGTAGGATCAGACAGTTTTCATCTTATTTACGGTTTTCTCACCCCCCCCCCCCCCCCCCTCTCCCTCTCTCCCCCTCCCTCTTTGTCTCCTCTCTCCCCCCCCCCCACCCACCCACATTCCCTCTCTCTCTCTCTCCCTGCCACCCCCCCACCCTCTCCAGCCCCATCTCAGGTTAACGAGCTTCGAGTGGAGAAGGTTGATCAGCGCAGTGTGACTCTGGTTTGGACTGAACCCGTCGTCTTCCCCAACAGCAGTCGCACTGAATACGAGATCAAGTACTATGAAAAGGTACAATAAGCACTATTAGAGTGTGTTTTGGGATTACACTCCATAAGTAGAAAACATGTCTCATACAAGTTTGTTTGTTTTGTTAATCTGGGAAAGGTCATTACTTCTGTACACCCCAGATTTGGCTTTGAATGCATAAGCACGCTTACGTCTGATGACCATCTTCATCATATCCTGTACATTTACACTGTCTTGTTTTAAAATCAGCTTTTCTCTGTTTTGTTGTGAATATAAGGATGTTGTTATGCAAACTTTTTTAGCATGCTTTTGTTATGTATTTTTGATACTTTTTAAATGCTTTTTATACAGAGATTTTATTGTTTTATGGTTGTTCCACACTTTAAAACATGAAAATCCATAGTTAAAAAATATTATTTATTCATTTTCATAATTCAAGGAAAAAGTGATGTTATCATAAACCGTTTTAGTATTTATGTAAAAAAGAATTCTATTCATTTTTATACACGTTTCTCAAACGTGGCATGATTTCCACCACAAAGGACAATTTTGCTACGTGATTAAGTGTGAAAAAATGCAGATACACGCAATATATTTATATTCTACGTCATTTCAAATCAAACTCTAATTTTGTTAAATTACACACAAAGTGTGAACATGTTATTTAATTTTGTTTATTTATTAGTTTAGTTACCTATTTTATTCGTTTTTTTTTTTTTTTGTTAAAAATAAAATAATAAAATGAAGACTTCTAAATTTCGTGAAATAAAATTTTTTTGAAATAAAAATCAATAAAACTATATTTACATACTTAAAAATATATATAAATATATACAAAAAACAACAAAATTATTAAAACTTGAAAAGTTTTAAAGGGTTAGTTCTCATTCCCCATTAGATCTCATTCCCCATTGACTACCATAGTATGTATTTTTTCCTACTATGGTAGTCAATGGGGAATGAGAACTGTTTGATTAAAACATTCTTCCAAATATCTTCCTTTGTGTTCAGCAGAACAAATAAACACAAAGAGGTTTGGAACAACATGAGGGTGAGTAAATACTGACAGAATTTTCATTTTTCGGTGAACTAACCCTTTAAACTTGAAATTAATGAAAATAATAAAAATTAATAAATTAAATTAATAAAAATTAGGGTTAGGGTTAGACTAAACCTGACTAAACCTTTAAAACATTAAATGGAAACAAACCGTTTCAAGTTCCCACTGTAAACCCTAGATCCCTGAGAAGGGAACGAGACGCTGTGTTGATGGCACTTTGGGAATGCCCATGCATGGTTGCGTCTAAAGCACATATGTCAACTATTCCAGTGGCGAGAGTGAACGTCAGGGGCGGGAGACGTCACGACCAGGAAAGGATAAACGTTGATGACTCATTGGGAACGACAATACCTAAACGCTGTACTTACAGTTGCCTGTATGAGAAACATAAGCACCTGATCCCCTGAGGCTGCGTCACACACCTCCTGCAGGGAAACCCATGAGAAGAAGCCTTTGGGGGCCGCCAAACTCCTCGTAGAATGTCCTCTGGTGACGACTGGCCAGAGGACTCATAAGCAAGAGAGATAGCCTCAACTCTCCACTTGCTGATCGTCTGCTTAGAAGCTGGAAGACCTTTCTTTGGTGATCTAAAGCAGACAAACAGCTGATGTGATTTTCTCCACGGGGCAGCTCTGTGGGCATAAGTTGTCCTGCACTTGCACAGGACAGAGGAGATTCAGCTTTTCCTGGTCTGGAGTCGTAAAAGGAGGAGGACAGACAACTTGCAACTCAATAGGCCTTGGTAAATTGGTTGGCACTTTAGGGACGTAGCCCTGTTTAGGATGGAGAAATGCCTTAACCATCTCAGGTGCGAACTCAAGGCAGGTGGGAAAAACCGAAAGGGCCTGAGGGTTTCCAACTCACTTAAGGAAGAAATAGCCAGAAGGAAAATGGTCTTAAAGGTCAGACAGAAACTTTTCTGAAACTGATTCAAGGAGCTCACAGAGGCCCGCTAGGACTATAGCCAGGTCCCAAGCCGGATCCAGGGTTCGAGTTGCAGGGCTCAGAGTACCACAAGGAAATGGATAATCAGGGGGTCTCTACCCAGGGATGGATTGCCCACAGGAGCGTGGTAAGTCACAATGTCCACCACGTAAACCTTTAGGGTGGATGGAGATAACCCTACTGAAAAGCGATCTTGCAAGAATTCAAGCACAACTGGGCAATTAACCGGATCCCACTGATGCTCATTGCACCAAGAAGTTAAAACCTTCCACTTCAAGGTTGTACAGTTTCCTTGTAGCTGGAGCTCTGGAGTGTTAGATGGTCTCTACAACCTCAGGTCCAGCGTCTATGAGGCCGGGACGGGGGTGAAGGATTGTGCCCCCTGCCTGAGACAGAGGGTCTTGACCAGAATCTCCAAGGGTTTTGGAGATATATCAGGTCCGTGAACCAATATATTCTGGCTCCCTGTGAAATACACTGCCCACAGGGAGAGCATCTTCCCTTTCGGACCACAGGAGGATCTGGTGCGCCAAGTGGACACGACCGCAGACCCCCGTGATGATTTATGTAAGAGACCACCGATGTGTTGTCTGACCGGATAAGCACATGATGCCCCTTCAGGTCTGGGGGGAAGTGTCTCAATCCATTGAAGACTGCCATCTTCTCCAGGCAGTTTATGTGCCACGAAAGATGATGACTCCTCCAAAGACCCGAGCTGAGGAGCCTTGAATGTCTTCACCATACAGTATTATTGTTTTAGCATGCTTGTGACAGACAACAATAAATAGACATACAGTTTCGTTAGAGCGCTTGCTGGGGCGCAAAAGCTAACACCGGTCAGACCAGATGTGCTTTTATCCTTTCCCGCTTTTGATGTTCACTCTCGCCATTGGACTAGCTGACATACGTGCTTCAGACGCAATCACTCAGGGGCGTTCATCAAGAAGCGGCATCAACTCGAAAGGGAATACAGAATGTTTATTCTGTGGTATTAATCTCTAAATGTTTATAAATTCATGACCTGATTGGCGGTTATTGTTCCTCCAGGACCAGAAGGATCAGAGTTACTCCACGGTGAAGACGGCCGCCACCAGAATCAGCGTCAACAATCTGAAACCGGGAACCACCTACGTGTTCCTGATCCGCACCTGCTCCAGCCCCGCACGCGCTTCTCTCTCTTCACCTCCTCTCTCCTCCTCATCCTCCTCTTCCTCTCCTCTCTCCTCTTCCTCCTCTTCCTCGTCTCCTCCTCCGCTGGACTATGGCTTGTTCAGTTCACCGCTGGAGCTTCAGACACTGGGAGAATGTGAGTGTGTGTTTCCTAATGTTAGTACAGGAAACATTCTGGCTTTACTGTGAAACAATGGCTTTAAAGTGCAAATGCTTGCTGTCATCTTTAATTAAAGAGGACGCATTCATATTGAATGGACACACTAAGGAAACGCATCCTGCTCCTTTATTTCTGCGCACAAACAACTATTTGAACAGCTTTAGATTATGCAGGACAAAACTGTCCTGTTTTCCGCCTGCTGCAAAATCCTTTCGCTAGTGTGAAAATGGTTAATTGGATTATGTGGATAATATATATTTTTTTTCACAAATCAGACCTTAACAACTTTTTTAACTCTTAAGATGGAGCAGGTTTTTTTTCTGAAAAATTATTTCACAAAAAAAAATATTTTAGATTATAATTAACATAATCTACATAGAATTAATATAATTATTTATTTTTAGTAGTTATATTAAATTATAACTTTGTTATGACTTATAAAGTGTTGTGGTCACATTAGAGCTAATGAGGATGCATTTGAGAAACTGTACGTCTCGTTGCTTTGACACAGATTACTTAAATAATATTAGTTTTTGATATCATTTACATAATTCTAAAATAGACACTTCAAGCTTTGGAAAGACATATGTCTCATATCAGTGTGGCAAGCATTTGCTGAGTTACAGATCATTTTCTGTCGCTTTTAAGAATGATCTTCACATTAAGAAAGACGGCAGAACACGCATCATGTTTATTTTCTTTATTTTATTATGAGTGTACACAAATAAAAGGAGATATTTAACAGTTTTGAATGATGTATAAAACTTATATGTAAGATCAAAATAAAGTCTCTTTTGATAAGAAAAAAAAAACGAGCAGATCACGCCGGCGCGACCTCCGTTACATCTCCCATCAGGGTTTGACTTTTAGATATACTTTAAAAAAATCCCATTATTTACTAATGCACAACTAGGGATCATCTTTGCATTTGAAAGCCAAAGTGTTTTTAGTAACTGTAATGTGAATAGTGTCTCTCTGTCCAGATAGATGGAGTGGGAACATTCGCAACTGTTTAACTCAAAAACATTTTTCATTCCCATTAGGATCCTATCAAAATAAATAAGGAAGGACTTCAAAGATCAATCATCTTGTCAAGCTCCAGTGCTTTTAGAGGACTGATAATGACCTGTGCCATCTTGAATACTAACACAATCTTCTCTCTGTGTGTGTTTGTATGTGTGTGTGTGTGTGTGTGTGCAGTGGCTCTAGCCTCCAGTGAACAGAGTCCAGTGGTGATCATTGTGGTTGTTTCTCTGGCCGCTCTCATCATGTTACTCACTCTCGGAGTCGGACTGCTCATCTGGAGAAGGTAAATCTGCCCTTTACAGACACTGAAGGACTGTTCACTCCAAACATCAAAATATGAATGAAAGCATGTATGCAGTGTGTGAACAATGTGTGTTTTCTTGCCATCTTGAGACTGATTCAATGATCCTTTCATGGCGATCTTTTGCTGCCATGTTAAAGGGTCATGAAACCCCCCTCTTTCAGCTCAAGTCTAGCTCAAAATCTTTTTGAAAAATGCAACTGAAATGGGCGTGGCTAGCTGTGAGAAGAAGGGAGGGAGTGGGTGTTGTATGACCATCACTGTCACTGTCCCATGCATTTCGACTGTCAATAAAAAGCAATGGTAAAACGTGAGGAAATGCTAGATTTTTATATAGCTGGCAAAGTTAAAGTCTTATGAAGTACACTGACACTTTATTATTGTCCATTCAAAAGTAACTGAATGTCCTGCTACAAATATTAGCCTACAGTAATCATAATTCTAATCAAAACATATTAATGTAGGCTACATGTATAATTATAATGTCATTATAAAATATATAGTGGTTTACATAGACACTATAAATACATTTCGGAAAAAAAATATTAATTTTCCGCTTAAAAAAATCGTTCCGTGCATAGTCATAGACAGTAAAAGAAAGTGCATAGTCTACGCGCCCTCTGAACCCTCATAATAAATGACTTCTCATTTTACACACACACACCTCTGAAGGGATAGAAAGTCCTCGGGATACCGCATCAGTCGCAAGACGCAACTTGGATTAGTTGTCAACAAGGCGAAGTCCATCATTCTCCTCTTGTCGCAGCTCTCTCGCGAAAATGTTCGCGCCACACACCATAGTTTGGATCAGGTTTAGGCATGTCCGTGTTTGATGGCAAACCAACCGTCCAGACTAGAGCCAAAGTCTAGCCCTGGCAGCATCACGAGGAACATATTCAACGCACTTGGACTTTGCACCATGAAAACAAATAGTTTGCGTCCCATGATTGCCTCTCTCATCTAACGTTACTACGCGATATCACACTTTGTCATGTCTGTCGTTGGAAAGATCCAGAATAGTCATGAATAATTAAGAGGCCGTGTCTTCTCATAGGATAACACCGATGAGTCATCAACGCACTGTGCAGTGCACTGCCACGTCACCCGCTACAATGAAGATTTTAAACCCGGAAGACGAAAAAGGCGGAAAAAAACTCAAATTTAACCATTTTAACCTTATTATTAAATCTAACAGATGCTAACATTGCCTTCAATGGTGTTCAACACACATACCTCTGTTATAATCTCAGAAAATTTGGTTTGGGGTTTCATGACCCTTTAAAATCTAAGTTTGCCCTGTAGAATTGTAGAAATTTGCCCTGTGTTTATGCCAAGCAAGCTGTGACGGGAATGTGAAAGTGATTTACATAATTAATATGACTTTTATTCTTTTATTCGAAACATTTTACTACTTAAATCTAGTAATAATAAGACCTTATTGTCATCGTTTTTAAACCATTTCTATTAATATTCTATTTTGTTCTCTTAATGACTTCATTGTTGCTGTCGATTTGATCTCATAATGACTTTATTTTGACTTTATTTTTAAAATACATTGAACAAAATTATAAACGCAACTCTTTTGTTTTTCCCCCATTTTTCATGAGCTGAACTGAAAGATCTAAGACTTTTTCTATGTACACAAAAGGCCTATTTCTGTCAAATATTGTCCCCAAATCTGTCTAAATGTGTGTTAGTGAGCCGAGATCATTCATCACAGCACAGGTGTGGCGTATCGAGATGCAGATTACACTGCACAGGTGTGCCTTAGGCTGTCCACTGTAAAACACCACTCTAAAGACTCTCAGAAGATTTTATAATTGTGAAGCTATGAATTTGTTTTTTACTTAAAATATATTTTTTTATTAAATTTGTGTTTATTAATTAAGTATTTTTTAGATTCAGTTTCTGCACTGATATTTTTCGGGTAAACTGTGTTTGTTATAGCGGAGCTGAAAGTGAAATCATTCCACACTCCCAGGGACTTTGGACACACGATGGTGTGTGTGTGTGTGTGTGTGTTGCACCGCAGAGCTCAGGTGTGACGCTGGAATGGATCTCTGGCAGACAGAAAACACACGCTCCTGTAGCTCTACATTAATCAGTCTGATGAGAATGGATTATATTGAGCCGCTGTGAAATTCTTCTCATTCATTCTCAACCACACACAACGGATTCTGTCAATCTTACACACACACACACACACACACACAATCCCTTTCATTTCAGCCATAAAACTTCATCATCAGCTCACACACCAACACGTGTCGTCTAACACACTGAAGAGAGCATGTAGTCTCTGCTAAAGCTTTTTCTACTGATGAACGTTGTGTGTGAGAGGCTTATTAGAGACGCAGGCATATATCAGGTGTGAAGCGCTATTGGACAAACAGAAATGTCGGACGTCTCGTCAATTGTGGCTCAAATCTGTAGTTGTACGTTATCAGCAAATGTACGAGACAAAGCTAAAGAAAGAAAAGCAAAGCAGCCAAAGATGTCAGTCCGCTTGCAGATAACACACTAACAGTAGACTGACTTAACGCCACAATGAGTAACAATTAATAACTGGCATCTGATGTAATTGATTTTTTTAATGGCTTTAGTTTATACACAAACACGTTTGCACATCTGAATCTTTAAACACCAGCAGTTCTCTCACGGTTCAGTTTCAGCAAAACCGGGTCTGTTTTTGTAGATGCATTTTGTACCAAAAAGCTTTGAAATCTTGGTCCTGTGTTTTGTTTTGTTTTTTTCCAGAAATAACATATTTTATTATTAATAATACTTATTTACTGACACAGTCAGTGGATTATTGCACCTTATGTACATTTAATATTCTTGCATCATCTGGAGTCGCTGGCCTGTGTGTCTGCGACTGTGCTTGAGATTAAATTCTAGCATAATGTATAATATTATAAAAAATGGTAAGTGAAAGTGCACAGTAGTGTAGCAGTCGGTACAAATACATTCATTTTCTCCATAAGGAACCATACAAGTTCAACTAACCATTCAAATATGGACCTTATAAAATTAAGATTTATACATCACCTGAAAGCTGAATAAATAAGCTTAAATAAATGGTTTGTTAGGATAGGACAATATTTGGCCGAGATGCAACTATTGAACATCTGGAAATCATTTCAACTATTGAATATTATGAAAATCGAAAGTTTCCATTTCTGTTGGCGATTGTGCAGCATCCACTTACAAAAAGAAATGTTTGATATAGGTAGGAAATTTGCTAAATATCTTCATGGAGTATGATCTTTACTTAAAGTGTACCTATTATGGCATTTAAAATGTTCCTAGTATTGTTCTGGGAGTCCCCAACAACAATTTTACAAGCATGCAACGACAAAAAACACTTTTGTTGTCTTATGATATGCATTTATTTTTACCTGAATTGCCCACCGACTCCCATATGAATCGTTTTAGCGGTTTTAGCGAGTCCTTTGTCCAAAACCCGCCTTTGCGTGACGCTAATCTGCGGTGATTGGTCAGATGACCTAGTCAGTTGTGATTGGTATTCTTTGTGCAGAAAAACGGAACTCCTATTACTTTAAATGGGTTCTCAACTCCAGTCCTCGCGACCCACTGCTCTGCATATTAATCCTCAGCTCGTTAGGATACAGCCGGCTCGCGAATCCATACTTTATAGCGTTTAAGTTTGTGAAGCAATCATCTTCAAAATGACGCGAACACAGAACAAGGTTTGGGCTATACTTGTGTGGTATAGCAGTACTTGTATGTATGAACTGCAGCCACTTAGTATTCAAATACTCCTCACTTGGCAGGTTAAAAAAGTTCGCTTTTGCGTCGCACTTCAAAACACAGCGTCTCGTCGACATGATTGTTTTCCGAAGCCCAGATCTCGAAAAACGACAGAGTCCAAAAAGGTGCGGTGGGTCCAAACCTCCATGCTCTCAGACCTCCCTGGCCAGCCCAGGCAGGGTGGCCCGTCCTGGGCCAGTTTCAGATTTGCCCGCCACCCCTGGAGCTCCGGTTTTCCCTAGCGTCTCCGAGCGCAATAAGTGGGCGTTTCTTATTCAAATAACTTGTCAAGTTGACGTCAACCAGACAAAGGAAAAGCATCGTTTTTCGAACGATTCATATCAGCTACTCAGAGTCGACTCTTGTTTTTGAGAGACAATAACTTTGTATACGATGAACTTTCATGTTTAAAACTTTGCAGGATGTTTTCGTTCACTTAGATCTATGTTAAACACTACATGAAGGGCAATTTTCAAAAACCCAAAATAGGTACCCTTTAATATCCTAATGATTTTTGGCATAAAAGAAAAATCGTAATTCTGTCATTTTTACCCATATAGTGTTTGATTGCCACAGATACACCTGTGCGAGTCTGTGGTCCAGGGTCACATATGAGGAATATATATAGAACAATACACTAAACAATACACGATATTTTTTATTTGACCAAAAAAGGCAAGCTCCATGTTTTATATTAGTATGCAAAATAATGCATAGAAAAACAAAAAGCTCACAAGAAAAAGCTAACACTGACTACAACTACAACTGATTATACTTTATTAATATTTCATTTGTTCTCTCTTGTTTTTGTATGTTCACAATTTCTTTGTAAAACAGCCTGGACAAAAATTAGGTCGGCACATGTTTCATAAATATGCTAAATCAAAGTTTGTAATAGGCTATACTTTTTTTTTTTTTTTTAAATCCCTATGGGGAAAATGTTTCCGGAGCAACATTATATACAACAATAAACATTTTAAATAAGAAAACGAGAAAAAAAAAAAAAGATATTTTCATGTTATCCAGTTTTCAAATGCGTGGTTATTTACTGGTAATATTTCCAATCCCGAATGTCTTGTCAGTCCATCAGTCTCCGCTGCTGCTTGAGTTTTACATTTATTAAACTCTGTATATAAAGATTCTCTTCTCTTCTTATTCTTTTTAAGAAGGTTAGGCGTTAGTCAAGTCAAATCTTTTATTTTTATTTTTCATCTTAATTACAACACAGAGTGTTTCAGAGCAGCATTACAGATATAACAGGGAAATAATGCAAAGTTTGTTTCTAGAAGAAAGTAGCATCACAGTCCGGCTTTGTTTAATTGATGTTTCATCAGGGGGTAAGTGTAGGGGTGGGGTCAGGGTTAGGGGTGGGGTCAGATGCAGGGGTGGGGTCAGGGGTAGGTGTAGGGGTGGGGTCAGGGATAAGTGTAGGGGCGGGGTCAGGGGTAGGTGTAGGGGCGGAGTCAGGGGGTAGGTGTAGGGGCGGGGTCAGGTGTAGGGCGGGGTCACGGGTAGGTGTAGGGGCGGGGTCAGGGGTATGTGTAGGGGCGGGATCAGGTGTAGGGGTGGGGTCAGGGTAGGTGTAGGGGTGGGGTCAGGGGTAGGGGCGGGGTCAGGGCTAAATTATTGTAAAAATTCATTCGAATTTGGCAACTAGTAAAATTCGTATGAGTTGCCGTGAGATGGGGTTTGATGACTGAACAGTGAGGCCCTCCTCCTTCTCTTCTGTAGTGGTTTCTCCAGATCATCCAGTGTATCTCGCACTCGTGTGGTTCTGCTCTCCTCCTCCTCTTCCTCTCCTCCTCCTCGTCCTCCTCTTCCTCTCCTCCTCCTCCTCTTCCTCCTATTCTTCCTCCTCTCCTCCTCCTTCTCTTCCTCCTACTCTTCCTCCTCTCCTCCTCCTCCTCTTTCTCCTCACTCCAGGCATGCCTGAGTTTCTCCTTCTCTGACTTGTCCCGTCTTTCACGTTTCCTAACAGAAGCCCTGTTACACCTGCTATTATCATCCGTCTTGCAAACTCAAAATAATCCCTTAACCACTCTATCATGGCTAATGCTTTAAAATATATATATATATATATATATATATATATTAATCTAAATATTCTATTCTGTAATGCGTCCTGCAGTGTGTGTCTTCCTCCGGTGTGTGTCAGTCGCTGTAATCCACACTGTACAAGCAGCTGAATGCCATCGGATCCAGCGCCGCCTGATTCTTCACACACACACACACACACACACACACACACACACACAATGTACCGCTTTTACACACTCGGGGTGTGTACACACAGGATTTCTGTCATTCATTAAGTTCCAGTTAAAGAAAACGTACAAGCATCTTGTGAATATACATATGAATTTGAATGCAACTATATGTGTCCTGTCGTATTGAATGTTTTGTGTTCTGTTTAAGAGTGATTATTATGAGTGTTATTATTACATATTATGTATAATGTATAGATATTTGTGCGTCTGGGTCAGTTTTAAAAGTTCCAGTCCAGCACATTTAAAATTGTTCATATTTAATGACAGATTTTTGGGTGAACAGATTCTTTATTGATTAAAACATGTTTAAGTGCTGTTCCGTCAATTCTTCTCAAGTGTCCGTGAATATAGTTCATTATCATCAGCAAGTTTCATCAGTTAAAGTTTGCTTTAGAAGGCATATTAATACATAACTTCAGTATGCCAGTGGCGTTGTCATTTTAAGTGTTTTATTGTCCTTGTTTCCAGTCGGTGTGAAGTGTGATTTTTTTTTTTTTTTTTGCGCAGGAGTTGTTAGTAATGTGTGTGTTCTTGTGTCCTCAGACAGTGCGGTTACAGTAAAGCCAGTCAGGAGGGCGACGAGGAGCTCTACTTCCAGTGTGAGTATCACCAGCTTCTGCTCCACACACTGATCTCAGACCTGGGCTTTACTCCTCATAAAGCTCATCACAGACTGAGAGATTAGGAGAGAGAGAATCGCTGATAGAGAGAGATTAAAGTGCCACTGCATTAACGTCTAAGTCCGTGTACGTGCTTTTACATCAGCCTGTGTAATGCGGGAGTCCATTATCATGTTTCACACAATCCTGTGATGAAGTGAACGACGAGTCTCTGAACACACACACACACACACGCCATATTCAGTTTCGCAAATGAATGCATTTCAATACATGCGCGGACACTTTTAATTGTGTCTGTGGGGAATTGATTGGATGGTTGTGGTTTGCTATTGGCTGATCTCATGTGACTGATAGGTTGCCCCGCCCACATCATCAGAGAAGAGAAGAGGGGAAGTTATTCTTATTCAATATTATTAAAACAACAATGATATGTGTGATAAATCATTTAGAATAAACACTGCAATTTTCCATTTAAAAAAAAAAACAGAACAAGAATTGTCCATTTTGATGTCATAGTGACATTAAGCTCCTTTCGCATTATTGTGTGCTATGGTCAGCTGACTGAGACGGTTCTCTGTGTGGGTTATGGATAGAGTTATAGATATTCATATCAGAGCTCTGCTGGTGTAATCCTTCGTCCAGATATATGTGTGTGTGTGTGTGTATGTGTGTTGCTTATATACGGACAGGACAGATTTGAATCCGGCTGTCGTCACGTTCCGATCTCATTTCCTCTGGTTTTGCTGTAGTTTCTTGTCTCCTCTTAACTCTCCTCTCTCTCTCTCTCTCTCTCTCTCTCTCTCTCTCTCTCTCTCTCTCTCTCTCTCTATCTCTCTCTATCTCTCTCTCTCTGCTGTTTTCACTCAAAGCTTCACAAAATCTAGCCAGATGTTAGTGTGATGATCCACATGCATTAATATTCCTGTGTGTATGTGTGAGTGTGTGTGTGGTTCTATGACCCGTCGTGAACGATCTGTCTTTCTCCCTCTTCCATTTATTTCACAGATCTGTTCTTCCACCGCCCTATAAGCTCTTCTCGTCCTGCATGCGATTTCTGTTTGTTTTATATGTGTATTTTTGGATGACCCAGAAACATTGTTAGGATCAGAGCTTTAGCTGTCATTATGAAAACACTGAGACTTCAGGGCCGGCCCTGACCAATTTGCTGCCCTAGGCAAGATTTTACCTGGCGCCCCATGCATTACAGCCCATTTCACCCCATCATTTGTGTTGGCGATTATTTAGTCATATATATATAGCAAGAGCATTACATCTAGCATTCAAGTCAAGTCCCCAATATTTTTATATAGCGCTTTTTAGTCTACAATACAGATTATTTCAAGCAGCTTTACAGTGAAAACAGGAAAATAATGCAACAAAGTTTGCTTCTCCTGTACAGCAGATCTAGATGAAAAGTATGTTCAGTGATGATTTATTTTGTTGCAATTTTTTTTATTATTATTTATTTCATTTATATATAGCCAGCCACTCTAGATAAAACAGTGATGTCATGTTCCAAATGTCATTCATGCACAAACTCTTCATTGAGCACTAGCAAAAGTGTTTGTTTGGCAGTTGATGGCAGCAATCTTCCACTAAATTATGACACATTTCATGTTTTCAACATGAATGAAACTGCTAAATGTCTTTAATGTGAATTTTACATGAAACATTGCTACTTTTAATAAACCTGTAGCTTATAAATAGCGTTATTAATTTTGGCAAATAATAAAAAATGCCATATATCCCAAATGTATAGTAAAACATTAAATAATAAAAGTGATAGTATGAGTCTAAAAAAGACTGACATGTTTGTTACAAATCGCATTTTCTGGGGGCTCTGCAAGAACACAGAACTACTGTTAGCATAAAGTTACAAGGTAAAAATAACTGCCATTAAATTATAACATCTTAATAGCCTACTATGCAATTAGATAAACTGTTCATTCATTACATCACTTTACCTCTGTCTTTATCCCCTTGTATCCTCTTCTTTTCGGCACTATCTCTATCGCAGCAGACTATAATGTTAATTTAAATGTGTCATGAAAATTCGGCCATCCGTCACAATGACGAAACTTTCCCCGTGTCTAGATGGCATCGAGGCCCGTTTCTAAGGGAGTGCTTGAGTGTAATTTCATCAAACGAAAGCAATGTTGTCTACACTGGATGCGGCGAGAGGCGACGCTAAACAAACTGATCGCGCGCGCTCTGTTTCTGGCGCACTTCAAGCACTCGCGGGGGGGGGGGGGGAGATTGATGCACCGGGAGTAGGGGGATTTAGTTACGTTTTTGTGGAGTTGTTTTACTTTATTTTGTAGTATTTCGAATTAATAGTTTTAAAACAGTATTAGTAAAAAATATATAAAAATTAAAAATTCACTCGTTCACTCATTTTGGTGCCCCTTGAGTTGGGTGCGCCCTTAGCATTTGCCTATACCGCCTATGCCACGGGCCGGCCCTGTGAGACTTTGTAAGAGTGTGTGAAACTGCAGACTGTGGGTTTAATGCTATTGTTAATGCAAATTCACAAGCATTTACAGGGTTTGTGTGTGTGTGTGTGTGTGTGTGTGTGTGCAGGGTTTGTGCTAGTTAGTGTGTGCAGATTTACTTCGCTGTAGATTTACTACTTTGCATCTGTCTGAAGAACTACATCTGACAAAGCATTCCTCTGGGGAATATCAGCAAACATTAAAAGAGAGGATAAAGTAGTGTGTGAATAAAATAATTGTGTGGGTGTGGGTGTGTGCAAGAGTATATGCAGGATCGTCTGTCGGTGAGTGTCTGTGTGTGTGTGCGTGTGTGTGTGTGTGTGTGTGAGAGAGAGAGTATATGTGGGATTTTATGTCGGTGTGTGTCTGTCTGTTTGTGTTTTTGTGTGTGAGAGTATATGTGGGATTGTCTCTCTGTGTGTGTGTGTGTGTGCGTGCATTCGTTTGTTTGTTCGTTCGTTCGTTTGCTCGCTCCCTCCCTCCCGATCCGCGTGGGCGTTCGCTCCCGATCCGCGTGGGTGTTCGCTCCCGATCTGCACGGGTGTTCACTCCCAATTCGGGCGGGTGTTCGCTCCTGATCCGGGCGAGTGTTCGCTCCTGATCCGGGTGAGATCCGGGCGAGTGTTCGCTCCCGATCCAGGCGAGTGTTCGCTCCCAATCCGCGCGGATGTTCGCTCCCGATCCGGGCGAGTGTTCGCTCCCGATCTGGGTCCATCTGAATTTATAAGCACATGTCAGAGTTGGACCTGGACAAGCAGAATACTGCGCATTCATAAAAAATATTTTTATACCTATTTTTTTCAATAAATGCAAATAAGTAAATCAATCTAATAACTGTACTGCCTATATGAACACCGACAGTGAATCTCGGTTATCGTATGAGACAGTCAGTTCAGGTTACATCACTGCAGAATAACAGTGTGTACAGTCACAATCTGATAGATGAATGTCTAGATGTGTAGATAAGGGCTGTGGGAGTTTTCACCCATTTCATCAATAAGTCTCCTTCATCGCTGTAACAGTACCGGTGTCTCACAGCAGCTTTACAGTGATAACAGGAGATTACAGTAACAGAGAGTGTTTAGGCTTTACAGCAGATCTAGAATGAAAGTTACTGTCCAGATAAGTTAGTTTTGATTGATTCGCTTCCATTGTAAAGATCATTAGTGAGATATTACCTTAGCGGCCACCAGGGCCGTGCACAGACCTTTTAAGGGGCATGTGCTGAAACTGAAAAAGGGCACCCCCCTGATTTTTCTATCAAGATTATTTAGTAAGCCTACATAAAAAGGAGGATATGGTCACATCTTCATGACAAATAAAAAAAAAAGTCTCAAAAGCTTTAGATTAATTCACTATTACAGTTTTTCTCCATTGGTTTGGCTCATTTCTTGAAACAGAAATTACATTCTCAAAACAATAAGATCATTTGGCAAAACAGTCTTACGGTTCAGCACAACACTATAGCTCACTTGCAAAAGCTCATATCTCTCCCAAAACAGTTCACTCATGCTTCAAAACTAAATTCATTTCTCATATAAAGAGTCAGTGCCACCAAATGGCAAAGATCCTTCTCAATTGCTTTGGCTCATTTCTCGAAACAGACCGGACGTTCTCAACACTGTTGGTGCTTTTGCCAAAATAACGTGGATGGTTCGGCACAACACCATGGTTCACCTGCAAAAGCTCATACCTCTCCCAAAACAGTTCACTCTTGTGTCAAAACTAAATTTCCTTCTCATTTAACCAGTCAGTGCCCCCAAAATGCTTAGTCCCTTTGGCATTGTGTAAGCACTGCAAGTCAAAATGTTTAGATGTTTTGTCACTATGGCAGAGGACCATTGAAATATCCCTCATGTCCACCTTTCAGTCTGAGCCCAGTCCTTCATTGATAATGGTTACTGTACTGTTTTTTTGTCTAGCTAACAGAATAAAATTGTGTATAAAACTGTTTTTTTTTTTGTTGTTGTTGTTGGATTTTAGGGTAAGAGTAGCCTCCAAGATTTGACACCACACATTGCACTCAAACTGCCAAGGAATTGTAACCATTATCATTCACACAAATAAAGTAATTTCCATACATCAGAGGTAAAAGAAAATACATTCTCAAAACAACATGGAAACACCTCCAATTACATAGGAATGTTCTATGTTCTCCACAAGTTCAATATACTGCTGGCCAATACTCCAGTGGTTCCAAACCTGGGGTACATGTACCCCTATGCAGAGTACTACAGGGGGTATTTGACAGAAAGGGGAGGGGGAAATCATCAATGACTAGACTTACTGAATTATTACAGTAAAACCCACAGTATTAGATAGATTAGATAGATATTATCTAAAGAAAGATATTACTGTAGATAGATTTACAGTACATGGGAGGCACTAATAGTATGCTCTTTGACCAAACATACGGTTTGATTGGTCATATGAGATGTGTGAAACTCCTCCTTCGTTAGTCAAGATCTGTCAATTGCTGTAATAAATTTTGACAATTTTGACAATTGAACAGACTATTGTGCATGTGATGACTTATACAACGAAATGACGCTGACACATTTTGGAGTGAACAACTATTAGACTGAGAATGAACAATCAGTTTAGATCAACAAGATCTATTCACTTGGAAATTGTGCTAAATGTAGGTTACCTGTACTTAATCATTTGCAAAGATGTACTGAGACATTGAGACATGTACTTAGGCATTTGCAATTTGATGAACTGAATGAGAAATTCAATTCTGTTGTGAACAATTGCCAAGTAGTTTGGAGGTTTGTCCGTGTTGTTTTGAGAATGTAATTTCTGTTTCAAGAAATGAGCCAAACCAATGGAGGAAAAACTGTAATAACAAAATAATAATAATAATAATAATATAGATTATATATATATATATATATATATATATATATATATATATATATATATATATATATATATATATATATACAGGGTTTAAGGGCTTCTTTAAACCTAATTACAACAGAAACCTTCTCGAGTCAAGTTTATGACTTCACTGTGATCCAATGCGTTGTGGAAGTCTCTCCTCTAAGCAAAGGCTTCAGAGTTGGTTCTTAACCGGCTCAAGAACAGAAAAAAAAAATAAAATAGTGTGAAAAGTACAGTTCCAGTGAAAAGCATTTCTCAAGGATCACGTGACACTGAAGAGTACTGACCTGGAGTAATGATGCTGAAAATTCAGCTTTGATCACAGAATTAAATTACATTTTAAAATATGTTCAAATAGAAAAAAAGTAAATTTTTAAATTGTTAAAATATTTCACAATAAAAAAAACTGAAAAAAAATGTTTTTGCTTATTTGGATCAAATAAATTAAGCATTGGAATGAATTAAATCATGAATTACATTCTGCATTATAAAATATAAAGATTTCACAGTGATCTTCTTTGCTGTTTTTTTTTTAGTTACTACTACAACATTACTGTAATAAAACCATGTTTTACTACATTTATACATGTGAGGATGACCTTAGACGGAGAGTAGGCTATACGTAGAATAGGCTACTATAGAATAAAAAAAAATTACATAGCGAATACGTGCATATTAACAGCCTTGAATTAACCATAATTTAATATTATAACAATTACATGATTAAATGTTAAAAAATCAAGTGTATCAGCAATCATAAATCAAGAAATAAAGAAGAAATATGTTACCTAGGCGATGAGGATCGCTTTGTGGTTCCAGTCGCTCAGGGCGTACCTGTGCTTATGATTTATATAAGACCCCATTTACACCTGGTATTAAAATGCGATCTGTATCCAGATAAGTTATCCGGATAATAAAAAATTGAAAAATAAAAAAAACTTGTTAATGCAAGGTTAGCCTACGTTGTGATCGGATTGTGATCGGATCTGCCTGACCACATCTGGAGGTAGTCTAGCTCGCATTGTGTTCGGATCTAATAGGCGTTAACGCAATCTGGTTGTTGAAACCACATTTTACTCCTCCCAAAAATGCTAAAAAAATAAACGAGAGCGTGTTATATAGGCTACATGTTATGTTATAGTCAGATATGTCGGCGCTACTTCGACACGCATCGCCGCAAATGAGCAGCTGAGCGTCTATTCATCAAACCAACGTGCAAACATTGCTAATAAAAGTGAAAGTAAGTCACAGACGCTTAACACACAATCATCTTCAAGTAAAGATACGAAATGATCTTACCAGGGCTGTTGCCACTCTCTCTTATTGATGTGTTTGATTTTGAAATTAGCTGATGATGATCAATAAAATGAGGTTCATATCTGTTGCTTTTGGTGGCATGCAATCCATTAAATCCTTTCTTTACAAATTGACATCTCTAAACCACTTGTCTGGCCTGCACAATACTGAACTTTTACTCTCTTAAGTAATAGCGATCCTTGATTTAGTAAGCAGCACTAATGAGAACTTTTTCTTACATTTCAGTTAAAATCCCAACCAGGCGGACCTACATTGACCCGGAGACGTGTGAAGACCTCCTCCAGGCTGTGCATGCCTTCGCCAAAGAGCTGGACGTCTCCAGCATCAAGATCGAGAGGATCGTCCACACAGGTGCGATCACTTCGGAAACACACAACACTGTGCACTGCAAGACTCGCGCTCGCAATGTGTGTGTTAGCACGGAGCCCGGGAAGTCACCTGTGGGGGAAAAAAAAACAATCTGAGGCGATGGTTTTGCAATCCGTCCCCTCAGTTTATAAACTGTACTCACAAATTCTTAAACTGTTCCCTCGGTTTAACAATTCGTGCCCACGGATTAATAAACCGTACCCACAAGTTCCTAATCCGTGCTCTCAGATTTGTAAACCGTGCCCTCAGTTTTTGCAATCTGTACCCACAAATTCATAAACCGTGCCCACGGTTACATATTTAGGCTACATATTTAGATATAAGACGCTTTTATCAAAAAAAGAAACAAAAAAAATTCGTCAAATGTCAGTCATAGGTTAGACAATAATAATACAGGGCTGAGATTATCACAAATAAACACAAGATTTTGACGCCTATTCAAGTGTTTGAGCACAAAAAAATAAATAACATTGACTTTTTGCCTTTATTAAAAATTTAAAATATTCGCAAATTAATATGGGAAAAAAAAGGATCTCCATCTCCGCTGTAAAGCGGATGCACCTTTAGAGAGAAATGCACCTTTCGGATTGTATAATCAGACGGTATTTGCTTTCGATTCGAATTTGTTTGTTTAAAAGTGGACATTTCAAGCTTTAGATTTAGATTTTTGTTTCAGCTCATTTATGAGACGTGCTCTAGATGTCATGATTGAAGGAGGAAGCAAGTGCAGTTAAACTCTTTATTTAAACAAGGTCGAGATCACACGCAACAGTCACAAACAGGCGATTAGCAACGCAGGGGCTCCAATGGTCAGGTGCAGTGGTGATGGTGGTGGTGAATCCAACGACGAACAGAAATCCAGAAAACAGCGAACCAGTACCAGGGAAGAACACGACTGAGCGAGACAGGAGACACACACACCGGGAACCACAAACAACGATCTGACAAAGGAGATGAGAAGTAGATGAGAATATATATACATGATGATTGACTGCAGCTGGTGATGATGATTGCTGATGAGTGCTGATAGAACGGCACGCCCCCCTATCAGCACACACACACAACAATAACAGAAACACGAGACGAGAAGTAGACATAGGATTTACCAACCGTGACAGTACCCCCTTCCCTAGGAACGCC
Source organism: Cyprinella venusta (assembly GCA_038021265.1). Lineage (NCBI taxonomy): Eukaryota > Metazoa > Chordata > Actinopteri > Cypriniformes > Leuciscidae > Cyprinella > Cyprinella venusta. Next base: position 15,819,953 of record CM075878.1, read on the forward strand.
TCCTGGCGTTCCCAGACTCCCTTACCTGCCGATTGTAATCATCGATAAGGGAGTGATCCAGGATGTCTCTAGCCGGTACCCAACTTCTCTCCTCCGGACCGTAACCTTCCCAGTCCACCAGGTACTGGAATCCACGCCCCCTCCGTCTCGAGTCCAGCACACGATTGACCGAATAAGAGGGTTCCCCGTCTACGAGACGCGGCGGGGGGGGAACCGGGACTGGCGGATTAATGCGAGCATAAAAGACGGGCTTAATTTTGGAAACGTGAAAGACGGGATGAATCCTCCTGTACACTGGAGGAAGATTCAGGCGGACTGTCACCGGACTAATGATTTTGGTGACAGCAAACGGGCCAATGAATTTAGGTGCAAGTTTATTCGAAATGGAACGGAGCGGAATGTCCTTGGTAGAAAGCCACACTTTAGAACCGACGACGTATACGGGAGGTCTCCGCCGGTGGCGATCGGCTTTGACCTTGGTGCGCGCCCCCACTTGGAGTAGAGTCTCACGGGCTCTAGTCCAAGTGCGGCGGCACCGCTGGACGAAGGCGTGGGCGGAGGGGACCGCGACTTCGGATTCCAGACTAGGAAAGATAGGTGGCTGGTAACCTACACTACACTCAAATGGTGATAGGCCCGTGGATGACACTGGCAACGTGTTGTGGGCGTACTCCACCATAGACAACTGCTGGCTCCAGGAGGAAGGATTCTTGGACACTAAACATCGCAACGTTCTCTCCAAATCCTGGTTGGCTCGCTCTGTTTGACCATTGCTCTGGGGATGGAACCCAGATGAGAGACTGACAGTCGCCCCCAGCAGTTTACAAAACTCTCGCCAAAATTTGGACACAAATTGGGGTCCTCTGTCAGAGACCACGTCCGTCGGGAGGCCATGAAGCCGAAAGACGTGGTCAACGACACTCACCGCTGTCTCCTTGGCTGAAGGTAATTTGGGCAAGGGAATAAAATGGGCCGCCTTCGAGAACCGGTCCACCACGGTCAAAACTACCGTGTGACCCTGGGAGGGTGGGAGGGCGGTGATAAAATCTAGCGCGATGTGGGACCAGGGTCTCGAAGGCACCGGCAGCGGTTGAAGCAACCCATCTGGGGGTCGATTGGAAGTCTTACCTGTGGCACAAACTGAACAAGCCAATACAAAACTTCGAACGTCACGAGCCATGAGAGGCCACCAGAATCGTTGCTTAACCAAAAACATGGTACGACTGACTCCTGGATGACAAGCCACATTGGAACAATGACCCCACTGAATGACGCTGGACCGTAAACTCTCCGGCACGAACAAACGGTTCGGTGGGCAACGAGTCGGAGGCGTTACCCCATCTAAGGCCTTCTTGACCTTCGATTCGACCTCCCATGTGAGTGTAGAGATGAATAGATTCTCTGGTAAAATGCACTCGGGAGTAGACGGGCGATCGGAACGGTCAAAAATGCGCGATAAAGAGTCGGGTTTGATGTTTTTGGAACCCGGGCGGTACGAGAGAGTAAAGTCAAAACGTCCGAAAAAAAGAGCCCACCGAGCCTGCCTGGAATTAAGTCTTTTAGCAGTGCGAATGTATTCCAGATTCTTGTGATCGGTCCAGACGATAAAAGGTACCCCCGACCCTTCTAACCAGTGGCGCCACTCCTCCAATGCTAACTTGACCGCCAACAATTCTCTGTTGCCAATGTCATAATTGCTTTCAGCGGGGGATAAACGATGCGAAAAAAACGCGCAAGGGTGCATCTTGTCGTCTGAAGGAGAGCGCTGGGATAACACTGCACCTACCCCCACCTCTGACGCGTCGACCTCCACCACGAACTGACGTGATGGATCAGGGGTTATCAGGATGGGGGCCGAAACAAAGCGACCCTTCAGTTTGGCAAACGCAGCTTCCGCTGCGTCTGACCACCTGAACGTCGTTCTGGGGGAGGTCAAGGCAGTCAGAGGCGCGGCCAGGCGGCTGAAGTTGCGAATAAAACGCCGGTAAAAATTGGCGAACCCCAGAAACCTCAGTAGGGCCTTACGGGAATCTGGACTTGGCCAATTCACCACAGCCTTAACCTTGTCGGGATCCATGCGCACTCCCTCAACCGAGATGATGTGACCTAGAAAGGGAACAGACTGTGCATGAAAAACGCATTTCTCCGCCTTGACAAAAAGCCCATTCTCTAACAACCTCTGAAGCACTTGTCGGACGTGTTGCACGTGTTCCTGGAGAGACGAAGAAAAAATCAATATGTCATCCAGGTAGACATATATGAACTGATCGACCATGTCTCGCAACACGTCATTGACAAGTGCTTGGAAGACCGCTGGGCTATTGGACAAGCCGAAAGGCATAACCAAATATTCAAAGTGCCCTCTAGGGGTGTTAAAAGCGGTCTTCCATTCATCCCCCTCCCTAATGCGGACCAAATGATAAGCATTTCTTAAATCCAGTTTTGTGAAAATAGATGCTCCTTGCAACCTCTCGAAGGCTGAAGACATCAACGGCAAAGGATAAGTATTCTTCACCGTGATGTTGTTCAGCCCCCGGTAATCAATACAAGGTCGCAACGATCCATCTTTCTTCCCCACAAAAAAGAACCCCGCCCCCGCTGGAGAAGAGGAAGGGCGGATGAATCCCGTTGCTAGAGAATCAGAAATGTATTTCTCCATGACCTCTCTCTCTGGGACAGAGAGTGAATATAATTTGCCCTTAGGCGGAGACGTACCTGGCAATAAGTCTATAGCACAGTCATAGGGACGATGCGGAGGAAGAGAATCAGCCCGAGACTTACTGAACACTTCCTTCAGATCCCGATACTCCGAGGGCACGTTTGATAAATCCACTGTTTCCTCCTGTAACACATGAACAGAAACAGACGGACAGGCAGACACAAGACAAGACTTATGACAAAAACTGCTCCATGATGCTATAGTTTTGAGTTGCCAGTCTATTTTGGGGTTGTGACGGGTGAGCCATGGGTGACCAAGTACGATGGGTGCTAGTGGAGTGTCCAGAATATAAAAAAAAATAGTCTCTGAATGGTTGCCGGATGTGATGAGGGTGATATCTTCGGTGATAAATGAAATGGTGGGAAGTCTTTGGCCGTTGAGAGCATGAACATCAATTTGGTGTGAGAGGGGTTTGAGGGGAATATGAAGTTTTTGTGCAAATGAATGGTCCATGAAATTACCTTCCGCCCCTGAGTCCAGTAGTGTTCGACAATCGTGGAGGTGATTTGACCATCGAAGCCTTACCGGGAGGAAGGTAGATGTCGGTGAGGTCTTCTCGGCAGAGATCCCACCCGACAGTAGCCTCATATTTACTGCCGGGCTGGGCCTTTTAACGGACAATTAAACGCCAAGTGTCCCGCTCCACCACAGTATAAACAAAGGCCCAGGGATCTCCGCCTCTCCTTCTCCTCCCGGGAAAGCCGGGCTCGACCCACCTGCATGGGCTCGTGATCGTGGGTAGGGCTGACCGCACCTTCGCCCCCTGGACGCTGCCCCTCGATTCCTCCAGGAAAACGATCGTGTTGACCTCGATTCTTCACTCGAGACAGGCGTGCATCCACTCTAAGCGCCAGTGCGATGAGATCGTTCAGCTTGGTGGGCAGGTCCAGTGCGTAGATCTCCTTCTGGACACGGTCAGCCAGCCCATGCAGGAACATGTCCCACTGCGCCTCCTCGTTCCATTTGCTCTCGGCTGCCAGGGTTCGAAATTCAATGGAGTAGTCAGAAACGGATCTCTCACCCTGACGCAGTTCCGTCAACACCCTGGCAGCCTCTCTACCTGATGCGGCCCGATCGAATACTCGCCGCATCTCCTCGGAGAGCTTCTGGAACGAGGAACAGCAGTCGTCTTGGTTCTCCCACACCGCTGCTCCCCATAGCGCCGCTCTCCCAGTCAGAAGCGTCAAGACGAACGCTACTTTGGTCCGTTCCTCGCGAAACGTCCTGGGTTGCAGTGAGAAATGCATAGTACATCTGGTCAAAAAGGCTCGACAAAAATTTTCTTCACCTGCATAGGACTCTGGAGTGGGAAGGCGAGGCTCTGACTGGGATGGGTCTGCTGGTGGTGGTGGGGGAATCAGCGGTGCGGGTGGCGCAGTGGGAATACGAAGGTGTTGAATCTGTTGGGTGAGCCCAGACACCTGCGTCACTAACGCCTGAACAGCGCGAGCTGTCTCGTTGAGATTCTTCTCCTGCGTGTCCATACGTTGAAGACTGCTTGAAACAAACTCGTTCAAAGATCTCTGTGAGTCCTCCGCTGCTTCCATGCTTTGGTCAGATCGTTCTGTCATGATTGAAGGAGGAAGCAAGTGCAGTTAAACTCTTTATTTAAACAAGGTCGAGATCACACGCAACAGTCACAAACAGGCGATTAGCAACGCAGGGGCTCCAATGGTCAGGTGCAGTGGTGATGGTGGTGGTGAATCCAACGACGAACAGAAATCCAGAAAACAGCGAACCAGTACCAGGGAAGAACACGACTGAGCGAGACAGGAGACACACACACCGGGAACCACAAACAACGATCTGACAAAGGAGATGAGAAGTAGATGAGAATATATATACATGATGATTGACTACTTTAAAGAGAAAAGTAGCATAAATGTAGTTCCCTTTCAAGGGAACTCCCGCTGCTTCGGAATCGACACATTGGGGAACGCTCTTAGCGTATCGCGTCTGAAGCATGAATGAAACTAGTCCAATTTCGATTGGTGTTGCGTCGTGACGTCAGCCGTGACGTGGCATGTGACAGTGAGTGGAAGCTATATAAGGAACCCCGGAACAAACAATGTCAGCTTCTGCTCTTCAGCAAAGCGTTATATGTGAAAACTGTCTTATTTTGTGTTGTATTGTCGGTAATAAAAGGTAATTGATGGAGAGAAAAGAGAGACAATTCAGGCAGTGTGCGTCCCCTTGCCCACGCTATCTCAGCAAGGGTGACACTCACGTGCTTTGTGTTGTTTGGCTGGGAGTGGAGCATGCACGGGTAGCGCTCGAGGGCGCTGTCTGCGCGAATTGTGATCAGATGCCTCTGAGAATGCTCCGCTCTCGCCTCGCTCTGTTCGATGAAACAGGCGAGGCACGCACTCCCCGTGGATCAGGTCCCGCGTCTGTCGAGGCAGCGCGTCGCCTGCATTCATGGGGATCGCAACGAGATCTGGTTGACGATGTTGAGACGGCTTCGGCTCTTTCTCAGCAATCGTCGGCCAGTTCTCGCGGTCCTGCTCGCGAGGGGGAAGCCCGCCCCGCGGCTTCTTCCCCCCGCGATGAGGACCCGATGTTCGAGTTGTCTGGTTCTGAGGAATCAGATAATTTGAACATCGAGGTAGGAGATTGTGTGACTCCATCTGCACAATCTCCTGCTTTTGAGGAGCTGCTGGAGGTTGTGACTCGGGCAGTGGAAAAATTAAACATTGAATGGCCCCCAGTACAAAGTAAACTCGATGAGCGCTTCCTGCAAACCCGATCACAACCTTCACGCCGGAGTTTACCATTTTTCACTGATCTGCATACTGAGGTGTCTAGATCGTGGAATAAGCCCTTCTCTTCACGTATATCAAGTCCCAATATAAATACTGTATATGAAGAGTTCAGATGCAAAAGCCTCTAAGTGCCGTTTGAAATTTTCTTCTAAAATGATAATTTTTATCAAGCTTGTATATTTAAGTTCAGTAATTTCACTTAAATGGCAATGAGGATTACCTATTAATTGTTATTTAAGTGGAATTTAAGGATTTCTGAACTTAAATATACAAGCTTGATAAAAATGGTCATTTTAGAAGAAAATTTCAAATGGCATTTAGAGGCTTTTGCATCTGAACTCTTCATATATGCATCCATCATGGGGGTTAGCCCCCTGGGGTCTGAGGTGTGTTTGGGGCCCTTGAGAAGTTTTGACATGCCCTGACATTTTTGCTTATTTCAGCTACTTACAACATACCATTGGCCAACATATAATTATGCTATATTCAGCACAAACACTGCTACAATAATACATGAGCAAAATAGATGTACATGTTTGCATTTTATAGAAAAAAAATATTATGCGTGGTAAGTTAGTTTTAGGAAAAAAATTGTCACTGCAATAAGGCCATTTAACAAATACTGAACAGTTGTTCACAAGACTTTTGACTCACTATTCTTGTAGGCTAGAATTTTTACTACAAAATGATGTGAAAATCATTCTGACCACACTTTCACAAACCACAATATAACAATTTAAATATTGCAAGTCAGTTTTTGTGTCAGCACTGCTGTATGCGTGGGAGTGTCAATGGCCATGAATATTAAGTGAGATTTACACCAGGGGAGACAAAAGACACTCCCCCAGCGGCTAATGGCCCATCAAGCTGCTGTGAGGCAGCCTGAACTAAGAATGAGAGGAGATTCAAAGGTTATGTTTTCTGTTTTATTGTAATTCCTCCATGTGGAGGAACTAAATATTGTGCCTCACAAGACCAGAGTGCTACATACATAAACATAGTACAGGTGAAAAGTTTGGACACATTCCTATTTTTAATATTTAAAAAAATAATAATAATAATAAATTAAGAGTAACACAGTCACACATCTTTATGCCACTCTTGAAAACAGTTCCTTTTCAACTGAAGACATATAAGTGAACATCACATGCCTGGCATTTCCATGGTGTTAATTGCGTTTTACCACGCACTGCTTTGCAATGAACACATGTCCGGCGACCAAGTGTGGCAACATTCCTTTCATCTGATGTCAGCTCAGCTCCTGGAACTGGTACATGGTCACTATTGGTCAGTTTTGGTGCAGTTTTCTGTGACACACCACAGAGCTCTGTGATCAGTTACTCCATAAACTCTTTATGTGACATGTTACCATGTAGCTCTTTGTGCACAATGAAAGAGTTGGTGGAAACAATGCCCAAGAAGTGTAGAAAAATCTTTCTGTACCACTTCATTGTTTTGTGTTGTGCAGTGTAGTACTGTAACAGCTGATCAGACAGGTCAACACCGCCCATGTTCTGATTGTATGCAGTCACAGGTGCAGGACATGGAAATGTCTTTGTCCTCCATGTATCTTGTGTTTTCACCCTCCTCTGCACAGTGTCTCCCGTATAAGCAGGATGGATGGTAGAACAGACAGATACCTCTCGAGTGTCCATCCACTTCACAAAAACAAGAGGTCCATCCCGAATCCACCTGATGGATCCTCTCCTCTGGCAGATTTTTTAGAGAGTGAATTAGCTGCATTCTTAGGGCAGTCCTTCCTGTTGTCCCTGTAAGTCCCACATGCACCAAACTTCATTGCAAACAAGTCTTTTAGGAGCTTTGGGCTTGTGTAGAAATTGTCCATCGCACCGAGAACTGAACGACACCTGCGTGTCCCTCTGCGTGGTGCTGGCGAAGGAGAACGGGATGCTGAGACATTCCTGAGAAATTAAAATAAAATAAACTGTTAGCATTATCCAAAGTAAACTGATGGAAAAATAATGGGTATGGATAAAAAAAATAAGTTTTTTGTAGTTTCACTCAAGAATGGGAACTTTTACATTATTAAAAGTAAACAAAATACAACTTTTACATTATTATTCTGTAAACACAAAAAGGCGAAATATCTATAGATGGGCCATACATGAAATAGCCTACTCAATGAACGGATAGTTCGTGAATGACACATCACTACATTTCAAACATTTACACCTGTATTCACGAGGCCATGATAGTGTCATAGGCTAACCGAACATTTATATCTGTTGATGGGCCATATGGGACGGAGAAATATTAATGGGCCGACGCGTCGCGTCACCGCGAGTAGGCTGTTGATGCACGCATTTAGTGGATGGCCCGTTTGCGAACGCATTTCAAACATTTACACCTGTATTCACAAACATCTGTGCATAAGGCACGCCTAAGTTATTTACGCATGATATAGTGTCTAGGGTAACCAAAGCTGAACATTTAATTATATAAATATGCCTAGATATATTGTATTTAGACCTAATTACCGGAGCCTGAAATATATTTCTCTCAAACACATTAACATAAGCAGTTATTAGCAAACTAAATACATTATGAACAGTTATATATAAAAATGTATTGTATTTAGACAGGCTAGAGATCACATATTTTACCGGAGGCTGAAACATATTTAACGTAATCAGTAGGCTATATAACCTAAACATGTAATTGTTAACAAAATACATAACGCATAGTATTAGATAATATAATAGCCCAACAAATTTGTTTAGAGAGTAACAGGCTATATCACATTCAAAACATATACAAGCGTAGGCTAGGTAGCCTATACTATGCCCGAATGATGTGAGGCAATCTTTTCAAAATAGTCGGAAAATTCATATGAGCTCTATATGATCAGAAAATGAATTATACAACACTAAACAACTTACTCCGAAATGAAATCCTCGGCGGGGTCAACGCGTTCTTCAAAATGCAGCCGTTCGTCGTCCGAGTTGCAGGAATCTTCCTCAGAGGAAAAGGTGAAATCTTCCTCGCTGTGTAGAATCATCTGAAGGACCTTTTCGGCGGAGTAGCGTGCCAAAAACTTTGTGTTTTTATGCCACTGATCGGTGGGCGTATGCTTTGCATAACATTAGATCTCCCATTTTACCATGTGAAAAGCGCTGGGGGCGTGGCGGTCTCAGCTAATTAAAGATAATGAACTGAGAACGAAAAAACTGTGCCTATCCTTGGTTTCAAACGGATTACATAAACTGGAAATATTTATTTTTTTAATAAATTACTTCATTTAAAAGAAGAGAACACAAGCTTTAAAAAGACATATGTCTCGTGTCTCTGTGACAAGTATTGAGTGAGTAACAGTGTATTTTTCGGACGCGTTTTAGAATGGACTTCACTAAAAGAGAGAACGCAGAACGCGCATCATGTTTATTATTGTTTATTTGGCGAAAAACACAACACTTTGTTTTTATTGTGAGGTTCCACAAAAAAATACACACTTCACAGGATCGAATGATGTATAACACTTATATGTAAGATAAAAATCAACAGAGTAATTTGAGTCTTTTTTGCACTGATAAGGAAAAAAGTGTGCTTATATCGCGGGCGATATGGTCGACCCCAGGGGGTTAGAGAGAGGGGCTATGGGACGATGCCGCGGGTTGAGGAGGCTTTTGCATCCCACCTCTCACCCGACGTTGCGTCGTCCCTAAAGGCTCCGGCGCTTCCCTCCAAGCCCTGTCGTGTGACATCAGCTTTGGTAGGGAAGGCATATATGGCGGCAAGTCGGGCTGGTGCGTGTTTGCATACGATGGGGCTGTTGCAAGTGTACCAGGCCGACCTCCTAAAGGAGGTGGGCGATAGCGGGGATGTCTCGTTCGACGACATTAGAGAGATGCGTCGAGCGGTCGACCTGTCTCTCCGGTCTACCAAAGAGACGGCCCGCGCCATTGGCCGATCTATGGCAACAATGGTGGCTATGGAGAGACATTTGTGGCTGAATCTGTCAGGCATCGGGGACAAAGATAGAACGTTCCTCCTCGATGCCCCGATTTCGGCTTCTGGCCTCATCGGCGACGCAGTCAATACTGTCGTCGAGAGGTTTCAGGAGTCGAAACGACAGTCAGCCGCATTAAAACACCTTATCCCCCGCCGTCGTTCACGGTCTCATGGGTCTGCTGCCAGGGAGCAGTCCCATGAGGCCGCCGCCAGCTCCTCACACCGGCGACAGCAGAAGGAGAGTGTTGCTTCTCGTGCCCCCCCGAAAAAGACCTGGGGCCAGGGGCAACACACTCAGACGAGGCCTTCCAAACCGAGGACAGATCTGAGGACTGTCATTCAGGCGAGGAAGGCCTCGTTGAAGAGGTCCTGACGCGAGGCGCAGGCCTCTGAGGGTGATCCCCTCCGTGATCGAGCACCAACAGCTCGCTCCCTCAGGAAATCGATGTGTGCTCCCCGCCGCTAAGTGCGCTTCAGGACACATCGGTTTTCAGCAAACACGACTGGCAGTGTCCGCCCGAAAATACTGCGGCACCGTCAGTGGCGTTCCCTCTCACGAGGCCTGTAGAAATGTCAAATCGGTTAACTCCTGCCATTACAATGCTTCAGGTCACCGATATATCAAATATAATACCAGAGGTCAGTCTCGAGAGAATGATTCCCCTGTCAGATTATTTAGACGCCTGGAAGGGCCTTCAAAATATATCTCAGTGGGTCCTGCGCACAGTGGAAAAGGGTTACAGAATTCAATTCGAATACCGCCCACCTCGGTTCAACGGGGTGGTTCACACTTTGGTCAGTCCAGAGCAGGGTCAGGTTATGGAACAGGAAGTTCAGTCCTTACTGGTGAAGGAGGCCATTGAGCGGGTTCCTCCCCAGGACAGGGAAGCCGGGTTCTACAGCCGGTACTTCATAGTTCCCAAGAAGGATGGAGGGTTGAGACCTATCATAGATCTCAGGGTGTTGAATCGGTCTTTGAGGAGATACAGGTTCAAAATGTTAACCATACCTATGATTGTGAACCAAATCAAGTCTGAGGACTGGTTTGTCACAATAGATCTGAAAGATGCATACTTCCTTATTCCCATCCTTCCACAACACAGGAAGTTCCTAAGATTCGCCTTCGGGGGTCAGGCTTATCAATACAGAGTTCTTCCATTCGGCCTAGCACTGTCACCTCGCATGTTCTCAAAATTGCATCCTCAATTACATCGACGACTGGCTCATTTTGGCTCAGTCAGTGGAAATGGCAGTTTAACATCGAGATATTGTTCTGAATCATCTGAGTTGCTTAGGGTTAAGACTCATTGTCAAGAAAAGTTCACTAATTCCTCAACAAAGAACTACGTTTCTGGGGGTAGTGTGGGATTCAGTCACGATTTGGGCACAGTTGTCTCCTGCTCGTGTTCTATCCATTTTGACTACAGTAAGGAGTCTCAGGCTAGGCCAGGCCATCACTGTCAAACATTTCCAAAGGGTTTTGGGCCTCATGGCGGCAGTGTCCAATGTGATTCCTTTTGGCCTGCTTCACATGAGGGCCCTGCACAAGGGGAAACCCCTTTCACACTATCAAAGTAACGCGCAGATGCCTTCGTTCTTTGATAATGTGGAAGAAACCAGGGTTCCTGTCCCTAGGCCCTGTGTTGGGAGCACCGTGTCAGAGAAAGGTGATAACCACGGATGCTTCCCTCACAGGCTGGGGTGTGGTTATGGAAGGCCGCTACACCAGGGGTATTTGGAGAGGTCGTCATCTCCTGTGGCACATCAATTGTCTGGAGATGATGGCAGTTCTCCTGGCCCTCAGACATTTTCTATCAGACCTCAGGGCTCATCATGTGTTAGTAAGGACAGACAGTATGTCAGTGGTGGCTTACATAAATCGTCAGGGGGGCCTGAGATCACGCCCCCTATGCAAATTGGTGCATCAGGTCCTCCTGTGGTCCCTAGGGAAATTTCTATGCCTCAGGGCCATGTTTATCCCTGGGGTCAACAATGTGGGAGCAGACATCCTGTCGAGGCAGGGGCTGAGGCCCGGGGAATGGAGGCTTCACCCAGAGATGGTGGAGCTCATATGGAGGGAGTTTGGCCAGGCTGAGGTGGATCTGTTTGCCTCTCAAGAGAACTCCCACTGTCCGCTTTGGTACTCCCTCACGCATCCAGCCCCACTGGGGTTGGATGCCATGGTACAGACGTGGCCGAGGCTACGTCTGTACGCGTTTCCCCCAATCGCTCTGCTCCCAGGGGTTCTAGAGAGGGTCAGGAGGTACGGGATCAGTTTGCTCCTAGTAGCCCTCCGTACGCCAGGTGGACCCAGTTAACTGCCCAGTGGCTACAGTGCTGGAGTTCCTCCAGTGTCGATTCTCTAATGGGCTCTCCCATCTACGCTTAAGGTTTATGTGGCGGCCATAGCTGCCTTCCACACGCCTTTAGGGGTAGATTCTTTGGGGAGACACCCACTTATTATACGTTTCCTTCGTGGAGTTAGGAGGATGAGGCCTGTCATCCAGTCCAGAGTCCCCACGAGGTTCTCGATGGCTTATCTCTGGCACCCTTAGAGCCGTTGGATGAAGTTTTGGAGAAATTTATGTCTTTCAAGGTAGCATTTCTGCTTGCCATCACGTCCCTAAAGAGAGTTGGGGACCTGCAAGCGTTATCTGTTGCTCCTTTTTGCCTAGAATTCGCTCCTGGTAATGTAAAGGCTGTTCTCCATCCTAAACCTGGCTATGTGCCTAAAGTTCCATCAAATGTGGCACGGTCTGTTATTCTTCAGGCCTTCCATCCTCCACCACATGTGTCAGATGAGCAAGCAAAGCTAAATTTACTATGTCCAGTACGAGCCCTGGAAATTTATCTGCGTAGAACCTGGAGGCTGGAGGAAGTCGGACTAGCTACTTGTGTGCTTTGGGTCTCCAAAAAGGGGTTTGCCTGTATCAAAACAAACTATAAGCAGATGGATAGTGGATACAATCTCTTTAGCTTACGAGGTGCGTCACTTGCCTTCACCTCTGGGACTAAGAGCTCACTCCACTAGATTGGCTTCCTCTAAAGCTCTGTTGGCAGGTGTTTCCCTTCAGGAGGTCTGTGATGCCGCAGGATGGGCCTCCCCTCACACGCAGGGGTTAAAGTACTCCGGCACCGTGCCGGATCTCCGGCGTACGGGCGTGAGGGGAATTTTTTTTTTAACTTGCATGTAGGGCTGCACGATTAATCGTACGATGTTGTTATGCGCATCTAATCAGTAAAGCCGGTTCCTTGATTAGTAGTAAATCACCTTCACCTGCTTTCAGATGGAGCGGCATTCACTACAAAGAGCCGTAGATCACTGACAAGCTGAGCCAAATCGCGTTAAAATCGAGGACATATCGCCAACGATATTTAATGCGATTTGGCTCAGCTGGTCAGTGATCTACGGCTCTTTGTAGTAAATGCCGCTCCATCTGAAAGCAGGTGAAGGTGATTTACTACTAATCAAGGAACCGGCTTTACTGATTAGATGCGCATAACAACATCGTGCGATTAATCGTGCAGCCCTACTTGCATGCGGTTTAATATTTTCGAGTCAATTGATTTCACCTAACAATCATATGCGAGGAACGCGGCTCTAACACGTTACAAGCCTATCAGAAGCAGAGCAGGGCGGGTCAAAGCGACACCGTGTGATAGAGTGATATCCATACTTCACGAAAGTGTCGTCGGTGAAAAAGCATGGAGCGCAAGTTCATAAAGCCCGGGGATGATGTCTTATCCACGGGTGTAATTTCCTATGACCTATGTGGACATGACCCCCCCACTTTCAAATTCGTTTATTGTGATTTTTAACCGCACGCCGTCATTGCCACGGAGGAGCAGGACCGAGCCTGTGTGAAATAGCTCACTGAGAACAGGCAATGAATGAGCAGGTATAACGGATGCGATCATCCTTATAGACATTTACACGGCGACAATCGACTATTTACACGGCGACAATCGACTATAAAAATAGATTGCGACAGTCAGTGATGAAATGCCATATTAAATGTATTAAATATTAAATGTAGAACATTCTGTGTAAGTTAGCTGACTAAAAAAAATCTGTTTAGGCCTACCATGAAAACGAGTCAAATTTTCTGTCAGCAATGTATGAAGTGCTGTCAACGTCAACGCATACGATTCTTTTTTTGTCCAGCTTTAATGTTTTAAAATATGGCAATTAATGCAGCATCCGTTCTTTATGTCTGTCATCCTTAAGCTAGGATTATGATCACGCTCTTATTCACCCAAATGCTTTAAACCATTTCTGCGCGAGCGTGACAAATGAGAACGCGCTTTCAGTGAATGTCCTCCTGACACACACACACCGCTCAGAAAGACGCGTGCCAGTATCCAGTTCTCTTTCGCGCTTGAACGAACAGTAACACACACATGTATGCCAGAACGTCTATTTTGTCGAGTATCCTCTCAGGAACAGTCTTAAATGAGTTAAAACAATCTTAAATGGAAGTAAATAGTAGTGAGAGAATGAGATGCGTGAGATCCTGTCAGCAGCGACAGATCTTAAAGTGACAGGAGCCATTAATTCTGTCTGTCAGTAAAGTTTACCTAAAGAACAGAGGGAACAGAAAAGTAGGCTACTAACTGCACTTGACTAAAGAATGCTTGTAGGTTTGATAAAGATTAATCTATCTATTTCATTTGTAATGTATGCAGTGTGGACTGTTTTATAACCTTATTCAATTTCTGTATGGCACAGTTAAATGACATTTATTATGGGTTCAATGATGATTGTCTTAAGTTCACTTAAATTAAAAGTTTTTATATTTCTTTTAGCTTTTCGTTTCAAATTTTTGGGAAAATCATTTTCATAGAGATATCAGTATAATATTAGTGATACTGGCTTTCATTCATAAAAAGATGCCATTAAGATACAGCTGTAAAACTTGAAGGATAAGTGTGTGACCCGCAAATCCCCCCCCCCCCCCCCCCCCAAAAAAAAAAAAGAAGAAAAAAAAAAATTTAGGCTCAGGAATTTTTTTCGCTTTAACCCCTGCACACGTTTATAAAACACTACAGTCTGGATCTACCCTCTACTCCGGGTTCATGGGTTCTCTCGTCTTGAGTTTGCCAGTTTGCTTCACACCAGGGCATACCTCTCAGTGTGGCGCAGTGAACATTTCGTTCCCCAATGTGTCGATTCCGACGCAGCCTGAGTTCCCTTGAAAGGGAACGTCTCGGGTTACGACTGTAACCCTCGTTCCCTGAGAAGGGAACGAAACGTTGCGTCCTTCGGCCACACTGCTCGCGCCCTGAAACGACTTGCTTCGACCAATCAGAAGCTGACATTGTTTGTTCCGGGGTTCTTTATATAGCTTCCGCTCACCGTCACATGCCACGTCACGGCTGACGTCATGACGCAACACCAATCGAAATTGGACTAGTTTCATTCATGCTTCAGACGCGATACGCTAAGAGCGTTCCCCAATATGTCGATTCCGACGCAGCGTTTCGTTCCCTTCTCAGGGAATGAGGTTTACAGTCGTAACCCGAGACGTTTTTTTTTTTAGAAAATGCAAGAAATTATCCATTTTTAAAAAGTATTTTAAAAACAATGCTATGCATTCCGCATCTAAACAGGAGGCCTGGTTGAATCATGCGGCACACTCTGGGGGACGAGCCATAAATCCGTGAGTACGGATTACAATCCCGTGAGTACGGATTGCGAAAGCGTGGGCACGGTTTATGAATTTGTGGGTACAGATTGCAAAAACTGAGGGCACGGTTTACAAATCTGAGAGCACGGATTAGGAACTCGTGGGTACGGTTTATTAATCCGTAGGCACGAATTGTTAAACCGAGGGAACAGTTTAAGAATTCATGAGTACAGTTTATAAACTGAGGGGACGGATTGGAAAACCGTCGCCACAGATTTTTTTTTCCCCCCCACAGGTGACTTCCCGGGCTCCGTATGTTTGCAACATTCATCATTTCATTGAACGTATCGTTTTGGACTGAACTGCTTTATGGACCACGGTTTTATTTAGTATATTTGTGTCAGGAGATCTAACTCTGACTAAAATCATGTCTCGTTTTCCAGCACAAATATCTAAAGATTCTTAAATCAAGATACATTTACTGCTGAAGCAACATGACTGAAGATATTAAGATATTAAAAATCAGGGAAATAAAGGGAATGAAAATAAACCTCATTCAAGATGATTTTTCTAATGATATTTTAAGATGATATTTGGTCTTGTTTTAAGCACAAACTCACTTCGTTCTCATGATTTTATCAGAAAACAAGACTTAATATCTAAAGTTATGTTGATTCTCCATCTTGATTGAAGAATAAATATTTGTGCTGGAAACCCAGAAACACAGAGGAAGAAAAGTATCAGTGTACCAGAAAACCATCAAATCATATATAAACGCAAAGCATCTTGTGTCATTTTTTACTTTTTCTTTTAGGTAAATATATCTATCTGTATTAACCAATGATTTTTGAAAGTGGAAATAAAAAGATGATTGGAAAATGAAAATACTAAATACTTCACTTCACTTGCTGTTTCTTTGTAAAATTTACTAGCAATTTCTGAGTGAATATTGTTTTCACACCAATTATTTAAGTATAAGGTACAGTGAGGTCAAAATCTGCACTTTGTGGGAGCGTTCCTTTAATTGGCGAGTAACCTTTGACCTCTGGTCCGCGCAGGAGACTTCGGCGAGGTGTGTCGTGGCTGCCTGAAGCTTCCCAGCAAACGCGAGCTTCCCGTGGCCATAAAGACGCTCCGCTCCGGATGCTCGGACAAACAGAGACGCTCCTTCCTCAGCGAGGCGGGCATTCTGGGACAGTTCGACCACGCCAACATAGTGCGTCTGGAGGGAGTCATCACCAGAGGTCAGTCGAGGCGAGACATGGGAAGCAAAGAGAGATGTATGGTTAGTCGAGACTCAGTGAAGCCAAGCGTCTTAATAGGACTTTTCACCATTGGAAGTGAGTGAATGGACGTCCATCTTTTTTACAGTCTATGGTAGAGACAGAGAGACTGTGAAGGAAAGAGAGATGTGTGGAAAGAGTGATCGGGATGTTCCTCAGAGGATAGGGAAAGACAAAGAACGAGGGGAAATAGGGATTTGATGGCCCTCTCCTGACAGAGATTCGGGACGAAATAGATGGGACGTCCTTCCATTGAAAAGGAATAAAGGAGGGATGAGGCGCTTGTCCCGTTGCTGTAATGGAAAAGAGAATGATAAGCCATTGATTGGATGGTTTATTGGGAAGTGGATCCCTGAATAAATGGGCCGGTCCGGAATAAAAGTGCCAGAATAGAAAGGGAGGAGAGGGTCGATAGTTCAAGAATGGATGAGCGTCAGAGGAGAAGGAAGAGATGGTATCAGGACTGGAGATCCCGAATCCCACATCCATCCTTAGACTGATCGATGGGAAGCTCCTAGAGATAAAGCTGATAGATGTGAGAGTGTGTTCCTGCCGAAGGGGACGAGGGATGATGAAGGTTTGGAGAGAGGGAACACCTCGAGCAGATTCACTGAACTGATATTAATCTGGGACTCTGTGTGTGTGTGTGTGTGTGTGTGTGTGTGTGTGTGGGCTGAAGGAATTATTCACATTGATTCCACATGCAGAACATGACTGAACTGAAGAGGTTGTGTGAGAATCACCGGCATTATTCTTCAGAATTACCCTCCAGTTTAACTCGTAGTGTTTATCAGTGAAGAGTGTTGCGGTGTGGAAGCTGGAGTGTGTGTAGTACTAGTGTTTTAATTGTTGTTTTAAATGGAGAGTAAGACGCTGAGGCATTATGGAGAGAATAATGAATTGAGATTTTGGTATTAAATTAGCCTTTTTAAGTGTGTGTGTGTGTGTGTGTGTGTGTGTGTGGTGAGCGCTACAGCTGATGCTCACACTAGAATAATTGATGTCCTAATCACAGCAGGCCCTTAACAACTCAAATCATCTCCACCTCCACCTGCAAATCTCCTGGAAGCCAGTCTCCTCCCCATCAGCGGCAGATCTCCACGGCTCGGGTCGGCCCCAGCGCTCGGGGCCCTCGGGGCCCAGCAGGAGGTGTTCTGATGGGGTGATGGAGGTGGACTGATGGGGTGACGGAGCAGGAGGCCGTAGATTGAGCTGACTGATAGCGAAGCCTCCTGTTCATTGAGCCGGTGTTGAATTCTCCAGATTGTTGGTGTCGGAGTACATGATTGAGGGATCTCTCTCTCTCTCTCTCTCTCTCTCTCTCTCTCTCTCTCTCTCTCTCTCTCTCTCTCTCTAACACCTGGGGATTTACTGCTGCCCGCCTCCCTAATGAAGCGTACTTCCCTCATCTTTCTCTTTCTATCACTCGCTGGGAATACAGACATGACAGACATCTGGAATACTTCATTCTGATAGGATAATTGTTATCTATCTATCTATCTATCTATCTATCTATCTATCTATCTATCTATCTATCTATCTATCTATCTATCTATCTATCTATCTATCTATCTATCTATCTATCTATCTATCTATCTATCTATCTATCTATCTAGTCTATAGTTTTTTTTGTTCTTTTTCTGTAAGGTTCTATTCATCTATTGTTCCATCATTCTAAATATCAATCCATTTCTGCTAGGGGTGTAACGATACGCTCATGTCACGATTCGATACATATCATGATACTGAACTCATGATAAAATATTATTGCGATACTCCAAGACATATGATGAAAGGTTAACTTTGATATTACAAATGCTAACTTTGATAAAACATTGTGGGTTTAAATGAATAAGCTTAGACTCTATGCTTTTAACCCAAGGACAATGGTGACACCAGAATAAAAATATTTTTGTATTGCGATATATTGTGGCACGATATATTGTTACACCCCTAATTTCTGCACGATGTCTGTCTTTATCTCTTAAATAACAGTCAGACTTTAATGAAAGTGTTTTTTCCACTCGACCCCATCCCGTCCTCTCCCAACCCTGATGCATTAATCAAACACATGATCCGAAGGTCTTCATATGTGTGTGTGTGTGTTTGCTGCAGGCAACACTATGATGATCGTGGTGGAGAGCGCGGTCAACGGAGCCCTCGACGCTTTCCTGCGGGTACGGGACTGTGTTTCTGTCTCCGCTTGTTCTGCTGACTTTAATATTCTGAGTCGTCAGATGTAAAATGCTGCAATAGTACAGTAAATGTTACTTGTGAAATATGGAAGTTACATAAAAAAATGTGCAGATGCGATTTAATGATGAAAAGAAAACAACGAGAGTCAAGTGAGATGTTGCACAACATCTCGTCAGACAAAGTGAAATTCTTCAAAAGACGTGAAATTATTTATTTCTTCTAAGGTCTCATAAATATTTGAGGGCTTCAATTCTGAACAGTTTTTGTTTTTTCTTCCCATTTTCCGTTTTTCTTTCTGTTCCCTTTCATTTCCTTTCCAATGTCCAATTCTTTTCCTTATCTTTCCTTTTCTTTCATTTACCTTTCATTTTCTTTTCCCCTTCATTTCCTCTAAAATGTCCTTTACTTTTTTATTAATTCATTTGTTTTCCCCTTCTCTTTCTCTCTCCTTTGCATTTACTTTACATTTAATTTAATATTCAACAATATTATTGATCTGCTGCATTGACACCATTATATGAGAACTGAACTGAGTGGACGATGACAATATGTAAACAGTGCTATAACAATTAAGGTGACTTTTCCCTTTTTCTTGTCCTTCCGTCTTCCCTCTGTCCTCGTCTCAGACTCATGAGGGTCAGCTGACGGTCCTCCAGCTGGTGGATCTGCTGAGTGGAGTGGCGTCTGGGATGAAGTATCTCACAGAGATGGGTTTTATCCATCGCCGACTGGCTGCTCATAAAGTCCTGGTGAACAGCAGTCTGGATTGCAAAGTGTCCGGCTTCAGGCCGCTTCAGGACGGCAAGATCGAGGCGGTCTACAGCACACTGGTAAGTGTTTTTACCATAATGCAACACTGCACTCTCAAACGCTTCCCGACGCGAGTCAGCACATTCCTCTGAAAGTCAAAGCACAGCTCTCATAGAGTTCATCAAACTTTCATGCGGGTTCTTGCAAGTATGTGGTGTATTTAAAGAACGCCTCAGTGCTTCATGCTTCTGTTATGTTAAAATCAATGCAGAAGTGAAGAAATGCAGGATTCAGTACGGCACAATACACACAACACACACACTCCAGGAGATCGCTTTCCTGTGTTTGTATTTGGATGTGTTTCCGGATCAACATTTCCTTCCCTTGTATTCCAGCACGCGGGGAAGAGCTTGGTTTTGTGGACGGCTCCGGAGGCCATCCAGTATCACCGTTACAGCTCCGCTTCCGATGTCTGGAGCTTCGGGATCGTCATGTGGGAAGTCATGTCCTTCGGAGAGAGACCGTACTGGGACATGGGCAACCAAGACGTGCGTCTCGCCCTTTGTATTTCTTCTGATGAATCACCAGCTGTGCAGTTCTGCATCACTTTCTCAAATCATTTCTCTCTCTCTCTCTCTCTCTCTCTCTCTCTCTCTCTCTCTCTCTCTCTCTCTCTCTCTCTCTCTCTCTCTCTCTCTTGCTTTTCCTCCTACTTTAAATCTCCCTAAAATCCTTTTACATTTGTATGTGATGTAAATCCCCCCCCCCCCCCCCCCCTCTCTCTCTCTCTCTCTCTCTCTCTCTCTCTCTCTCTCTCTATTTCTCTTCTGCCTCTCTCTGTTGGCTGGATGGGATTTTGTTGTGTGAAGTTAAGAGTTATGCATTTGTATGAAAATTTAAAAGTAGCTAAAGTGGAGGGCCTTTAAAGACCTCAGATAAAGTGTGAGTGCTTGTGTGTGTGTGTGTGTGTGTGTGTGTGCGTGCACACACACGCACTTTGACTTCAAGTCCACTTCAGCTCCGTGACCGATCAGACTCAGAAGTGGCTCGGCGTGTGTCCTGACTGGCCTCTTTTTCACGGCTGGAGCAAAGATCCTCATAGAGTCTGAAATAAACCCTGAAATACATCACACCCCAGTTATAAAGTCTCTCAAAATGTAAAGAAACAGCATCAGAAAAATGAAACGCATGAATAACATAAGTGTAAAACAAAAGCTACTTTTATTTTATTTATTTTATTTGGTTTTTTTTGTTGTTGTTGTTGGTGTTTTTTTTTTCATTTAGTTACATTTTTTAATTTTATTAACAAAAAAATTCAGTTTATTTTTATTTTTCAGATCTGAAATTAATAAAAGGCGTGTGATAATCTAATATGACCAGAGGGCCAAGGCTGTTTCTCTGCTGTGAGACAAAACACATTTCGAACTATGAACTCATTGTGATTTAACGAGCCTCACAACGTAAATGTTTTAAACACAAAAGAGGAGAGTGAAGCTCTTGAGGCTTTCTGCATTATTATGGCTGAATGGATGATCGCTGGGAAAGACAAAGGCATTAATGCGTTCAGAGCAAGAACCTTTCATTTTATGCATGTGGTGTGGTTAATGTGTGTGTTGTCTTTGTAAGTGAGTTTAAGCAGTGCTTTTATGGTCTTTAGTATGTCTAATACACAGTGAGTGAGCGAGTGAGTGTATGAGTAATAATCACTAATAATAACCAATAATTTGATTTATACAGTGGGTCCAAAAGTTGCACTGAAAAGATAGGATTGAATATCTATTTTACAGTTTTTCTCCATTGGTTTGCTCATTTCTTGAAACAGAAATTACATTCTCAAAACAACATGGACAAACCTCCAAACTACTCGGCAATTGTTCACAACAGAATTGAATGAATTGAAAGTTCTCAATGTCTCAGTACATCTTTGCAAATGATTAAGTACAGGTAACCTACATTTAGCACAATTTCCAAGTGAATAGATCTTGTTGATCTAAACTGATTGTTCATTCTCTGTCTAATGGTTGTTCACTCCAAAATGTGTCAGCGTCATTTCATTGTATAAGTCATCACATTCACAATAGTCTGTTCAATTGTCAAAATTAGTCAAGAACATAATACCATGAATACCATATATGAATCCCTTGGAACATTTGATACATTTATTACAGCAATTGACAGAACTTGACTAACGAAGGAGTTTCACACATCTCAGATGACCAATCAAACCGTATGTTTGGTCAAAGAGCTGCAATTAGTGCCTCCCATGTAAATCTGTCTAATATCTATCTTTAGATAATATCTATCAAATCTATCTAATACTGTGGGTTTTACTGTAATAATTCAGTAAGTCTAGTCATTGATGATTTTCCCCTCCCCTTTATGTCAAATACCCCCATAGGGGTACATGTACCCCAGGTTTGGAACCACTGGAGTAGTGGCCAGCAGTATATTGAACTTGTGGAGAACATTGAACATTCCTACTGTATGTAGAGTAGTAACATGGAGGTGTGTCCATGTTGTTTTGAGAATGTGTTTTCTTTTACCTCTGATGTATGGATACTTTATGTGTGTGAATGATAATGACAATTCCTTGGTAATATGAGTGCAATGTGTGATGTCAAATCTTGGAGGCTACTCTTACCCTAAAATCCAACAAAAAAAAAAAAATCAGTTTTATACACAATTGTATTCTGTTAGCTAGACCAAAAAAAAACAAACAGTAACCGTTGTCAATGAAGGACTGGGCTCAGACTGAAAGGTGGACATGAGGGATATTTCAATGGTCCTCTGCCATAGTGACAAAACATCTAAACATTTTGACTTGCAGTGCTTACACAATGCCAAAGGGACTAAGCATTTTGGGGGCACTGACTGGTTAAATGAGAAGAAAATTTAGTTTTGACACATGAGTGAACTGTTTTGGGAGAGGTATGAGCTTTTGCAGATGAACCATGGTGTTGTGCCGAACCATCCACGTTATTTTGGCAAAAGCACCAACAGTATTGAGAACGTCCGGTCTGTTTCGAGAAATGAGCCAAAGCAATTGAGAAGGATCTTTGCCATTTTGGTGGCACTGACTCTTTATATGAGAAATGAATTTAGTTTTGAAGCATGAGTGAACTGTTTTGGGAAAGGTATGAGCTTTTGCAAGTGAGCTATAGTGTTGTGCCGAACTGTAAGACTGTTTTGCCAATTGATCTTAGAGTTATGAGAATGTCATTTCTGTTTCAAGAAATGAGCCAAACCAATGGAGAAAAACTGTAAAACTGGAAGTAAACAAAAAAAAACATTTAAAATAATGAAATGTTATGATGTAAAGTGAAGAAGAAATAAGATTCTGCACTGGGTCTGTGTTCTCCCAATTCTGAATATTCAGTTGTTCTGTTTTTGTGTGTGTGTGTGTGGATCACAGGTAATAAAGGCAATCGAGGATGGCTTCCGGCTGCCTGCACCGGTGAACTGTCCCGGCTCTCTTCATCAGCTCATGCTGGACTGCTGGCAGAAGGAGAGAACGGAGAGGCCAAGCTTCACTCAGATCCACAGCGCTCTCAGCAAGAGCATCAGGAGTCCAGACAGCATCGGATCCTCCAGCCTGGGACGCAGGTACTGTCCAACTCCTTGACATTCCTCACTGGATCATACGGTTCTCCTATCTCCTGCTCCTCCTCTTTCCAATCCTCACCAGATAATACGTTTCTCTCATCGCCTGCTCCTCCTCTTCCCGTTCTTCACCGGATCATACGGTTCTCCCGTCTCCTGCTCCTCCTCTTCCCAATCCTCACCGGATCATACGTTTCTCTCGTCTCCTGCACCTTCTCTACCCGTTCTTCACTTTATCATACGGTTCTCTCGTCTCCTGCACCTCCTCTTCCCAATCCTCACTGGATCGTATGGTTCTCCCGTCTCCTGCTGCTCCTCTTCCCGTTCTTCACCAGATCATACGGTTCTCTCGTCTCCTGCTCCTCCTCTTCCCGTTCTTCACTGAATCTTATGGTTCTCTCGTCTCCTGCGCCTCCTCTTCCCAATCCTCACCGGATCATACCGTTCTCCCGTCTCCTGCTCCTCCTCTTCCCGTTCTTCACCAGATCATAAGGTTCTCTCGTCTCCTGCTCCTCCTCTTCCCGTTCTTCACCAGATCATACAGTTCTCTCATCTCCTGCTCCTCCTCTTCCCGTTCTTCACTGAATCATGTGGTTCTCTCGTCTCCTGCACCTCCTCTTCCCGTTCTTCACCAGATCATACGGTTCTCTCGTCTCCTGCTCCTCTTCTTCCCGTTCTTCACCAGATCATACAGTTCTCTCATCTCCTGCTCCTCCTCTTCCCGTTCTTCACCAGATCATACGGTTCTCTCGTCTCCTGCTCCTCCTCTTCCCGTTCTTCACCAGATCATACGGTTCTCTCGTCTCCTGCTCCTCCTCTTCCCGTTCTTCACCAGATCATACAGTTCTCTCATCTCCTGCTCCTCCTCTTCCCGTTCTTCACTGAATCATATGGTTCTCTCGTCACATGCACCTCCTCTTCCCGTTCTTCACCAGATCATACGGTTCTCTCGTCTCCTGCTCCTCCTCTTCCCGTTCTTCACCAGATCATACAGTTCTCTCATCTCCTGCTCCTCCTCTTCCCGTTCTTCACCAGATCATACGGTTCTCTTGTCTCCTGCTCCTCCTCTTCCCGTTCTTCACCAGATCATACGGTTCTCTCGTCTCCTGCTCCTCCTCTTCCCGTTCTTCACTGAATCTTACGGTTCTCTCGTCTCCTGCGCCTCCTCTTCCCAATCCTCACCGGATCATACCGTTCTCCCGTCTCCTGCTCCTCCTCTTCCCGTTCTTCACCAGATCATAAGGTTCTCTCGTCTCCTGCTCCTCCTCTTCCCGTTCTTCACCAGATCATACAGTTCTCTCATCTCCTGCTCCTCCTCTTCCCGTTCTTCACTGAATCATATGGTTCTCTCGTCTCCTGCACCTCCTCTTCCCGTTCTTCACCAGATCATACGGTTCTCTCGTCTCCTGCTCCTCTTCTTCCCGTTCTTCACCAGATCATACAGTTCTCTCATCTCCTGCTCCTCCTCTTCCCGTTCTTCACCAGATCATACGGTTCTCTCGTCTCCTGCTCCTCCTCTTCCTGTTCTTCACCAGATCATACGGTTCTCTCGTCTCCTGCTCCTCCTCTTCCCGTTCTTCACCAGATCATACAGTTCTCTCATCTCCTGCTCCTCCTCTTCCCGTTCTTCACTGAATCATATGGTTCTCTCGTCACATGCACCTCCTCTTCCCGTTCTTCACCAGATCATACGGTTCTCTCGTCTCCTGCTCCTCCTCTTCCCGTTCTTCACCAGATCATACAGTTCTCTCATCTCCTGCTCCTCCTCTTCCCGTTCTTCACCAGATCATACGGTTCTCTCGTCTCCTGCTCCTCCTCTTCCCGTTCTTCACTGAATCATACGGTTCTCTCGTCTCCTGCACCTCCTCTTCCCAATCCTCACCGGATCATACCGTTCTCCCGTCTCCTGCTTCTCCTCTTCCCAATCCTTACCGGATCATACTGTTCTCCCATCTCCTGCTCCTCCTCTTCCCGTTCTTCACCAGATCATACGGTTCTCTCGTCTCCTGCTCCTCCTCTTCCCGTTCTTCACTGGATCATACAGTTCTCTTGTCTCCTGCACCTCCTCTTCCCAATCCTCACCGGATCATACGTTTCTCTCGTCTCCTGCACCTTCTCTATCCGTTCTTCACTGAATCATACGGTTCTCTCGTCTCCTGTACCTCCTCTTCCCAATCCTCACCGGATCATACGTTTCTCTCGTCTCCTGCACCTCCTCTACCCGTTCTTCTCTGGATCATGCGTTTCTCTCATTTCCTGCTCCTCCTCTTCCCAATCCTCACCGGATCATATGTTTCTCTTGTCTCCTGCATCTCCTCTTCACAATCTTCACTGGATCATACGGTTCTCTCGTCTCCTGCACCTCCTCTTCCCAATCCTCACCAGATCATACGGTTCTCCTGTCTCCTGCACCTCCTCTTCCTATTCCTTACCGGATCATACTGGGACCTAAACATAATCATCTAAACCTTCTTTTATATTAATCTGAATGTGATATCCTGTTTACCTTACCTCACCACAGATGTGAAAATCTCTCTCTCTCTCTCTCTCTCTCTCTGCAGGACGCTAGGCTCGTCTGTATCTCTAGCGGAGCGAACGCTTCCCTCCTTTCCCTCCTTCAGTTCAGTGGGCGAGTGGCTGGAGGCTGTAGACATGGGCCGCTATAAAGACAATTTCACTGCGGCTGGATACTGTTACCTGGAGTCTGTGGCACGCATGACCGTTCAGTGAGTGTCCCGTGTCGAATCAGTGAGTGAGTGAGTGAGTGTGTTAGTTGTGTGTGTGAGCGAGCGAGCAAGCGAGCGAGAAAGTGTGTGTGATGGACTCTGTTGTTTCTGCAGGGATGTGTTGAGTCTCGGCATCACCTCTCTGGAGCACCAGAAACTGATCCTGTCTGCCATCCAGACTCTGAGAGCTCAGGTGATCCAGATGCACGGACGAGGGGTTCAGGTCTGACAGACAGACAGATGTTCTCACCATTACCCAGAAGCCCTTCAGCAGACAGGAGGAGATGATAACCCTCACTTCTCTTCCTAATCTTCCTTTTCTCCTTCCTTTATCTTCTCGTGGGTGAACACTGCATCTTTACTGAGGAGACAACGTCACGGGCGAGACGATTCCTCTAGAATAACCTGTGCTGTTCCTCAACGGTGGCCG
Source organism: Cyprinella venusta (assembly GCA_038021265.1). NCBI lineage: Eukaryota > Metazoa > Chordata > Actinopteri > Cypriniformes > Leuciscidae > Cyprinella > Cyprinella venusta. The sequence goes on from CM075878.1 coordinate 15,846,015, forward strand.
AGAGCCTCGTCTCTGTCCTGGAGGAGCTCGTCTGACTCTCAAGGGCCTGTTTCTTTATCCAAGAGGAACAACTCGAGCTTCAAGCCACTGATCCTCCTCTGATGTGGACAGAACCGGAGCGTTCGCTGCTCCGAGCGGGAGAAGATCTCGCCGTGTCTTCAGGAAATAAGTTGAGTTCTGCTGTAAGAAATCTTAATAACATGTAAATCCCTTTTTCTGTCTTTCCCTGACTTGATTACTGTCTACTTTTTTTCTTTTGGCTTTCTTTCTCCACACTTTATACGCATTTCTGCATAGAAGCCCAGTTCCGCCGCATAAGAAAACAAATCATCCTCTTGTAAATCTTTACTATGACATTATGTTGAAATTATGATGTACTATATCATATTTTGTCTTTTCATCTCAAAATGACATAGTCATAATTATGACAAAAAAAAGTAAAAAGGGACATACTAAGTAGAAATTATGACAAGATGAAATTAACTTAAATTGACAGTCATAATTTAGATTAACTTAACTTAAATTGACAGTCATAATTTTTTTTTTATTTCATATTTCGTATATCATAATTATGACCTAGTATGCCATAATTACAATTTTGTGTCATAATTATGACTTTTATGTCATAGATTTTACATTTTTCAATGAGATGAAAATTGACAAAGTTATAAAGTTAACAAATATAAGACAAATGGTTGAAATTGACTAAATTGACATACTAAGTTGCAACTGACATGAAAACATGAAGTTATACATAAAAAGTCATTATTATTACTGTCATAATTTCATTTTAAAATAATTTTCATAATTATTACAGTCAAAATTATGACATCCTAAATACAAGTCATAATTAAGAGATGTGAAGTAGAAATTATGACTAAAATGACAAAAACATGAAATTATGACATGCATGATTTCTTTCTCTTACATTGCACGAATGGGCTTCCATATTTCTGAAGGAAATTTCTGAGTTTAAATTATTATTGTTGGACATCTGTACTTGTTATGTTTTCTCCTTCTGTCTACTATAGAGACAATGTTTGCACTGCAGCATTCATGACGTACAGAAACTTGTATCATATTTATTAGATGATGAGTTATTTATCTGTTTACTGAAGCTTATTGGAGCTCAGTTTTTGAATGCAAAAATATTATGTTTGAAAATGGAAAACAGCACTGAATCTGGACGCTCAGCTGTCATGTCATCAAAATGCTCTTGTTTGAAATTGTTGTTTGTGTCATTTATTTTTTTCATGCTTTTTGTGAGTGAGTGAGTGAGTGAGTGAGTGAGTGAGTGAGTGAGTGAGTGAGTGAGGTAGAGTGAGTTAGAGTGAGTGAGTTAGTGTGAGTGAGTGAGTGAGTTATTTAGAGTGAGTGAGTTATTTAGAGTGAGTGAGTGAGTGAGAGAGTGAGTAGAATGAGTGAGTTAGAGTGAGCGAGTGAGTAGAATGAGTGAGTTAGAGTGAGTGAGTGAGTGGGTGAGTTAGAGTGAGTGAGTGAGCTGGAGTGAATTAAGTTTGAGTGAGTGAGTGAGTGAGTGAGTGAGTGAGTGAGTGAGTGAGTGAGTTAGAGAATTGGAGTGAGTGAGCGAGTGAGTGAAAGTGATTATGAGAGTGAGTGAGTAGAGTGAGTGAGTGAGTTAGAGAATTGGAGTGAGTGAGTGAGCGAGTGAGTGAAAGTGATTATGAGAGTGAGTGAGTGAGTAGAGTGAGTGAGTTAGAGAATTGGAGTGAGTGAGTGAGTAAGTAGAGTGAGTGTGTGAGTGAGTGAAAGTGATTATGAGAGTGAGTGAGTAAGTAGAGTGAGTGAGTGAGTGAGTTAGAGTGAGTGAAAGTGATTATGAGAGTGCGTGTGTGTGTGTGTGTTTAAGAATGATTAATTGTGTGAGGGAGTTAGTGTGTGAATGAGCGACTGAGTGATTGTGTGAGCGAGTGGGTGTGTGTGTGTGTGTGTGTGTGTGATGGGGATGTAAACACACAGACTTTATTTTCCCGCTGTGACGGCAGTTGTCTGATTTTCTCAGTTGTGTGTGTGTGTGTGTGTGTGTGTGTGTGTGTGTGTGTGTGTGTGTGTGTGTGTGTGTGTGTTTAGTACTTGATGTGGCTGTTTTCTACAAAGGAAGTGGTTGTTGTTCTACAGGAATATTCTGAATGTTCTAGCATAATTGAATTTAGATTTACTGTGTGATGTGAGTGTGTGACCAAGACTTGTGTTTAAGCAGTATTGAGTGAAACCCTAATTCAGAACATTCGCAGTTTGATCATAGAAACACGTCAATGCAAATAACATTAATGAAGAGTTTAACACACATCATGATAAATACACACAGTACAAAACAAATGACGGGATTTTGTTTCTCACACTGTATTGGGTTGTTCTTGATTTCCAGGATATAAACAATTGAAGCGTTTTGGGATTATGTAATAGAGCATCATTTTTCCTGTTTTACAGACATGCATATTCATCATTATTGTGGCTGTATCATATTTGGAGGCAGAGTCACAGAATTAATACTAGCTTCTAAAGGACAAAGACATGCTGTACTGTAGTTTAATCAGACTTGAGTCCCCTTTGCATTGAGTGTATCATTCTGATCTCTGTTTGATACTGTAAATATGTATTTGAAAAGGCAATCTATTTTTATAATTTGTTTGAATAATAATGTGTTGAATGAGATCCTCTCACTGTGTTAAAATGACTTCTTGTTTGAATTAGGCGAGTTTTGATGAAAAGTTATGTGTAATAGTCAAGTCTTTTTTTCTTTTCTTTTCTCTTTTTCTTTTGGAATTTTTCATGATTTTTACCTGTTAGAAGAACAGATGCTGTTGCAATATTGAAACATGTTATTAAAAAATACAATACAGGTATTCCGGACTTTATTGTGTTTGCTCCTGTCGCGGCCTAAATCCATACACACATACACACCCGTGATGCACACATCATGAAGTGTGTTTTAATCATGTGTAATCAAGCGTTTCCTGTCAGATTTCAACCCCCGCAGAAACAGCATGAAGCAAAAGGTGTCTTTGTTCTGTTTTTATCAAAAGGTTTCTTTTTATTAAACAGTTCTCTTTCCTGCTAGTGGCGATGAACATACACCAGAATATTAACATTTAGTTTAGTCTTGTCCACTGTAACGAGTCATAGACTGACTCTTAATCTTCTTAAACATGAAGTGGTCATTCAGCCCATGATGAGCTTCAGTCCGTTCTGTTCCGTTTCGATCCGTAATAATCCAAAGAGTTTCATTTCTCTCTTTTTTTTTCAGTACTAAAAAAACCCCATGGAGAAGAAAATAAACCAGTTAATGAGAAAGCAAGGCATGAGTGTGTGTGTGTAAGGAAGTATTCACATGTTTTGTGTTCCTCTTCTGTAAGAATAAAGAAGTGTCCACCTCTAAGTTGGTGTGAAGGGTAAAGTTTCCTAATACAAAGTTTGATCCGAGCAGTTTAGAGTGCCAGGCCTCAAATCGGATTTGGGGAATTAATCCGGATCGGGAGCAAGTGTGAACAAACACAGTGTAGTGGGGCTTGATCTATTCTCTCTTCGGGAACGTGTTCTCTCGAGGTCCAAACACTCTATAGTTCTAGTCATTCACCGAGGATAGAGACGTCAAGAGCTGTGTGTGTGTGTGTGTGTGTGTGTGTGTGTGTGTAGTGCTGTTGTGAAGAGGATTACATGAAAGGAGCAGATGAGCAGTGTGTTCTGGAATTCCTGCTGGGCTTTTAGTGGCTTTAAAGTGAACTGTGATTAAGTGCTCTAGGAGGTTAAAACACTAAAAACTTTTCATTATTATGCATTAATCTTTAATGATGTGTGCTTGGCATTAAATAGACGTGTGTGTGTGTGTGTATGTGTGTTTACATTACAAGCACCAATGTTGTGGTGTGTGTTCAGGTTTCAGGCCACACCCCCTACATTGTGAGGTCATGCTGATATCTTCATAATTCAAATCACTAAATAAACATACTAAGCATTTTTTTTAAAAAAATGTAAAAATGCAGAAAGTATCATCTCAGTGTAAACCCATCACGCCTCTGCAATCTCTTCATAATGCTGTACCTGTTTTCTGTACTTTATTATGATCTTTTGACAACTTTTTTTGGTCCCTGTGAGGAAAACAGTTTATAAATCATACTTTTTGTATTTTTTCATACTTTTTGTATTTTGAAAATGTAAAACTGCAGAAATGTTCTGTGAGGTTTGTGTTTGGGGCAAGGCAAGATTATTAATATAGCTCATTCAAAACACAGTGCTTATTCAAAGTGCTTTACATAGAAATGGAATTGAAATAATCTCAACAGAAGCATAAATAAATCAACATAAGAATAAATAAATATAACTCCGTGTTCTGCTGAGAGTCTCATTTGAACATCACGGATCTGTTGAGACCTTGTCACACTTCATCTGGTTCATTCAGTTCAGATCACACTTCCAGATTACACTTCCTGATCACACTTCCAGATTACACTTCCAGAATTCCAGATTATACTTCCAGATCACACTTCCAGATCACTCTTCCAGATTACACTTCCAGAAAACACTTCCAGATTAAGCTTCCAGATCACTCTTCCAGATCACACTTCAGTTCAAATCAATTCAATTCAAATTTATTTGTATAGCGCTTTTTTCATAATACATATTGTTTCAAAGCAGCGTTACAGAAAGTGCATTACAGAAAAGTACATGGAAAAAATACATTTAGTTGATCATGTAATAATGGTAACGCTTCCTTTTCCATCCAGTTACCCATGTAAATACTATGTACTTATTTTAGTAACTACAATTACTGGGTAATAACTAGTACTAACCCTGAACCTACCCCTAAGCCTACCCCCGTTCCATGTACTTACCTTATCTTAGCCAGTACTTTCTAGGTAAGTACACTGGTACACTGTAAGTACTCTACTGTAAAAGGAAGCGGTAATAATTTAGGGCATAACATATCACCGGTGTTGAGTCGTCTCTTCACAAGCGTTTAGTCGTCTCATCGCAGGTGTTGGGGGATCTGAAGTCTCCGTGAGAGGCTGGATACGAACTGGACCTGACGAACGCCAATTAACAGCAGAAAGGCAAATGGAAAATAATTAGCATAGCTCATGTTCATAATAATTTCCATTGCACGAGAGTAATTGTTAAAAAAACTTGATGTTAAAAAACAAAAAGAATCTGATTCAACAGAGGAATAGAAGGTAAGCATTATGTGAATGCTTGGCTAAAGAGATTCGTCTTTAATCTAGTTTTGGGCAATCAAGTCAGAGCCTCGAACCATATCGAGAAGGCTATTCCAGAGTTTTGAAGCTAAATGTGAGAACGACCTCCCTCCTTTAGTGGACTTAGATATCCTAGAAATGACCAGAAGCCTCAAATTTAGAGATCTTAAAGAACGCAATGGATTGTAGGGTGATAGAAGGTCCATTAAATACCCAGGAGCTAAACCATTTAGGGCTTTATAGGTCAGTGATACAGAACTGATACAGAACTTAATAGGTAACCAGTGTAGAGATGATAAAATTGGTGTTATATGATCATGTTTTCTTGACCTAGTAAAAACTCTAGCAGCTGCATTTTGTACTTACTGTAGCTTGTTTATTGAGGAAGCAGGACAACCGGCTAATAAAGCATTACAGTAATCTAGTCTTGAGGTCAAGAATGCATGAACTAACTTTTCTGCATCATAAACTGATAGCATGTTATGTAGCTTGGCAATGTTTCGTTCTTGTAACATATGAAATATGATTTTCAAAAGACAAGTTGCGGTCTAGTATAACACCCAGGTCTTTTACTGTAGTGGATAAAGTAACAGGACATCCTTCTATATTAAAGTTGTTTTTAAGAGGTTTTGTGTGTAGGTTTTTGGACGAATAAGTAATACCTCCATTTTATCTGAATTTAATAGCAGGAAATTATGAGTCATCCAGCATTTTATATCTTTGAGACACTCTGTCAATTTAGATGAGTTAGGGTTTCCATCTGGGCGTGATGAAATATATAATTGAGTGTCGTCAGCGTAACAGTGGAAATTAATTCCATGTTTTCTTATAATATTATCAAGTGGCAGCATATATATTGAGAATAGCAGAGGGCCTAACACCGATCCTTGTGGTACTCGACTGACGTTATCTTTGATTTTTCCCCATTTAAACAGACAAAATGATAACGGTCCGATAAGTACAATCTAAACCAGCTTAATTCCTGTCACTGAACACCAGTGTAGTTTTGTAGTCGATCCAAGAGTATTTTATGATCTATAGTTTCGAACACAGCGGTAAGATCAAGTAGAACTTTGAAATACAGCCTTGGTCAGAAGCTAAAAGTAAATCATTTGTAATTTTAACTAGCGCTGTTTCTGTGCTATGATGCGGTCTGAATCCTGACTGGAATTTTTCATAGATATCATTTTCTTGCAAAAAAGAGCACAATTGAGCGAACACAACTTTTTCTAGTATTTTAGCCATAAATGGAAGATTTGAAATGGGTCTGTAATTTGCTAAGTTATTTGGACCTAGTTGTGGTTTCTTAATGAGAGGTTTCAGCCCGTTCTCATCCCAAAGCGCCATATACGACGCTTTTGCAAAAGCGTAAATATCGAACGCACACGGCACCCTTTAGCGCCAAATGAGACGCAGAAATATTAGGTCCAAAAGCGCCCCCTAGTGTTCTAACCCTTACCCCACACCATACCTAAACTTAACCAAAACGAAAGCGTCTAATTAGACGTTAAAGGGTGCCGTGAGCGCCGCATTTTTACGCTTTTGCAAAAGTGTCAAATATAACGCTTTGGGATGAGAATGCGTTGGAGGTTTTATTACTGCTAGCTTGAATATTTTTGGAACATGACCTAAAAATAAAGACGAGTTAGTAATACAAAGAAGAGGTTCGTCCACTACAGGTAACACTTCTTTCAGTAGTTTAGTGGGAATTGGATCTAATAAACATGTTGTTGGTTTAGATGGAATGATAAGTTTATTTAGCTTTTCCTGTCTTATCAGTTCTCATTCTCCTGGACCTGTCTGCTGCCTTCGACAAGGTGAATCATCAGATCCTTCTGTCCACTCTCTCATCACTCGGCATCACTGGAACTTCCCTCCACTGGTTTGAGTCCTATCTCTCAGGTAGGTCCTTCAGGGTCGCTTGGAGAGGCGAGGAATCCAAAGTACATCAACTGACCACAGGGGTTCCCCAGGGTTCAGTGCTTGGACCCCTCCTCTTCTCCATTTACACCACATCACTGGGTCCCATCATACAGGCACATGGTTTCTCTTACCATTGCTATGCTGATGACACCCAGATCTACCTCTCATTTCAACCAGATCATCCCACAGTAGCTGCGCGTATCTCAAGCTGTCTGGCGGATATCCCGGCATGGATGAAGGAACATCACCTGCAGCTCAACCTGGCTAAGACTGAGCTTCTCGTCCTCCCTGCCAATCCGTCTCTACAGCCCGACTTCACTATCCAGCTAGATTCTTCCTCAACCACTTCATCAAGGTTGGTCAGAAATCTTGGAGTAATCTTTGATGACCAGCTGACCTTCTCAGACCACATTACAAAAACAGCTTGATCATGCAGGTTTGCAATGCACAACATCAGAAAGATCAGGCCTTTCTTAACTGAGCAGGCGACACAGCTTCTTGTCCAGGCCCTGGTTATTTCTTGGCTTGATTACTGCAATGCTCTTCTGGCTGGACTTCCATCATGTGCAACTAAACCTCTACAAATGATCCAGAATGCTGCAGCTCGTCTGGTCTTCAACGAGCCCAAAAAGGCCCACGTAACTTGGGTTATTTTGGTTATTTTCTATTAGTTTGCGGAGATGCTCAGGCCTGGCTGTTTTTAGAGCCTTTTTATAACGTGACATACTGTCTTTCCACGCGATTCTAAAGACCTTTAAATTAGTTTGTTTCCATTTACGCTTTAAGTTACGAGTTTCTCTCTTGACAGCAAGTGTAGTACTGTTGTACCATGGTGATTTAGTTTTCTCTCTATCCTTTTTTAATTTAATTGGTGCAACAATATCTTATGTGCTAAAGAAAATTGTGCTCAAACTGCTAGTCATTTCCTCTAGTTCATATGTTTGTTTGGGTTCACTGAGCAGCTGAGATAGATCAGGGGTGTATTCCAGAAAGCAAGCTTAACTTACCGTCAGATAAACCTTGAACTCTTGGTTGATTAACCCAAAACTTGCTTACTCTGGGTATGTCGGTTCCAAAACACCTGTGAGGGGTTAGTTTAAATAGGGTGACCAACTGTCCTGTTTTCCCAGGACATGTCCTGTTTTCTTATAACAATATAACAATTTTCTATCCATACAGAGGAGGCATAACGTACTTTAAATGTATTGAAATTAATAAGGTATCTTTGAGTAAACTTTGAGTATCATTTGAGTAGGCCCATCTGTTTGCCGGGCTGAGTGTACTGGTTTTCGGTAATCAAAATATGGTCACCCTAGTTTAAAGCTGTCGTCGACAACATTTTTTTGATCATATTCAGTGAAATCGACACTATAATCTGACAAAACAACATAAATAAAGTGGTTTAAAAAAAACAGAGCTTCTAACTCCACCTGGAGCGTGTTATTTGTTTTGCAAAAATCCCGGATCATTGGGTCCAATCAGCGCAGGGGGGGTGTGAGATCTGACTGTCAATCACAGATCGGGCACACGCCACCCCTCGCGCACGTTACAATCACATGCACATGCCTGAAGTTCCCGCAGCAACGAAGAGTGTTGGTGGAACACTAACAAACCAAGTAAGCTCATTTATAGAATAAATGGCGTTAGCAATTGCAATATATTGGTAGATTAGCCAGGACCTCCAAATAGTCCATGGTGTTGATGGATGCTGATGAGACGGTCGCGTTCATAGATAACCTGGTGCACACGCACTCGAGCACAAACTCTGTGGGAGGGTATTTGTTGATAGTGGGGGAGGGGCATTAGAGTTGTAAACATTCAAAATTTTGCCTAAGTTCACTCAATCTGCCAGACTTGCCGACTGCAGCTTTAATCAACCTCCTATTGGTAACCCAGAGTTAATGCGCGCACGGCGAGTACATAAAGACATTTTCAATGGATCGCAGAAATCAGGAGTCACCATGGAAACCAAGGGACAAAAAAACAAGCTACATACTTCGGTGAAACTGAGTTGGAGGTTTTAATGCTTGCTTATGAAGACTACAAGCCTGTTATAACTAAAAAAACAAAAAAACAATACTGCTGCATCAGCAAAAGAAAGAGAGTTGGCTTGGCAAAAAATAACAGACAGAGTAAATGCGTGAGTTTTATAAATTATATATATATAAAAAAAATTATAAATGGGATATTTTCCCCTGTCATTTGGCAAAAATTATTTGGGGCATGTAAAAATAGACAAGTAGCCTATTTACTTGTTGGCCTCCATACATTTCTTAATATTACAGTAGTAATGCACATAATTGGCTCATTAGGTTCTTATAAGGTGTAATCCTTCTGGAGCCAGAAGAAGTGTGAGCCAAGTCAGAATGAAACAAAAACATTCTCCAGCAAGGTAACATTTTCTAAACTTACTAAACTTGTTACTGATGCCATGCAATTTAGTATCTAATGTAATTTAGTTTTCTATGTAGCCAATAGAAAGACGGCTGAGGCCTTTGAAACAGGTGAGGTCCACCTCCACCTCCCCTCACCCCAGCTGAGGAGCTGGCACTGTCCCTGAATAAAGGGCAACCTGTGGGCGAGGGGAATGCAGGGGGCAATTTGTCAGACTCCCCTACCCAGACAAGTGGCTTAGTTAAATGTAGGTGATCCATATTAATGCTTATGATTTATGGATGTGTTCACTGTTTTTTTCAGTATTTTAATAAAGAAAATCATCAACACTGTCGCCATTAAAAAAACAAACATTTTGAATGCATTTTACAGTCATTGATTCACTTGTGCAGTGTGCATGCTGCTTTGACTGCAAATGCTGTAGGCTATACTGTAATCTTACTAGTACTCTTAGGCCCTGTTTACACGAGAACGCTCGCGTGTGAAAACGTAAAAATATTTTATCGGATGTGCCTTTCGTTTACACTGCGACGGCGTTTTTGAGGCTCAAAAACGCAAAAAAGTGAAACCACCCTCCAGAGTGGAAATCTTAAAAACGCTCCACCGCCGCGTTCCCGTGTAAACGGTAAAAACGTAAAAGTCTGCTTGACAGTGAAGGTTGTACGCAAGCGCGTACTTGGTGTTGTTGTAGTATGCACTCCTAGCCGCCTGAAGTGCATACTACATTGAATTTCACACACTTTTGCATCTCCATTTACACGCGGATTTCCCACACAAAACGCTCGTCTATACGCAGAATAAAAAAAGATGACGCAACGCCACTTTTGCGTTTTCTCTTCAGAATCGTTTCCGTGTAAACATAGTCTTAGATGTTCTTAATGGCCTTCTTTTATTAAGAACATACACTGAGTATAGAATATGTATGATTATCTTATTGGTTTAATTATCTTGCACTTGCTGATGGCCACATTGTTTTATTGGATCCTCCTGCAACACCACACTCTGTCACAGTTGTAAGTGATCATTGTCTAAGGTTTCTGTTTGCTAGCTAGACCAAGAACCTTCCTTATTTTCACTGTAGAATGATGATGAAGAGACCACTTCTGCTGTGACAGAAACACAAAATGTGGGGAGGCCCATAGAGGTATGATGAATACAATGCATTCCCCCCTTTTTTTACAGAAGAGAATAAATAAATTGTCATTTGTCATTTTACAGAAAATGGCAGGAGATTTTAATACAGCTGAGGGTCCATCTACCTCCACACAGAATCTTAGCAGTGTAAGAAATGTGCAGTTCTCTTTCCTCATTTAACTATTTGGTCTGTGTTTTGTATTACAGACTTTTTCAGTCATGTTTAATTATTCTGTCTTTCTAGTTGCCTGCCAAAGAGCTGTACAAGGTCCACCTTCAAAAGCAAATAAGAAAAAAGTGACATGGAGTTGGACCTTGTACAGCTTCAAATGGAGGAGAAAAGGCTGAACCTAAAAAAGTCCAGACTTGAAATTGAATTGCTGGAGCACCAGCCTAAGGTGGGAAACAGTATGTGAACATTAATCTGTCATTTGTTGTTGAATGAAATCTAAAGCAATAAATACAAATGTCTTTTGTTATAGGAAATAAAGAAACAATGAACAACACTTGACTGTTAACTGGTTTTAATTAAAGTGATTTTGGCAAATCATGTCTCATACTACCCTGCCATCTCTTTGGTCTGCTGGGTTCACTGGGGGTTCCTCTTGGCCATCTTAAAACCTTAAACTGAAACCTTGCCTTCAAGATGCCTATGGTCATTTCCACCTTGACCCGTGTTCTGCTGGTGGCCAGGTTGTATTGTGCCTGCGGTCCAGGCTCAGGTTCAGGGTAGGGTGTCATCAAATAGGCCAGACACAATGATGGCACAATGATGACTCCTTAAATATTCTGGCAACATGTACAGACCCTGACCATTTGGCTTCAACATTAGTGATGAGGTGGGTTGCATCACATATTACCTAGTTAGTGGGGACCAGTAATGAGGGTGATTTAATGTTTTAAATACCCAAACAAAGCACCCAAAGCACCCAAAAAAATCTGTTGTCACCTGCACATTGATGCTATGGATTTACTTCCAATTAACATAAACATTTTTTTTTATTATTATCCGTATTATCTGTGCTTCCACAGCCACTGGATCGTCTTCAAAAGGGCACGCCATGCTCATTCGCCTCTCTGAAACAAACTAACGCTGCAACATAACCTGCTCCTGAGCAGGTTATCCTCAGAGAGTGAGTTGGTTACTTACATAACCCAAAAGTTACCTCCATTTTTGGAATCGAAAACAGAGGTTATCACTTACTTACTTCTAAACTTACCCGGGTAAGTCACATAACCTGCTTTCTGGAATACCCCCCAGGTAAGCTATTTGAGAATCTATCTATAGTGGTTGGAAGCAGGGGCGTAGCCAGGACATTATTTCTGGGGGGGCCAGCTTGTGCCAGTCTTTTATTTGGGGTGGCACTTGATTGTCAAAAACTACCATTACTAAAACTCACACGTGGCTCGTCAGGCCATAAACAATGGATTGAACTCCCTTATGACACTAATAATGTCTAATTGATAAATGTGCGAGTGAAATGTGTCATCATTATGTGAGGGGTTAGGGACCTTAACATGAGACAGGGATGTTTTTAGTGCAAATGACAGAGACACAATATGAATTGTCATATTAGGTGATAATTTATTTAGGTAAACCATTGCATTTTAAGTGCAACATCCAATTTATTTGTGATAATACAACAGGTTACAACGGTTGCACAAATCATGACTAGATCATGTAGTAACACTTGAGTCTTTACTAGTTAGTTCCAATGATCTTCACTTTATAATACAAATCCAAATAATTAGTAATTCCCACAGAAGTATCCAGTAACACTTTCATCTGTGAGCTATTAATTACTAATTCGTTAATAAGAGTTTCTTTTAGTAGTTAATAGTAGTTTCTAGATTATTAATAAACTTTTTCAGTAGTTCTCTAGAAAAAGTATTAAAAATAGAAGTTATTGATAGTTAATAGTGAACTACCACTTTCATCTGTCCGCTATTACTTACTAGTTTGTTAATCAGAGTTTCTTGTTAGTTAATAATAGTTAGTAGATTGTTAATATTGTGTTACTCATTGGTTCTTGTTTAGTTATTCATTAACGAAGGAACCGTATTCTAAAGTGTTACCCTGAAATGTTCTGTTCGCTTTGTGTCTGCTGTAACAATTACACTCTTAGAATAAAAGGTTCAATATAGAACCTTAAAAGGTTCTAAAGCGCTACGTATTTGGAACCCCTAAAATGTAATGCATGTGAATGATCACAAAATTCAAGATATGGTGTTTAAAAAATGTAATTAATCAATATCAGATGAAGAGTGCCATTTCACTTTTTATCCTCCAAAAATCTCCATGATTAAAATGTGATATTAAGTTACTACAACACTTTAATAATTTAATAACAACTACAAATGTTGCAGAATAATGTAATATATTATTATTAGCTAGGCTACACTAGACGTGATTGCAGTGCCAGCGCGTGCGTTTGAAGGAAAAAAAATAGACCAGATTAGTCGGATTTTACGTGTCGTCGTGAACGGAACGCTTCAGTTAGTGCTTGTACCCTAAGTGACACATTGGAATTGACTTAAGCTAACTATCTAGCGCTAGCCAGCCAGATAATTATACAAGTTTGCAAAAATAACAGCAGTGGCGCTGCTTAACTAAACTCACTCTATGTCGACGACACATTCTTACTCATTGAACTGAGTCAGAAGATAACTAATATGATCATATCATTTCAATTAATGTTATGCTTTCAAGTATCACCAACTTACTCACCTGTTAGTTGCAGTGGTATAATCAGTGATTAGCTGCTAGTCTTCATTAGGCGCTGTCAGAATGCAGAATGGTTATGTCTCGCACTGTTGATGGGGGCGTGACTCAACATGTTGCTAATATGGGGCTTGTAGCGTAAGTGACAAATCAATGACTTGATTAAAAATGCATACATTCAGCTTCCTTTTTAGACCGCTACTGGAGTTTTTATTTTTTATTTTTATTATTATTAAATTTATTTGCCCGTGAGGTTGGGAGGGGGGCCGGCAGGGGGGCCGAGCCTTGACCAATGGTGGCCGTGGCCCCCCCTGGCCACCATGTAGCTACGCCCCTGGTTGGAAGGATTGTTCTGCCTGGTCTATAACGTGGCGCAACATGACAAATTTCAACAGTACACCATTGTCGCTTTACGATATAATATCTATATCAGTTGGATTGGTTCCATATAATATAATTAAATCTAGTGTATGATTTAGATGGTGAGTGGAACCACTGATGTTTTGCTTGACCCCAAAGGAGTTTAATAAATCTGTAAACGCAACCCCTAACGCATTATTTGTATTGTCTACGTGTATGTTAAAATCTCCAACAATTATTGCTTTATCGATATTCACCAATAGATCTGAGAGAAAGTCTGCAAACTCTTAGGAATTCCGCATATGGCCCTGGAGGTCTATATACAGTAGCCAAGGCTAGAGATAATAGGGATTTCTTTCTTGCATCTAAGAGTGTAACATTTAGCACAAGTACTTCAAACGAATTAAACCTGTGACCTGTTTTTTGAGTAACATTAAGAATATCTTTATAGATTGTTCCAACACCGACGCCACGACCGATCAGACAGGGCTCATGCTTATAACAGTACCCTGGTGGACTAGACTCATTTAGGCCGAAATACATTTGGTTTAAGCCAATCATTTGGTTTAAGCCAGGTTTCAGTAAGGCAAAGTGCATTGAAATTATTATCTGTGACCATTTCATTTACAATAACCCCCTTAGGTGTGAGCGATTTAATGTTTAGAAGACCTAGCTTTAGAAATTGTTTTTGTTCACTGATATTTAGATTTTCTGGTTTAATTACAATAAGATTTTTGCTAGATCCTACACTAGATTTATTGTTTGGCCTCACTAAACGAGGAATAGACACAGTTTCTATATAATGTTCTACACTATGTGTATCAATTAAGTTTGGACAGCAAAGACTGTGATTTGGACTTTGACTTACTAGTCATCTGGAGATGTTGTCCGACAGAACAGCCGCTCCGATTCTGCTGAGGTGCAGGCAGAGGCGGACAGAGTACACAGCTTTATTACTTAAAGGTTCTGTAAGCGATCCTGGGTGTTGACGTTTGGAATATTTTCAAACAAATCGGAGGCTAGCTAGACCCTCCCTCCTCCGCATCTCATCTCCTCCCCCTCCCTTCTGTGCTTCCTGAAATAATTGTAACCGTCGGACTGGAAGCCCTTCTGCCGCCGGAGTTCTCGCCATCGTTCAAAAGCTTTACTACCGATGTAAATTCGGAACTTCGCACGTTCTTTATCCGACTCCTTCTTCTTTTTAATTTCTTCAGAACGACGTCTCTTTGGTCGTGTGTCGGGCATTTTTCAAACTTCTCCCTGATGCTTGTCTCTCCTTCACACACACACACCCCCTTCATGTGCACGCGCACTAACCCCCAGACCCACCCTCAAATACTTCTTGCCAGTGATTGGCTGGAACACTGTTTGTTAGGTTTCGTGGTCCGGGTGAGACATGATTGTTTTTGTTGCCGTTTGTGGAGCCAGTGGTGTCTACAGAGACCGCGTTTTTTTTACAGTGTGTTTAGGGGACAGGCAGCTAGCCGATAGTGAGGAGACGTTTGATGTATGTGACAAAAAATGTTTTGGCCCCACATCGCTTAGAGAACCTTTAAGTAAAAATACAGATACCCCTTGCTAAAGTACAAGTAAAAGTACTGCAGTCAGATGTCTACTTAAGTAAAAGTACTGAAGTAGGCTACTTGTTTCTAAAAGTACTTGAGTATCAAGAGTATACATTTATGTACAGAAACGCCCTACATGGATTAATGAAAAATGTTAATGTTACAGTATTTCACAATTGCTAAGACACATTTCTTGAAACCTTCACCCATATTCTCAAAACTTTAAACACAAAACCCAGTTTTTAAACTACATTCACAAAACCCCTGACACTTCTGGCAAAATCAAACATTTGCCTCAAAACCATTTGATTTGTGCTCAAAATCAAACAATGCTTCTAAAACATAAACACAGCCAGTCAATATATAAACACTCATCAGCATTCATTAGACACTACATCAAAACATTGAGAACACAGTTTCCAGGGCATGTAGTTACAGAGAAAAAAAAGTTTATTGCATATCAAATAATTTTGCCATAAATAAAAGTAAATAATTCACAACTCACTACAGCAAATATATTGCATACTGTAAGTACTGCAAGTGATACAGTATTGAATGTCTGTATTTTCAGCATAAAAATAAAGTAAGCCCAAAGAACAAAGACAACTCTAAATGAAAAGCGTATTACACAAAATATTGTGCAATTGCAAAATCAAAGTCAAGGAGAGACTCATTCTGCCTCAGCATCCCGTCTTTGTGCTGGGTCCGGCCAGAGGACTTCGTCCACATCACATGCAATGTTGTCCCTTTCTAGGCAACGGGGGAAGAACCCTCTCATGTGTCGGATCCAGCCTTGACAACACTCCACACCTATGTCAGCACAGGCCAATTCCATTGCCTGTAAAAGATTAACCCTTGTATATGCGTTACGGTCATAGACCTTCCATCGCCACGCAGAGAAGAACTCTTCTATTGGGTTGAGGAAAGGGCTGTATGGTGGAAGGCAAACATTCATGAATCGCTGGTTGATGTTGAACCACTCACGTATTCGGACAGCACGGTGAAAGCTGACATTGTCCCAAACCACAACATAGACAGGATGCACTGCCTGCTGATGATCCTGCTGTTCACGTTCAAACAAGACATCCCGAAGACCACCCAGAAATGTAAGAAGATGGTCAGTGTTATATGGCCCCAGGGTTGCATGACGGTGGAGAACCCCCCTATTGCTTATGGCTGCACATAGGGTGACATTGCCACCACGCTGGCCAGGGACTTCCACAATGGCACGTTGGCCAATTATGTTCCTTCCTCTCCTTCTCCTCTTCGCCAGATTGAACCCTGCTTCATCTACAAAAATGTATTC
Organism: Cyprinella venusta; assembly: GCA_038021265.1. Lineage (NCBI taxonomy): Eukaryota > Metazoa > Chordata > Actinopteri > Cypriniformes > Leuciscidae > Cyprinella > Cyprinella venusta. The sequence continues at coordinate 15,862,632 of CM075878.1, forward strand.
ATGGAGCCTTTCCATGGAATCCATTTCAAACACCCTCTATATATAAAAGAGAGAAATAAATAAATAAATAGTTTAGTAAGTGTTACAGAAAGACTTACTTCTGCAAAAGTGTATTTATATGCACTCCTGATTTACATACACTACAATATACTGCAGTTACAGTAACAGTATAGGACAATAACTGTAGGTTAGAAACTTGTACTTTAAGCATCAGTGCTGAAGTGTCCACTTACTTGCACATACTGATATCGTAGATCTTTGACCCTTTCTGAGTTGCGCTCAAAGGGTACTCTGTACACTTGCTTCATGCGTACCCTGTTGCGATGGAGGACACGGGCAATGGTAGAAAGGCTGACACTGTTGATTCCTTCAAAGTTTATCGTCTTCTACAAGTCTTTGCTGTATTTCACGCAGTCGGATGGCATTGTTTTGATGGACCATATCAACAACGAGAGCCTCTTGCTGTTGGGAGAACAAAGGAGTCCTTCCACCCTCATTTGGTAGTCTTGCAATTCTACAAAGGGGAAAATGCTCTTACAAATGGATATATACAGTAACAATAGTAATGGACATCACATTCATATGTAAAATGTATTGTAATTGTTTTCTTCTTTTTCCCACAGTCCCCTTTCTACTGACAAATTGATGTACTGTATCAAATGTATACAGTAAACTTTCAGTCGCACAAATTAGAAAAAAAAACAAACAATACATTTACCTGTTCTCTTCTCTGAATGTCCTGATTATGGTGGCCACCGAGAATCTGCTCAAATTGGGTTGTACTCTTTGTCCTGCTTCCCTCATTGTCATTCCATGAACAAGAACATGGTCTATCACAGTTGCCCTAATTTGATCTGAAATTAGTACTCTTGGTCTTGCTCTTCGTTGTCCTTGTAATCTTCCTCCTCGTCCACCACGTCGTCCACCACCTCGTCCACCACCTCTTACACGAACTCTTCCTCCTCTGCCTCTCACATTGTTTCCATCCATTGTTGGTATCTACATTCAGTGTACCTGGGCCACCTGTGTACTCTGAACTGACTTATATTCTAGACAACTAATTTGATCACATCATTAGAAACAAGTGTGAACAATTTTGAGTTGTTGTGTGTAAATGATGACAGCTGTGTTGTAGTTGTGTTTAACTTTTGCCACATGTATTTACCATTTTGCAACACAGTGCAAAATGCGTTTTAGTAAGTGAGAATGTGTTTAGAGTTTTGCAAAAAGAGTGTATGAGATTTGCAAACAGTGTCTTAACTACCTGAACTTGTTTAAGGTTTTGCCTACAGAGTGACTTATTCGACAAATGGGTTTAGGCCACTGAGCATTGGGTTCAGAAAATGGGGTTTAGTGTTTTAGCAATTGTGAAATACTGTAATACCTTGGAGAATGTAAAAGGAATTGAAAGTAAAATCAAGTCATATTCATCTTTTTACCATATTGCTTTATTTAACATTTAAGAAAATTTCAGAAAATTACGAAAATTGAAATAGTCTGGTGAGGTGGGGCCACGGGTTGGCACATTCTCGGGATGGACCTGCTGCGTCTTCATTCAATGTTTTGTCCATGGTTTTGTTTCTTATCTAAATCTGATCATTGAGTTGACCTTTGGCGGAAAGCTGAAGGTGATTGTTGATAGGCTGTCCCAATCAGTGGCTCCTGGACAATCCAATCACGTTTGAGAGGGAAACTACAAATTGAGGGTTTACAAGATTTTTCTTATTTCCATTTTTTTTTTTTTTTTTTTTAGAAGTAGTTACCTTTTACTCACAGTTATGGATAGAAATGTAGTGGAGTAAAGAGTACAATATTTCCCTCTCAAATGTACTTGAGTAAAGTCATGAGTACTCCCCAAAAAAGATACTCAAGTAAAGTACAGATCCCTCAAAATTGTACTTAAGTACTGTACTCAAGTAAATGTACTCCGACACTGTCCGGCTCTGGGTGCAGGCCATCAGCACGATACAGTCTTGGTCATTTCCAGAACAGATTCCAATTATTTACAAAGAGCAGTTTCTGTGCATTACACAATGATGTTAACCATTCATTTAGTGCAAATAATCTACTGAACCTTTCCTGTCCTTGTCGGTACGTGGGAAGTGGTCCAGACACGATGATCGTTGCTTCAGGCGCTGTGCTGCGTACCGTCGTGATCAGGCTCCTGTAGTCCTTCTCCATAACCTCTGTCTGCCGCAGCCTGATGTCGTTCGCTCCCGCGTGCAGCACAACAGCTCCGACGTGCTCGTCACCCTTCAGGATCTCGGGAAACTGTCCAGCGACATCAAGAACACGAGCACCAGGAAAGCAGTGAGTGTGCACCTTCCCCTTACCTGAGGTAGCACGGACATGACGGACCATGGACGTGCCGATGATCACAGCGTCGTCACGTTCCGACTCGTAAAGAGGGAAGAAGCAGTTCTGGGTGGAGATCTTGAAGACCGGGAGAGGTTCTAGCTCTGGTCCTGGCTCGTGTCTTCTGCTGTGGGATCACCCAGGGTCCATGGTGTTGTGTTGGTGCCGGAGTGAATGAAGCCAGAGATGATCGTATCCTCTTGGGCAGAGAAACGCACGGAGTAGATGAAGTCGGAGTCAAAGAGTTACTAACTAGGGATGTCCCGATCAGGTTTTTTTGCCCTCGAGTCCGAGTCCGAGTCATTTGATTTTGAGTATCTGCCGATACCGAGTCCCGATCCGATACTTCTAAAATATATACCAACTAGAATAAAGAAGAGCGAAAAAACAGATCCAGATTCCAGGATTTCCTTAAATTTAATTTAATTCACCTTATTTTAACATCTGACAACTCTGTCAAGAAACAGATCACTTCTGTGAGGTAGCTTGAACAATCAGGTAATATGAATTCTTCACTTTTGGACTTTAGTGCAACAGTAAATAAAAAAAAAGTCTAATATAAAAACAAATAGGCCTAGCACTCATTGCGATCATTTGTGCTATCTTGGCTGTGATGTCCTGCGGCTAGTTTGCTATGGCAATGTTGTTGTCATTAACTTTATAATGTTAAGCATAAATATACTGATAAAGACACTGTCAGCAGTATTGACAGCAAAATAGACCACATAATATTTTGTTCTGTATGACAGGTGCAATATTTGAAAATTGATAATTATTTATTTATTTATTTTCAAATTATATTTCTATCTGAAACTATGTCAAAACCTAGACATTCAACCGTCAAAACTGAATTTATTAATATCATGTATTCGTGTACAAAATAACATACTGTAGCGACTGTCAGTGGCTGTCAATCAGCGATGTGGAACCCCGGGCACGCTGCTGGTTGGCCTGGGGAGAGGGGGGCGGGTTGAGGAAGTTCGTCTGTTATTTTGGTTGCGCTGTTCTGAAGCTATGTTTCTGAATGCTTGCACGTTGTGCCTGGCTAACAAGTTAACTGAACTTGCGTGTCGCGTGAAAAATAGGCGTCGGTTCTATTTATAGCATGCGCGCGTTTTCCTCACGGCTCGAGCGCGCCTGAGACGCGCGTCATTCAGGCAGCCTGCAAGCTCTTACCTGTTTACATGGGAGCCGAAATAAAAACGGACACGCCACGCAGTCAGTGTGTACCCGGGGCACTCTGTGCCACCGCATAAATAGATGTGTTAAAAATACTGAGAATATATTTATACATGTATCCGAGTCCTGATCGGGAGGTAACATCCGATTCCGATCGAGTCTGAAACCACGTGATCGGGCCCGATTTCCGATCACTTGATCGGATCGGGACATCCCTATTACTAACCACTGACTTGTGAGCATCGGCGCGTGGTTTCAAGCGCTGATCGTCGGTCCCGCAGCTCGGCTTGCTCCTCCAGCAGACTATGGATCTGTTTCTCCACGGATACCAGCTCCAACTTTACAGAAAACAGCTCGAATGTGTCCTCACCTGCACTCAGAGGTAACGTTAGACACACATCCGATGTGTTCGCCATTATAACAGATTTAAAACAGTACATTAGTAGTGATACTACCAATATCACTACTAATTTAGGTCTGAAATGGTGGATATAACACGTATCCTTTCAGTAAAACGGGTCGATAGGCGCGATGAGACGGTCGATAGGTGCAAGGCCACGTGTGAAATGCTAGCGGGTCTGGCTAAAAGGATTGTTGCCGAGGTTCAGAAAGTTGGATATAAGTGTCATGGATCAGAAGGACACAGATGGGTGAGAATAACCAGGTTTATTGAGATAGGTGATAGAGTCAATGGCAGGTGAGTAATGCAGATAATGTTCCGGGTAGAAGTAAGCAAAGAGTCTGATGGAGTGTTTCTTATCTTGAGCAGGTCAGGGGAGTAAGATGGGCTGCAGCAGCGGAGCGGAGAGCAGAGGAAGACTGGAACCGGAGCGGAGGATGACGACAGGAGCTTGGAGCGAACAGGTAAGTGGATCTCTCCAACAGTGATAGTAGAGAGGGAGTCTGTAGGTCGCATTACTGACGAGACCAGACAGTGAATGCTTGTGGGAGGTGAGTTTATATAGGAGGGATAATGAGGCGGTGATTGCAGGGAACAGGTGATGATGATTAATACTCTGGAGAACCGGAACGAGTGGGCGGAGTGCAGGTATCTGGTGCTGACACCGATGGATCCGTGACAGTACCCCCCCCCCCCCCACGGCCAGCTCCAGCTGGCGGACGGGACCGACGACGGGGACGGCCACGGCCCCTGGGTGCTGGACGATCTGGGTGCGCCGCATGGAATTCCTGGAGTAACGATGGATCTAGAATGTCGTCACGATTGACCCAGCATCTCTCCTCTGCGCCGAATCCCTCCCAGTCAACGAGGTACTCCAAGTGGCCGGCCCGTCGTCGGGAGTCGAGGATCTCGTGGACTCGGTAGATGTTGTCATCCACTGGATCTGCTGGAGGAGGGGGCACCGCCGTAGCACCAGATCCTGGGGAGGAAGGAGTGAGAGGGTTAGTGTATGGTTTGAGTAACGAGACATGGAAGGTCGGTGCAATACGATAGTGCGCAGGTAGGGATAGCCGGTAGGTGACGGGATTGATCTGCCTCTGTATTGGGAATGGGCCGATATATCTGGGACTCAGCTTACGACAGGGCTGTCGAAGACGGATGTCCCGAGTCGAGAGCCAGACCAATTGCCCTGGAAGATATTGAGGAGCATCGGACCGTCTGACGTTGGCCTGGCTCTGATGTCTTCGAACAGCCCGCTGGAGGTGAATATGTGGTGAGTCCCAGACTCTCTCGCTCGTCTGGAACCAGTGATGGACTGCTGGGACGTCAGATGGCTCTCCGGACCAAGGGAATAGTGGGGGTTGGTAACCGAGTATGCACTGGAATGGAGTGAGTCCGGTGGTGGTTTGACGGAGGGAATTTTGTGCATACTCGGCCCATGGCAGGAAACGACTCCAGCAGTCCTGGTGGTCATGACAGTAGGACCGTAGATACCTCCCGATTTCCAGGATCTTCCGCTCAGTCTGGCCGTTGGACTGGGGGTGATATCCCGAAGTGAGGCTGACCGTCACCCCAAGCAGGTTGAAGCTTTCCACACCCGAGAGATGAATTGCGGTCCGCGATCTGAGACGATATCCTCGGGGATTCCGAAGTTTCTGAATATGTGTTGGAACAAGGCTTCTGCTGTTTCAAAGGCTGTAGGCAAACCCGGTAGAGGAAGCAGTTTGCACGCCTTGGAGAAGCGGTCCACTACTACCAGTATGCAGGTGTGCCCGTCCGATGTGGGAAGGTCGGTGACGAAGTCTACTCCGAGATGGGACCAGGGTCGAGTGGGAATAGGTAGAGGAACCAGTTTGCCTGCAGGGAGGTGGCGAGGAACTTTGGCCATGGCACAGACTGAGCATCCTTTGACGTACCGGGAGATATCTTGGGCCATACCCGGCCACCAATAGCGTTGTTGGACGAGCGAGAGAGTGGCTTGGCTGCCTGGGTGTCCAGAGCACGGAGACGTGTGTACTGAGTCCATGAGAGACAGGCGTAGTCGGGTGGGTACATAAACCCGTCCCTCAGGACCTCCCGGCGGAGCAGGTTCGAGTTGGGTGGCTTCGGCTATGTGGTCATCCATACTCCACTGAAGAGGACTGACAACCACGGTTGGAGGGAGGATGGTTTCGGTGTCTGCAGGAACGACATCTGGCTGGAACTGGCGCGACAGTGCATCCGCTTTCACATTCTTGTGGCTGGGTCGGTAGGTGACGGTGAAGTTGAAGCGCGTGAAGAATAAGGCCCACCGGGCTTGACGTGGATTGAGTCTTCGGGCTTCACGTAGATACTCGAGATTGCGATGATCAGTGATTACCGTGAAAGGATGTTGCGCTCCCTCCAGCCAGTGTCTCCATTCTTCCAGAGCTAGTTTGATCGCCAACAACTCGCGATTGCCGATGTCGTAGTTTTGCTCCGCCGGGGACAGTTTCTTGGAGTAGAAGGCGCATGGATGGAGTTGAGCTGAGTTCCCCTGCCGCTGTGAGAGTACCGCTCCCACCCCGGTGGTGGACGCATCCACTTCGACGACGAAGGGTGAGGCTGGATCGGGCAGTGAGAGGGTTGGAGCGGAACTAAAGGCCGTCTTAAGGGCTTGGAATGATTGAATGGCATGAGTGTTCCAGAGACTTGGCCCCACTTTTGAGGAGGTCGGAGAGTGGTGCGCTGAGGGAACTGAAGTTGTGGATGAATCGGCGATAGAAATTGGCAAACCCCAGGAAACGTTGGAGTTCCTTTCGGGTAGTGGGTTGTGGCCAGTGTAGCACTCCTTCCACCTTCCTCTGGTCCATGGTGATGCTCTGGGGTGAGATAATGTACCCGAGAAACTGGATGGTGCGTTGGTGGAATTCACATTTCTCCAGTTTCAGATAGAGTTGGTAATCTCGGAGCCGTTGGAGTACGGTCTGAACGTGATGAATGTGAGTATCCAGGTCTGGAGAGTAGATGAGGATATCGTCGATGTAAATGATGACAAATTGGTTCAAAAGGTCTCGAAATACTTCGTTCATGAAGCCTTGGAATATGGACGGTGAGTTGGACAATCCGAAGGGCATGACAAGATATTCGTAGTGCCCTGCGGGAGTGATGAAGGCGGTCTTCCATTCGTCTCCCTCCCGCACCCGGATGAGGTTGTAGGCACTACGAAGATCGAGCTTGGTGTAGACAGATGCCCCTCGGAGTTGTTCCAGTGCGGCGGGGACCAGAGGAAGAGGGTAGCGGAACTTGACAGTTGCTTGATTGAGGGTGCGATAATCTATGCAGGGGCGCAAGCCTCTATCCTTCTTGCCCACGAAGAAAAAGCTCGAAGCGGCAGGGGAAGTCGAAGGTCGGATGTATCCTTGTTGTAAAGCTTTGTGAACGTACTCCTCCATGGCCTTCTGCTCCGGGATGGACAGAGGGTAGATCTTACCACGCGGAAGGACCGCCCCAGGCAGCAAATCGATCGCGCAGTCCCATGGCCGGTGTGGAGGTAAAGAGGATGCCTGTTGTTTATCGAAAACATCCTGGAACGCCCGGTATGGAGTGGGGATTTCCGGTAGATCCTCGACAGGGGGACTCTCAATGGTGGTAGATGAGAGCGGTACCTTCTCAACTGGAGTGATGGGGGGACGGATTATCTTGGTACCGGATGGTAGACAGCGATGGAAACAGTCGTTGCCCCACTGTAAAACCTCTCCGGTGGACCACTGGATACGGGGAGAATGGGCTTCCAGCCAGGGGCGTCCCAGGATGATCTCGGCTGTGGATCCCTCCAGCACCAGAAAGGAGATCTCTTCTCGATGGAGCCAGCCAATTTCCAGTCCTAGGTCGGGGCTTCGATGTCCCACCCGACCGCGTCCCAGGGGTTGTCCCAGGATGGTTTGCACCTGGAGGTTTTGAGGTATGGATCGTTGTTTCGTTTGGAGACGATGCAGGGTGGACAGAGAGATGAAGTTACCGGCGGAGCCGGAATCGATCAGCGCCTGAACTGAGAGGGAACGGTTCAGATAAGTGATAGTAGCTGGGGTGTACTTCAACGGAGAAATGTGTAGAGGTAAGTGGACGGTACTCACAGTGGGTCGGGATGGGCGAATGGGACAGGAGGCCAGCAAATGACCCGAAGCCCCGCAGTATAGACATAAACCGCTGGAGATGCGCCGATTGCGCTCAGAGACTGGAAGACGAGTGGTGCCGATGTCCATGGGTTCTGGTGCTGGAGGGCTATGGTCGAGCGCTGGGCGAGGAGGCGGAGGTGCAGGGCAGTCGAGCTGGCAGGCAGTGCGTCGCTGGTCAATGCGGATGGAACGCTGGATGATGCTCTCTATGCCAACCGCGTCATCGTAGATCGCCAACTGGAGGCGGATGTCCGGATTCAGCCCATGGCGGTAGGCGGTTATGAGGGCGGACTCATTCCATCCGAGAGTGGCGGCCAGGGTTCGGAACTTCAGCGCGTACGCGGCCACGGACGATCGTCCTTGCCTCAGACGGAACAGCTGATCTTGCACGGAGATGGTGTGAGCAGACTGAGAGAATACCTCAACGAAGTGGCTGGAGAAGGCGGTAAACGTTCGTGTGACCGGGCCTCGATCCTTCCAGAGGGCGTGAGCCCAACTGAGCGCACGTCCTCTGAGTAGGGAGATGAGGAAGGCCACCTTCGATCGATCCGTGGGGAATGAGTGTGGATTCATCTCCATGTAGAGCTCGCACTGCAAGAGGAATCCGCTGCACTCCTCCTCCTCGCCCGCGTAGGGCGCTGGTTGGGCCATGGGACTGGCAGAGGCAGATGTCGAGGAAATGGTGACGGTGGATGTGGAAAGGGTGGCGGTGCTGGTTCGGGGAAGGGGTGGCGGAGCTGGCTTAGCGGCTGCGCAGGTGCTGGGAGTAGGTTGTAACATCTTGTAGGTCTGGTCTTCTGTCATGGATCAGAAGGACACAGATGGGTGAGAATAACCAGGTTTATTGAGATAGGTGATAGAGTCAATGGCAGGTGAGTAATGCAGATAATGTTCCGGGTAGAAGTAAGCAAAGAGTCTGATGGAGTGTTTCTTATCTTGAGCAGGTCAGGGGAGTAAGATGGGCTGCAGCAGCGGAGCGGAGAGCAGAGGAAGACTGGAACCGGAGCGGAGGATGACGACAGGAGCTTGGAGCGAACAGGTAAGTGGATCTCTCGAACAGTGATAGTAGAGAGGGAGTCTGTAGGTCGCATTACTGACGAGACCAGACAGTGAATGCTTGTGGGAGGTGAGTTTATATAGGAGGGATAATGAGGCGGTGATTGCAGGGAACAGGTGATGATGATTAATACTCTGGAGAATCGGAACGAGTGGGCGGAGTGCAGGTATCTGGTGCTGACACCGATGGATCCGTGACAATAAGTAGCGATATCAGGGACGTGCACAGGGGGGTTGCTCAGGTTGCCCGGGCAACTGCCCATATGCCCTTCTGCACTCAGGTTGCCCTTCCGAGGAAAAAAAAAATCCTACAGTGGATTCAGAATTTCATATAGAATGCGGCATCTTCTGCGGCCTAGATAAAAAATAAAAAAGTCTCAAAGCCTCATTCAATTCCATTCGGGCACCGAAAGTGAAAGTCAGTGTAAGGGAAGGGCAAACTGTTTACATGGCTGCAGCGCTGCACGCGACCATAGACAAGTTCGCGCAACCGGTGCGCAAATGACTTAAGGCGCCGCCTCCATCTCGTGTGTACCGCGCCAATTAATGTGTACAACATCCATGACAAAACGAAGCGAAACTATCCTTCTAGTCGCGAAAAGAGGAAGAAGAAGAAAAGAAAAACATGAGAGTGAATTGCGGGAACAACATCAGGTAAACTTCTGTTCTCTCCTTTCTAAGTTTGATTTCAGCAAATTTTAATGTTTTTCTGTCTTGCTAACCTAGCAGGCAGTGCATCTCTTGCATCACTTTGTGCCTGACAAGAGAGCAAAATACAAATTTATTAGCCTACGTTTGTTTTTGATAAACGACAACGGTGTTTGTTTACTGCAGCTCCGAAAACATAACCGCGTCGCGTGTCGTGCGTTCAAACGCGCGTCACAAAATGAAACTCGCATTTTTCAAGCAAAAATATGTGGAGACCAGACATACTTTACAATACATGCACGTGAATGATGGCACTCCCAATCAAAGTATACATTATAAAGACACTGATTATCTAGTCTCAGTGTAGTTAAAAACTCTAAACAACTGCACTATTTATGCAGAATGCAAAGTTGACAATTTGACATTGATTGACTATTGATTTATAGGCTATATTGAATTTAAAATGTTGATTAGCTGGACATACTGACCAATATGGATGCACATCCCTCAGTAAATAATAACCATAAATCAAGAATTGCTTCAACATGCATTAAAAAAAAAAAAATCATACTGATGCTGAAAATACCCGGACTAGAGAGAAACAAAGTTAATCCTAAAAGCCAAAGCTCAGATAATACTTTATTTTCTTCTTATTTATGTTTACGTTAATTCACTTGTTATCTTAACATTCTATAAAAAATACTCTATTCAATAAATATCGTTTGTTTGAACCTAATTCTTTTCTATATTGTTGTACTTATTCTTTGACTGTTTTGTTTAAAGGAGGTAGGATTGTATTGAAGCATTGAAGAGTCAGGTGTGACTGTGTGGCAATGGCAAATGGTTTACATAGCTCACAGCATCACAGATCAGGTAGAGGGCCCCTTAGCAGAATTTTGCTTAGGGCCCCAGGGGGAGGTCAAGATCGGCACTGGGTTTAGCAGTTGATTCTGTTCCCTACCTGAATTCCTGTTCCCTTTACGCAATCATACTACAAATCATGCGTAGTTGCCCGTAGCCTGCCATCAGAACTGAATAGGAGCAAGAAGCACAACTGAATGTACGGTAAGCCAAAAGGTTACAAAAGGATTGTATTATTACTATTTTTTCACAAAATCTCGTTTTTTTTTTGTTTTTTTTAATTAGAAGCAAGTTTTTTTCATTCAATCCAGATTATTTCTTTTCAAATTAAAAATAAAATAAAATAAATAAGTAATAAAAAAAAAATAATATGTGGAACTCTTGTTATCATGTGTCTCATCTCTGACTTATATTCCTTCATATAGCCCGTGAGGGGGGAAGAGGGGGGGGGGGGGGGGGTGCCCTTTTTTCAGGCCAGAGCAACTGCCCCTCAAAATTCCTGTGCACGTCCCTGAGCGATATCAAAGCAATCCAATTGTTTTTATAAGGAATAGTATTGAGGATAAGTTTACATGATATAAAAATAAAAAGTGCTTGTTTATTAATGAGTGGTAAAGAAGAAAATCAAGGATTAATGAAGCAATTCGACAGAGCTACAGACACAGACCGTACGCGCATGCGCAGTCACACCCAAACCTGTGTAAGTGTAACCTTCCAGATAACACTTCCAGGTTATAATTCCAGATTACGCTTCCGCACACTATTCACGTACTGTGGGTCACACACTCTTCACGTAGGTCACACACTCTTCAAGTAGGCCACACTCTATTCACGTAGGTCACACACTGTTCAAGTTGGTGACACACTATTCACGTCACACCCTCTTCACGTCTCTCCAGTGTGATACAGAAGCAGAGAACAGTGTGTGATCATGTTGTGCAACAGCCTATAATCGCACCCTACCACATTTATAATTTGTTTGTAATTGTAATGTCAATTTGAAATATGGATAATATAATAATGCAGTATTTTCTGCATTACTCTGTTATCTTCATCCAGAACTGATCTCAGGTCAGCTTTAACTTTCTCTGTCAGCTTTACAGAGATCTGAACTCACTTCACTGAGATCTTTTTGCAATCTCAAGTTCATTAAGTGATTCCCCTCTGAGTTCACAGATTCTGTTTAACCCAGGTTAATGGAAGAGTTTGCTAAAAAACTGCTAAAACCAAACTATACTGGTTTAAGCAGGTTTAAGCTGGTCCTCCAGCCTGGCCAGGGGACAGCAGAACTGGTCCGGGCCGGACGGCGGGTTCGCAGTGCTTTACTGCCCTCTAGTGTTTGCTTGAGGGATTGCAAGACACTGGACAGCTGTGATTCAAGGATACGCCTACATAGATTGATCAAATAAATTGTTTATTGTTACAAAAAACATACTTTAATGGACATTGACACTTTGGGGAAAAAACAATCAATTCAGTGTCTTCCGTATTTTAGACCTTCATTAACTCACTACACAGAAAATGTGTTTTATTCACTTCAATTCACATTTATTTGTATAGCGCTTTTCACAATATGGTTTCAAAGCAGCTTTACAGAAAATGCATGTCTACCGTATCAGAGGTGTGTCAAAGTTAGGGATGTCAGAAATGTACATATACAAATCACACAGTTAGCTAATTATGTATTACTGTAATTTAAACAAGCTATCAATTTAAGGCAGAAATGATGAGCTCGATGAAGGAATGAATGTATGTTTGTTAACAAATGATTATGATAGAGAAGTGTGTATCGGTGCGTGTTGATTCAGAGTTTGCCTCATGAAGTCTTCATAAGAAACATAAAGCGTTCTGGCATGGATCATATAATGGATTTTGTTGAAATGAATTATTCATCTCATATGCATTCTTTATCACAAGAAAAAACAGAAAAAAAACATGTTAAACATGAAAGTATTATGCCGTCATTTGGCATCAGAGTTCTTTCAAATTGAGTCAAGAACCTTTTTTCTCCCATGCCTTTTCCTCTCCGTCTCTCTCTCCAGACGCCACGAGACGAGTGTCACACACAGTCAAAGCTTACTCTTCTGCTCACCAAAGCTGCTTTTATTTGATTAAAATAAAAAAAAGAAATGGTGTAAATCATCTGTTTTCTATGTGAATATATATAGTAAAGTGTAATTTATTCCTGTGATCAAAGCTGAATTTATCATTACTCCAGTCTTCAGTGTCACATGATCCTTCACAAATCACTCTAATATGAGGATCTGATGATCAAATCATTCATTATTAATATCAATGTAGAAAACTGTACATTTTTTTGTGTGTACAACATCCTTTAATGAATAGAAAGATGAAAAGAACAGCATTTATTTTAAATATAATATTTTGTAACATTATAAATGTCTTTACTGACGCTTTTGATCAATTTAAGTACTCTTTGATGACTAAAAGTATTTATTTACCCCCCCCCCCCCAAAAAAAAAAAAAAATAAAAATAAAAATATTTACTGACCCCAAACTGTTCACCAGTAGTGTTTAATGTTCCAAAAGCTTCTATTTCAGACAAATCCTGTTATTTTCAACTTTCTATTCATCAAAGAATCCTGACATAAACATGTAAATAATAATGATAATAATCATAAATGTGTGTTGATCATCAGATCCTCATATTAGAGTGATTTTTGAAGGATCATGTGACACTGAAGACTGGAGCAATGATGATAAATTCAGCTTTGATCACAGGAATAAATTACATTTTACTATATATTCACATAGAAAACAGATGATTTACACTGGAGTAATATTTCATTATTTTACTGTGTTTATGATCAAATAAATGTAGCTTTGGTGAGCAGAAGAGACTCTTTATATGATAAGCCTGTGGCTGGTCAGCCTGTTCTCATCCCAAGGCGTCATATGCGACCCTTTTGCCAAAGCTAAGACATCCAACGCACATGGCACCCTTTAGCGTCAATATGAGACACAGTATGAATGGTCCAGAAGGCGCCTCCTAGTGGTCTGACCTTAACCCTACTCCAGACCTAAACCTACCCATAACCGAAGTGTGTTATATTGACGCTAAAGGTTTCATGTGGGTTGGATCTCTCTGCTTTGGCAAAAGGGTCGTATATGACGCCTTGGGATGAGAATGCGTTGGGCTGGTCATGTAACTGTTACTGGTGTCTCACTCTCTCCAGCTGAGGCCCAGTGTGTGTGCGATGAAGGAGAAGACGTGTGTGTCCTCCAGGATGGCTTTAGCAGTGGGCTTGCCGGACCCGTGTCCGCTCCGCGTGTCGACTCGCACCATCAGCGGCCGCGTCTGAGCCGGGCTTCGGCCCACACCGTGCTGCAGAGCGGCTGCGTACTTCAGTGTGTGTAGAGGAACCACGCGGTCATCATGATCCGCTGTCAGCAACAGCATCGCGGGGTACGGGGGCACGGCTCCAGGGGCCTCAGGGAGGTTGTGCAGAGGAGAGTACCTGTGCGGGACACACACACACACACGCCTGTGTTTACTGTTGCTTACACTTTAAGGTTCATTAGTTAAATATGGATGTACATCGAGCCGGTTGGTATCTCAGAATAAACCCGACCGGGTGATCAGGATCAGGTCTCCATCAGCCTGAACACACACACACCTACCTGAAGGGGTTTATTCTGAGATAACAGCCGGCTGGATGTAGATTATCCACTTATTACGCAGATACTGAAGTAAATAATTAAACACGAAATATTGATCTGAGTTGAAATATATTATTATCTCTTTAAACGCAAAGCTTGCGCGGAGAGACAAACGCAAAACTTCCACGCGGAAAAGCCGTTCCAAGCGAGTGTGTAGCGCTGATGTCTTCAGTGACCCGGGTGAGTGTGTGTTTCTGCTGTTATTGGGGACAAATACACCGCTGAATGTGCGATTGACCAATCAGAATCAAGCGTTCCACAGAGCCGTATAATAATAGTTAGCATGAAGTAAGAATTAACAATATTTTCCAGCATTTATAAATCTTAGTTTATTTTAATTTCAACATTTACTAACGTTATTAATATTAAAGGTTGTGTTTGTTAACATTAGTTAAAGAAGCACTGTGAACTAACATGAACAAACAACTGAACAGCTGGATTATTATTAACTAACATTAACAAAGATTAATAAATACTGTAATAAATGTATTGCTCATTGTTAGTTCATACGTTAACTAATTAACCTTAATGTAAAATGTTAGTTTTATTTTACAACTACTTCTTGGTTGTGCAGAGAAACATCAAACTTAGGTTTAGTATCCTGTGTAGCTGCTGTGAAACATCTGTACTGTTAAAGTGCTGTATAGATGGAGACTTGACTATTATTTCTTTATCTTACAACTACTTGTTGGTGTTGAAGAAATGTTATTTTTAAGATGTGTGTCCATCATATGTGAGAATGCCCATCATCACCACCAGAGGGCGCTCCACTCCAGACTACTGTTATTACCTAATGAAACTACATTTCCCACAAGTCTCTGCCTGGACTCGTCATCCCTCATTGCCTTGTTTAAACGCCCTATAACAGCCTGGTTTTCACATTCGTTCCTGCGAAGTCTGTGTGTAACACTCTTGCACGTTTCCCTGTTTCTGGTGTGTGTCCGGGTTTCACCATTCCCGTCTAACTCTCTGGACTTGTTAGTCATTGTTTGGAATGATTTCCCTGTGTTTTCACCACTGCCTGTTATCCAGTTTATGATCTTGGATTTTCCCTTTAAAAACTGCGTTTGGATTCTCAACCTTCATGTCTTGGAGCAGTTCCTGACAATATGACAGTAAAAGAGCAAACAGAAACAAAATACTCTAAAATGGAATTGTATTGGAATGGTAAAAAATGTTGGTACGTGACAGGAGGGCCTTCTTATAGGTTAGGGTTAGGGTTATGTTATTTGCAGTACTTATACAGTTATAGGTTTATGTATAGCATATACAGTATAGGTTTAGTATATATACAGTTCTAGGTTTGTGAGGAGACAGAAGCCGTACTTGATGAGCCACTGAAACTGCTCCGGATCGTCCGCACAGCCGTAGTCGGTGGTCCAGGCGTGACCGATGGTGAATCTGTGAAACTTAAGCATGTCCATGACCCCGACCTCAGCGACGGCACAACCGAAGAGATCGGGCCGCTGGTTCACACACGCGCCTGAACACAAACACACAGGAAAACAAGTCAAGTCACCTCCTTTTATATAGCGCTCAGAAACACGAATCTGTGAAACTCTGACAGCGTGCACATGCGGATTACGTCTTTAGTCTATAGATATGAGTGTTTGAATATGTCTTCACAAATTGACCTCCATGAATTATTTGTCTGGCCTTATAAAAAAACAGATCACTCATTCTTCTCCACTGTATGAAATGGCCAAACACACTCGAGTTTACCAGACACACTGACTCACACACCTGCGCCTTAAATGAGTGGGCTTCACATGTGTGGATTACTCAGATAGAACTGCCCGATTTGACACACCTAACATTTTTAAAGGCCATGAATCTACACTGTGACTAAACATCTGGATCGGTGCACACACACACTAAACTAGCTAACACACTCATGGCAGAGCGGATTGTTCAGATGCTTATTAATTTATTCACCACCACTGTTTTCCAACTGGGGCACCGCCTACACACACGCATCTTGTTCTGATTGTCTCTTCACACACACACTTACTCACTCACTCACTCTCTCTCTCTCTACAGTGAATATGACAGAGATTGAAACAGTATTTGTCCTGCTAAATCTGCTGTGTAATGAGAGTCAAGAGTGAGCAGCTCTGAGTGTCAATGTCATGTTTACTCAACAGAAGAGCTCGCTGTGAGTAAAGACACACACACACACACACACACACACACACACACACACACACACACACACACACACACACACACCATTAGATCCTTATAGCTGCACAGCCATACGTTTCCATTACAGGCCGACTCTGATTTAACCATTTGCGAAGAAGACGAGTGTGTGAGTGTGTGAGCTGTCGAGTGATCACTTCTTCATTCGCTGGAGATTATTGTGTCCAACTTTCTCACTCACCAGCCGTTTTGGCTAATAAACCTTACCAGCCATTCAGAACTTCTACAAGCCAAATATAAGAAAGAAAAAAAGAGAGAAATAAACCATATTAACTAAGTCACAGTTTATTTAAATACACTCATCTAAAGTTCAATTTCTCATTAATGCAATGATCTAATCAATCAATCACATGGTAGTTGCTTCAATGCATTTAAGGGTGTGGTCCTGGTCAAGACAATCTCCTGAACTCCAAACTCAATGACAGAATGGGAAAGGTGATTTAAGCAATTTTGAGCGTGACATGGTTGTTGGTGCCAGACAGGCCGGTCTGAGTATTTCACAATCTGCTCAGTTACTGGGATTTTCACACACAACCATTTCTAGGGTTTACAAAGAATGGTGTGAAAAGGGAAAAACATCCAGTACGCAGCAGTCCTGAGGGCGAAAATGCCTTGTTGATGCTAGAGGTCAGAGGAGAATGGGCCGACTGATTCAAGCTGATAGAAAAGCAACTTTGACTGAACCACTCGTTACAACCGAGGTATGCAGCAAAGCATTTGTGAAGCCACAACACACAAAACCTTGAGTCGGATGGGCTACAACAGCAGAAGACCCCACCGGGTACCACTCACCTCCACTACAAATAGGAAAAAGAGGTGACAATTTGCAAGAGCTCACCAAAATTGGACAGTTGAAAACTGGAAAAATGTTGCCTGGTCTGATGAGTCTCGATTTCTGTTGAGACATTCAGATGGTAGAGTCAGAATTTGGCGTAAACAAAATTAGAACACGGATCCATCATGCCTTGTTACCACTGTGCAGGCTGGTGGTGGTGGTTTAATGGTGTGGGGGATGTTTTCTTGGCACACTTTAGGACCCTTTAGTGCCAATTGGGCATCGTTTAAATGCCACGCCCTACCTGAGCATTGTTTATGACCATGTCCATTCCTTTATGGCCACCATGTCCCCATCCTCTGATGGCTACTTCCAGCAGGATAATACACCATGTCACAAAGCTCCAATCATTTCAAATTGGTTTCTTTAACATGACAATGGATGAGTTCACTGTACTAAAATGGCCCCTACAGTCACCAGATCTCAACCCAATATTGTTAGTCAACCAAAACTGTGTTTTAGTTGCACAGATCAATACAGTACAAAGAACATCAGAAAATGTAGAATGTTGGAAAATAATAATCTCTTTTCTGTCCAAAATGCTTTTTAATCTCCACTGTTGCTTCAATGCAAATGAACACGCGCACCGTTATGTGTTGCATAGTGTGTTTGTGTTCAAGTATTGATAGATACTGAGACGACATGAGCAGATTCTGCGCAATACGCTGCATTTAAAGGGATAGTTCACTTTGAAATTAATTTTTGATATGTTTTAGCTTACCTCAAGGGCATCCAAGATGTAGGTGTCTTTGTTTCCACAGCATTTTCAATTTTGAATTGAAACAATTCAATTTTAGAAATGAGTCGTCGAACTGATCTGAATCAGATGTACAACTGAACCGAACTGAACTGTCTCCAGACGTTACGCCGGAACTGATCTCTCGCGCGTCTACGTCACGCATTGTTTACACAGAGATTTCGGAAGTTTTACCTTTCACTAAACATATTTAAATATATCGAAATCATCTTCCATTGCGATTTCCCGTATATCTAAATATGTTTAGTGAAAGGTAAAACTTCGAAATCTCCTTGTAAACAATGCGTGACGTAGACACGCGAGAGATCACTTCCGGTGTAACGTCTGGAGACAGTTCAGTTCGGTTCAGTTGTACATCTGATTCAGATCAGTTCGACGGCTGTTAACAAGAGGTAAAAACTATATAAATACTGTTCGTTTTCTCACACAAACCGCTCGTTTCTTGTCTTAGGCCATCAATGTGTACTTACATTTACGAGCCATTAAATCATATTTAATTTTGACTTCTCTGTGCATGCTCTTTTGAGGTGGACCCCCTAAAACTGAATTATATGACTGACAGACAACACCGGTTTGACCGAAAAATGTCAAAATTGAAAATGCTGTGGAAACAAAGACACCTACATCTTGGATGCCCTTGAGGTAAGCTAAAACATATCAAAAATTAATTTCAAAGTGAACTATCCCTTTAATGTATCATGACTCTTGAGTTTTTTGTGCTAAATCTGTGCAGATTTGTAAAGTGAGTAAACATTATAAGTAACGCCACACTGGCTTGTGATTCGACCATTTGCTGTGCATTTAGCGTGTTTATTTGTAACCCCGTGTGTGTAAACTGTTTCCTCGGAGCGCTTCCACACACTCACCCACGAGAAGACCGCCGTTGGAGGCTCCGTTGATGGCGATGCGGTCGGCTCGGGTGAAGCCCTCTCGGATCAGGTACTCGGCTGCACACTGAAAGTCGTCGAAACAGTTCTGCTTGTTCCCAAGAGTGCCCGCTAAAATCAGAAGCCTTTCTTTAAAGCCGTCTGGAGTTAAAGCTGAACAGGGGAGCGGGGTACACTGGGCCACTTCTACTAAAGCTCTACTCATGAGATCATATTAGATAAGAATAACTTTACAGTATTTAAAATGTCCCATATAAACTGTGAGTTGAAGTGTGTGTAAATATAATTTCTCAAAAAAAAAAATGGAAATATGTGGACATAAATACATTTTTATTATATTTAAAAATATTTCATGTTTAAATACTAAATCAAAAATACACAATGCAAAAATGATGTTCTTCCTCAGTGTTTCTGTCTTGTTTTCCAGTAAAAACATCTAAACATTCTTAAATCAAGATACATTGGGGAAGAAACTACATGACTAAAGATATTAAGCCTGTTTACTGTAAAAAAAAATCACGAAAATGAAGTGAGTTTGTGCTTAAAACAAGAACTAATATCTGTCAGTGGAGAGAAAGGGAAAACTAGATGATTATTCTGACTCCACTGACAGATATTGTTTTAAGCACAAACTCACTTCATTTTTTTCTTTAAATATGGTAATATAGGTTGTAATTAGATTATATCTTGATAACAAGACAAATATACTGAGGAAGAAGTTTTTGCAGAGTAGTACTTTCTCAAAAATGTCACCAGAAAAGGTTCATGGTATTTGATTGTAGTGGATTTTAAAAATATACAAACAAAATAATTACAGTGAATAAAATATTGATGCAAGTAAAAAGTAATAAGTCTTTAATATTACCACATTTAAATGTTTTAATTAAAAGATGAATATGTTTTTTTTTATTAAATAAATGGTCATATGAAAACAGTCGAGTGTTTAAACTTTTAAGATGCTATAATTATTGTATGTTTAGATGCAGTTCACTACTTCTATTCTTTTTTTAAATAAGTAGTTGTTATTGTAATGTTTAAAACATCAAGCATGAATACTTCATAGTTCTGACATTTTGGTTTCAACAGTCATTTTGTATCTCAATCCTCTAGAGGAACAGATTGTCCGATAAGTGACTCAAAGAGACTCTCCACAAACTCTCTAAGCCGGTATTAAGTTTCACTTTCATGCAGTCGTCAGAAAACGGAGAGTTTCACATCTCTGAGCAACTCAAGATCCTAGTGTTGAACTAATTACAGCTGTAATTTCACTTTTATTTGTTAATTAATTGTTTATATATGATTTATTATTTGTTCATATTCATAAAAAAATGTATGTATTTAATTTATTATTTATATATGTTTATTTGTATTTATTTATTTAATAATGTTTATTTTTAATTTATAAATGTATTTATTTTTTATTATCACATGTTTACTAGACGCTGATACCTTTGTGCCAGGTCTGGCCGTACTCTCCTCCTCCTCGGATGTTCGCTACAGCCAGGATCCCACCCAGGTGTCTTATAAACACCAGGTATGCAGAACTGCACACACATACACAAATATTGTGCTATTTTTGTATATTAGTCTACTTTAGTTAGACACAAACAGAGATCTTCACACTGACTTGTAGTGCGGCTGGATAGAGTTTTCAAATCCTCCGTATCCGTACAGGAACACCGGATGAGATCCGTCTCTCTCGATGCCAGACGCGTGGACCAGGAACATTGGGATCTGTGTGCCATCTTTACTGGGGTAAAATACCTGAAATACACACACACACACACACACATTCAGCTGTGTATTATTACACTACCTCTCAAACGTTCAGAATAATTAGAGAATACCGGTACACACACACACACACACACACACACACACACAAATACATGATATGCCATGATACTTTTTCTTTCGGTACTGGTGGATTTCCGTGGCGGACTCGAGCATGTCTTTGTGTCTGTACACACACACATCTTTACACACACACATTTGTTCACACACATCTGTACACATAAAGAAGAGTCTCGGCTAGTCGGCTTTGAGTGTGAGGATGCTGGAGGAGATTTATAGGCTTTTCTCACAGGTCACAGCACTTGATATAATTAAACTCATCAATTTGATGGCGGATCCAGAAAGGTTCAAATGAAAATCATGTTATTCGAGGACAGACCTGAGTAGTGTGTTATTCGGGGACAGATCTGAGTGGTGTGTTATTTGGGGTCAGACCTGAGTGGTGTGTTACTCGGGGACAGACCTGAGTGGTGTGTTATTCAGGGTCAGACCTGAGTGGTGTGTTATTCAGGGACAGACCTGAGTGGTGTGTTATTCGGAGTCAGACCTGAGTGGTGTGTTATTCGGGGACAGACCTGAGTGGTGTGTTATTCGGGGACAGACCTGAGTGGTGTGTTATTCGGAGTCAGACCTGAGTGGTGTGTTATTCAGGGACAGACCTGAGTGGTGTGTTATTCGGGGTCAGACCTGAGTGGTGTGTTATTCGGAGTCAGACCTGAGTGGTGTGTTATTCGGGGTCAGACCTGAGTGGTGTGTTATTCGGGGACAGACCTGAGTGGTGTGTTATTCGGGGACAGACCTGAGTGGTGTGTTATTCGGGGACAGACCTGAGTGGTGTGGTAATCGCTGGCCTGGATTCCCTTCACCTCCACCTGCCGGAACACTGTGGGCTCGGGGTCGGCCTGACTCAGGTCACAGTGGTAGATTATACCTGAGTGATTACATATAGACAATAAATACACTTTTTTCACTCCGGAAATCCATTTGGACTTACTTCTGTTTTTACTATAGGAATACAATGATATGAACATTTTGGCAGATACTGATAATTCTTTATATTTGAAAGCCTACAAAATAAATCTAAATACTAATATATATATATATATATATATATATATATATATATATATATATATATATATACAGTATATATATATATATATACAATTTTTAAAGAATCTGATTTAAAAAACTAAAGGCTCACCATTAAAATCCATGTGACAAACACACAATGACAATGTTTTTATTATTAAAATTTATAGCCTATATGACAGACTTGAACTGCACATGTTGCATTTAACGGTAATTTTCTTTTTTGAAGTGATTCCAATCATATTTCAAGCAATTAAAACCCATCATGTTGAACAATGCGCATCTGAGGCATCTCAGTTGAAGGAAAAATACATTATTTATAATGTCGGGTCGATAACCGATAACGATAACATTAAAAAGGACCATATACCATATCAGCCATATATCGTGCATCCCTAGTTTTTACTGCTGCAGTAGTTTCTTCCTACTTTGTATGTTTTATATATGTTTTGATTGTTTTACTGCACTCACCAGGTGTAGTGAACGAGGTGAACTTGTAGAAGAAGTCAGCGTGTTTCTTCTTGCAGCTCAGACCGGTTACAGTTCCCACTTCTAATGGCAGGTCTCGGATCAGTTTCCCCGACTGAAGTTCATACAGCTGTAGGATGTCCTTCACGTCATGCACATAATTCACCAGCAGGAAGCGCTGGTGCACACACTCCACAAACCCTGCGCACCCGATACACAAACACACACACACTGTAGTTCTGCATCTCTTTTGATTTTATTGGAAATGAGTTAATGATAGTGTGGGTGAAGTGGAAGTGTGTATGTGTGTGTGTGTGTGTGTGTGTGCGTATAGGTGTGTGTGTGTGTTTGTCTGTGTGTTTGTCTTAATTCTATACAATTTATTAATTTTGGCCAGAATAATTCTTAAAAACAATGTTTACTGTTTAATTAATTTGTGAATTGTATTTTTTCCATAGTTTACCCCAAAAATGTAAACTCTGTCAGTAGGCTAATTACTCTCCCTCATGTTGTTCAACCCCGTAAGACTTTCGTTCATCTTCGGAACACAAATGAAGATATTTTTGTGTGCAAAAAAAATAAAATGACAATGACTTTATTCAACTTTTCATGTTCTTCTCTGTGGGCCTCGAGTGAGTTCTCGTAGTGTAACAGCGCAGCGCTTCTGGGTTGTACGTTACTAACATTAATAGATAAGATTAATAAATACTGTAACAAATGTATTGCTCGCTGTTAGTGTTAACCAATGAACCATATTGTAAAGTGTTACTGAATGTTTGATAAGCAGCTGGCTAACATCAACCTCATATTTCGACTACCTTTATGCTTTTTTTCTGCTTCTTTCTCTTACCCAGGACGTCCTTCTCGTGCTGGGGAATGAGTGTGTTCCAGTGCTTCTGCTCTGGTTTCTGCAGGTCTATGGTAATGAGACGGTAACGAGGAGCCTCCAGGTTGGTGCGTAGAGTGAAGACAGTGCCCTCGTTGGTGATGTACGTGTACTGTGCTTCAAATGTGTCCACTAACTTCACCCACGGCAGCAAACCTTCAATAACAGCGTTATATTTTATAAATATACTGTATATTGGTGTGAGTGTGTGTATACACATACATGCATACCGGTACACACATACATACAAACATACATACATACATGCATAAATAAATACATATGCATGCATGCATGCATAAATACATTACATATAGTACATACATACAGCACATAACATACATACATGCATAAATACATTACATACATACATACATACAGTACATAACATACATGCATACAAACATGCATAAATACCTACATACACGCACACATACAAAACTGGCAAATCGCCAAAAAGAAAAGAAAAGGAAAAGATTTTCCACATCATACATGTATCACACACCACTGTGAATGTTTGGTAACACTTTACAAAAAGGTGGGGTCAAAAACTATTTAGTCAGCCATTGTGCAAGATCTCTTACTTAGAATGATGAGAGAGGTCTGCAATTTTCATCATAGGTACACTTCAACTATGAGAGACAAAATGAAAAAAAAATCCAGGAAATCACATTGTAGGATTTTTAAAGAATTTATTTGTAAATTATGGTGGAAAATAAGTATTTGGTCAATAACAAAAGTTCAACTCAATACTTTGTAACATAACCTTTGTTGGCAATGACAAGGTCAAACGTTTCCTGTAAGTCTTCACCAGGTTTGCACAAACTGTAGCTGGTATTCTGGCCCATTCCTCCATGCAGATCTCCTCTAGAGCAGTGATGTTTCGGGGCTGTCGCTGGGAAACACGAACTTTCAACTCCCTCCACAAATTTTCTATGGGGTTGAGGTCTGGAGACTGGCTAGGCCACTCCAGGACCTTGAAATGCTTTTTACGGAGCCACTCCTTCGTTGCCCGGGCGGTGTGTTTGGGATCATTGTCATGCTTGAAGATCCAGCAACGTTTCATCTTCAAGGCTCTCACTGATGGAAGGAGGTCTTGGCTTAAAATCGTAGATACATGGCCCATTCATTCTTCCCTGAACACGGATCCCTTTGCAGAAAAACAGCCCCAAAGCATGATGTTCCCTCCCCCATGCTTCACAGTAGGTATGGTGTTCTTGGAACGCAACTCTGCATTCTATCCAAAAGAACAATCTGGATAAGACCTTCTTAAGCAACTATAGACCGATCTCAAATCTTCCTTTCTTTGGCAAGATCATTGAAAAGGTTGTCTTCAATCAGCTGAATAAATTCTTAAGCTCAAATGGATACTTTGACAATTTTCAATCTGGTTTCCGATCACATCACAGCACAGAGACAGCGCTCATAAAGATAATAAACGATATTCGCTTAAATACTGATGCAGGCAAATTATCCGTGTTGGTACTACTCGACCTCAGTACTGCATTTGACACTGTCGATCACAACATACTTCTTGACAGGCTGGAAAACTGGATGGGGCTTTCTGGGATAGTCCACAGGTCATACTTAGAAGGGAGAGGTTATTATGTGAGTATAGAAGAATCTGAGTGGACATCCATGACTTGTGGAGTCCCTCAGGGCTTGATTCTTGCGCCACTCCTATTAAACCTGTATATGCTCCCAATTAGCCAAATAATGAGAAAGAACCAAATCGCTTACCACAGCTATGCAGACGATACACAGCTCTACTTAGCCCTATCGGCCTAACGACTACAGCCCCATTGACTCCCTGTGCAAATGCATTGATGTAGTAAACAGTTTGTGTCAAAAATTTCTGCAGTTAAACAAAGACAAAACTGAAGTCATTGCGTTTGGAAACAAAAATGAAGTTCTCAAGGTGAATGCATACATTGATGCTAGGGGTCTAATAACTAAAAATCAAGTCAGGAATCTTGGTGTGTCTCTAGAGTCAGACCTTAGTTTCAATAGTCATGTCAAAGCAATAACTAAGTCAGCATACTATCATCTGAAAAATATTTCAAGAATAAGATGCTTTGTTTCCAGTCAAGACTTAGAGAAACTTGTGCATGCTTTCATCACCAGCAGGGTGGATTACTGTAATGGCCTCCTCACTGGCCTTCCTAAAAAGTCAAGTCAAGTCAAGTCACATTTATTTATATAGCGCTTTTCACAATACAGATTGTATCAAAGCAGCTTCACAGTGATAACATGAAAGTAGTACAACACAGATCGATAATATTGTTAAATATTAAATAATCCTAAATAATCCCGACTAAGCAAGCCAAGCAAGCCAAAAGCAAGGCGACAGTGGCAAGGAACCAAAACTCCATCAGATTGGATGGAGAAAAAACCTTGGGAGAACCCAGGCTCAGTCGGGGCCAGTTCTCCTCTGGCTTACATTCATATTGTTTATTTATTACTATTAAATATAAATATTGTTTATGTCTAAAACAGCCCCATAACATATCGCAGGCGTTGAGACGTCTCTTCACAGGCGTTGGTCTTCTCATCACAGGCGGTGGGGCATCCGAAACCCCCGTGAGATGCTGGATACAAGGCTGGACCTGACGAACGCCATTTTTCTCGGGACAAGCGTCCCGAGATAACAGCAGAAAGGCAGATGGGAAATAATTAGCATAGCTGATGTTCATAATTAGCATAGCTGATGTTCATAATAATTTCCATTGTACGGGTGTCGGTTTTAGAAAACCACTATCTCACGAACTCTCCGCAACCCAAACTCTCCGCAATGCAACTCAGCCATACGGACCGACCCGTTTGTCTAAAAGGCTATCGAGCCCCACTGGTGCGTTAAGCAATTTCAGTGGCAAACGGTTCCGTATGGCATAAAAGAGGACTGAAAGGTAGGCATTATGTGAATGCTTGACTGAAGAGATGCGTCTTTAGTCTAGTTTTAAACTGTGTCAGCGAGTCAGAGCCCCGGACCGTATCGGGAAGGCTATTCCAGAGTTTTGGAGCTAGATGCGAGAACGCCCTCCCTCCTTTACTGGACTTAGATATCCTAGGAATGACCAGAAGCCTTGAATTTAGTGATCTTAAGGAACGCGGTGGATTGTAGGGCGAGAGAAGGTCTGTTAAGTACATAGGAGCTAAACCATTTAGGGCTTTATAGGTCAGTAGTAGTACTTTGTAGTTGATACGGAACTTAATAGGTAACCAGTGCAGAGATGATAAAATCGGTGTTATATGATCATATTTTCTTGACCTAGTAAGAACTCTAGCAGCTGCATTTTGGACTAACTGTAGCTTGTTTATTGAGGATGCAGGACAACCGGCTAATAAAGCATTGCAGTAATCTAGTCTCGAGGTCATGAATGCATGAACTAACTTTTCTGCATCAGAGAGAGATAGCATGTTACGTAGCTTAGCAATGTTTCTAAGGTGGAAAAAGGCTGTCCTTGTAACATATGAAACATGATTTTCGAAAGATAAGTTGGGGTCTAGTATAACACCCAGGTCTTTTACTGTAGTGGATAAAGTAACAGGACATCCGTCTATATTAAGGTTTTGTTGTAAGAGATTTTGTGAGTGTTTTTTTGGACCAATAAGTAATACCTCCGTTTTATCTGAATTTAATAGCAGGAAGTTACGCGTCATCCAGCATTTTATATCTTTGAGACACTCTGTCAATTTAGAGGAGTTAGTGTTTTCGTCTGGTCGTGATGAAATATATAATTGAGTGTCGTCAGCATAACAGTGGAAATTAATTCCATGTTTTCTTATAATATTACCAAGTGGCAGCATATATATTGAGAATAGCAGAGGGCCTAAAACTGATCCTTGCGGTACTCCATAGTCTACTGACGTTATCTTTGATTTTTCCCCGTTTAAACAGACAAAATGATAACGGTCCGATAAATACGATCTGAACCAGCTTAATGCCTGTCCTTGAACACCAGTGTAGTTTTGTAGTCGATCCAAGAGTATTTTATGATCTATAGTGTCGAACGCAGCGCTGAGATCAAGTAGGACTAGTATTGAGATACAGCCTTTGTCAGAAGCTAAAAGTAAATCATTTGTAATTTTAACTAGCGCAGTTTCAGTGCTATGATGCGGTCTGAATCCTGACTGGAATTTTTCATAGATATTATTTTCTTGCAAAAAAGAGCATAGTTGAGCGGACACAACTTTTTCTAATATTTTGGACATAAATGGAAGATTTGAAATGGGTCTGTAATTCGCTAACTTTTTTGGGTCTAATTGTGGTTTCGTAATGAGAGGTTTTATTACTGCCTGCTTGAATATTTTTGGAACATGACCTAGAGATAGAGACGAGTTAATAATATTGAGGATAGGCTCTTCCACTACAGGTAATAGTTCTTTTAGTAGTTTAGTGGGTATTGGATCCAATAAACAAGTTGTTGGTTTAGATGCAATGATAAGTTTATTTAGCTCCTCCTGTCCTATCGTTGTAAAGCGGTGTAATTGTTCTAGAGGGGCCATAAGTGCGGCTGAATCATAAGACACCATAGAGGATTGTACATTTATAATTGTGTTTCGGATGCTTTCTATTTTCTCGTTGAAGTAATTCATAAAGTCATTACTGCTTAACTGTAACGGTATATTTTGCTCTGGTGATGTCTGTTTGTTTGTTAGTCTAGCCACGGTGTTAAATAAAAACCTTGGGTTATTTTGGTTATTTTCGATTAGTTTGCGGAGATGTTCAGCCCTGGCTGTTTTTAGAGCCTTTTTATAACATGACATACTGTCTTTCCACGCGATTCTAAAGACCTCTAAGTTAGTTTGTTTCCATTTACGCTCTAACTTACGGGTTTCTCTCTTGATAGCGTGCGTATCACTGTTGTACCAGGGTGCTTTAGTTTTCTCTCTAACCTTTTTTAATCTAATTGGTGCAACAATATCTAATGTACTAGAGAGAATGGTGCTCAAACTGCTAGTCATTTCCTCTAATTCATCTGTTTGTTTGGGTTCACTTAGCAATTTAGATAGATCAGGTAAGGTATTTGAGAATCTATCTATAGTGGTTGGAAGGATTGTTCTGCCTGGTCTGTAACGTGGTGCAACATGACATATTTCAGCAGTGCGTATTATGCAAGTCACCATGTAATGATCAGTGATGTCATCGCTTTGCGGTATAATATCTATGTCAGTTGGATCGGTTCCGTACGATATAATTAAATCTAGTGTATGATTTAGACGATGAGTGGGGCCACTGACGTTTTGTTTGACCCCAAAGGAGTTTAATAAGTCTGTAAACGCAGCACCTAAAGCATCATTTGTATTATCTACGTGAATGTTAAAATCTCCAACAATTACTGCTTTATCGACATTCACCAATAGATCTGAGAGAAAGTCTGCAAACTCTTTTAGGAAATCTGCATATGGCCCTGGAGGTCTATATACAGTAGCCAAGGCTAGAGATAATATGGATTTCCTTCTTACATCTAAGAGCGTAACATTTAGCACAAGTACTTCAAATGAATTAAACCTGTGACCTGTTTTCTGAATAACATTAAAAATATCTTTATAAATTGTTGCAACACCGCCGCCACGACCGATCAGACGGGGCTCATGTTTATAACAGTATCCTGGCGGAGTAGATTCATTTAGACCGAAATATTCATTTGGTTTAAGCCAGGTTTCAGTAAGGCACAGAACATCGAAATTATTATCTGTGACCATTTCATTTACAATAACCGCCTTAGGTGTGAGCGATCTAATGTTTAGAAGACCTAACTTTAGAGATTGTTTTTGTTCACTGATATTTAGATTTTCTGGTTTAATTAGAATAAGATTTTTGCTAGATCCTGCACTACATTTATTGTTTGGTTTCACTAAACGAGGAATAGACACGGTTTCTATATAATGTTCCACACTGTGCAAATTAGTTAAGTTTGGGCAACAAAGGGTGTGTTTTGGACTTTGACTTAGTCATCTGGTCTGTAACATCTTGGAGATGTTGTCCGACAGAACAGCCGCTCCGATTCTGCTGGGGTGGAGACCATCTGAACTATACAACCTGGGTCTCTCCCAAAACAGATTCCAATTATTTACAAAGAGCAGTTTCTGGTCATTACACAGTGACGTTAACCATTCATTTAATGCAAATAATCTACTGAACCTTTCCTGTCCTTGTCGGTACGTGGGGAGTGGTCCAGACACGATGATCGTTGCTTCAGGAGCTGTGCTGCGTACCGAGTCGATCAGGGACATGTAGTCCTTCTTCAGTATCTCAGTCTGCCGCAGCCTGATATCGTTCGCTCCCGCGTGCAGCACAACAGCTCCGACGCGCTTATCGTTCAGGATCTCGGGAACCTGTGCAACGACATCAAGAACACGAGCACCAGGAAAGCAGTGAGTCCACACCTTACCTTTATCCGAGGTAGCGTGGACATGACGGATCATGGACGTGCCGATGATCACGGCGTCGTCGCGTTCCGGCTCGCGAAGAGGGGAGAAGCGGTTCCGAGTGGAGATCTCGAAGACCGGGAGGGGCGGAGAGGCAGCTCTGGTCCTGGCTCGAGTCTTCCGCTGTGTGATCCATGGTCCATGGTGTTGTGTCGGTGCCGGGGTGAATGAAGCCAGAGATGATCGCGTCCTTCTGGGCAGATGAACACACGGAGTCGAGGAAGTCGGGTTCAAAGAGTTAATATTACTAACCACTGATTTTTGAGCGTCGGCGCGTGATGCTTCAAGCGTTGAGCGCCGATCCAACAGCTCGGCTTTCTTCACCAGCAGACCACGGATCTGTTTCTCGACGTATTCCAGCTCCTGCTTCACCGAGAAGAGCTCGAATGTGTCTTCACCTGCACTCAAAGGTAAGGTTAGACACGCATCTGATTCGTTCGCCATTATAACGGATGAACAGTAAATTAGTAGTGATACTACAAATATCACTACTAATTTAGGACAAAATGCCGGATATAACCAGTATCCTTAGTGAAACGGGTGTGTAAGGAGACGGCCGATAGGCGAGAGGCCACGCGTGAAATGCTAGCGGGCTAAAGGCTAGTCTAAAGGCTACAAAAAGACCATAAGACAGTTGCAGCTCAGCTGCTGCCAGGATTCTGAGCAGGACAAGAAAATATGAACACACCACACCAATCCTCAGGTCTTTACACTGGCTGCCAGTTACATTTAGGATTGATTTTAAAGTATTATTACTGGTATATAAATCATTTAATGGGTTAGGACCTCAATATATTGCAGATATGCTCACTGAATATAAACCTAACAGATCACTTAGATCATTAGGATCACATCAGCTAGAAATACCGAGGGTTCGATCTAAGCACGGAGAGTCTGCTTTTAGCTATTATGCCAGCCGCGGCTGGAACCAGCTTCCAGAAGAGATCAGGTGTACTCCTACAGATTCAAATCCAGACTCAAAACACATCTGTTTAGCTGTGCATTTACTGAATGAGCACTGTGCCACCGTTTGTCCGACTGTTATTGTACCTCATTTTATTTTTGATTCTAAATTGTTTTAATTTTTTACTGTATTTTATTTTTATCATTATTATTTTTATCCTAAACTGTTTTAATTGTTCTGATTTCTTTTGATTATTTTAATTTCTTCTATGTAAAGCACTTTGAATTGCCATTGTGTATGAAATGTGCTATATAAATAAACTTGCCTTGCCTTGCCTTCTTCCTCCAAACACGAGGAGTTGAGTGTTTACCGAAAAGTTCTATTTTGACCACATGATATTCTCCCAATCCTCTTCTGGATCATCCATATGCTCTCTGGCAAACTTCAGGCGGGCCTGGACATGTACTGGCTTAAGAAGGGGGACACGCCTGGCACTACAGGATTTGAGTTCCTCTCGGTGTAGTGTGTTACTTATGGTAGCCTTTGTTACTTTGGTTCCAGCTCTTTGCAGGTCCCTTCGTGTAGTTCTGGGATTATTGCTCACCGTTCTCATGATCATTTTGACCCCATGGGATGATATCTTGCGTGGAGCCCCAGATCAAGGGAGATTATCAGTGGTCTTGTATGTCTTCTATTTTCTTACAGTTGCTCCCACAGTTGATTTTTTCACACCAAGTTGCTTGCCTAGTGTAGACTCACTCTTCCCAGCCTGGTGCAGGTCTACAATTTTCTTCCTGGTGTCCTTCGACAGCTCTTTGGTCTTGGCCATGGTTGAGTTTGGAGTGTGACTGTTTGAGGCTGTGGACAGGTGTCTTTTATACAGATAACGGGTTCAAACAGGTGCCCATAATACAGCTAACTAGTAGAGGACAGAAGAGCTTCTTAAAGAAGAAGTTACAGGCCTGTGAGAGCCAGAAATCTTGCTGGTTTGTAGGTGACCAAATACTTACTTTCCACCATAATTTACAAATAAATTCTTTAAAGGGGTCATGAACTAGCTTTTTAAATTTTATTATATTGTTGTCTGAGGTCAACTTATAACGTTCGCTTGGTTTTTGCATTCAGAAACATCAAAATGAACAAGTAATAGGCTATTTTGTACCCAGGTTGTGAGCTTACCTAAAAAACAGTCGGTTTTTATGGGCGTGTCGCACTGAAGACTTGGAAGTAAACACCCACTGCTGTGAGTGGATAACAGTTTTGCATATTATAATGAGTTTAACTCAACCGTCGGTGCACATGGGGGAAAACGTCCAATGTAAAATGGCAACCGGATTCGCCCATACATGTTAGACCCAGAGTCCATGTGTTGCACAATTCCTGTCAGATCCAATAAAGACGGCACAGCACCGTTCTTTACTCTTAATCGGTCTGCAAATCCAGTCTTGTTTACAAGACAATCCTCAGTGAAATGAAGCGAACAGACGACAATGTTTTACCTTCATCAGCTGGAACGTCATTAAAAATAAAGTTTATCCATGCAGTCCTATTGGAATCCACAGGAAGCTTATGCAGCGACTGTCTTGCACAACCAGGCACTGCACAATATTCTGTATTGCTCGGTAGCTCGATCCAGTTTGTCATCACGAGGTAAGCATGTACATGTATGTTACTTAGCTATGTGTGTAATGCGCGAATCAGTAGGCGGGGCTAAACCTGCCGTGTTGAAGCAGGCGTTGATCATCTTCTGTGGGGGTGGTGTTTTATCCTCTTTGTCGTCATAGTTTCGAGCCGTTTTCAGAGGCTGGTGTCAATAAAAGCTTTTATTGGACTAACAAGGACGTTTTCAGTTCTGAAACTTACAGGATATTCTTATAATATGATGACCTCTTAGATGTCAAAAGCTCAAGGAAAATTTGATTTCTCAGTTCATCACCCCTTTAAAAATCCTACAATGTGATTTCCTGGATTTTTTTTTCTCATTTTGTCTCTCATAGTTGAAGTGTACATATGATGAAAATTACAGAACTTGCACAATCAGAGGTTGACTAAATACTTTTGGCCCCACTGTACATGCATAAATACATTTAATACAGTACATGCATACATGGCAAGGAAGCATTGTGTCATAAATGAAAGATTTTTTTTCAATTGCAAGAAAAGAGCTTTTCTCTGCTCCGAGTAATCGCCCACACTGACCTGTGGCCCGTATTCTGACCTGTGATCCCAGTTTTCTGACCTGTGACCCCAGTATTCTGACCTGTGACCCCAGTGTTCTGACCTGTGATCCCAGTACTCTGACCTGTAATCCCAGTATTCTGACCTGTTACCCCAGTATTCTGACCTGTGATCCCAGTATTGACAAAATATTTACTGTTTAATTAATAGTGAATTGTATTTTTTCCAGAGCACTAACAGGAACATGTTATTAGATTTGTTTGTACTGAGGAATAGAGAGTAATAGACTAGTTGCTGTCAAACATCAGCTGCTTATAAAAGCTGTTAAAAAAGTCATTATTTTAAAGTATTCTGACCTGTGATCCCGTTGGGAAGCT
This sequence comes from Cyprinella venusta, assembly GCA_038021265.1. NCBI lineage: Eukaryota > Metazoa > Chordata > Actinopteri > Cypriniformes > Leuciscidae > Cyprinella > Cyprinella venusta. Next base: position 15,895,760 of record CM075878.1, read on the forward strand.
TGTTGAGGTCACAGTACCACAGACGGTTGACCGGCTCACAGCCTTCAGTGATGGACAGCACTGCAAACCGGCCATCATCAGAGACCTTAACAGCAGCAACAGGAGAAAAGAGATCCACACCAAACAAGAGAACAGGTCATTTAGAGTTCATTTCTTCAAATGCTGTGTTACGTGAAACATGGGAACAAGTCGCATCATGTTATCTTCCTGAATAGGGGGTTTTGTGCAATTAGTGGTCCACTAACGGTAAGGCTACTGTGCCATTTTGGGTTCTCAGGAAATTCTGCCACCAGGATGTCTTCTGATTGGCTCGTGCCGATGACGTGGTAGTACAGTTTCTGGTTTAGGTTTGTTGTGGTTTCAGTGCCTAGGATGGAAATAACATAAGCAAATCACAGTCAACATTAAGGGCTGTTTTTAATTGCATATTGAAAAACAAAGTGTCTGGATTGTGAAAGCTGGGTGATGCATATACTATACCACACTGGAACCAGACCGGTGTTTATGTCTTGTTTTGCAGTACAAATATACCTGAACATTCTTAAATCAAGAAAAAAGCAAAATGACACAAGATAATACAAAAAAATGAAGTGAGATTTTGCTTAATACAAGAAAAAATCTCTGCTGACAAGGTAACAATCTTGTTTCCCCTTTGAATTAAGATTATTATTCTGACTCCACTGACAGATATTTGATCTTGTAAGCACAAACTCACTTCATTTTCATGATCTTCTTTCAGAAAACAAGACTTAATATCTTCAGTCATGTTGCTTCTCCAGTAAATGTATCCTGATTTAAGAATGTTCAGAATATTTGTGCTGGAAAACAAGACAGAAACAATGAGGAAGACATTCATATCTTTGCAGTGTATAGAGTTAAACAAAAATTATTCAGACAGCAGATATAATTTTTATATATTTTTTCTAGTGTGTGCAGGACACTATAGTTCATGAATGTAAGCAAGTGACAAAACCAGTGAGTTGTCATGTTTTATTACCATTTTCTAAACTATAGCAGATAAACAGGGAAAATGTTAGAAATGTTAAAGGTTCCTGAGTGAATACATTTTCAGACTGGAACAGGTTCTGCGCAAACTTTAAAAACCTGAATCTGTGAAAAAGCTGATGGTGTGAACATGCGTATTACATGTTTACTCTATAGGTAGGCGTGATTGAATATATATGTGTGCAGGCTTATAGTTTTGTTTTTGTTTTTTTGTTTTTTTACAAATTGACCTCAACATATTACTTTTCTAGCCTTAAAAAACTCATTTTTTACGCTTCTGCGTATCCATGTGAACTGGAATCATTTTGATAAGGTTTTATCTGTACAGAGGTGAAGGGAAGGAGGCATTCACAGGTGAGAGACACACCGCATCTGGACTGGACTATCCCTTTAAAGAGCAACATGCAGGTTGAATTTATTTCTGAATTAATAGTTTAAATTTTCTGCAGAGGTCTTTTAAAACCACATATGTAGAAATTATTAATGAAATCTCATTTGATGTAGAGATTATGACGAAAATGCACTAGGCTCTGGAATACGTCTTTCCCGCTAGCAACATGCCATATGACGTAGGCTGAGGCAAATAAAAGAGATTGCAGTCCGCTTTCTCATTGTTGGGTGTTGATGTAGTTAGAGCAGTAGTGAGAGACAGAGAGTTTTAGAGAAGCCATAATGGTAAATTCTTGTGTTTGTACTGGTTGCACGAAGCAGCCTGTCAGGACATGGTGTCCATCATTTTCCTTCTAGGAAAAACAAGGCTTTTCAGTCTTGGGTGCGTTTTGTGCAGGTGAAGAGAGCAGACTTCACTGCCGCGTCTGTTACCACCATAGGTTACCACACACTCGGTCGTTTGTGGCACACATAAGGGATGGGCATAAATACATGGAAATGTATTTAAATACAAATACAACATTTTGAGTGGAAAAATGTATTTAAATACAAATACAAAATACTGTGTGGAAAAAATGTATTTAAATTCAAATACAGTATTTTGTATTTTGAAAATACAGAAAGTACATGTGAAATTGGCGATTCAGTGCAGGCATCCCTATTTGTAACGGTCACCAGGTGGAGTGCCCCTGAGAGTCACCAGAGGGCACTCCACACCAGATGTTCATGTTTCACTCACAACTACATTTCCCAGAACTCACTGCCCGGACTCATCAGCACTCATCTCATTCACGGGGTTCTCATTGTCTTGTTCAGTTCACACTAAATACCTTGTGTTCTCATTCACTCATTGCGAAGTCTTGTTGTACTGTGTGTCTGCATTTCTGAGCGGTGTCCCGTCTTTGTTTTCTGTTTTTGACTTTGAATTGTTCTTGGACTCTGATTATTGCTGCCTGCCCTGACCTCTGCCTGTTTCTTGGATTCCCATTGTGTATTCTCCATTGTCCTGTCTGCTGATTCTGCATTTGGATCTTCAACTCTATGTCTCGGAGCAGTTCATAACACTATTAGGCTGAAATCTATCTGGGCCTATTCTGAATGCCAACAATTATTTATAGGTGTGCAACTACTTAGAAACTTTTGTTTTCATTTTAGATACCTCTTCCTTTCCCCAGCCCTGGGAAATACAAAACTACAAAAAAAAAAATTATTTCAAACATCTTTTATTATCTTTATCACCATCATTACCTCGCACTCAGTAACAAGAACTCAATAACACAAAGTCAATATTTTAAATAACTGATGGTGTACTCCTCCAGGTGGTGTACCTATGTGTTGCAGACATCCATCTATTTGATACCCTTTATCACCACCAGCTTTTCAAAAAGTTTGGGTTTAAGGCGTCGTCTGTGTGGCCTATTGATTAAACCCGCAAAGGAAAAAAAGCGCTCTACAGGAGCTGAAGTGGAATCTGGTTCAAGATGTCCAAATCCTTCCTCTGATCTTCTAGGATTCTGGCTTGAAGTATTTTGAGTATTTTGAAAATACAAAAATACTCATCTTAAATGTATTTAAATACAAATTACATTTGATTTTTTCCAAAGGCTTTAAAATACAAAATAGTATTTTGTATTTCAAATACGTATTTTAAATACATGTATCTGAAATACTGCCCATCCCTGCACACATTTCACTCCCTTTAAATGGTATCAGTTGAAAAGCAAGCCGAGCCGTGCCAAGCCGAATCATACCACGCAGTGGAAACGCGAAGCGAGCCGAACCGTACCGACCGAGCCATGCAGTGGAAAAGCGCCATTAGACTGTTGCTATTGTAGCTTAGGTGTTGTCATTGTTTATTTGTTGTTATGGCATGGTTATTAGTCAATGTAGATAGTGCTAACCAGCTTGGATGGACTGCATAATCACTGTCAGCGTAGAATATGAGAAGACAAAATGTTGCTGGTTTAAATTAAGACAATCTAAATGGATGTTTAATCAAAAACAAAGTCGAACGTATGTTTGCTAAAGCCCTGACTTCTATCTCAAATAGGAGGCTAATAATTATAGGCCTGTGGGCCATCATAGGCATGTTCGCCAACAGAACTCGGTTTCTTCAATCGCGTCCATTGTAACCTGAGCTTGAACTTGAACAGACTCCCTCGCCGATTGTCACTTCTGGTTAGTGCTTCATATGCGCGAAAGTTATTTTATCACATTTTTTTCTCAAAATATTGTTAATGGCTAAATATTTTTTACTCCAGTTCAGAAAATCTAGTTGTTTTATCATCAACATACACCATGCTTTAGGGGTGTAGGGGTGTCCAACCTGCATGTTGCTCTTTAAGCTTGTTGTATATATTGCCTGATCGTAGTTTCGTACCGTCAGCTTTGCCGTCCTGTCGAGGGTAGCAGTTGTAGAAGATTCCCTTGGCGTCGTGTGTCCAGGCCAGGCAACTGAACTTCACTCTCTCCAGAACATCAGGCAGATCGACCTGGTCATCGGCCCTCATGAACCGGATCGTCACCCAGTCCGAGCCGGCGCTGCTCAGACCGTACGCAAAATACTCACATTCCTCGGACAGGCGACCCACTGCGCACACAAAACCCGAGAGAACACATGCAATGAGCAACAAGCTCAGATCAAATCCAGATTTGATCATTTAAGTCAAGTCAAGTCAAAAGTCACAAGTCTCATCAAGCCTTAAGTCTCGTCAAGTCAAAAGTCTCAAGTCTCATTAAGTCTTAAGTCTCGTCAAGTCTTAAGTCTCGTCAAGTCAAAAGTCTCAAGTCAAGTCAAAAGCCTCAAGTCAAGTCTTAAAGGAGCTGTATGTAAGATTGTGGCCAAAACTGGTACTGCAATCAGTTTCAAATTTCTGTAGAGCGGTGTATCCCCTCCCCCTCCCCCCTGACCCCAGGTTGCCAGATATGCTGCAGGATCCAACTTTTTTTACCCCACACGTTTGTAGCTGCAGCTGTGGTAACTAGAGCAGAGCTGGCAACCCGAATGCTGCAACACTAATGACTTTGTGATTGGTAGATCGGTGGAGGGTGGAGCATCAGACCAAAACACAACATGACAGTTGAGGGCTGCAACAACACTTTTTAAATGACAATATCCTGGCCGGACTACTGTTGTCAGTGATAAAAGTATTTGAAATGAACATGATTTCTTAATGTCTAGTGACACATCAGGGTCATTTTATGATTATTTGAAATAAATTTCTTACATACAGCTCCTTTAAGTCTCGTCAAGTCAAAAGTCTCAAGACTCATCAAGTCTTAAGTCTCGTCAAGTCAAAAGTCTCAAATCTCGTCAAGCCTCAAGTCTCATCAAGTCAAGTCTTATTTATAGAGCACAAGTTTAACACAACGATATTGATCCAAAATGCTTTACAATACAATTAAATAAATCAATAAAAATAAAATAAAGAGACAAGGAGTAGAAAAAAAAGCAACATTTAAAAGCAAAATTGTTCAACAAGCTCAGATCAAACCTAGACCATGTGACCCTGGATCACACCAGTCTTGAGTCGCACGGGTGTGTCTGTGACAACAGCCAACAATTGTAGGGTCAACTCTTTTATGCAAAAAAAAATAAAAAATAGGATATTAAGTAAAGCTCATGTTCCATGAAGATATAATGTAAATTTCCTACTATAAATATATAAATATAAATATATAAGTAAATATAATACATTTAGTTTTGTGAGTGGATGCCGCACAATCGCGAATGCACAAATTTAAAGGAGACAGATTATGTATAAATATCAATTTTAAAAAAAAAATACCCATGTGACTGGTTTTGTGGTCACATTTAAGAGCAAAACTGTCAGTTTGAATGGTTTGATTGAAGCTACGTTGCTATAAAATAAACCTCAGCAAAAGAGTTTGGAGTGGAAGATAGAAGATCAGAGTGGAAGATAAAAAGCTTTTGTCGGTCAGGTAAACAGCCACAAAAATGTGTACATCCGTGAATGAATGTGCCTTAAAGCAGTGTAAACATTCCAGCGGTGTGTTTAAGATCCCTCAGGCCTCAGAACCGGTTCCTCAAAAACACACTTCTACAACTGAGACTGCAGGAAATACCCGTGAGGGAAAGCAGTCGCTTTTCGCTTTTATGCAAATAACCTGCTTTAATGTGTTTGTGCACGGAGGATTAGATGGCCAGAAAACTACCGTATTGAAATAGAAACATGCATAAATGAAGAGATATACAGTCAGGCTGTGATTTGCATAATTCAGTGCATCTCAGAAAAACACCAGGAATGTCTATAGAATAGTCAGTATTTTATTTTATTTTAATTAGTATAGTTATAGTTATCTTTTTTAGTATAGTATATTAGTTTGTGTTTTGCATAGTCCATTCATTTATTAATGTTTATGTATGGAGTATGTATTTACATACTTCAAAAGTTTGGGGTCAGTGTTTTTTTTTATTCTTTTTTTTTTTAAAGAAACCAATAGACCTTATGTAGCCCCGCCCCTTTTCAGTGCTGCGCTCGTTGTCTTTTGACTTCCGGTCTGTATTTTGACAGCGATCTTGCATAGGTATGAATGAACTGCTCGTAAAAAAAAAATCCCGGTCGATATTTGTTAAGACATCTGCTTTACAATGCTGATGACAATGCTCATGATAACTTTTGTTAACTCTACAATAAGTAAATCCACTTCACTAGCTAATTACTCCTCGACAGCGATATGCTATAGAAATATACATAGCGACCGCGAAACCGGAAGTTCAAAGACAATATTCTAAAGATGACGGCGCCCACGTTTCTCTGGTGCATAAGGTGTATACTTACAGTAAAGATACTTATAATGTCAGAAAAAAAAAAAACTTTTGTAGTTTCTATTCATCAAGGAATCCTGGAAACTAAAATGTATGACAGTTTCCACTGAAATCTGAACTGTTTTAAACACTGATAATAATCATAAATGTTTTATGATCATCAGATCCTCTCATATTAGAGTGATTTGTGAAGGATCATGTGACACTGAAGATTGGAGTAATGATGATAAATTCAGCTTTGATCACAGGAATAAATTACACTTTACTGTATATTCACATAGAAAACAGATGATTGACACTGGAGTAATATTTCACTGTTTTACTAGTAAAACAGTGAAATATTACTCCAGTGTCAGCTGTATTTATGATCAAATAAATGCAGGGTTTCTCAGCCGACCCCAAACTGTTGAACATGAGTATATTCATAGAAAACAAATTTCAGGATTATTAAATGTTTCAATATTCTTTCATTTTAATTAGTATTTTTTTTAATAAACTCAATTATTTAATAATATTTTTATATTTACATAATTTGAAATGCTTATATTTTTCTTGAGTATAATTGTGTTTTTATGTACTTTATTATCACCCAAATGCATGTATGTTTTTGTTGTTTGAGCGTGGATACTGTGTGTGTGTTTAAACAGGAATGAAACCTGTCAGGACACGCAAGCAAAGACTGAAGAAGCAGTGGCTGTGCAGGAGAGAGAGAGAGAGAGAGAGAGAGAGTGTGTGTGTGTGTGTGTTCAAGACTCACTCTTGAGAGCCACAGTCCCATCGTCTGAGAGTGTGTTTGGGTCGAAGAACACCGTTGCTGGACTGTCTAAAGAGTTCTGCACGTACAGGACGTTCTGGTTCTGCAAACCCTCGTTATAAGAATAGAAATATCTGCAATACAATATTGAACGTGTATTTCATATCACATACGAATATGCATTGCACAAGTTGACATTTTATTTTTTGCTATTTTTTACAATGCATTGATGCATTGAACAAAGTATAAATATAATACAGAATATGTTATATTGTTATTCACCAGCACGCTCACACACACACACACACACAAACACACACACACACACACACACACACACACACACACACACACACACACACATACACACACACACACACACTCACTCACTCACTCACTCTGACATAGAGTACACTCACATAGTTGTAGAGTTGCTTATAGTCAGTAGAGTGTGTAAAGTAGAGATACAGTGTATTCATGTAAGGCAAGCTGGTTCAGAACTGTAAAGTGTGGGCGAGTGTGTGCGTCTCTGACCTCTGGCCTCTCTTGTAAGGACAGCTGTATTTGGGGTAGTTGTAGAGTTCGGTGAGCCGCTGATGAAAGCGTTCTCTGACAGCACACGAGTTCAGGAACGGCATCGTCAGCTTATTCTGCGCCTCCACAAACATCTGCAGGGAAGGTCACACAAATAGGCGCATACATCTTTGTGGGGACTCTCCATAGGCGTGTATAATATATCCCCTTACCCTGCCCCTATCCCTAAACCTACCCATCACAGGAAACATTCTGCATTTTACATTTTCAAAAGACATTATTTGGTATGATTTATACACTGTTTTCCTCATGGGGACCGCTGGCTGGTCCCCACAATGTAGGTGACATTTGGTCCACACAATGTAATATAAACATGAACACACACACACACACACACACACACACATCTTGTTTATATGTAAATTGTTCTGCAGATTTCTTTGTTCCGGTGATGTGGGCCGCGGGTGGGGAGCAGAAAACTACACTGGTGAGCATGAAAATAAACACGTTACTGATGGAACGGGTTGTTACCGGATCCGACAAGAAAGAGAAAGTCGTTACGGCTCACGAAAGCTAAACAGTCTGCATGTTAATATCAGGAGTATTATCGTTAAATAACAGCAAAAGCATTAAAAAGACTCCTGGTACTTAAACACTCCTGAACATTAACTGAAATAAACGCAAACTTATTTTATTTCAGCTATTTTCCAAGGCTAGATTTCCTTTTTTAATTTAATTTTAATTGATGGACTAAAACTAAAATGGAAATAAAAATTCAAAAAGCATGAATACATAGTTAAAAAATAAATAAATAAATAAATAATTACTAAAAACTTGAAATGAAATTGAATGAAACTGGTTAAAAAAAAGAACTAATTCAAAATATTGATAAAAACAATAATAGTATCTCAGTGATACTAAAATAGCACTGGTAAATATCAGAGGAGTAATGCAATTTTTCATATTTTCAATTTCAATTTTTCATATTTTAAATTCAATTCATACTAAAATATTTTCTTGAACTTTCCCTGAGATATTATATTTCAAAAACCAAAACCATTGGGTGTGTAATGTCAGTTTACTGTCACATTATTTCAAATAACTTATTTATTTTAATTTGGCATTTTTATGATTTGATGAATCATTGCTTCAGCTCATGAACCCCCGCTGTTATAATGTGTAATGTTAATAAGCCGGTGAAACTAGTAAATAATGATTAAACTAACTGACGTCAGTGCCGTGAACACTAGGGTTGGGTATCGGTTGGGTTTTATCTGAGACCAGTTCCTACTTTCTATTTTTTAAACGGTTCTTGAAACAGTACTTAAGAAAACGAAACCACATGCACTTTGTCAAAAAAATACCCTTTTATTTACAGAGCCAAACTTAAAGAGCACAATATTAACTTAAATCTTTAAATATAAATACAAGTAACATATGGTAATAATGAATAAACCAATATGAAATAAAAATTCACATTTAGCCTACATAACATCAAATAAAAATATAGCTGCGAGCAGCGATGGCGGGCCCAAGCCGGTGGCACCGCAACCCCGGTTCCTTTAGTTACCTAAAGGCACTGAGGTGGCGGTGCTGCAGGCTTTGGCCCTTTCATAATTAAATTATTAAATGTTAAAACGGCTTGCCATACTCTCTGTCGTTTCGACTAGTCACAATTACATTACAGATATCTTAAATGATAATACAAACTATCCAAAATATAACTACGACTAGTCAGAAAGACGTTGTTGATATCTACAATGTTAATTCCGGATAGGCAAACTTAGCTTTTAAATGTTAAAAGGGCTTGCCATACAGGGACATAGGCTCAGAGAGAGGCTCACCATATTCAAACCAAAATATCTGACTTCCTCTTGGTCCGAGCTAATGACTATGAATTAGAAAGTTGTCCGGCTTGAGGAGTACAATGTATATACCGATTTTTGTAACTGTAGATAAAACTAACAACCCCATTTTTGTCAAAAGGTGGCGCTATTTAGTCCCTGCACCACGCCTGTTTCTTATACTTTGCACATGTCTACTGGCCAATAAATGTGATGAGTCTGTTGAGTTTTATGCAATTTCAAGCATGCTAAGAGTCTCAAAAGCATCCTAAAAGAATTTTAAAGTTTGATGTGTTGCCACGGCAACAGTATCAAAGATATGAAGAATCCATTCATACCTGTTCTTGACTCTGATTACCTTTTTGATCCACTTCAAATGGTGTCTACTGTAGGCTATATATATATATATATATATATATATATATATATATATGAGATTTATCATTGAAGGGCTGTTATTTTGCACACATTTTGCAGGTTGTGAAAGTTTAGTAAGTATGTGTGTGTGTGTGTGTGCGTGCGTGCGTGCGTGCGTGCGTGTGTGTGTGTCACCTTAGTCTCCTCAGAGTCGGGGTCCTCCAGCCAGTGGTATGGGTCCCGAATCTTCACTCCATGATAATCCTCCACCTGTCAGTCAAAGTAGCCAAGAAAAGAAACACACTTTCGGTTTCCATGTAGTTGAAACAACATTTCAACTTACATCATTGCATGGATATGGGCTCACAAACCCTGAACCACACACACGCACACACACTCACGCCTCATGTGTACGGTCAGTCATAAGGAGGAAGAGAATGAATGATTAAAGGAGAACATGTGTAAATCTGCACTGACCTGACTCTCATCCCTTCGCGCTTCAGGGTAATGGAAAGCCATGCTGGTGTGTGTGTGTGTGTGTGTGTGTGTGTTTGGTTCAAGAGTTGTTTTTAAATTTGCTGTATGTTTTTGTGCGTTTGAATCAAGTGTTGTTTTTAAATTCGGTGTATATTTGTGCGTGTTTGTCCGTGTGCTTCACGCCCGGGTGAGTCAGCTCTGAAAAGTGAAAGTGAAATCAAACACTACTACTCTCTCTCTCTCTCTCTCTCTCTCTCTCTCTCTCTCTCTCTCTCTCTCTCTCTCTCTTTATTACTCTAGCTCTTCAGACAGGAAATGATCTCACACTGGATGGTCGGCTCAAAGTCGGCGGAGCTAGAAATGTGTTGTGAAATGTATATTTTAGTGGGTGATTCAGCATATTTTTTTCTTAAGAGTGCACTTTATTAACACTTTATTTTAACACTTACACTTTATAACAACTTTAACACTTTATTTTAAGGTGCTTGTAATAGGCAGTAATTTGACAGTAATTCATTTAAAAAATATTAAGTTACATACAGTATGTGTGTGAGAGAGAGAGAGAGAGAGAGAGAGAGAGAGAGAGAGAGAGAGAGAGAGTCCAAGAGAGGGACCCAGAGAAATTGAGTAATTGAATAAAAGACGAAGAGCAACAGTTACAATCCTTTACCTTTCCCTGACCATGTGACTTTAACCCAAATGTGAGACGCTCAAACTGACCAATCAGATAATTACACTTACCTCATTGTCTACAGGTGTGAGGATTCATAGACCTGCAGTACACACACATCTAGCCTATCCCTCTCAACTACTCTCCTTTAGGAACAACACACAGTCCTGATGGGGAAACAGTAAAGCAAATGTCTTTGTTCTTTTTAAAGTACAGTATATTAAATCATTTTCAATCCTACACTTGTGGAATAGCCTATATTAATCATGGATGGTTACTAAATTAGTGCATTTTCAGAATGTTGTAATTGCACTAATTAAATTAAATGGCATGATCTATGTCAGGATATATAATGCCACATCAGCTGTTGAAATAGGAATGCTTCAGTGATCTTTAGCCATTGTGAAGTGGTTTTATTGGCTAAACAAAACTATGTTTAAAGCCTCATTTATGTCATGCGAGAGCTTTTGTCTCCAGCGTTGAGAGTCAATGACACCAGGATGTTATTGTGAAGATGATCCTCTCACTTTGACCTCCACAAAGCAGTGATTTGTCCTTCATTATGTTGCCGTTTGAACTCACACCCTCTTCTGCACACACGTTTCCAGATCTGTGTTGACGCATTTGTGTCCGAGTTCCCGGCAGTAATACAGGTTTATCTCCGTCAACAGACACATGCTGACAGACACTCGGTCTCGGCACAGAATGGCACAAAACGTTAATTACAAGGCTGGGCAAGTGTGTCAGCAGGTGTGTGTGAGGGGTCCTGTGTTTGTGTGTGCTTTACATGTTTGTGCTGGCATTCCTATCACTGCTCTCCATTTATGTCCGTATGACGAGACTTTTAATGACACACACAAACCCTCAAACGCGGTTCCGGTGTGTGTTTAAAAGCTTGTTTTTACATACTTTCCTCTCTTTGCTCCAGACCTGCATTATAGCCTATTCTCTGGCGCTTTTGCCAGCTGGATTTTTAATAAGAGAGTAATATGTGTAAAGATGCAACGACTCAGTGCCTCTCCATAACCTATGTTTGATAATTTTATTTTTTAAGAAAGCAGATAGGTATGTTGCACACATTTGCAAAAATGTCATTCTTCCTCGGTAGTTTGCGAGTATTTTTCGACTTCCAAACAGATGGAAATGGACAAATTCTCTTTCGTTTCGATCCAATTTGTTTTGTAATCACTGTTCCTTCGTTGGCCAGAGGAGAACTTGCCCCCGACTGAGGAGACTTTTTTTTTTCTCCATTCAATTACCTTTTTTTTGGTTTTGCGGAGTTTTGGTTCCTTGCCACTGTTGCCTTGCTTTTAGCTTGCTTAGTTCGGGACATTTAATATTCAACAATATTATTGATCTGTGTTGTATTTTTTTTTCATGTTATCACTGTGAAGCTGCTTTGATACAATCTGTATTGTAAAAATATTTACATATTTAATTTAAAATTAATTATTAATTTGTATTGGAAAATTAAAAAATATTGAATTTTCCAATACAAATATCTAAACATCTTTAAATCAAGATGTACTTGAGATGAAAATGTACAATTAAGTCTTGAAAAAAACAAAATGAAGTGAGTTTGTGGAGTCAGAAAATCATTTTGTTTTCCCTTTGAATTACAAATGTATTTAATTTTAAGATTTTTACAGTAAACAGGCTTAATATCTTCAGTCATGCTGTAAATGTATCTTGATTTAAGAATGTTTTGATGTTTTTGCTGGAAAACAAGACAGAAACACTGAGGAAGAACATCATTTTTGCAGTGTGTATTTCTGATTTAATATTTAAACATGAAAAAGAAATTAAATAAAAATGTATTTATGTCCACATATTTCTAAATAACTCATCACACAATTATTTGAGAAATCATATTTCTAAGCCTGTATCTTACACACTTCATGGGAGATTTTAAATACAGTAAAGTTATTATTATCTAATATGACCTCATGAGAACTTCAGTAGAAGTGGCCCAGTTTACCCCAGACACTGAGGAAGAACATGATTTTTTTTTTGCAGCAAAATTATTTCCATATTCTAGAAGTTGAGAGAGGGATTCAAGCTGTCCTTGTAAAAGAAATGAAAAAGTAATGGATCTGTCTGAAGTTGTGTTTTCAAACTCAAGTGTTGCTGATCCAACTCATCATTTTTCTCTCGACACATTTAGAGAACGCCTGACATATTGTGTTACATTTGATTAAATGTTCCTTCATAAGTCTTGCAGAAACACTGGTTGTGTTGTGACTTCTAAGTAAACTGTTGCAAAATATTGAAACATCTGCTGAAGCAAAGATTAAAACAAGCTGTAACTGATCTAGAGGCTGGAAATCATATGGAAGCTGAGGGTCAAACATTAAAGAATGAAACACACGCTTCACTATGTAACAATTAACTGTGATTCAGGGGAATCCCAATCCGTGAGACGAGCGGGATTGCTTATATCACTCAGTGTGGGAAGAACCTGAAGGCATCAGGGAGGGAGATCTGAAACACACTCTCATCAACATGTTTCCAAACTCCACTGGGGTTGAGAGTAGGTCTGGAGAGTCCCACACTGAGTAACGTGCGCCGGATCAATGCTTTGCGTGTCAACCTGCGCTCGCTCTTAAATAACTTGTCTGGGACTCAAACATTATTGCTCAAGATGCTCATATTTCTCATGGTTGTAATATGCATCCTTGTCTGAGGTCTGCCATATGTAGATGTTTACAGATTGTTATTGTCAACTAGACTGTTCTTATGGAAAAAGGCCACGGATATACTGGAAAAATGATTATGTTCTTCAAAAGTTCAATAAAAGAGCAGATTCATGTGCATTGCTCAGTACTGATGGGAATATGAAGCATGTGTTCCCTCGAATGTGTCGGTCTGGACCGTTTCCCTCAGCGGATGATTCTGAGACTGCAAACTGTGGCCTTCCAACAAACGATGGATGGATGGATGGATGGATGGATGGATGGATGGATGGATGGATGGATGGATGGATGGATGGATGGATAGATAGATAGATAGATAGATAGATAGATAGATAGATAGATAGATAGATAGATAGATAGATAGATAGATAGATAGATAGATAGATAGATAGATAGATAGATAGATAGATAGAACTCACCCAACACTGATATATGAGCACCGTAAAAGCATTTGGAAATCTGTACAATTTATTGTGACACAAAATATACTTTACTTTCAAATAGATTTTACTTTCATATAGATTTTAGTTTTAAATATACTTTAGTTTTAAATAGACTTACGTTTCAAATAGACTTAAGTTTCAAATAGACTTTTTTCAAATAGACTTATGTTTCAAATAGACTTTTTTCAAATAGACTTTAGTTTCATATAGACTTGTTTCAAATATAGACTTAAGTTTCAAATATACTTAAGTTTCAAATACACTTTAGTTTCAAATAGACTTCCCTCAGATGAGCAGCCGAATACTCTAATAAACACAACACTACACTAATATCAGGGTTATTATAACAAATAACCCTAAAATAACAAATAACCAATAAAACCAATTCAAAATAATAATAAAAATGGTAATAGTATATCAGTGATACTTAAGTATAGATGCTAAAAATCATATACACTAAAACAAATATTAAACTATGAATCTGTAATCTATTCAAATCTTTCTCAGATCTATTTTTGCTCACATGTTGAGTTTTTCCGCTCGCTGTTTTATATTTAGGACGCTTCCTGTTAGAAGCCTTTGTGCCAGGAGTGTATCGAATATCTGCAACTCTGATTAAGATACGCCATAATGTATGATGTAAAACACACATACTCAGCAACAACACACCTGACCGTACCTCTACCTGACAGGAAGTGATGTCATCATCAGTTTCAGTAACAGTGGAAAGCCCTGGTCATGCCATCTGACACTGACTCACACTAGAGCAAGGCACCTGTGCTATAATAGTTCATCACTCCCACACAATAATAATAAATCATACTGTCAGTCAATCCGCTCAGCACTTTCAGAATGTTCATCAAGTTATTAGTCAGGAGAGTTATCATAACAGATAAGAAAAAAATACATTATCTGCCTCCTCTCTCTCTCTCTCTCTCTCTCTCTCTCTCTCTCTCTCTCTCTCTCTCTCTCTCTCTCTCTCTCTCTCCCTCTCTCTGAGAATAAAGGAGTGTGAATCAGTAAATCTCTGAACCACCAAACATGCAGACTAAACCCAGGACACAAACCTGCAGATCGCTCTCTTTCTCGCAAGCGTTTAGACCTGCTGATCCACTGAGTCAGAGAAAAGAACAACAATAGAGTTTGAGTTCCAGACATGTAATCCGGCTAATCTACAGACTCAAGAAGAGCTTCTCTCAGACAGTTTCTGCTAATGTGAGCAATCAGCGCGGATGGCATTATTAGCCAAGTTTCATCACAGCCTGAACATATTAAACTCAACTCAACACAAGCACAATGAATTTTCTTTCTATGAAAATAATTTATCTCAAAACTTAGTAGTGAGACAAAAACAACAGTAACTCCTCATGAAAAAAAAAAGATTGTTATTTTTTTAATTGATCTAAATATATTTATTTAAATTTTTGGAATTGATTTTGTTGTTTATTTCATCATCAATTCTTTTCAAAGAATAAATAGACTTTTTTATTTATTTATATTATTTATTTATCTAAATAAATTTATTTATTTTTAAAAATCATTTTCATTATTTAAATACACAATTAGTCCATTTTATTTAGTATTTTTATAAATAACATTAATATAAATAATTATATTATATAAATGTAAGTTTACCTTTTTATTTTTTTATTTAATTATTTATAAATATTTATCTTAATTGTAATCTTTATATATATATATATATATATATATATATATATATATATATATTTATAAATTATCTGTACACTTTTATATAAATGAAGATATATCTCATTTATCACAAGTTCAATATGGCGTAACACAAGGCTCAGTACTAGAACCGCTGCTGTTCACTCTGTATCTATGCTACCCTTAGGATTTATCATGGACAAAAAACTTCCTCACATAGCAGCCTAGAATACTGTCTAACAATTGATGGTTGCTCTGTCAAGTCGTCATCGTCAGTTAGGAACCTGTGTGTGTGTGTGTGTGTGTGTGCTCTTTGATCGCAATCTTTCATTTGAAAGTCATGTGTCTAGTATCTGTAAAACCACATTTTTCCATTTTAAATATATATATATATATATATATATATATATAAATTACGTCATATGCTCTCAATGACAAATGCGGAACAATTGGTTCATGCATTCATGACATCAAGGCTTAGATTATTGTAATGCTCTACTGGGTGGTTGCCCTGCTCGCTTAATAAACAAACTACAGCTAGTCCAAAACGCAGCTGCTCGAGTTCTTACCAGAACCAGGAAGTATGACCATATTAGCCTGGTTCTGTCAACGCTGCATTGGCTGCCTATTAAATATTGTATACATTTTAAAATATTGCTAGTTACTTAAAAAGCACTTTTTCTCAGTATGAAAAGGTGAGATGTTTCCTCAGTATGCACAGGTGAGATGTTTCCCTCAGTGTGCACAGGTGAGATGTTTCCTCAGTATGCACAGGTGAGATGTTTCCCCCAGTATGCAGAGGTGAGACGTTTTCTCAGTATGCACAGGTGAGACGATTCCTCAGTATGCACAGTTGAGACGTTTCCCTCAGTATGCACAGGTGAGATGTTTCCTCAATATGCACAGGTGAGATGTTTCCCTCAGTATGCACAGGTGAGATGTTTCCTCAGTATGCACAGATGAGATGTTTCCCTCAGTATGCACAGGTGTAATGTTTCCCTCAGTATGCGACAAGTGATATGTTCCCTCAGTATGCACAGGTGAGATGTTTCCTCAGTAGGCGACAGGTGAGATGTTTCCTCAGTATGCACAGATGAGTTGTTTCCTCAGTATGCGACAGGAGAGATGTTTCCCTCAGTATGCACAGGTTAGATTTTTCCTCAGTATGCACAGGTGAGATGTTTCCTCAGTGTGCGACAGGTGAGATGTTTCCTCAGTATAAAAGGTGAGATGTTCCCTATCGAGGGAACTCAACACTGCGTCGATAAAATCGACTCTTTGGGGACGCTCCCTAAGCGTGCGCCTCTGAAGTATAAATGAAACTAATCCAATCCTGATTGGTGTTGCGTCGTGACGTAACATGTGACGGCATACCCGGAAGTATAAAAGTGACGCTGTCACAACACACACTAGCTTTCGCTCTTCAGCAAGCGCTACATGTGAAAACTGTCTGTCTTTTTTGGTGTTGTTTGTCTCTTATATAAAAAGAAAGTATGGCCAGTGAACAATTTAAGAAGTGTGTGCATCCCTGCCCTCGCTATATCACGGGTAGGGACACACACACTCTCTGTGTGAGTTGCTTGGGAGTGCAGCACGCGCAGGCAGCTCTCGAGGGGGCTGCCTGTGATCACTGTGAAGCTCTGCCGATGAGAGTGCTGTGCTCCCGGCTGGCGTGCTTTGACGAGCACGGTCAGGCCCACGTTCCCCAGGGTTCCGGTCCCGCATTCGCTGAGGCAATGCGGCGAGTGAGATCCTGGGGTTCGCAGCGGGATCTCGCGGAGGAGAGCGAGAATGCTGAGGCATTTTCTCGTTCTCCATCGGCGGATCCCGTGGCCTCTGAGAGTGGTGTGGGAGACCGTTCTGCGGTTTCTCCTGCCCATGATCAGGTCCCGATGCTTGAGCTGTCTGCTTCCGAGGAAGTGGACGTGCTCAGCATTGATGCGGACGATCGTGATCTCAGCACGCCATCACAACGTGGCCTAAATTATGAGGAGCTGGTAGAGGTTGTGACTTGCGCTGTGGCCAGACTTAACATCAGCTGGCCACAACATGAGCAGGAGATGCAAGTCACAAGTAAGCTTGACGAGCGTTACCTGCAGCGCAGCTCACAGCCTCACTGCCGGGGTTTGCCGTTTTTCCCAAATCTCCATAAAGAGATCACGAGATCATGGGAAAGACCGCACTCCTCCCGTGTTTCGAGTCCCAGTGTGATCGATTACAGTAATGTTTTCGGGGCTCGAGACATGGGATATGGGAAGATGCAGAAGGTGGAGGAGTCTTTAGCGAGCTATCTCTCTCCCGAATCTGCGTCTTCCCTAAAAACCCCGGTGTTGCCTAGTAAGCCCTGCAGAGAAACATCTGCATTAGTGAGCAGGGCTTACATGGCGGCGGGTCGGGCTGGTTCATGCCTGCATTCAATGGCGATTTTGCAGGCATACCAGGTCGATCTCCTGAAAGATTTGGATGAGGGAGAGGGACCTACTCCGGAGGATATTTCCAAGTTGAGGAAAGCCACAGATCTGTCTCTCCGAGCCACGAGAGAGACAGCCCGTGCCATTGGCCGCTCGATGGCGGCCATGGTGGCCACGGAGAGGCATCTGTGGCTGAATCTCTCGGGAATTAAAGATAAGGATAGGTCCTTCCTGCTGGATGCGCCGCTTTCGCCTTCTTGCCTGTTCGGCGACGCCGTCAATTCGGTTGTCGACAGGTTTCAGGAGACGAAAAAACAATCTGCGGCGTTCCAGCTGTACCTCCCTCGTAAGGCGAAATCCAAATCGAGTAGGGTGGGGCAAAGTGATCAGCCCCAGCCATCAGCCAGCTCCTCTCATAGGGCAGAGCAGAAGGAGGGCAACAGGACCTGGCAACAGAGGGAGCGCTCTCAAAAATCGAAGCCCTCCAGCCAGAGAGGCGACCTAAGGGATGTCATTCAGGCTAGGAGGGCTTCGGGGAAGAAGTCCTAGCTGCGGTAGGACTTCAGAGGGCTGCCCCCTCCGCAGTGAGTCAACCGAGGTTGTTCTCACAGCGGGGCCCTCTAGGGAAAGATGCATGCCCGCCGTTAGCAGCGTTTCGGGCCGCATCGACTTCCAGCGAAAATATGATTTTAAAACATCGGTTATGGTCACAGGGACCGGATCGACTGCAGCCTGCCAATATTTCACTTCAGCTAGTCGAAAAAGTTACTGTGAAGACACCAGAGGCCAGCCTCGAGAGGCTGGTACCCTTAGTAGATTTTGTAGAGGGGTGGTATCATCTTCCCTGCATATCTGCATGGGTCCTGCAGATAATACGAGCTGGGTACAGACTGCAGTTTGTGCATCGCCCCCCGAAGTTTTCTGGGGTGGTGCACACTACGGTGGTCCCAGAGCAGGCTCAGGTGCTGGAACAAGAAGTGCAGACTCTGCTGTTGAAAGGAGCCATAGAACGTGTTCTTCCGGTAGACAGGGAGTCCGGGTTTTACAGCCGGTACTTTATAGTTCCAAAAAAGGATGGGGGGTTAAGGCCAATTTTGGATCTCAGGATGTTGAACCGATCTCTGAGGAGGTTCAAGTTCAAAATGTTGACCATTCCAGCAATCGTGAGTCAAATCAGGTCCGAGGACTGGTTTGTCACGATAGATCTAAAAGACGCCTATTTTCACATATCCATCCTTCCATGTCACAGGAGGTACCTGAGGTTCGCTTTCGGGGGCGAAGCTTACCAATATCGGGTTATTCCGTTTGGCCTAGCACTCTCTCCCCGCACATTCACCAAGTGTATGGACGTAGCCCTTGCTCCACTCAGACTTCAAGGGATTCGAATATTGAATTATCTCGACAACTGGCTTATCCTGGCTCAGTCTCGGGAGATGGCGGTTCGGCATCGAGATGTCGTCCTTGGCCATATTCAAAAATTGGGGCTGAGACTCAAGTCCATGAAAAGTGTGCTAGAACCATCCCAGACGACGACTTTTTTGGGAGTCGTGTGGAACTCGACTACGATGCAGGCAAGAATGTCTCCCGCACGTGTCGAGTCAATTCTGGCGATGGTATCCAGGGTGAAGCCATCACTGTGAAACATTTTCAAAGGATGCTGGGCCTCATGGCAGCGGCATCCAACATTATTCCTTTGGGCCTCCTTCACATGAGACCCCTCCAGTGGTGGTTGAAAACCAAGGGGTTCTCCCCCAGAGGGAATCCGTTTTGTATGATCAGAGTAACGCGCAGGTGCCTTCATTCTCTGCAAATATGGAAGAAACCTTGGTTCCTATCCCAAGGGCCAGTGTTGGGGGTGTCATGTCGCCAGGAAACCGTTTCGACAGACACTGGCTGGGGCGCGGTCATGGACGGCCGCTTTTGCCAGGGGTCTGTGGCAGGACCATCATCGCACTTGGCATATAAATTGCTGTGTTCAGGGCTTTGAGGAGCTTCCTCAAACACATCAAGGGTCGCCACGTCCTAATACGGACGGACAATACGTCAGTGGTGGCCTAACTGAACCGACAAGGGGAACTCAGATCGCGCCCTCTGTGCAAATTGGCGCATCAAATTATCCTTTGGTCCCAGGGGAAGATACTGTCAATAAGAGCAATGTATATTCCAGGGGTTCAGAATCAGGGAGCAGACGTCCTGTCGAGGCAGGGGCTGAGGCCCGGGGAATGGAGACTTCATCCGGAGGTGGTGAAGTCGATATGGGAGAGGTTCGGACCAATGGAAGTGGATCTGTTTGCGTCTCGAGAGACGTCCCACTGTCCACTTTGGTTCTCCCTCTCACATCCAGCCCCGCTGGGGTTGGATGCCATGGTACAGGCTTGGCCGAGGCTTCGCCTGTACGCATTTCCCCCGATTGCTCTGATCCCGGGAGTCCTGGAGAGGGTCCGTCAGGAGGGCATCAGTCTACTTCTGGTTGCCCCAAGATGGCCGACGCGAGCGTGGTTCTCAGATATAATATCACTCCTAATAGCTCCGCCATGGCAGATTCCTCTGAGGAGGGATGTTTCCTCAGTATGCAAGAGGTGAGATGTTTCCTCAGTATGCACAGGTGAAACGTTTCCTCAGTATGCACAGGTGAGATGTTTCCTCAGTATGCACAGGTGCGATGTTTCCCTCAGTATGCACAGATGAGATGTTTCCCTCAGTATGCACAGGTGAAATTTTCCCTCAGTATGCGACAGGTGATATGTTCCCTCAGTATGCACAGGTGAAATGTTTCCTCAGAAGGCGACAGGTGAGATGTTTCCTCAATATGCACAGGTGAGATGTTTCCTCAGTATGAGACAGGTGAGATGTTTCCTCAGTATGTGACAGGTTAGATTTTTCCTCAGTATGCACAGGTGAGATGTTTCCTCAGTATGTGACAGATAAGATGTTTACCTCAGTATGCACAGGTGAGATGTTTCCTTAGTATGCACAGGTGAGATGTTTCCTCAGTATGTGACAGGTGAGGTGTTTCCTCAGTATGCGACAGGTGAGATGTTTTCTCAGTATGGACAGGTGAGATGTTTTCTCAGTATGGACAGGTGAGATGTTCTCTCAGTATGCAGAGGTAAGATATTTCCTCAGTATGTACCAGTGAGATGTTTCCCTCAGTATGCACCAGTGAGATGTTTTCCCTCAGTATGCACCAGTGAGATGTTTCCCTCAGTATGCACAGGTGAGATGTTCCCTCAGTATGCACAGGTGAGGTGTTTCCCTCAGTATGCAACAGGTGAAATGTTTCCTCAGTATGCACAGGTGAGGTGTTTTCCTCAGTAGATGTTTCCTCAGTATGCGACAGGTGAGATGTTTACCTCAGTATGCACAGGTGAGATGTTTACCTCAGTATGCACAGGTGAGATGATTCCTCAGTATGCAGAGGTAAGATGTTTCCCTCAGTATGCACAGGTGAGATGTTTCCCTCGGTATGCACAGGTGAGATGATTCCTCAGTATGCACAGGTGAGATGTTTCTTCAGTATGCACAGGTGAGATGTTTCCCTCAGTATGCACAGGTGAGATGTTTCCTCAATATGCAAAAGTGAGATGTTTCCCTCAGTATGCACATGTGAGATGTTTCCCTCAGTATATGACAGGTGAGATGTTTCCTCAGTGTGCGACAGGTAAGATGTTTCCTCCTTATACCCAGGTGAGATGTTTCCTCAGTATGCACAGGTGAGATGTTTCCTCAGTATGCGACAGGTGAGATATTTCCTCAGTATGCACAGGTGAGGTGTTTTCTCAGTATGCACAGGTGAGGTGTTTCCCTCTGTATGCGACAGGTGAGAAGTTTCCTCAGTATGCACAGGTGAGGTGTTTCCCTCAGTAGATGTTTCCTCAGTATGCACAGGTGAGATGTTTCCTCAGTATGTGACAGGTAAGATGTTTACCTCAGTATGCACAGGTGAGGGTTTTCCCTCAGTATGTAACAGGTGAGATGTTTCCTCAGTATGCACAGGTGAGATGCTTCCTCAGTATGCGACAGGTGAAATGTTTCCCTCAGTATGCGACAGGTGATATGTTCCCTCAGTATGCACAGGTGACATGTTTCCTCAGAAGGCGACAGGTGAGATGTTTCCTCAATATGCACAGGTGAGATGTTTCCCTCAATATGCACCAGTGATGCGCGGGTTGATCCGAAATGAGCGGGTGCCTGCGGTCACATGCGGTTACCCGCAGTTAAATGTTCCAAAAATGTTTTTAATGATATTCGGGTCGCGGTCGGTCGGGTCGTTTGAAAAAATATGCCAATTAAACATTTGTATTATAGTACTAGACACAATTTTTGATGAAATATACAGCCCTACACATTATTGTCTGAATAACTGGCACGAAGATAACACAAGCTCAGTCTAAACAGTTCTCGGTTCTATACTGGTGATTCGAGAACCGCTGTCCCTGTGCGTTCGGTAGTACGCAGTATCTATGCGCAGTATCAGCTGCTCGTGCTCATCACTTCTCTCAACAGTGGCACCAACATGTCTCGGTTCAGTGAACTGTTGGAGTTACTGGAGTAAAATATATTTCAGAATATTGATTTATTTCGATTTGGAGGGACTGTCAGGCATGTCTGAAAGTGAGTTACTTTAGTAACTTGTGGATCAGCACTGACGCAAGACACGAACTGTTTCGAACGATTCAGTTCGATTTAGTGTACTGGTTCGACCGGTTCACTAAAAAGAACCGGTTCAAAAGAAAGATTTGTTCACGAACCGGCCATGTCTATGATCACTACAGTCTGCAGTCTGAGAGATGGAGGCGGCAAGAGGTGAAGACTGGGGAGTGGAAGCTCCGCAAATACACAAATAGAAAGAGTGAAAGTGTGGGAGACATTTGCTGAAATAATGAAAGATGATGAGCAAAGTGCTGGCTTTGCCTTTGTTATGTGTAGGCCTACGTCTTCTTGCGATGCTGTGTTGTTACACGTCTATGGCCCAATAACGCTCCGATGAGCATTTACTACTTTTAAAAAATGCGGTCAGGAAGTGGGTCGGGTACAATATATTTTTTTACTTTTTTTGAGTTTTTACTACTTTTTGGTCCGAGTTGCGGGCGGGTAGTTGAAAACGTCAGTCGGTTGCGGGTTGTTTATACATTGACCCGCGCATCACTGGTATGCACAGGTTAGATTTTTCCTCAGTATGCACAGGTGAGATGTTTACCTCAGTATGCACAGGTGAGATGTTTACCTCAGTATGCACAGGTGAGATGTTTCCTTAGTATGCACAGGTGAGATGTTTCCTCAGTATGCAACAGGTGAGATGTTTTCTCAGTATGGACAGGTGAGATGTTTCCTCAGTATGCGACTGATGAGATGTTTCCTCAGTATGCAACAGGTGAGATGTTTTCTCAGTATGGACAGGTGAGATGTTTCCTCAGTATGCGACTGATGAGATGTTTCCTCAGTATGCAACAGGTGAGATGTTTTCTCAGTATGGACAGGTGAGATGTTTCCTCAGTATGCGACAGGTGAGATGTTCTCTCAGTATGCAGAGGTAAGATATTTCCTCAGTATGTGACAGGTGAGATGTTTCCTCGGTATGCACCGGTGAGATGTTCCCTCAGTATGCACAGGTGAGGTGTTTCCCACAGTATGCAACAGGTGAGATGTTTCCTCAGTATGCACAGGTGAGGTGTTTCCCTTAGTAGATGTTTCCCTCAGTATGCACAGGTGAGATGATTCCTCAGTATGCACAGGTGAGATATTTCTTCAGTATGCACAGGTTAGATGTTTCCCTCAGTATGCACAGGTGAGATGTTTCCTCAATATGCACAAGTGAGATGTTTCCCTCAGTATGCACATGTGAGATGTTTCCCTCAGTATGCACATGTGAGATGTTTCCCTCAGTATGCACAGGTTGATTGTTTCCCTCAGTATGCACAGGTGAGATGTTCCCTCAGTATGCACAGGTGAGATGTTTCCTCAGTAGGCGACAGGTGAGATGTTTCCTCAGTGTGCGACAGGTAAGATGTTTCCTCCTTATGCCCAGGTGAGATGTTTCCTCAGTATGCACAGGTGAGATGTTTCTTCAGTATGCGACAGGTGAGATATTTCCTCAGTATGCACAGGTGAGGTGTTTCCTCAGTATGCACAGGTGAGGTGTTTCCCTCAGTATGCGACAGGTGATAAGTTTCCTCAGTATGCACAGGTGAGGTGTTTCCCTCAGTAGATGTTTCCTCAGTATGTGACAGGTAAGATCTTTACCTCAGTATGCACAGGTGAGATGTTCCCTCAGTATGCACAGGTGAGGGTTTTCCCTCAGTATGAGACAGGTAAGATGTTTCCTCAGTATGCACAGGTGAGATGAGCCACTAGAAAGTGGCCTTGAGGAACAGATGGAGAGTTAGCGTTAGGGTGAGACACACACTTCTCCCATAATGCCCTGCTCACACTCTAATGAGCTGAGGAGCCAGGCAACATCTGCGTAAGCCAATCAGATTAGAGTCACACTGAGCTGAGCCAATGAACTCATCAACATGTTTAAGGGTCTCAACATATAGAAAACTGAGGATCGTTTAAAGGCATGATTCTCTTTTCAAATCAGAGTTTGACTCTGTTCAGTTTTTCTGTTTACACATGATTTATTTACACACTCGTTCAGTTACGCAGATGATCAAGCAGATGGCATGCAATAATGCCGCTCTATAATCCCTAAAACTTGACGATCAGTGTAGTTATTACCACATAATCATCTTACATTCATCCTCACATCTTTCTTCCAGTGCTTGAATTGCAGGCCTAAAGATGCTGATCTTGAAAAACAAACTCTGCTGTTGTTTGCAGAAGTTGGAAACGACAGATGAAATTAGATTAAAAGGCGAGATAAAAACAGAAAATCAGGCAAGTATTTCTGTCGCATAGTTTCTATTACTGGCCTTGTGAACGGGAAGTTTGACTGCACGTCATGTTGTGAAACACTGTCCTCCTCCTCCTCCTCTTCCTGTTGAGTCAATATTTGCCGATAGTTGTGTTTTGATGAGTGTGTGAGGCCGACGACAGGATTGATTGCATCAGGGTTGTGTTCTGCTCGAGACTGAAAGACTTAAAGACTGCAGGATTGAGGCAATTAGTGTTGATTATGGTCCGAACGGGAGGGAGAGAAGATTAAATCAAGAGAATTAGGTCAAGTAATGCAGGAGAGAAACGGGAGGGAGGGAGGAATGGGGAATCGGGGAGAAAGAGAGAGTACGAGGACGGAGGGAGACGAGCTTCTGTTTCCCAGTTATTTACACTCAAACAAGGGAAGCAATGTAAGGGACAGTGCTACTTCCTTCTTACTTCTAAGCAACCCTTACTTCTGTAAATCAACAAATACACGTCTCTTCACTTATTTCCTATATGTATTTACTTTCTGAAATTAAAATATTGATCTATTTATGATATATGTTTCATTATATTAATTTAATAAGTTTGTTAATTTTTTATATGTATATATTTTTTTTCATACCTAATCAAATCATAAACCCTAAATAAAGCTTGTGTGTGAGGATTGCGGGATCTGTTGCATGTTGAAAGTGAGAAAGGAAGGCCACTGCTATATTTAGCCTGACGCTCAGATCCGGTGTTGTTCCAGGTACCGGCCCTGATCCGGTGTCTGTCAGGTGTGGTGCTTCAGGCTTTACTCGGTCTAGACGTCTGTGAATCAGCACAGTGTGTGTGTGTGTGTGTGTGTGTCACTCCCTCTCCCCCGCTTTATCTTAATTAGCAGACGTGTTTATTGATTCAGGATTTGAGGGAAATCCCTGCTGTCTGTCAGACGGATCTGTATTTGAGCTCTCGGACGAGTCTGAGGTCTTTGTCCCTGCAGCATCGAGGCTTTGCCCCTCACAATATGTCACACAATTAGTCATTATGCGCTTTCCTCTCGTCCTGCTGTCTAACGGCTCCGATACAAGCTAAACCTGAGGAAGCCGTAGCCAGTGTCTGAAGCATCTAAAGCATCATGTGTGTGTGTGTGTGTGTATGTGTGTGTGCATGAAGCATAAAAGTGGCATTATTCATATGTGTCATTTCAACAGAGTATCAGATTCTTCATGAATATGCTAGCAGTGACATGAAAAGTCTTTAATGTGCTTTACACAAAATATCGACCGTTTCGGCACATGCACCAAAACAAATAATACTGTCTAATCGTCATTTTCTTCCAATAATGTACAAAAGTTTATGCTTGGGCTATTCATTTCACATGCAAAATTTGTGAAAAATGAAATACATTGATTTTTATGTGAATTAGCAGCCCTACTTGAATGTAAACATTTAGGACTGTTATTATTTTAGATTTTAGTGTTGTATTGCTGAGCTATTTGTATCAAAAAATGAGAATATAAGGACACTTCTATTCTGATTCATTTCAAACTATAAGCGACTCATAACAGGGGTGAAGGTGCAAGATCATGTGCTTTGGTGCAAGTCTTTATTTCTATAGCACTTCTATAACTGTTTGAAAGCAGCTTCACAGTAATGAACAGGAGAGTAAAATAATTACTGATGCAAACTTCATCAATTATGAGGCAGGTTAAAATTCTGCTGTAAAGTAGCTCGACAAACTCCATCGTGTCATAATTCAGATCAATTCAGCTCTGTGTTGATTCTGTTCAGTGTGATTCAGTTCTGTGCTGATTCAGTTCAATGTTGATTCAGTTCAGTATGATTCAGTTTAGTGCTGATTCAGTTCAGTGTGATTCAGTTCAGTGCTGATTCAGTTCAGTGTTGATTCAGTTCTGTGCTGATTCAGTTCTGTGTTGATTCAGTTCAGTGTTGATTCAGTTCTGTATTGATTCAGTTAAGTGTTGATTCAGTTCACTGTTGATTTAGTTCTTTGTTGATTCAGTTCACTGTTGATTCAGTTCACTGTTGATTTAGTTCTTTGTTGATTCAGGTCAGTGTTGATTCAGTTCTGTGTTGATTCAGTTCAGTGTTGATTCAGTTCTGTGTTGATTCAGTTCAGTGTTGATTCAGTTCAGTGCTGATTCAGTTCTGTGTTGATTCAGTTTACTGTTGATTTGGTTCTTGGTTGATTCAGTTCTGTGTTGATTCAGTTCAGTGCTGATTCAGTTCTGTGTTGATTCAGTTTACTGTTGATTTGGTTCTTGGTTGATTCAGTTCTGTGTTGATTCAGTTCACTGTTGATTTAGTTCTTTGTTGATTCAGTTCTGTATTGATTCAGCTCCGTGTAGATTCAGTTCACTGTTTATTTAGTTCTGTGTAGATTCAGTTCACTGTTGATTCAGTTCTGTGTTGATTCAGTTCTGTGTGATTCAGTTCTGTATTGATTCATCATGAAACTCAATTCAGGTTCAAGACGTTTGTAGACAATACTCACTTTGAGTCAATGTCAATGTTCAGTTCAATAGCAATTGCAAACTTGATCAGTTTTGAAATAATTTGATTCAGCTACAAAAGAGTCCTGTCATAATTCAGTTTAATTCAGTTCAAGTTTATTTCTCAGTGGAGACGGACAGAAAGACAGTATGTGAGTGAGTGTGTGTGTGTGTGTGTGACGAGCGGCGGCAGATGCCTGAGATAAGATCTGATGAACACAATCACTCTGCTCGTCTCCAGATGAAGGTGTGAGTTCTGCAGCTGATTGCTTCAGGTCTGTTGCTGGTTTATAGGGGTGTGTGTGTTTGTGTTAAAGTGTGAGTTTAATGTAACATATAGTTCATGAAGTCCTTCGACGTGAACTCCAGTGACCTCGGCTAACACACACACTAGCAGCTAATATACAGTCGTCAACATTTAAATGGGATCAAAACATTTGAATGGGATGCTCATTAGAGTTATACATAGAATTTTGAACAGATCCTGTTCTTGTCTCAGGACAACTTTGATGAACTTTGATGGACTTTTGATCCTCTTCAAATGCTCACTACTGTATATTGTACATGAATGAGATGATTTAATTTCAGAAATGTGATTATTGTGCTTAAAGGGTTAGTTCACCCAAAAATGAAAATGAAGAGTTCAGATGCAAAAGCCTCTAAGTGCCATTTGAAATTTTCTTCTAAAATGATCATTTTTTATCAAGCTTGTACTGTATATTTAAGTTCAGTAATTCCACTTAAATGGCAATGAAGATTACCTATTAATTGTCATTTAAGTGAAATTACTGAACTTAAATATACAAGCTTGATAAAAATGGTCATTTTAGAAGAAAATTTCAAATGGCATTTAGAGGCTTTTGCATCTGAACTCTTCAAATTCTGTCAGTATTTACTCACCCTCCTGTTGTTCCAAACCTCTATGTGTTTATTTGTTCTGCTGAACACATAGGAAGATATTTGGAAGAATGTTTTAATCAAACCGATCTCATTCCCCATTGACTACCATAGTAGGAAAAAAATACATACTATGGTAGTCAATGGGGAATGAGATCTGTTTGATTAAAACATTCTTCCAAATATCTTCCTTTGTGTTCAGCAGAACAAATAAACACATAGAGGTTTGGAACAACATCAGGGTGAGTAAATGCTGACATGATGGTGAGTAAATGCTGTTGCTGAAGCATTTCACTGGATAACAGAAGACAGAAGATGAGTGTAAGTTCACTCTCATAGCGACTTTAATCTGCATGTTTGTGATTTGAAAGCCTCGTCTCGGCATCTGCTGCTTAATCCACTTTGAGGAATGAGGTGTTGTGTGTTCTTTCTGTTTTTCCTCTTCGCTCCAGATGTTTCCTTCACTTTACGTCACTACATTCTCCTCCTTACAGAAAAGCCTTCCCTTCCCGGCCCCGGCCAATCAGATCAAGCCGATCGGGTCTCAGAGACTGTAGAAAACCAAATTAGAACAAAGGAAGAGGAAGAGCAGCATGATCCGTCACACACAGATGCGGCTCGGTCACACATATCAGTGTCTGCCAGTCCTTGAGAACACACACCTGAGTTATGAGCGCCGAGATGCTTCTGCTCACATCATGAACAGATTAAAGGGCTGAGAATCATTTACAGGCACATATTAATATTCATGTCACTCTAAACCTGAGGACTTTCATTGAATGGCAAAAACTCTTCCACTGAAGAAAGAAGGAAGTCCTGTATGTTTTCACTGCATAACATCAATAACATCAATAAAATTAATAAAATTAATAACATCACAACATCAATAACATCAATATCACCAATAAGATCACAACATCAATAACATCAATGAAATCAATAATATTAATAACATCAATAACATCAGATCAATATCATCAATAACATCACATCAATAACATCAATATCATCAATAACATCACAACATCAATAACATCAATATCAATGACATCAATAACATCACAACATCAATAACATCAGAACATCAATAACATCAATATCATCAATGACATCAATAACATCACAACATCAATAACATCAGAACATCAATAACATCAATGAAATCAATAATATTAATAACATCAATAACATCACATCAATATCATCAATAACATCACAACATCAATAACATCAATATCATCAATAACATTATAACATCAATATCATCAATGACATCAATAACATCACAACATCAATAACATCAGAACATCAATAACATCAATATCTTCAATAACATCAATAACATCAATAACATTACAACGTCAATAACATTAAAAACACCAATATCATCAATAACATTCATTGCATTCATAACATTCATAACATTAATAATATCAATAACATCAATAACATTAGAAACATCAATAACATTCATAACATCAATGACATCAATAACATTAAAAACATCAATAACATTCATAACATCAATAACATCAATATCATTAATAGCATCAATGACACCCATAACATTGAAAACATCAATAACATTCATAACATTAATAACATCAATATCATTAGTAACATCAATATCATCAATAACATCAATGACATCAATAACATTAAAAACATAAATAAAATTTATACCATTAATAACATCAATAAGATCAATAAAATCAATATTATCAATGACATCAGTGACATTCATAACATCAATAAGATCAATATCATCAATAACATCAATGACATTCATAACATCAATAAGATCAATAACATCATTATCATCAATAACATCAATAACATTCATAACATCAATAACATCAGTGATATCAATATCATCATAACATCAATATCATCAATAACATCAATGTCATCAATAACATTAATAACATTAATAACATAAATAACATCAATATCATCAATAACATCAATGACATCAATAACATTCATAACATTAATAACATCAATAAGATCAATATCATCATAACATCAATAACATCAATAGCATTAAAAAACATCAATAATATTAAAACATCAATAACATCAATATCATCAATAACATCAACATTATCATAACATCAATATTATTAATAACATCAATAACATCACAACATCAGTATCATTAATAACATCACACTCTTCCTCAGTGTTTCTGTTTTGATTTCCAGCACAGATATCCAAACATTCTTAAATCAAGAGATATTTACTGGAGAAACTTCATGACTGAAGATATTAAGCCTGTTTTCTGAAAAAGAATCATGAAAATGAAGTGAGTTTGTGTTTAAATGAAGAACTAATATCTGTCAGTGGAGTCAGAAGAATCATCTAGTTTTCCCTCTGAATGAAGTCATTTTTCTGACAGATATTAGTTCTTGTTTTAAACACAAACACACTTCATTTTCATGCATATATCAGAAAAATGACATCACATCCTGTCATTTTGCTTCTCAAGTAAATTATGTTTAAGAGCTTAAGATTTTAGATATTGGTAACACGGCATGAAGAACTGCAGGAATCCGATCAGTGTGTGTTGATGTCATTTCTTCGGTTCGGGCGAGATCAGAGTGTGATGATGTCATTGCTTCAGTTCGGACGAGATCAGTGTGTGATGATGTCATTGCTTCGGTTCGGACGAGATCAGTGTGTGTTGATGTCATTGATTCGGTTCGGGCAATGTCAGTGTGTGTTGATGAGATCAAGCCTGCTTGACTCTCCTTTCATTCCCATGGAAGAGGAAGCGATGTCTAGAATTATAATAACCATACGCACGAGTTGAAGGATCCTCATGACAGCACTGATCCCACAATGCATCACGATACATGATGAGCCATCCAGCATGACCGACACTCGAGTGACCGATACATGGATGATTTCCATGATGGTTTCCTGAACACAGACGTGCATGTTAGCGAGGATGAGGTTAGAAGCATGTTCTCCTTCCTCACTAGTGGGGAACTTCCTCAAAACATGTCAACATCACACCAGAAAAACAACACGATGAAATGAAACTGCGATGAGAGTGAATAATGTGATTGAGGTGTTTAGGCAGCAGATAATCTGTGTTTAGGAGGATATGCGCTGGCCTTAAGCCGAGAGAGACAGTAAACAGAGCGCGCGTGTGTGTTTGTTGAGGTGGGCAGGGCTTGTTGCTAGGGTTTGTCATAGTTGTAATGCAGAGAACATAAACAGACATTAATCCTTCTCCCTTGAGGAACACGGCCTGTTTACTACAGCATCTGACTCGAAAAACAGAAACAGAAACTGTCTGTGTGTGTTTCATAACTATATTTAGTGTGATGTAATATGTGCAGTTATTTTGGAGGGTCTTCTTGTGGGCTTTTTGAGCCTCACGCACTAAATGTGTGATTAAATCATAAACACATCCTGGATCAAGATGCGCAAATAACACAACAATTCAGTGGTCGCTTGTAGGAATTTTCTGCTGTCATGAAACGCTGTACAGTGTTTGTTCCCTTCTGGCACTTCTGTTTACATTATCAGCTTTATTCTGATTGTTGTTTTCAAGCTGAAGAAAAGTTGTAGGAAGTCGAAACATCTACTGTTTTGGGCCTTTATCTCATGCAAGGTTATGAAAGATTTCATCAGTCTCAGTGTATTTGAGACTCAGTTTATTATTTCATTCATCCATCTGTGCAAAGCAGAAATAGACACAATGATTTGGATTCAGAAAAGCAGATAAGATATACTTCCTGCAAGTGTTTGTGTGTGTGTGTGTGTGTGAGTGTGTGTCAGGGGTTCTGAACTCCAGTCCTCGCGACCCACTGCTCTTATTGTGTATAGCCGTTTCTCAATATGCGTTCTTGTCTGTACTTGTGTTCTTGTGGACTTGAGAAACGTCATCAGTCGCTGCCCAAGTACTGTTCCAATTCAAAGTTCACATCTAGCCAAGTCCACTTCAAATCCCCGGATGTGTTCTTGATCCGCCCCGTTTACTGAGGATGCATCGAGAGGTGACTTGTGCGGACTTGAGATAGCCAGGTAACCCAGAATGCATCTCGCGTCAACCAGCAAGCGTCAATGGGAGAGGAGAAAATCCGCAAAATATCCAAATACTACTGTTATTGTGTAATGAAATGTAATTTTAAGAGTGTTTCAGGCGAGAATGTGGTTGTTTAAATCTCAAATCTGTGGTTAAAAGCTAAAATAAGGCGATCTGGGACCAAGAGCCCAACTAAAGCAAACACTGATCATCACAATGGTGACTTAAAATGAAATAAACATCACCATCTAAACAATCTAAGGAGATTACATTGAAGTAAACATGAGTTTTAATTTAATGCATCCTGAGAGTGTTTATTTGGTCAAGAAACAGTATAAATTGTCTAAATGAGACCATAAATAATGTTGAAAATGGCCACATTTGAACTAGTTTTTAACCTTGTACGAAAGATCCATTACCGTCTTTTTCAGATGTCCAGAACACGTCAAAAAAAGACGTCATAAAAACTTTCATTCCGGCCCCTCAGTGGACGTCTTTTCAACGTCCGACTTGTGCGACAAAGACCATTTCACAAGATGTAAACAACACTGGTCCAGAAACACTTCCTGTTTCAGTTTGTAACGGTTTTCTTTATTTCACATGTAAAGAAAACATCTTAAAGATGTTTGTTTAACTTCTTGATTCAGTTTTAAACGTTCTGTTGGTTGTATTTTATCCCAGCTTTTATGTAGTGTTAAAAAACTGAAACAGGAAGTGCTTCTGGACCAGTGTTGTTTACATCTTGTGAAATGGTCTAAGTCAAACTCAAATGCAGTTACAAAGTTTTTGACCAGTGAATCTGGGCAAATACATTTTGTCTGTCATTAAAACGGCGTGATACGATATTTCATTAACAGGTTACAAACTGGTTTGTTGCAGCTGTATGGGCCCTAATTTTTTCCTGTTGTAAAATACATTCTTTTTAAAAGATGAATGCAAATATATATAGGCTGTTTAAGTGTAGGCCTATGCTATGTATGACTATGTCAATCTCTCTCTCATGTCCCACATATCAAAGTCAGACATCAAATAAATAAATAAAACATAATCCTTGACATAGTGTCCACACTCTTGAGTCTTTAACACTGTTGATTTTTTGCTGTGTAGTAACATTCAGGAAACTGGACATTTTTATGTTCTTGGAATGTTAGAAATCAACATTACTGTTGAATTTTTAATCGAAATTATGTTATCACAACTTTTAAAACACGTTCCTCTAACGTCAAGAAAACTGGACATTTTTCACGTTCCCAGAACCAGCACTGAACATTTAGAGAACGTTCTTATAACACAATTCTGTTAACTGGGACGTTAGTTGTAAACCAGTTAGCCTATATCGACAGCAGCCTTAATGAAATATGCAGTTTAAATTAAAATTTCATCACGAAAATATCGTATTTATTGTGGACGCTTTAATTAAAAGTGAGGAAAGCGTTTTGAATGAACCCGCACAAGCGCAGTATGTTTTAGTCTCTAGGGGGCACGCACGTAAAAACTGCGGGAAAAAAGTCTAGTGATTTGTGTCGTGTGTGGAAAGTCTGCAGGCACATTTAAGAAATTCTCGTCAGAAGAACGAACGGAAGTTCCAGCACAGTCTGCGTGTTTTTTTAGTAGCCTAATGTCTATGTCGGAACCACAATCGTTTTTGCAAAAAGAAAAAAATGTATGACGTTACAAACGGAGGCTGAGGTGAGGAGAAATAAATCGATTTCACATTAAGCTTGTTCTCGCCCTGAACCCAAGTTGTTAAGACCTGAGGTAGGCCTACTTAGAATAATTCAGTATTAAGGCAGTGGTCATGGTCCAATAAGTGTGCGATGTTTGAGGCCAAATAATCGTTTTTGCTATTTTCACAACAGCGCCATTTAGGGCAGAAAAGTCAGAAATGCTACTTTAGAAATATGAATGGTTATACAGGTGCTGGTCAACGAATTAGAATTATTTGAAATAGTGCAATCATGAAATTCTTTGAATGCATTTTTTGTGCAGAAAGCAAATCAGGTGTTCACCTGTCCTACTCGTTAGACTAATCACAGAATTCGTTATCTGAAAAACAATTTGCTCAGCTGAGCTTTCCAAAAGGCCCATTTGGGCCATTTAACTGTGACACTGTTGTTTTATTGAATTAGAATAATGGTGAAAGCGTTTCATTGAATTAGAATAAATGCTCAAATTTTTGTTTTCTGTGAAGAGTGTTCACTGTGCAGTATAAAGTCAGGGTTGAGTAGAATTTCTAAGTTGTAAAATCAATCATGGGTAAGCAGCGCGACCTCTCAACCGGAATAGTGGCTCAAATTCAAGCCCTTCGCCAACAAGGCTTGACCCAAACTAAAATTGCTGAGCAGCTCGGCATCAGCCAGTCTTCCGTCTGCAAAGCTCTCAAGAAAAACTGCAGCAAGCGCACCAACTGTTCCGGCGTCCAAAAAACTTCTGCTCGCGACAACAAGCAGCTGAGAAAGATCGCAGTCAGCAACCGGTTCAAGTCCACTTCCGAGCTCACCGACTTGTGGAACAAGCAGACCGGCGCTGACGTCTCCAGATCAACCACTTACCGTCGTCTGCGCGAACTCGGCTTCAAATCTCGCGTTCCAGCAGTAAAACCGATGCTGAACAAGAAACAAATGGTGAAACGGCTGAAGTGGGCCAAAGAACACGGCGAGTGGACTGCTTAAGACTGGCAGAAAGTGGTCTTCAGTGACGAATCACGCTTCTGCATCTCCTTCGGTGACCAAGGTCCTCGTGTCTGGCGTCGTGGTGGCGAAACCTACAACCACGAGTGCGTGAAAAGATCCGTCAAGTTTCCCCAGAGCGTTATGGTCTGGGGATGCATGTCCGCTCGAGGTGTAGGGAAACTCTGCTTCCTCAAGAAGACTGTCAATGCTGCCGTATATCAAGATGTTCTGGAAACGTTCCTGATTCCGACTGTTGAGGAACAGTTCGGCGAAGAAGACTTCATATTTCAACAGGATCTTGCACCGGCTCATGCGGCAAAGTCGACCAAAGATTGGTTCACTAAAAAACAGCTTGAAGTTTTGGCATGGCCGGCCAACTCGCCTGACCTCAATGTCATTGAAAGCCTTTGGGCCATCGTCAAGCGGAAAATTCGCAACAGAAAGCCTACTACGCTGGACCAACTGAAGCAGAACATCGCCACTGCCTGGGAAGCTGTGAGTGCGGAAACTTGCGACAAGCTGGTCAAATCGATGCCGCGGAGACTTCAGGCAGTCATACAAGCCAAAGGGGCAGCCACAAAATACTGAGAAAGTGATGATTGTAATTATAATAAAAATTATTGCAATTCAATGAAACGGTTTCTCCATTATTCTAATTCAATAAAACAACAGTGTCACAGTTAAATGGCCTAAATGGGCCTTTTGGAAAGCTCAGCTGAGCAAATTTTTTTCCAGATAACGAGTTCTGTGATTAGTCTAACGAGTAGGACAGGTGCGGTGAACACCTGATTTGCTTTCTGCACAAAAAATGCATTCAAAGAATTTCATGATTGCACTATTTCAAATAATTCTAATTCGTTGACCAGCACCTGTATACAGCATATTATTTAAATTTTAAAGGGATAGTTCACTTTGAAATTCATTTCTGATATGTTTTAGCTTACCTCAAGGGCATCCAAGATGTAGGTGTCTTTTCCACAGTACTTTCAATTTTAACATTTTTCGGTCAAACCGTTGTTGTCTGTCAGTCATATAATGGAGGTCTATGGTCACCACCTCAAAGAGCATGCACAGAGAAGTCCAAACATGATTTAATGACTCGTAAATGTAAGTACAAATTGATGGCCTAAACCACATCTAAACAATGTAAATAAACATGAGTTTTAATTTAATGCATCCTGAGAGTGTTTATTTGGTCCAGAAACAGTATAACTAGACCATACGTTATGTTGAAAACATGCCCACGATGGCCACATTTGAACTAGTTTTTAAATTGTACGAAGGTTCGATGAAAGTCTATATCAGACGTCCAGAACACGTCAAAAAAAAAGACGTCATAAAAACTTTCATTCTGGCTCCTCAGTGGATGCCTTTTCAACATCCGACTTTTGTGACAAAGACGTTGAAAGACGTCTTTTGAACATCATTTTGCTCAGTTGACGTATAATTCGTCTTGTGTAAAAGTCTATCTTTGGTCTCGTCTCATTTAACTAGTTTGTTCCATGGCAAAAAAAAATCATTTTATTGTGATATTATAAATAAATATTTTTCTTTATTTATTTCATTTTTTACATGATCGTCACTATATGAACAATAAAATAAAATGAACTCTGTCTTTGT
Organism: Cyprinella venusta; assembly: GCA_038021265.1. Taxonomy (NCBI): domain Eukaryota; kingdom Metazoa; phylum Chordata; class Actinopteri; order Cypriniformes; family Leuciscidae; genus Cyprinella; species Cyprinella venusta. Next base: position 15,932,382 of record CM075878.1, read on the forward strand.
TTGTTAAATGTCAATAAAAATCAATACTGTTTCATATTTTTTAAATGAAAACAAGATGAAGATAATCAATATATGCCTGAACCACATGGCCAAATATGTTTAAGATTTTTTTTTAATGAAAAGAGGCAAAGTGGTGTTTTATAACAAATTTCGTTTTATTTTTGACGAAAAGAGGCAGAGTTGTAGCATATTTCGTTTTATTGTTGCCTAAAATATATATAGATAAGTGGAGTAGCATGCTGAGCGACGCAATCAAGTACGCTCTGTTCCATTTGCAGAAGAACCAATCTTGCGTCCTCTCGTCCTCGGGAGTTCGTTCTCCTGAGTCGTACTTGGCAAGTCTGAACTACCAAGGACGCAAGTCCGAACTTTGCGCACTTGGTATTGAGAAACGGCTTATGTCTCCCTTATTTAACACACCTGATTCAGATCCTCAGCTCGTTAGAATAGACATAGAGTCTATGGAGTTGAGAACCCCTGGTGTGTGTTATCTCAGAATAAACCCCTTCAGGTGTGTGTGTGTGTCCTGATCACCCTGCCAGGTTTATTCTGAGATAAGGACCGGCTGGATGTACATTATCCCACATATAACACACAGGCGTCGAACTCGTCACACTGGATCTGTGTGTGTGTTTCCCTCTCTCTCTCCCGATCAGTCCTTTACAGACCCGACCCGACCCGATCGACCTCAACCCTCCCCTGTAAAAGTGCGACCCGCGCGACGCCTGGATGATCCTCAGCCCAGACTGTCTGCCAATTAGAGAAATTAGCCCAGTGAAAGAGAGGCACACTTACGCCATGCGGCCCACATGCGGCTCCAGCTCGGCCATCTGCCGGCCACTGCTGACCGCTTCACTGCACAGCCGAAGAGCGGTGGAGACATGGAGGACGGCAGACACTAAACACTAAACATCTCCAGTTACACAGTTCGGCTTCACTTGATCTCTATAGTCCCGTCTACACATTCTATCAGTAACTTTGCAACTCCAGGTCAACTAGTGTCATCAGAGGCTATATCTAAAAAATAGTTTTCAACCTAAATTTGGGTCAAATATGGACAAACCCTGCCGTTGGGTTAAATTCTTAAATTACATTTTTAAGCCAGCGTTTGGGTTTGTCCATAATTATTTGACTCAAAATTGGGTCGTTTTTAGAGGGTTATACTAGAAGTTGACATGCAGTTGCAAAGTTATTAATAGTTAGAATTATTTGAAACAGTCTATATTGTTAAAAGCGCTATAAATGAAGGTAACTTGACTAGAATGTCTAGAGTAAACTCACAGTTTTAATATTACAGTAAAACAAACTACACTCTAAACAACGCTGGGTTGTTTTAACCCACATTTGGGTCAAATATGGGCAAACGCAATTGGGTCAAATATGGACAAACCTAAATGTTGGGTTAAAAATGTCATTTCAAATTTGAACCCAACTTCAACTTTCAATTTCAACTGTAATTTTTTTAATTACATTTTTAACCCAACATTTGGGTTTGTCCATATTTGACCCAAATTTGGGATGAAACAACCCAGCATTTTTAGAGTGTAAGCTCAATGTAATTAAATGTGTTTTTCATACGTGAATAAAATGATCAGATTTCTGGACTTAAAAAAACATAGCATCGTTTATTATTAATTAACTACTTATTTGAATTTATTTAAATAAATATATGTTTATGTTTTTAAAAAGGCATTTTTTAAAATTGCTTAGTTTATCATGAAAACAGTTAAATTTGTTCAGTATAAACATGGTTATATATGGAATATTCAGGAGTTAAATAAAATGCAAAACAATCTGTATTTGTTGTGATAAATATATAAACCTGGTTATTGAGTTTAAAACACATTCAGTTTATTAGTACTATTACAGACATTTGACCAGTTTTATTTACGTATGATTGACAGATATGAGTCACATTATGTCTATTAGTTCGTTAGAACTGTGCAATTCACACGGATTAAACATATGCAGTTTTATTTATTGTTTTTTTTAAATATAATTTTAATGTAAAATCTCCCTTTGAACAAGCATGACAGACAGTAAGTAATGAATGTCTCATCTCTGTAATAATCCCAGTATTTGAGTAGACTGGTGAAGAATATAAGTGAAACGTGTTACTCTTATATCAGGAGTGAAACACGAGGAAGAGAATCTCCACAGACGTGTGGACGTCTTCTGACTCATGGATGCATAACATTCCATAACAATCATAACATCCGTCTGCGGTCCTCTGTCCTCTGCAGATTTCAGTTTTTATTGAATGTATCATTTATTCAGTAGTAATGCTCAGAAGTCTGAGGCCGCTCGTGAAATGCTTTTATTTGCTTTATTTCTTTCAAATAAACAGATGAACAGGATTTGAGACAATCCAAAGAGCCTAGTGACCTTGAGATAGTGCATTATATCTTTAAAAAATCTTATTTATTTGATAACATTGTTTTTTTTTATTCGTTTTTGAAAAAAATCTAATTTTGTTAGTTACATAAAAAAAATAAACAGCAAAAAATGTCACAGCAGAAAAAAATATGTTCTTCCTCTGTTTCTGTCTCGTTTTCCAGCACTAATATCCAAACATTCTTAAATCAAGAAACATTGTTTAAACATTGTTAAGCGCAAACTCAATTATTTTTTTTTGTACTGTAGTATTTATATTACACACACATTTTTTCAGTTTAAAGACGTTTCATGTCATTTTAGGAATGTTAAAAAAGCAAAACACAAACAATCCCAGTCATATTTAATTGGGTATGAGAACGATTGTATAAGATTCACTCTTGGGCTTTAACCCATTTCATGTTGTTGTTTGGTTTCCCTTTTCTCCCAGCCGTGCCGGATGATGCCCGTGTGTGTGTCAGGTCAGGATGTGTTCAGAGCTGGTCTGTGTGTGTGTTCAAACCCTTCAGACAGGTGTCTGAGACGCTCTTCAGTTTGACCTGCTTTTTCTCTCCCACCACTGGCCTCAGCACAGTATCACACACACACCAGGCCAGGTCTGGATCTAGGTCACAGAGGTGTGTGTGTGTGTGTGTGTGTGTGTGTCGGGGGAGGGGGTCTAATTGGGTTGGGACCAGATTGCTCATTACGAGCCCATCCAAGCAAAAGTCCACGGGTGTTTTCAGTGATCCAACCATCTGTTTTTCTTTTACTCAGTTGTTCAACTCTTTTCAGATTGTCTACGATCTTCCTTTGTCTGCTGAAGGTGTTGATGTGAACGTTTGGGCCCGAAAAAGCTTTCAGTGTCCCGATTGGATCACCTTCAACTAATCCTGACGGTCACATGATTAGAGCCAGATACCGATTGGCTGGCTGCTGCTCCTCAAAGGTCTGGCGCAGCCGAGCGTGGGCAGTGTGTGTTATGGTGGCCAACGAGTGTGAGTGTCAGAAGATCTGCTGTTGGACTTTATGGAAACGGGAGAGAAACCAGACGAGATGACCGAGTGAAGCTCAGCGGGACACAGAGATGACCTGACCAAAGACACAGAGGATCCAACAGCTCAACCAATGTGAAGTGAGTCCAATGTTATTATTATTATTGATAGGAAACATGTTGTGATCTTCAGGTCTGGTGTTGGTTGGATGATGTATTCTGTGTTGAGGTGTAAATCGATAAAGTGTAAGTTTGTGTGAATGGCTCCATCACTGGCATTATTTTGAATGGGTGGGGGGGTGTGTGAATTTGGTATGGTCACTATGAAAACATTTTATTATCATTTACTTGAAAACTTTAATACTGAAAAATCATCAACATCAAGTGTGTTTTTGATGTTGTTTTCCCTTTAAAAAAGTTTATATTTCTGACTCCGTTGACAGATATTCGTTCTTGTGTTAAGCACAAACTCATTTTTATTCCACTTCTGGCCTACAGACTCAATTACAGGGCTAAGTGTGTAACGACAGAGACTACATTTACTTACAAGAATACACTGTATTTCTCATAAATGTGGAGTTGGTACACACCACTGCTATTGTCATCTGTAATTAGTCATCTGATAGTTGTATGTGGTTGTCGAATTCTGAAAAAGTTCGTTCATCTCTGGCCCCAGGGCTGGTTCACAGTCACAGTGTAAGAATACAGTATATGCTATCATGTGTTGCAACACACACTTACAGTATATTGTATTATGCAAGGTGTGTATTGCATGTTTGGAGACCTGAGAGGAAGTGTGAGTATGGCTAAAGACGCATTTTGCTTTTTCTTTAGAACTTTAACTAACCAATAAAGCAAAAGGAGAACCAAAGCAACCCGAACCAAAGGAGAACATACCAAACCGAAAACCAAGCGAGTGACCACTGAAGGATTGAAGATGAAGCTGGAAGCGTGTCTCGAGGACTTGAGCGAGTGGAGGGAACTGGATTTCGCCATGAACTGCACATATATCGTCCAGGACCAGGCGTGCGAGCCGAGCTTTGGGGTCCCGAAGGCCATGACCTCCATCCCACGAAACCTCACCTTCCAGTACAGCATCGACAACCAGGTACACATTCCCAGTTCTCAGTTCCCCCCGTCCCAGTCCCCAGTCTCAGTCCCCCGTCCCCAGTCTCAGTCCCCAGTCTCCAGTCTCGGTCCCCAGTCCCCCGTCCCCAGTCCCCAGCTTCTGCCTCGTCACGGTCTAACACACACTCGTAAAGTTACTTGTGCAACAGAACTTTCACTTCAGGCAGTTTCCTGAGCAGAACAGATTCAGAAAGTACCATATTTCTGCTGAGGTGACATTATGGCAAAGTTATGAACACACATTCTTCCAGCAACGATCGTTCAGAGTTATCCGGTCTTTCATTTAAACAAATATTTATACATCATTCTTGGGATGTTTTTACTGAAATGATTTAATTAGACACTCATCTAACATGTTTCAGAGAACATTCAGATGTAATATTCCAATAAACCAATGGAATGCTTGCGTAACACTTTACTTAAAGCCTTTATGTAAAAAACATATTCATAATGTACATAATGCATTATGGATAATTGTAACCAAAGTTAAAATGGATTGTAATATTTGCAGATTTCTTGTTCTATCTGAAACTGGTTGTTTGTCGTGATTTTATGCATTATATTTTCTAAAGGTGTAACAATGTATTATAAGTGTGGTTACAATTATTCATGAGATCATACCATGGATTATAAAGTGCACAGTTAATGCATTAAAGTAAAGTTATGTAAAGTGTTACCAAAAGATTCAGAAGTAACAGTTTTATAACGTTCTTAGAACATGTTTATGTTGGCTGGTCATGCTGTCATTTAAAAAACTCCATCATGACGGTGTTTTGTTGTGTATGAGTTAATCTCAGCACTTGAAGTCCAGGTCCATGAGTGGGATTGTTCATTAAAGTGTCCGATGACGGAAACGGCTGGTTTGGTTTGAGTGGTTGAGTAGGTCAGTGTGACGATGACAGAGGATCTAATCACACACACACACACACACACACACACGCACACACTCTCTCTCTCTCTCTCTCTCTCTCTCTCTCTCTCTCTCTCTCTCTCTCTCTCTCTCTCTCTCTATCTATCTATCTATCTATCTATCTCTGTGTGTTGGATGTCACTAGTTCTCTCGCTGGACTCGACTTTGTGTGTGTGTGTGTCAATGTAAGGTCATGTAACACGGCTTTCTGGAGTGTTTGATTCTGATGTTTAAAGGCCCTTATTCTTCAGATAAAACAGAAAAGTTAACATTATCACAATAAATGATCATCCTGTAGAGGTTATTTTGGGTTGATAATCGGTTGATTGTTAATTATTTTTTGGTTACTTTTGAGGTCAGCTTATTTAGCAATTTTTGTAATAAAATAAGATTGCTGCAGTTTATGGAAGCTTGTTTTTGGCACAGAATTAAAAAGGTAATTGCGACTTTTTATATCAGAATCGGTTATATAAAGTTGCAATTGCGTGTTTTTGACTGTTTTTGAATTTGTATCTCACAATTCTGAGAAAAGATGTTTTTGAGTGATACACTCTAGAAAATGCTTGGTTATTTTAACCCAATTTTGGGTCAAATATGGGAAAACTCAAACATTTGGTTAAAAATGTCATTTAAAAATGTAACCCAATGGCTGGGTTTGTCCATATTTGACCCAAAATTGGGTTAAAACAACCCAGCATTTTTTAGAGAGTAGATAAAAAGTTGCAATTACCTTTTTAAATGTTTTATTGTGTGGCGGAAACAATCAAGCTTGTATGTTAGTGTTTGGAGTCTCCCTCATCTCTTGCCCGTGTCACTCGGCCTTTGCTGTGGTTTCTCTGCGTCGGCTTCATGCATTTCTTCGCTCTTCTGTTTGTCTTTTGCATTCGATCCAGTTTCCCTCCTTCGCAGGTGAAAGTCAGTTCCTCTTTCTAAAGCTCTTTGCTCTTTTAATATCCTGTCACACTGAAGGTGTGAACTTGTGGTCATAAACACACACGCATAAACACCGGCCGGTCCGTGAATGTGCAAAGATAAAACAATACGTGTGAAAAATATTCGGCTTCTGATGAGACCTCAAGATCAGTAAGACATTAAAACTGTGTGTGTGTGTGTGTGTGTGTGTGTATACAGTATAGTGTGTATGTGTATATATATGAATTCTATATATGTATCTTTATCTATCTTTTCTTGTAAGTGCTTCTTTTAACATGATTCTCATTGACCGCATAATGAAGCTTTCGGGCCACATTAAATTGCTTCTTTCTCTTCCCCTTTCACACACTCTTTCATGTCTCACGTTCATATTCTCACTGTCATTTTTGCCACATATTGAGCCTCTTTTATCCAACCAGAATCAAGCGAATCCTTGAATCCAGCGCCTGTCCCGATAGACGAGAGCGAACAGGGTATTCTGTATCTCACACACACACTCGAGAGGAATCGATCACACTCTTCCTGTTCCTGGCCGCTGATTCTGTGAAAAGCATTGCTCTTAACTGTCATTGACGTTTGCCTCGGACAGAAAAACCCACAGTCAGTTCCTGGAGGGCCGACAGCACTTTTTTATTGCAAGAAAAATTTGAGCTTTTTAGGGATGTTGGAAAGCCAGTCTCAGGGTGACGAGATGCAATCACTTGCTTGATGGGTTTCTGTGATGCATGCGCACATATTCCAGAGTTTCTGTGTTTGTGAAAGTCTGCGTATTAATGTGTCATCGGTGTGCAGTGTGTTGTTGTAGGGAAGAACTGAAACTCTCGAATGATGTCTGATGTGTAACTTAAACTAAATATGTATTTAAACTGTTTTAATAGCCTACACTCTTAGAAAAAAGGGTTCTATATATGTAGCATAGGGTTCTTTACTCAACTCCAAAGGACAATTATTGCTAAAAAAGGTTCTATAATGAGAAGAAAGAACCCTTTTGGCACAAAGGTTATTTAAAGGCTATTACTCGTTCATATATTACGTTATTCTGCAACATTTTGTAGTATGTAATTAAATTATTGTTTATTAAACTGTTGTAACTTAATATCACATTTTAATCATGCTGATTTTGGAGGATAACTGAAATGGCACTCTTCGTCTGATATTGATTAATTACATTTTTAACCCACATACCTTGAATTTTGTGATCATTCACATGCATTGCATTTTAGGGGTTCCAAATACGTAGCGCTTTAGAACCTTTTAAGGTTCTATATAGAACCTTTCCTTCTAAGAGTGTATTGTGATGATTTTTCATTACCCAGATTTTTTGGTGCCAACACCAAAATAATTCACATGCAGAACAAAGGGGTGGGGCCTGGTGGAGTTATTTAGTAGTGTGTTAAACTGGCGGTTATGGAAAGGGGTGGGACATTTCCCAAACACACTCGAAGCGCTCGGCCAATCACAACACACTGCTCCAGCTGACCAATCAGAGCACAGTATGCTTTTAGAAGGAGGGGCTTCATAGAGAAAGGAAGTAAACATAGCGTTACTGACAGACTGGGAAGAGAGGAGCCGCAACATTGGAGAATATGAGGAGAATAATCAACATTTACTATTCAAACCTGTTCTAGTAGAGCCTGAAACATCATCACGACTTGTGAAGTCTCTAAGCATTTTGATGGTCCCTTTTGACCATTCTAATAACTATAAGTAACTTTGCAATATGTCAACTAACTCTTGCTTAATATCTTAAAACTCTTTATTGTGATGCCCCTCCAACAGACTTTCTACTGACTATAAGTAACTTGCAAGTATGTCAACTTATTCTAAGTCTACTCTACTAACTCTGTAATGAGAGCTAGTTGACATGAGGTACAACTAGTCAACAGAATTTTGGACCATCAAAATAAATTGAAACCGAGTTTTTAAAGAAAAGCAAGACAATCTTTGTTTGCAGTGTGTTAACGAGCAACAGGCAGAATGGCACGCAGTCATGCATGTAAGCGTGTGTATAAACGAAGCGTGCCTCGAGAGCGGGGGCACGTGGCAGATGGGGTGATCTGTGACTCAAATGCACAAACACTTATAGAATCTCAGTCAAAGGAAGTAGGTTAAGCTCGACTGATTAACTTTCGTTTGGACCTGGATCCTCGGACAGCTGCGGGGTGTTGGGTTAGCGTGGTGCCGCTGGCCTCGTCCGAGAGTGACACACACACACACACACACTCACCCCCTCCACTGACTCCATAAACCCTCTCTGAGCGGTTAATCACTAAAGACCAACCAATTAGTCACGCAACGCTAACGACTCACAATTCTTCTGTCAGCGCAGCTCGCGTCTCAATGACCGTCCCTGTCTTATTGCAATCCATGTCTTCATACTGCAGTAATTGTGTATTAGTCAGTGTTTCTGTGTAGTTTTCCAGCACTAATATCTAACAATTCTTTAAGAATGAGAAACAAGCCAAAATCACTAAGTATGCGTGTTGGTTGTGAGGTGGTTGTTCGGGGCTGTGACCCCCACGCCACACTTTGACCCATTTTACAGGCCGGTTTCTGGACCACCTGCTCCAGTTTCTCTTCTGCCTCTTTTCAAGACATTGTTTGTCAATACCATCCAACTTTTGCCAGAAGGGTCATTGGGGTCAGGCTTATTGAGGACAGCTGTATGTTTCCAGGTCAGGCTCCAAGTAGAGCAGGGAAAGTATAAGTCTGTTAACTTGTTAGTGTGCTACCTTAGGTCACCTATGACGTTTCCTACTGGTCATCTCCATTGAACTCAGTGCACTAGTGTATCATTAATGATTTATGCGCTGACTCACGGTCTGCTTCTCTTTGCAGGTGACCGGTGTGTTCAGTAAAGAGTACATCCCTCAGGGCACGAGATTCGGACCTCTTCAAGGGGTCGTCTACACCAAAGACAACGTGCCCCTTCATGCCAACCGGAAGTACTTTTGGAGGGTAAGTGACTTCATTACTGCTGAAGAGACACCGTTTCTGCTGAAAAGCTGCTAAACCGGTCACGACTTTCCCGAGAATTTTAGCAGAAAGGAGCCGGAAGCTTAAACATTCAAGCAAGAATTACATACCAAAAACGCTTTGGCTTCTTTGACACGATCGTCTTTCCTTTAAACACACGCCTATGTTTAGACACATGCATGCATTGAATAAGTAGTTACTCCTATTGTTCTTTTAAGGGCTTGTTTGGAAAACACAGAGGAAGCTCTGAGAGCCGTTTCCTGTTTGCTGTAGATTCCTCTCCGTTCTCAGAGGCTTTACTCCAAGTGTGCCTCTTTCGTCAAAAACATACGATAGCGCAATTCTTTGGTTTGTGGCCAGGTTTTAGAGAAGTCGGGATTCCTGCACAGACAGGGACGCACGCACACACACACACACACACACATCACTTTCTTTTCAGTTCTTTCTGTTCTCATATCAGCATGCATCTAAGTGAACTTCAGTCTCTTTATCTCTCTGCCAAGGTCACTAGACCTATCTGTGTATGTGTTTGTTTATATGCATGGTGTGTGTGTGTGTGTGTGCGCGCGCATTTGCATGTCGCTTTGGGTTTTCCTAGTCTGAGCTGTCCTTTCCTTTCTCCGTTTCCTGTAAATCCTTTCAAACTTCCTGTTGCCATAAAGAATTGCAATGACGCATCGTGTCACGTGACCAAGGGCAGGAGGACGGATGTGTCCATGTGGGTGAAAGTGTGTTTGTGTTTATGAGTCTTCAAGGGTGTGACTGGTTAAAGGAGCGTCTGTGATAGTGGAGATGTCATGCCTCGGCACGTCTGCACAGTGAATTCCCCCACACACAACTGAGAACGAAAGTGGGAGGAGTCAGGGGCGGAGCTTGAGCATGTGACTGGCAGCATGTGTGGAGCGTTATAAAAAGTCTGACATCATTGACACACAAAGTTAGTCACACATCTTCAGCAGGACAAGCCACACACATACTTTCACAGGTTAGGAGACACAGAGGAGTTGATATAAACAGCTGTTTGACAAGCATTCTGTTCATGGCAGAGGTAAAGAACCTTTAGTAACGACTGATTTACAGCTTTAAAGAGTGATTTAAATGTTTAACGGTGATGGTTTTGACACCTGCAGACTCAAGCCTTCATGTTTTCCTCTCTCTTTCTCTTCATCCAGATCTACAGTGGTGGGCACTTACACCACTTCATCGATGGCTACGACGTCCAGCGCAGCAACTGGATGCGGTTCGTTAACCCGGCGCGCTCGGGGGCCGAACAGAACCTGGTGGCCTGTCAGAATGGCCAGGAGATCTTCTTCTACACGCTGCGGCCCGTGGAGCCCGAGCAGGAGCTGCTGGTGTGGTACAGCCCCGAGTTCTCCCAGAGACTGTGTGGCCAGCCGGTGCAGCCCGACCGCCTCAAGCCAAGTGAGTCACGACTGTCCCACCGCCGGCTCGGGGATGGAAAACTGGATGTGCTTTGTTGCATATAGGGGCTTTTGCTTTTCCTCCTGTGTCTTGATTGTGTCCTCTCTTGCTGTTTTGAAGCAATATGATTAGTCACATCAGTTACCTTTGTGTTTTCCCGGAGTCTTTCCTTTCCTCAGTATATAGTGGGTTTCTTCCCCTCTTTTGTTTTTCTTCTTATATATCTTTGTACTAATATTAGTCATTAGTCACATCAGCCACCTTTGTGTTTGCCCGGAGTGTTTCATCAACATTAGGCGACTCCTTTAATGCCTTGAACTGAAATTCACAAATAATTCCAAGTTTGCTTCAATTTTTTTTAATGTAATTTTCCCAAATAATTCCAAGGAATCCGTCTTTGGACATTTGCTTTTTTTCTTGTATCTTTTTTGTGTTCTCTTGTGACTTAAAAAAAAAATTATGTAAGTTTCCCAAATACTTCCAAGGAATCGGTCATTGAACGAAACATGAAATTTTAAAGGCTAAAGACTTGTTATTTACAACTCTGAGAGTCGTTTTTGACAGTGTAAGAGTTCAGTAATTAACAGGCACCCTCAGATCTTCTGCGTACACTAGTAATATTGACATCCAAAATACATATGGGAGGTTGTTTGATATTTTTATCATACAGTCAAACCAATATTAATTGCTATCCTAACTTACGTAAATGAACTATCGTGTCCTGCACTCACTAGTAAAAAAATATCAAAAAAAATACTGTATATATGCTGTCTGAATAATTTGATGACTGTATACATGTACTTTCTTTACATGGCTGAAATGAGCGTTGTGATATTACACCACTAGTAGGAGCATACTGTTAAATGTTTACTGAAAATTATCTCTATATGTAAAGAACAGTAAGTCAGGGATTCATTTGAGATGTGAAAACATGAAAGCCACAACATGAAAGTGACTGTCAATGAGCCTGATTGTGTATGAATGTGTGAGGTCTGTGAGTGTGTGCGGATGTTTATGACAAAACACTGGACATTTCTGTCTGAGTAGATGTCATGCGATAGCGCCTATAACACACTGACACTGTTATCTTATTCACTCATCGGAATGCATGTATTTGTGTTTCTGTGCGTGCTGTGCATGCATTAATGTTTGCTGTTGTTAAGGACCATTACCTGAGTCATGCCGACATGCATACGCTTCTCTCTTGTGATGCTTTTCCTCAACAATTACACCTAAATATCCCTCTTTAGGAAGTCATGCGCCGTGAAGAACGTCAGCCTTTCTTAAAACCTCTTTTTAATTTGGATCATTCAGTCCCCTTTAACCAGTTACACTTCTTTTGTGAGCGTCAAAGAAATCTGTATATTCAGTTTTACATCATATAGCTCTTTTTGCTGGACTTTGACATACGAAGTTCTTCTTCAAATCTGCTGATATTTAGTCTAATTTAAAACATGGTGAATATCCACTGCTTCCATTCGCCTGTGTTCCTCGGGGAAACAAATTTATACACATTTGACAGTTCGGAGTTTTAAATATCCATTTTCGCTTTCCTCATGGTAGTTAGGAAATGCCTAGACGATGCCTGTAAATGTTGCACCAGATTGGGTTTGAGGAACCAAGCTTCGACCACAAGGGTTATAATGTGTTGGTGTAATCTTCCCACTGCTGTGTGACACACTCGGGCCTTGAACCACTCTCCATGATTTAGCAGATTTTGTCTGAGTCACCACAAAGGTTACTGAAAGAAGCTCGCTGTTGTGGCTTTCCTTTTACAATCTCTGAAGCGAAAGGACAGTAATAATCTGACCTTATCTTGATTCCCTGCATAACAGTAAGTAACAGTTAGTGATTTTTCCCATGGTTGAGGACATCTGCTGTTATAGTGAGTCAGAGTAGTTTCTGAGTGAGAAGTATAGCCGTCACACGAGTCTCACATACATATGGCCCTCCACCTCACAAACATACACACACCCACACTGCGTACACCCACACGGTTGTAATCTAGGTGCTGTGTGAAAGCAGTACTACCTCTTTGTCAAACAGAAACCAGTCAGAGATCTTCTGCCTGTCAGCTTTAAACTGAAAGAACTGCCATTTACCATAAGTGAGCGTTTGAGGAGGAAGGGTATGAGTAGGTGTGCGGCACACAGACACACACAGGCATGTGCGACGGGTGACTGGTGTCGCTCTGTGAAGACTAGGACCTGCTTGGTCAATCTCAGCAAACCTGAAATCTGTTGACATGTTTCATGACAATTTATTATGATGGTTCCCAAACTGACTGTCTACTAATGCTCCAATGAGAGTGAGTTGAAGGGGTGTCACAATATTTCATGTCACAATGTCATGTCACGATGCAAAAATGTGTGAGAATATGTACTATTTCACCCAAAATACAAAAGAAAAATCAAGTTTTCAGAGTTTTAGTGACAGTAACCCGCTATATATAATGTTGAATATAATATGTAATGATGCAATGGGGGATATTTGTGGGTCTTGATAATGCCAAATGTATTGTTACCAGTAAAAAGTGGCCTACATTGTTTTAAATATATCTAATCAGTGACAGAGTGCAAGTATATTCGTCTAAAATAATTCTGTATTTCCAAAATCATGAATATGTTTATTCTGGTGTCTCTATTGTCCTGCGCTTTGGGTTTCAGCACCAAGTCCAAGCATATTTATTTCCATCCCCGATGTAAAACCAAATGTAGGATTTTAATCAACATAACATTTGTTTTGTTTTGGAGTATCGCAATGATGCCATCTGCCATGAATCATGACACAAGGGTATTGTTTACCCCCTAGTGAGTTGACATTTACAGTTTTAAGTTAGTAGAACGTTAAAGTCTCATACTCGTGTTCTCACCTCTGCTGTCTGTCAGCCTTCACACGTCTCCTTGCACTGTGTAACCTTTTTGCACTCTTTTTCTGCAGAGTACATGCCTGACATGGACTATCAGAAGCAGAACGTCTACTACCCTAAACAGGCCTCAAGCCCACACAAACTTCAAAATGAGGGAGAGGAAGAAGAGGTGGACGAGAAGATCGACGTGGAGCTCATTGAGAGGGACACGCCCCCTGACACACCAGACGAACAGGTCGTGGACTTCAGCAAGAAGATCCACAGAGAAGCTTCTCCACAGTTGGTGCGTTCTCCACATCCCAACCAGAAGGAGATGAACATGAGCACTCACCTGTATCCCACCCTGTCCCCGCAAGACCTCTCGCTCCACTTACAAGGCCTTTATGGTCATCATCGAGAGGGTTTGATCTCGTACCCTTCCCTGCCCTCTCCTAGACCTCTGCAAGCTCCTTATCCACTTCTACCACAGTACAATCCTCATTATTCCCGTTTGCTGTTGCCCCCGTACTCCCCTCCCTTCCCGTCCATGTTGCCCTCGAAAGGGAGTCTCCGGTACAATGGATTCCTGGGAAGTGATGGCTTACCCTACCCTTCAATTCCCCAACCTGGTCTGTTACCAGTTACCCTTCCCTATCCCTCCCCGCTCCATGGAGGATTGAAGGAAAGAGTCCCGAATACTCCCCCCGGCGCCCCGGCCACCCCCGAACTCTCCCCTCAGCAAAGCTTCTACAAGCCTCTCTCTGAATGCGAAGAAGCCATTAACCTCAGCCTGGCTTCACCCAGGAGCACACCCCCCCCGTCCTCGTCTTCTCCACCAACACCCGGGTACAAATCTCTCCCGTACCCACTCAAGAAGCAGAATGGCAAAATCAAGTATGAATGCAACGTCTGCCTCAAGACCTTCGGTCAACTGTCCAACCTCAAAGTGAGTACACTTTATTCAAAGTCTTGTTTTGAGAGATGTGGAATGATGTTGTTTAGACTAAACGGTCTGTTTTTGCTTTGAAGGTGCACTTGAGGGTCCACAGTGGCGAGAGACCATTCCAGTGCAACTTGTGCAAAAAGAGTTTCACTCAGCTGGCACACTTACAGAAACATCACCTGGTCCACACGGGAGAGAAGCCACACGAATGCCAGGTGAGCTCATATGCTGTGACTCAAGATAAAGTTATATCCTATTAACATGCCATGACGCACTCCTACAACATTGCTTATCTGTCAGAAGACCTTTACCTTGTCACTCCTGTTTCCTTGAAGAGAAATGCTTTGTTGTTCAGTAACTAGAGAGGGTGTGACAGTGGCGTCAGCCTGCACTAGTCATTCATTTTGACCACTGAAAATGAACAAGTCCTTTAGTGTGGTTGACTTGCTGTCTGCATACCAGAGCAAACAATGAGGTGATTATATAAGGCTGCTCTTTGAATTAAAGTCTGTGATTCTCTTTGAATGTCCACAGGTGTGCCACAAACGCTTCAGCAGCACCAGCAACCTGAAAACACACTTGCGTCTGCACTCGGGAGAGAAGCCGTATCAGTGTAAGCTGTGTGGAGTGAAGTTTACTCAGTATATCCACCTCAAACTCCACCGTCGGCTTCACAGCTCCTGCGAGCGACCGCACACTTGCCAAACCTGCACCCGAGGCTTCCTCCATCGCTTCTCCCTACACCTCCACCAGCGCTCGGGATGCTGTCCCAACACCCGTCCCGAGATCCCCGAGCTGGTGGAGCGATTCGACGCTAGTCACGAGGCCGAGGCTCTTCCGGAGAACGCCGGAGACACTCAGGTCGACGCCGCCTTGGAGAAATGGCTGGCCAGGAGTCTGGAAAACGGCGAGGGGAAGGAAGACGTGGGATTCCTCAAGGCTTTCAGTGCTTCAGTACCTCAGGGAGTGACCATCATGGGCCACCATCCTCAGGAGAGAGCCAGCGTGGTTCACTTCAACCATCGGCACTCCATTAAGACTGAGGAGGAGTAGATGACCCATCCCAGCAAGCAATCTTTGTATCTAAAGGACGTCTAATAGCCGTTTAATAGCTAAATCGTGACTACAGATTGACATGATATCTTGTTGATATTATTGACATTGGTAACCATCTCACACGCTGCCTGGCCAAAAACTACAATGAATCAGGGTTGACTCTAAATAGCACAGAAGATGTCAAAGAAACTAAACACTTTGTAATCACTGTTGAATTTGCTGTTTTGTAATGTCATCAAATTCAAGGTTATGAATTTAGAAGTCTGTAAGTGTGTTACTCATAGCTGGACTATATATCGATATAGTTAACCTATTGATGGCTATTGCTTGCTGGGATTGCTCCTTCAGGTCTTCCAGAAACCCCTCAAAAATGCGATCTATGCACAGGGCATTCCCTAGTTGACCAAAAATCCTCTCTTTCCTGGGAAAATCAGAGAGAAGATGCGTAAACCAAGCCAATGAGAGCCGCACCAAACAAATAGTGTTTCCAAAGACTTGAAGAAAGTGATTGCACTTCCACCCTCTGACCTGTTGTAGAATGAAGATGTGATTTATAATGTCCTCATCTGGTTTTCAAACCGGTCTGTCTGTGTGAGTTTGTCTTAACTTATTATTGTTGAGTTTTTATTTTTGAGCACTGTATCAAATGTTTATATGTGTACTTTTTATGTATTTTTAAACAAATATTGGGATTCTCAGGAATTATGTGTCAATCCCACTATGGACACTATATGTTACAGTCCCAAATGGACTGGATCTTCTCCGTCCATTCCAATGGTCTGTGTGCGAATGTGTGCAGATGGATGTACGTGGCTATGATTTTACCTGGTGTTCAATAATTCTGAATGTGATCTTTTATGAAAGTATGTATAATGTATCTTTTCAAGGGATCATTCACTGTAGCTTCTAAGAATATTATAGCAGTTTTCTCAGATCTTGAACCCCTTTGACATTGGAAAGAAAACATGCCTCACTTTTTATTTAATATTTGAAATATTCTTTGTTTTCTTAGTTTAATGTTACTTGGTTGTGTCTACCAATGTTTACTGTTGTCTCTTTAATTCAAACAAGTATTGTTAGCACTATGAAAATGATCAACTCCATGTAGCTGAAACTGAATTTGCCAATCATGAAGATTGCAATACTTATTAATTATAGACTGCAGTACCTCATACTAAAAACTTAAATTGTTAGTTTCATATGTTATGCTCTTTTAATTTATTTGATGTCAGCACTGGAAAAAGCAGGAACTAGATCCAAGTGCAGACTGTTAGCTGTCACAGGGTTTAGAAAGGAGACTTTTTGTACAATTCTTTTGTTATCTTAGTTTATTTTTGACTCAGTCCAAAGGATGTTGATACTTTATATGTGAGAACTTATTTTTGACAAACTTTTATAATGTAGCGCATTAAACATGACTTGTCTAAGACCTTGCTCTGTCCATGTGATTGTGTTGTTGAAGACCTTGCTCTCATAGAATCAGGTTTTCACACTCGCTTCGCGTCTCGCTTCTCTCTGTGGTCGTATTTCTAGAAAGTAGAGGAACTGAAATTGTTGCTCATCAGCTAAGACTGATCAAAAATGCCCACCGTCACATGCATTGCTGTTTTTCATTTTGGCGTGAAAAAAAAAAATCATAAAACACCAACAACCTTCCTTTGCCTACTCTTACTTTACAGTCACAAATAAATAACTCCTCCCAGCGATTAGATTATACAAAATGATATCAAGATGTATGTAATATTAGATTTTCTGAAATATCTGGTTCAACTAACGGTGCTCCTAAAAAGTGGCCGAACACCTCAAATATAACTTTAAAATTACAATACGTTTGTTTCCACAATACAAAACTAATAACTAATTAAATATTTTCTCATTTAACCCCTTCATTGCTGTTTGCTTGTTTTCTGCATTCTGGCTGATTTAGTTTGTATCACCAAATATATATATATATATTTTATTTCCCATACATTCTTATGGCGGCTATTTTTGGCCGAGATGAGTGTTTCAAGTTCAGTTAATTGAAGCACGTTTAAAAACAGCCACAAGACGGGCCAATATGCTGAACAAAACATCTGAATATAAATCCTAAATAAACATTTAAGATAACACACAGAAATATAAAATAATATACACATTTAAAGGAGTAGTTCACTTTTGAAAAAAACTTTTGCTGATAATTTACTCACCCCCATGTCATCCAAGATGTCCATGTCATTCTTTTACTCACCCCCATGTCATCCAAGATGTCCATGTCATTCTTTTTAGTTTTTTTTTTTTTTAAATTAAAGGTTTTTGGTGAAAACATTCCAGCATTTTTCTCCATATGATGGACTTCAATGGGAACCAAATGGTTCAAGGTCCAAAAGACCGTTTCAGTGCAAACTGCAAACTGTTCAAAGGGCTTTAAACGACTCCAGACGATGAATAAGAGTTTCATCAAGCGAAATGATCACTCATTTAAAAAATAAATAGCAAAGTCATCAAAATGAACGAATCTTGTTCATTTTGATGAACAAGTTCGAACAGGAGAGTCACGAACGCGCATCGTAGTGCAGAGCAAGGCGAGCATTTGAGCTTATAAAACTTAAACCTTGTTTTTTTTTTTTTTTTAAATGAGCAATCATTTCGCTAGATAAGACCCTTATTAATCGTCTGTAATCGTTTAAAGCCATTTGAACAGTTTGCACTGAAACTCTCATTTGGACCTTGAACCGTTTGGTTCCCATTGAAGCTCATTATATGGAGAAAAATGCTGGAATGTTTTCATCAAAAATTTACTTAATTTATTTTCGACTGAAGAAAGAAAGATATGGACATCTTGGATGACATGGGGTGAGTAAATTATCAGCAAAAGTTTTTTTTTTTTTCAAATGTGAACTACTCCTTTAAAAAAGAAAAAAATCAATACACCAGAAAACAAATACGTTTTAAAAAGAGACTTTAAAAGTCATATGAGACTTTTCTAATCATATGCACACTTTTATTTGTGTGTGTGTTTACATAGCAAGTTCCACAAAAGTCACCAATTGTCATACCCTTCCAACAAAGTAAAAAAACATGTTCTTTTCTCAGTCAAAAGTGCCCAGAGAGCACCTCCGGGTTAAACGTCCTGTCTACATGATGTAAAAGTCATATCGTAGTTCTACTATTTGTGAAACTGGAGACTAAATATGAAGCAATGCTTTGATTTGAGTAACTGAGGCGGTTTCTGGTCATCACTCCTGCTGTTCTCACTGCTCTTCTCGCTGAAACTGCGATCGACATGAGTGTCGGTAACAGAAGACAGGCAGTTACAGTAAGACATGTCTCATGTCTTCAGTGTGCTCTCTGAGTTCAACTCGATCTGTTTCCTTCTGTCAAAGCCTCCCCTCTTCTCCGCTGGCACACAAACATGAGGGGAGAGCCCCGGACCACACACACACACACACACGCACGCACGCACGCACGCACGCACACACACACACACACACACACACACACACACACACACACACACACACACACACACACACCTCACCTCACCTCAGACCAGAGCACACACACCTCAGTGCGCGCGCGTGGCGTGTGTGTGTGTGTGTGTGTGTGTGTGTGTGTGTGTGTGTGTGTGTGTGTGTGTGTGTGTGAAAGAAAGACAAGTGAAAGAAAGCTCTTCTGTCATCGACAGCATGTCAAACCACCACTTTGAATACCTTTAGGAGAAGTTGCGAGAGGCCCTTTTATGGCAGAAAGGAGAAAGAAACAGAGAGAGGCATGTGAAAACACCACAGAAAAAGAAAGAGTGGAACTCGACTTGCTGTAAATGACATGCGGCGTGCGTGTGTGTGTGTGCGTGTGTGTGGGTGTGTTTGTGTCATGTTCAGAGTACTTGCATTGCCTTCCTGCGCAGACTTAAAACTTCGAGCATTCAGACAGTAATCTGTTGTTGTTCTCTCAAACCCCGAAGCTTCAGTTCCTGTGAACCGCGGCTCTGGGGCAAAAGCCCTTAATGCAGAAAACATGCAGTGTGTTAGGTATCTCAAACATTTTACAGATCAAATACATACAATCAGCCGTTGAGCGCCACTGTAAAAATGACTTTTTGAAGATTGTAAAGATTGTTGTTTACAAGGAAATACTGTTGCATTCTACTTCATTCAATGCATTACTTGTCCTTTGTGATTTTTTTTAAAGTAAATCCTCCATTAATTTTTCAAATGGAAAAGGTAAAATCTGGAATTTTGAAACCTATAATTAAGTTGTTGTTTTTTTTTCATGTGATTAATGTCAAGATGGGTTTCCTTTCAGTGTTATTAATTATAGTTTTATTTATATACTTTATGTTAATTTTAGTTTTTTTTTTTTTTTTTAGTCATGTGCTTTTATCATTTTATTACTTTTTCTTAATGCTATTTAGGTCTAATTTATTTTTATTTCAGTTTTAATTTTAATTTATTTCCAGGTAGTTATTTTAGTGTCCCACCTTAAACTTATTTCAGTTTTTATGGCAACATTTCTGATTATCATTTAAAGTTCTCCAACTAATATATATATATTTTAAATCTTGTGAATTATGATTAAATCTGCAGCTCACATGTGGAAAGTTTTTAGCATAACTTTGCCACGCCTGTTTAAATCGGTCGAAACATCATCTTAAGAAGATAACCGGTTTCATATAGTTCAATTACAAGCCTTAAATAAATAATTCAGCTAAAAGTGTATGATTCCTCATTTTTAATTTCATAATTCCTTTGATGTTGCTCTATTAAAGTAATGGAGTGTCCTCTTACAGTTAGACGAGTGTGTGTAATGACACTGAAAGCAACATTCCTGGCGCTCGGCCAGACTTCCATCTGACTTCTTCTCATTAATCACTCTGAAGTGTCTCGTGTCTCTGACTACAAGAGAACTAAAAGTGCAAGCGGCTCGTCTCTTCCAGCGAACCCGAGTCCGGAAAAGCAACATTCACCGATTCAACATATTATCATACATGTCTCATCTTACCCTCGCTTTACGAGCAACACAGTGGAACGTCCAATTACTACTTCACAGTGTTTGCAAAATGCAAATATTAGTTAATGCATTAAGTACACTGCAAAAAATGTATGTAAAATCCACAGTAACATATTGTAAAAGCTTATACAGTAACTGTTAAGATTACTGCGAAAACAGCAGAAATCATTTACAGTGTAGTTTAAAGGGTACCTATTATGGCATTTAAATTGTTCCTAATATTGTTCTGGGAGTCCCCAACAACAGTTTTACAAGCATGCAATGACAAAAAACAATTTTGTTGTCTTATAATATGCATTTATTTTTACCTGATTTGCTCACCGACTCCCATATGAATCGTTTAGCCGCGAGTCCTTTTTCCAAAACCCGCCTTTGCGTGACGCTATCTGCGGTGATTGGTCAGATGACCTAGTCAGTTGTGATTGGTATTCTCTGTGCAGAGATTGTCGAAAACGGAACGCTTATCACCTTAAATGGGTTCTCAACTCCAGTCCTCGCGACCCACTGCTCTGCATATTGTGTATGTATGTCTCCCTTATTTAACACACCTGATTCAGATCCTCAGCTCGTTAGGATGGAGCCGGCTCGCGAATCCATAGCGTTTAGGTTTGTGAAGCAATCATCTTCAAAATGACACGAACACAGAACAAGGTTTGGGCTATACTTGTGTGGTATACATATGTACTGCAGCCACTTAGTCTTCAAATCCTCCTCACTTGGCAGGTGAAAAAAAGTTCGCTTTTGCGTCGCACTTCAAAACACAGCTAGCTGCGTCCCAATTCGCATACTATCCGTCCTAAATAGTATTCGAAAATAGAATTAGTGCGTACCAAACCGTAGTATGTTGAAATGAGTATTTCAAAGATACCCGGATGGTCTACTTTTTCCGGTCAGAATCCGAAGTGTAGATCGATGCACACTCTAACGGCTGATATTGCCCACAACCCTTTGTGCGTTGAACGAGGATTTGGTTAGAACTAAACACGAGTAAAAAGTGTTAAAAAAAAAACTACAGACACCGAGGACGCGCGAGTCCCGCGGTTATGTTGAGAGGTTTAGATAAAGAGCTTTGAGTGATTAATTAACACTATCTGACCTGACGAAATTAATTTATTCAATGTTCTCCACATTATATTGCATCTGCAGCAGCATTGTGAACTTTTGTAAGGATATGTTTAGCCATTACTTTTTAAATGCATCATTATATTCAAATTGCAAAACACGGGGAAAGTATACACATGAAAGACCCATGACTGGCAGATTAACTGTGACGAGATGATTGACAGGGCAGGTGACAGTGACAGGATGCACGCAGCACGCTGCAGAGCCGTCTGTTAAAGATGACGTGATAGTATGTCCCAAAGCTTGCCTACTTTTTTTGCTACATACTCAAAAGTATGTACTTTTTCTTCACAAAAAGAGTACATACTTTTAGGGCGTAGTATAAGTAAGCGAATTGGGACGCAGGGAGCGTCTCGCCGGCATGATTGTTTTCTGGTTTTCCCTGGCGTCTCCGAGCGCAATAAGTGGGCGTTTCTTATTCAAATAACTTGTCAAGTTGACGTCAACTAGAAAGGAAAAGCATCTTCGAACGATTCATATCAGCGACTCAGAGTCGACTCTTACTTTTGAGAGACAATAACTTTGTATACGATGAACTTTCATGTTTAAAACTTTGCAGGATGTTTTCGTTCACTTAGATCTATGTTAAAGGGCAATTTTCAATAATCCATAATAGGTAGGCCCAAAATTGACCCAAAATCCACCCAAAATTGAAAATTCTGTCATCATTTACTCATCCTCAAGTTGTTGCAAACCTGTATGACTTTCTTTCTTCTGCTGAACACAAAGGAAGATATTTTGAAGAACGATTGGAACAAAACAGTTGTTTGGCACCAAGTAGAAACAAAAGTGGTAGTGGAAGTCAATGGTGCCAAAGTTCCAGTCGCTCTTCAAAATATCTTCTTTTGTGTTCAGAAGAAAGAAAGAAACTCATACAGGTTTGCAACAATTTGATGACAGAATAATAATTTTTGGGGAGATAAACGCTTGTGAGAACCCAGACTCAAGACGAGAGAACAGTGTGTGATTATGATCAGGAGCATCAGGAGCATTACAGGTCAGAGGTCAGATTGGATCAGAACATTCAGAATATGAATCCAGTTCCTCTGGTTGGAGTTAGGGTTAGGCCTTCACAGCGCTGATGATGCTGGCACTGCAGGGATGTGATGTGGACATGTGCAGGCGCAGGTCCACCGGCTGATCTGGATACAGCCTGGATCTGGCTGACTTCAGTATAAACTTCGAAATAAATGGAAAGACTAAAATTAGCATAGATGCCATTCTTCTTATGATGTAGCGAGTACATCAGGTGATGTAGGACGTGTTCTTAGTCTAGATTTAAACTGACGGAGTGTGTCTGCTTTCCGGACAATGTTAGGAAGATTGTTCCAGAGTTTTGGTGCTAAATAGGAAATGGATCTACCACCATCAGCAGTCGATTTTGATATAGGTATTATCAACTGGCCGGAGTTTCAAGATCGCAATAGACGTGAAGGACTATAATTAAGAGCTCGCTCAAGTACTGCAGCCATTTAGTTTAGTTTAGTTTAGTTTAGTTTAGTTTAGTTGTTTAGCACGTTTAGTACAAGTAGCTACAGAACAATGCAAGGAGGGAAAGAAGCCAGACTAGGCTTGTACAGAGTTCCACTCCTATTCCTATTAACTCACAAGATATGCAGACTAAGCATCAAAGAAGAAAAAAAAAAAAAAAAAAAAAAACAGAACACACAAAACAAAACAAAATTGAAAATAAAAATAAACAACAAATGATAGAAAGCAATTCAATACAAACAAACATTACTTAGAAAAAACTACATAAAGGCATCAAGCTAGCAATAGTAAACTGTTGTTTTTTAAAAGCTGAATAAGAGGACATTGATCGCAACGATGGACTTAACTCACTCCAGAGCTTAGGACCTCTAAAAGAAATATTAAATTGATGTCTTGTAGTTCGTGTGATTGGTAAGACTAAGTTATTATTGCTATGTCAGAGTGAACATGTGAGAGAGGAATAAACAAATTCTGGATCTTGTTTCCTAAAACTTATGCATAAGTAAACATGTTTGATAAATATTTACCTTATCAATAGGGAGAACTTTAAATTTATTATAAAGAGGGGCTGAAGGTGCGTATCTGTTTGAATGCGAAATAAATCTGAGATATTTCTTCTGTAACTATTAATTTCTTAAGGTGGGGATAGGTAGCTGCCAAACAATGTTGCAATAATTAATAAATGGAAACAAAAAACTATAATATAAGGTTAAAAATGCTGAGGAATGAACCAAAGGACAAACCCTCCTCAATATGGTATGCTGAACCAATTCGATTTGAGAATTATTAATGAAGATCTTAGATAATTCAATAGGGTAATATTTGTGAGTATTACAAGAAATCATAAAGTTGCATTTTTTATAGTAAGAGTAAGTTTGTTCCATTGAAACCATTCCATAATATATGATAGTTCCTCATTAACCATTTTTATTAGAATATTGAAGAAATGGTGCAAAGCTACAAAATTTGTATCATAAGCGAATAGAACTGGGTGGAGTTTGATACAAGTTATATAGTCATATCATTAATATTAATTAAAAATAAAAGAGGTCCCAAATTGATCCTTGAGGGACCCCAATCTTAATTTGTGACTTCATTGAATCATAGCCTTCCAGGTAAACATATTGCTCTCTATTAGCTAAGTAGCTTCTAACATCTCAAGGCAACATCCTTCACTCCGTATATCTACTAAGTTTAGCAATCAAGATATTGTGACTGACCGTATCAAATGCTTTACTCAAGTCCAGGAAGACTCCAAGAGCATATTTTTTATTATCAAGAGCTGAAGAAATATAGTTCACGAGTTGAATAAGGGCATGCTCAATAGAGTGTCGCTTCCAAAAACCATATTGATGTTTGTATAAAATATTATTAGCATCCAGGTGATTAAATAATCTCGAATAGACAAGTCTTTCTAAGATTTTCAATATACACTGGAGTATTGAAATTGGCCTGTAATTACTAAAATCCTTCGAGTCACCGGTCTTGAAAATTGGTATAACCCTAGCAACCTCCAAATTTTGAGGGACAATTCCAGTTCTTTTAGAGCTTTGTAAGTGAAGTTTGTTTATGGACTTTGACATTTTAACACATGGAAACATTCTGATCCCTCTCTTTGTGTGTTATATATGGTTATGCATGTTAGGACACATTCCGATACAACATTACATTACTATACATCTATATGCCAGAACATGACTTGCTGTTTTTTGAAAAATGCACAACTCCATGTGACCTTTACACCCAAAACCGGTGTGCAAAAGGAAGGAGAGCTTGTTGCCATGAATAAACATGTAAATTTTGCATGCAATCGATTGTAGTCAATAGCCAGTTTCATGCTTCAGTGCATTTTCACTTTTCCTTCTCCAGCTCTGACTCAGACACGACTCGAGTGTGATTAACTGTCACACGTGAATTCCAAATACGCTCTCAGTAAAATCTGATCCCACGTCAGATAACGCGCTTCTAATTAAACCGCTCAATGGCAGAGAGAAAACCAGAATTTCACTATAAACCTATCAAATTATCATGGATTGCAACAAAAACGTTCCCTAGAAATGTTGCACGCCTGTTAACTGCATCTTCCAGATAACTGCGTTCGGGTCGGCTGAACCGGTTTAGTGTTCGCTAATCGTTTGTTGGAGCGACTGACAAGGAATCAGTGACGGGCCCTCTCTGCTCTCTTCTTGTACTAGGCCGTACAAGCGTTTGTTTCCTTCTGTGTAATCTGATCAGTTTAGTCAAACTCGACACAGTCAGGTAAACGCAGGAGTTTCTGTCGTGAACTGTTGGATTTCACACACGACAACAAAACAATACAAGCACTTCTGCACACGGAAACTTTAACAATCACTTTTTCCTTTCCACAGCGTCAAACAACAGATAAACAACCTGCACTTTTGGGAACAATAAAGTGCAGTCTGTTAACATTTTTAGAGTAAATAATGGTAGTGTGTGTGATAAGATTGTCTCTTTAATTGATAAAGAGACAGGATGATACAAGTAGAATCACTTTTTTAATTATTATTATAAATATATATATATTTTTAGAAAGCCTTTCAGGAGCTCGAGACGCAGATTAGCTTATGCTATACTCTAAATGTGCAATACATAGTTTCCAGTTTTCAACTGGAATCATGTTTTGTTTTGTACTGTCCCTATCTAAATAAACTTATAAAGCCGAAGCTCAAGCAAAACCATGTTCTTCTGGACACAGAGGCTCTCACATGGACACACACAACACATTCACTCCTCCTACTGTTCCAGAGAAGAGTTTCACCTTGTAAGAAGACTTCCACATAAGTGTGTGTGTGTTTTAAAACAGCGGCCCTCATCTTTAGAAATGATCTGTGGTGCAACCAGGAAGTTTTAATAACTGAGTCTGGACCATAAGCATAATCATAATCATATGTGTTGGTGTGTGAAGGTCTGGACATGCCCTGGTGTGTGTTCTGTGTTTGCTGTGTTTTTCAGTAGATTAGTCATCAACTTAATACAGTCATTTAGCCGACCAGATTCTCCTGACTAACCGCCGTACTTCTCAATCTGCTGTCATTTAGTGTTTACAGTGGATAATAGACCTTGGAGAAAACATGGGCTTTTCTGGCAGAAATATCTGTGCCATAACAGCAAAATAGGAAGTAGAGCTGTTGTTTTCTCACATGAAGATTGGCAGAATGAGCGTGTGAAACAGCAACTCCTGAAACATACATCGGTACATACATCAGTTCTGAGTGTGTTGTTCACAGTTTTGACAGCAGTGTGTTAGCATTCGGACAGTGCTGTACATCCACAGTGTTGTGCAGGTTGTGGATAAAGTCATGGGATAAGTGTGTTTGGTCCACATGAACGGCTGCTGGTTTGAGTTCAGCACACACAGCTCCAGTGTGTCTCTGGCGTTTAGCAATCCAAAAACACTGTAAGTGGACTACAACTACTACAAACATTTCTGTTAAAGGGATAGTTCACTTTAGCCCCTTTTCCACCAAAGCATTTTGAGAGCCGGTTCGGAGCCGGTGCCTGCGCGCGAACCATTTCTTTGTGTTTCGACAGCCAAAGAACCGGTTCGCGGCCGGGAAAACTGGTTCCAAAGCGGCGCCAACTCTTTGCTGGACAAGAACCGTTCTTTTAGCACGTCATGCTTACGTCGGGGGCTGGGGCGAGTTTAGATGCGTTCTAAACATATTTTCTGACCATCGCAAAGCCAGGAGAAATTGCAGAAACACGCAAGCGTTTTTATTTATTTATTTATTTTAAAACATAAGCAAAGAAGAAAACAGTCACGATATAGAAAAAAATAAATGGAAAGAAAAAAGACACAAGACAGGGGTACATAACTTATCAGAAAAGATTACATATCAAACGAAAAGATTAAAAGACTTACATATTTCAATTGTTTTTAAAGTTTTCTTGGTACACGAGTTAGAGATAATCCCAAAGCAATGTACTTGCAAGCGACGTACACAGTGACGTAACGACGTCGTTCCCTGGGCGCTCTAGTCAGTGGAAAAGCAAGCAGGTTCTGAACAGGTTCGCAAGTTGAACCAGCTCCGAACCAACTTTGAACCAGCACCAGTTCCGAACTCACTTGGACATGGCTGTGGTTACAAGAGGTAAAAGCGATATAAATACTGTTTGTTTTCTCACACAAACCGTATGTTTCGTGTCTTAGGCCATCAATGTGTACTTACGTTTACGAGTCATTACATCATGTTTAATCTGGACTTCTCTGTGCATGCTCTTTGAGGTGGTGACCATAGACCTGCATTATATGACTGACAGACAAGAACGGTTTGACCTAAAAATATCAAAATTGAAAATACTGTGGAGACAAAGACACCTACATCTTGGATGCCCTTGAGGTAATCTAAAACATATCAAAAATTAATTTCAGAGTGAACCATCCCTTTAATTTCTGTAAATGACTAACAATATTTATACTGTCCTAAAATCTAAAAATATAAGCTAATTTCAAATATTTAAAGCACTAAAATAAAAACAAATATAACTGTGAGCAGCGATGACAGCTGCCCATGCACCGCAACCCCAGTTCCTTTAGTTACCTAAAGGCACCAGGGTGGCGGTGCCGCCGGCTTTGGCCCTTTCATTTTATATATATATATATCTATAATTATTTTTAAGCGACAAGACAGGATATTACTTGCCTGATCTGATTAGAACAATAATGCTGTGTGTGTGAGGCACGATTGAACAAAGGAGACATAAAAACATACTGTACTCTGTCCTTTTTTCATACAGGAAATTATTCAAACTGGAATATATACACTACCGGTCAAAAGTTTTAGATCAGTAAAAAAAAAATTATGTTTTTAAATTAAGTCTCTGCTCACCAAGGCTGCTTTATTTGATGAACAAAAGGACAAACAGTAATATTGTGAAATATTATGACAATTTAAAATGACTGTTTTCTATTTTATTATATTTTAAAATGTAATTTGAAAGCTGAATTTTCAACATCATTACTGTTGCTGATTACACATCAGTTTTCAGTGTCACATGATCCTTCAAAAATCATTCTAATATGCTGATTTTATGTAGCCTGGCTGCGCCCTCCTACGCACTTCCGCTCAATTTCATTTTCCTTCAGTACTACATCTGGGACTGCTGTGTATCCTTAGGTTTCCAGAAATCATTTTTTGTAGGACCAATCCGCGAATAGAGGGAGTGGCTGAGAACGATGATGTTGATGTAAGCGCGTCAGTTTGAGTTCAGTAATGGCAGAGGAGAAAGACGTGAGAAAAGCTATTCGGTCCGTTGTTGGAAAAGAAACTGCCGAATATACAGAATTTAAAGCTGGATTGTTATCGTCTCACCTCTTGTTGCACAACGGAGGACCAAGTGAAGGAGGCAGAAATTTTGGAAGTTTGTTGAAGAAAAAGTGGTAACACTTTATTTTACGACCCGCAAACAACCGGGTAAGTACACAATAATTACGGTGTACGTTTCTGTAATTATAGTGTACTTCCGTGTAAGTATAAGGGAACAATATGTTAAGTTTGGGGTAATAAAGGGGTAACAAGCAGATATACAACCTGCAAATTACTTCGTAAGTAGGCTACACTGAAATGACGATGAACGTTTCTGTAAATATAGTGTAGGCCTACTTCCGTGTAGGTATAAGGGAACAATATGTAAGTTTGGGGTAAATAGGGGGTTACAAGCACCACTTTAATTTACAGCCCACAGAGTTACACTTACCCTGTAACTACACAGAACAAGGGGGTAACAAAGCACCACTTTAATTTACAGCCCGCAATGGTTACACTTACCCTGTAAATACACAGAACAAGGGGGTAACAAACGCTACTTACTATGTAGCAATAGGAAACAACACTATTTGCTCTGTAAATACAGAGAATGGTACTGTTATCAATTCCACAGTATATTTGCCCTGACATTTAAGAGTCATTGCAATTCAATGGGATAAGGTAAGTACTAATTACCACAAGGTATAGTCTAAATTAAAATCATAACAGAAAATAATTATTTTGATTTAACATTAAGTAATCTAGTAAGAAAAGACAATAAATTTGATTTTATCATATATATATATATATATATATATATATATATATATGAGGAGTTCTTTTCCAAAACGCTATAAATCCATTTCAATAGTTTTCAGGAAAACTACATTTTTTACCTAGACCTACACATTTTGTGAATATTCAAATTATCCTGTTGAAATGTTTTATTGGTTCAGTCTGAACATTTTGAACAATGATTATTAAATCAAACAACAATATTGTTAATGATAAATTAAAAGTTAATTTTATTTTTTTTTCAAAACGCTATAAATCCATCCATTTTTTGTCTCATTCAAATTCATTTTTAGTAAAGTGTCAAACCTCAAACAAATAGTACAAATTTCAACATATGCATGAAAAAACTAATTATTAAAAAATGATCAATAATGATAACGATATATTCAAAAAAAGGATGGGCACCCCTCCAGCACATGCACACACACAGGCGTGAGCAAAGCGGTGACGCTTAAATATAGGTAAAAAAAAAAAAACAACCATAAAATAAACATAGGCTATACGTTTCACATTTGTGTTTAATAATATTACGTTACTTATTTTTATTATTTCATCTATGTAGAGTAGGCTATGAAAAGAGAACCGCATGAGATGAGTAAGATAGGATCAAAATTCAAAAGCTGCCCAATATCGAAAAATATTAGGAGGGTCAGACACGATTTTGACCACTTATTCAGTTTTGTTTTGTAGAAAGCTTGTAAATTTCGTTTGATATAAATTGTATATTCATTTTAATAATTGTTTCATCAACAAATTGACTGGATTAAAACATTAGAACCAATATCAGACAATATAGGCTAATCAGGACACAGAGGCGGGCAGTTGAACCGGAGCGCGTCTATGAACCGAAACACCGCGATGCTTGCCTCACAGAGAACTAAGCTACAGAATGCTTTAAATGTCTTCTTTTAAACAAAACAATTAAAAACGAAAATAAATTGGCAACTCTCTGCGTATGTAGGCTAATTCGAAGTTTGCGTTTCTATATGCGCGTTCACTGCGAAGATGGCAAGTAAGCATCATCAACTTTATCTTTGTTGCTGACACTGACAGAAAATACTAGTTTATTAATAAATAATTCAAATGTTTCATGCATAATCATTACTTTTGCCGGTTCTTTGTGGCAAGCTTTATGCATGCGTTGAGATGCGGAATAGGCAATTAAATACGCTCATGGTTTCTCTCCCATTTAATTAAATCAATATGTGATTACTGATTAGACAAATGGCTTAAATGATCTACTTCTAGTCGACTAGAAAACTAGGACTCATTTTGAGGAATGAATGAACATAAACAAACCTCTGCTCAGAGTGCCGCCGTGCTGCGTAGAACGCTCATCGAATTCGAGGATTTATCGCGTTTTTGGCTAAAAACAGGGCTGGCGCTTATCGCGTTTTGGAAAGAAACTGTATATTGCAGTACATTTTAAAAAAGTAATAGCGATATTGCATGAAACGTTGATGGAGCAGCGAAAGCAGGTTCTGTCCACAGCAGAATGACACGACAAACTCTCTCTCTCTCTCTTTTTTTTTTAAATGGCGTTTATCGCGTTTTGGAAAAGAACTCTTCATATATATATATATATGTTTAATTTTCAACCCACAGTCGTCCAAATTACCCTGTAACATTGCACAAGAACATATTTAGCCAGAAATGTGATACATTTTATTAACAACAGACCTACATTTTTGGTCTGGAATATATTAAAAGAATAGATACCTGTTATGTTTTAACTAATTAAATAATTTGCTTGTATATCTGCTTGTTACCCCCTTATTACCCCAAACTTAACATATTGTTCCCTTACCTACATGGAAGTACACTATAATTACAGAAACATACATCGTAATTTCAGTGTACTTACAAAGTTATTTGCAGGTTGTATATCTGGTTGTTACCCCTTTATTACCCCAAACTTAACATATTGTTCCCTTATACTTACACGGAAGTACACGAAACGTACACCGTAATTTCTCTGTACTTACCCGGTTGTTTGCGGGTCGTAAGTGTTACCGAAAAAGTTTGTTGAAGAAACTTTGGACTATTGTTGAAGATCATCTCAGGAGTCATGTCAGTCACTCATATTCCCAACTGTAAATTTACTGATTCTTGTGACGAATAGAACATTTTGAGCCCCTTTGTGTACTCGTGCAGGAGGTTAGTGTGTCAGTTTTACATGTTGTAAATCATACAAATTGGTTGTGATTTTAAAAAAAATACTTGTCATAAATAAAAATGTGAAAACCCATACTTTGAAGATATTTGATTTTCAGTTTTAGATGGCAATGGTTAATTTGTTTTAAGAAAAAAAACTATATGCCACATAAAAATGTACAAGCACATACTTTGAAAACCATAATTAAGGTAATTAAGAAACAATAAGACGTAATATGAAAAATTGTTGTTTATTACACATCTGCAGATAGAGACAGACTGATCATTCGCTGTAGCAGCTAGCAATTGCGGCAGATCAGAAAAAGCGACCACAGCGGTGTATTTGTAATGATTAGACGCTTCCACCGTTGAATGAATATATCACTGTCCTTCATGTCAAATATACATTTCGAATTAATAATTGTTCCTAGATAAACAAAATCTGCAGCTCTCGTTGACTGAAATCCTATTGTAAATATAATCCTCTGATCATTCGGTTTTGTTGGTTGTTTCCAGCCATTTCGGCGCGTGACATACGTCACTCTCGACCACACGTTAACAATTTATTCACGGCAGCGCCATCTTTGATTTTTAAAGAGAATGAAAGGGAGGCTGTGAGGGATAGACTTGCATCTCTTCAATGGGCTGTACTGTTATTTAATGTGTTTTCGGAGTGTTCTGCTCATGAAACACTGGAAAAATATATTTCCAAGAAATGTCAGTTGACAAGAAACTCTCGACAATGTAAGCTGTGGAAATATCTAGCCGCTTTATTCAGCTTTTTACAGCGGATGCCATTGGAAACACGGTAAGTCTATCCCTCACAGCCTCATTTTCATACCTGTCATGACGCTGCTCTGAATAAGGTCTACGGCAGATCGTGAGTGACTCTGGGCAGATCAAGTAGATTTGAACTTTAATAGTGAACCCGCCTAAAAGGAAGTAAACTTTTCTCAATGGAGAGGGGCCAGACTCTATGTGCAAATGAAATGTACTAGAGTCTGGTTGAACCAGCCTAGATTTTATGCTCAAAAAACGTCTCGGGTTATGACTATAACCCTGGTTCCCTGAGAAGGGAACGAGACACTGCGTCGATAAATCGACTCTTGGGGGACGCTCCCTAAGCGTGCGCCTCTGAAGTATGAATGAAACTAATCCAATCCTTGGTGTTGCGTCGTGACGTAACATGTGACGGCATACCCGGAAGTATAAAAGTGACGCTGTCACAACACACACTAGCCTCGTGATGAAGCAAGACGCTCAAGGGTCTCTTAGGGGCGTGGCGACCCGACGCAGTGTCTCGTTCCCTTCTCAGGGAACCAGGGTTATAGTCATAACCCGAGACGTTCCCTATCGAGGGAACTCAACACTGGGTCGATAAATCGACTCTTTGGGGAACGAGTGCCCACTAGGCCACGCACCGAACAGACCCGCCCTAGAGTGAAACTGACCAGGCACTAGCAAGGGCCGAGCACGTGTGCACCGGGTGTACTGGGAAGGTTAAGGCTATAAAACCTGATGAAAGTGTGTGGGGTAGCCCAACCGGCTGCATCACAGATCTCTTGTAGAGGTACTCCCGACAGAAGGGCTCTAGAGGAAGCCACGCCTCTAGTAGAGTGCGCCCTTAAGGCTAAAGGTGAAGGCACACTGCGTACCCTGTAAGCCTCTGAAATAGCCTGGACAATCCAGTTACTTATAGTTTGCTTGGTTGCCGGGAGTCCCCTTCTCGGTGACCCAAAACATACTAACAGCTGGTCCGACCTTCTCCAGGAAGCGGACTTCTGTGGGTAAAAACTCAAAGCTCTGACGGGGCAGAGCAAATGAAGCCTCTCTTCCTCCGCCGACACATGAGGTGGAGGATGGAACGCCTGAAGGACTATTGAGCGAGCCATGTTGGAAGGAACCTTAGGCACGTAGCCTGGGCTCGGGTGCAGAAAAGCCTTTACTCTGCCAGGGGCAAACTCCAAGCAAGTTGGCGTTACCGCCAAGGCTTGGAGGTCTCCCACCCTCTTAAGAGAGGTAATAGCTAGCAGAAATACCATTTTCAGCGTTAAGTCCTTGGGCGAAGCCGACTCTAAAGGTTCGAAGGGGGCCAGATATAACCCTTCCAGAACTATCGCCAGGTCCCAGGCAGGAACCCTGGACCTGGTCGCCGGCCTCATCCTCCAAGCACCACGGAGAAATCGAATGACCAACTGGTGCCTCCCCAGAGGTCCACCATCAACCGCTGTGTGGAAAGCCGAAATGGCAGCCACGTACACCTTAAGAGTGGACGGGGAAAGACCCGCAGAGAAACGTTCTTGAAGAAAATCCAGAATTGAAGCCACTGGGCAATTTACTGGATCTAACTCTCGTTCTCTACACCAAGTGAGAAACACATTCCACTTGAGGCCATATAATCTCCTGGTGGACGGAGCCCTAGAGCTAAGTATGGTTTCGACCACTCCTGCCGATAACCCAGCATTCAGGTACTGAACCCCCTCAGAGGCCAGACCCATAGCTTCCACAGCTCTGGGTTCGGGTGAAAAATTGTGCCTCCCACTTGAGATAGCAGATCCCTCCTCAGAGGAATCTGCCATGGCGGAGCTATGAGGAGTGATATTATGTCCGAGAACCACACTCGTGTCGGCCATCTTGGGGCAACCAGAAGCAGACTGATGCCCTCCTGACGGACCCTCTCCAGGACTCCCGGGATCAGAGCGATCGGGGGAAATGCGTACAAGCGAAGCCTCGGCCAAGCCTGTACCATGGCATCCAACCCCAGCGGGGCTGGATGTGAGAGGGAGAACCAAAGTGGGCAGTGGGACGTCTCTTGAGACGCTAACAGATCCACTTCCATCGGCCCGAACCTCTCCCATATTGACTTCACCACCTCTGGATGAAGTCTCCATTCCCCGGGCCTCAGCCCCTGCCTCGACAGGACGTCTGCTCCCTGATTCTGAACCCCTGGAATATACATTGCTCTTATTGACAGTATTTTCCCCTGGGACCAAAGGATAATTTGATGCGCCAATTTGCACAGAGGGCGCGATCTGAGTCCCTCTTGTCGGTTCAGATAGGCCACCACTGACGTATTGTCTGTCCGTATTAGGACGTGGCGACCTTTGAGGTGTGGAAGGAAGCTCCTCAAAGCCCTGAACACAGCCATCATCTCCAAGCAATTTATATGCCAAGTGCGATGATGGTCCTGCCACATACCCCTGGCAAAGCATCCGTCCATGACCGCGCCCCAACCAGTAAGGGAGGCGTCTGTCGAAACGGTCTCCCGGTGACATGACACCCCCAACACTGGCCCTTGGGATAGGAACCAAGGTCTCTTCCATATTTGCAGAGAATGAAGGCATCTGCGTGTTACTCTGATTATACGGAACGGATTCCCCTCGGGGGAAAACCCCTTGGTTTTCAACCACCACTGAAGGGGCCTCATGTGAAGGAGGCCTAACGGAATAATGTTGGAGGCCGCTGCCATGAGGCCCAGCATCCTCTGAAAATGCTTCACAGTGATGGCCCGGCCCAGCTTGACTCCGGATACCATCGCCAAAATTGACTCGACACGTGCAGGAGACAATCTTGCCTGCATCGTAGTTGAGTCCCATACGACTCCCAAAAACGTCGTTATCTGGGATGGTTCTAGCACACTCTTTTTGGAATTGAGTCTCAACCCCAATTTCTGAATTTGGCCAAGGACGACATCTCGATGCCGAACCGCCATCTCCCGAGACTGAGCTAGAATAAGCCAGTCGTCGAGATAATTCAATATTCGAATCCCTTGAAGTCTGATTGGAGCAAGGGCTACGTCCATACACTTGGTGAATGTGCGGGGAGAGAGTGCTAGGCCAAACGGAAGAACCCGATACTGGTAAGCTTCGCCCCCGAAAGCGAACCTCAGGTACCTCCTGTGACATGGAAGAATGGAGATGTGAAAATAGGCGTCTTTTAGATCTATTGTGACAAACCAGTCCTCGGACCTGATTTGATTCACAATCGCTGGAATGGTCAGCATCTTGAACTTGAGCCTCCTCAGAGACCAGTAAGGGAGGCGTCTGTCGAAACGGTCTCCCGGTGACATGACACCCCCAACACTGGCCCTTGGGATAGGAACCAAGGTCTCTTCCATATTTGCAGAGAATGAAGGCATCTGCGTGTTACTCTGATTATACGGAACGGATTCCCCTCGGGGGAAAACCCCTTGGTTTTCAACCACCACTGAAGGGGCCTCATGTGAAGGAGGCCTAACGGAATAATGTTGGAGGCCGCTGCCATGAGGCCCAGCATCCTCTGAAAATGCTTCACAGTGATGGCCCGGCCCAGCTTGACTCCGGATACCATCGCCAAAATTGACTCGACACGTGCAGGAGACAATCTTGCCTGCATCGTAGTTGAGTCCCATACGACTCCCAAAAACGTCGTTATCTGGGATGGTTCTAGCACACTCTTTTTGGAATTGAGTCTCAACCCCAATTTCTGAATTTGGCCAAGGACGACATCTCGATGCCGAACCGCCATCTCCCGAGACTGAGCTAGAATAAGCCAGTCGTCGAGATAATTCAATATTCGAAGAATATTGATCGATGCTGAGGTGGACGTGCTCAGCATCGATGTGGATGACAAAAGTCCCGCTGATCGCGTTGATTTTGTTCAAAACTCTGTGCGAGAGCATGGGGCAGCTGTAAACATCGTCATGTTTTGCGGTGACTGTGTGTGCTTCTGTCGAGCAGGCACTCTCAGCCATAAAGTGAATTAAAACTGCTAGAAATATGACGAGACAGACACGACATTGTTGGAACTGAAACGCAGATAGAACCTGCAGTCTTCTTGAGGAAAGAAATAAGGATGGATTTTGTGTAAAAATAATCTTAATAAAATAAAAATAATCTGAATTTCTTAGGCTTAAAGACAATGATGTAATATTCTTACAAGAAACGCATTGTGATCCCAATAATGAATCTGAGCTGAATTTGTGGTGGGAAGGGAAATGTTGTTTGAGTCATGGCACAAATATCAGTGCTGGAGTAGCTATCTTTTTTCAGTTAATCTTGATGTTAATATTTTATCAAAAATAGAACTGGAGAAAGGGCATCTTTTGATTGTGAAAGTTGAAATTCATAATCAAATATTTGTTTTCATCAATATTTATGCTCCAAATAGAGGCACAGAAAGAACGTTGTTATTCAGAAAGTTGGGAGATGTTTTAAAAAGTTTTACACTGGATGAATTTATAGTTGTCGGTGGTGATTGGAACTGTACTCTTAATTTTCTTTTAGACAGAAATAATGAAGAACCAGATTCTGTATTAGCTTCTTTTTTTAAAAAAAATGTGATTGTTCAAAATAATTTTATAGATGTCTGGAGAAAAAAGAATAATACTGTAAAACAATACACATGGACAAGAGTTTCACAAGGGAGGATTAGTGCAGCTAGACTTGACCGGATCTAAACGTAAAGAAAATAATAGAGTAATGGAGTGTAAAATTTTTCCATGCTGTGTATCGGATCATCAATTTATTACAGTGAATATTGCCTTGACAAATCAAAAAAGTAAAAGTCCTTACTGGAAGTTTAATGTTGCATTGTTAAAAGACAAAGATTTTGTTGAAAAATTTGAATTGTTTTGGAGTGAGTGGGTCTCCCAAAAGGATGATTTTGAGAGTTTGATACAGTGGTGGGAGATTGGAAAGACCCAAATAAGTTTTTTGACAGCAATATACTTTCTTGTCTACTAGAAAAATTAAACAACAAATAGTTGAAATTGAGCAAGAGATCTTTCAGATTACATCTGGAATGATTAAACATTCAGATCCATCATTAGATGGAAAGTTAGCTGAAAAGAAGCAAGATCTTGAAACTTTATTGCAAGTTCGGGCTAAAGGTGCCCTAATAAGGTTGCGGTTTATGTCTATACATGACATGGATGCTCCCACTGTCAAATATTTTTTTAATTTAGAAAAGGTCTTCAAGAAACAAAATGAAATGTACTGTTTAACAACACCAGACGTACTAAAGACTTGTGATTCAAGAAAAATGCAAAAGATTGCAGTGGATTTCTATTCAGAACTATACAAAAAGGAGGACACTGACATATTGGATGCACTTCACAATTATTACAACAGCTTCCTACCATCACTGAA
Source organism: Cyprinella venusta (assembly GCA_038021265.1). Taxonomy (NCBI): domain Eukaryota; kingdom Metazoa; phylum Chordata; class Actinopteri; order Cypriniformes; family Leuciscidae; genus Cyprinella; species Cyprinella venusta. Next base: position 15,969,914 of record CM075878.1, read on the forward strand.
AAGCAGAGTCGGACGCAGTGTACCTTGGTATTCCTGTGTTAAGTAGGACTCCTCGCCCGTACTAGTTCACGACAGGAGATCAGACTTTCACAGGGCACTGGAAGACAGCTGTGAAGGTGGCGTGATTACACGGGGAACCCCCATTCTCCGTCATCCGACGTAACTCGGAGTGACTATGAAAGGGAACGTCTCGGTTACGTATGTAACCCTCATTCCCTGAGTAGGGAACGGAGATGTTACGTCTCCCTGCCACTTCCGCTGTATCGCTGGGCAGATGCCTGAGTTCTGTCTCATCTCCTCAGCGAAGACATACTGCGATTGCGTTTGCTTCCTCCTTTTACTCACGAGGTGAGGCGGAGATACGCTTTGCAAATTCCGCAGACCCATGGCATTTTCTTGCCATTGGCTCTTTTTTTAATACTCGAAGAAGATTGGCTTTCTAGGCGAAACCCCCATTCTCCGTCATCCGACGTAACGTCTCCATTCCCTACTCAGGGAACGGGGGTTACATACGTAACCGAGACGATTTTTGTAACTGTAGATAAAACTAATCCCCCACTTTTTACAAAAGGTGGCGCTACTGAGCCCTCACCATGCCAGTTTCTGAAACTTTGCACATGTCTACTGGCTAAGAAATGTAATGTGTCTGTCGAGTTTTATGCAATTTCAAGCATGCTAAGTGTCTCAAAAGCATCAAACAAGAATATTAAAGTTTGATGCATTGCCACGGCAACAGTATCTAAGATATCAATAATCTTTTCACAGGTCTATATCTGCCGTGTGTTTACATTATACACATAAAGTTTGAAGCAAATCGGGTAAAAATAAGAGGGTGATTTCAAAGCATTTTAAAAATGACACACTTCCTGCTCCCAGTTGGTGGCGCTATAACTTTGACTCACAATAGTCACATGTGACCCGCCTCTTACAACAAACGAACTGCTGAAGTTTCACCAAGATCAGTTAATGTATAAAGAAGTTATAACACACGTCCTGTTTCTTTTTTCACGCCATAATTTTGTTTCCTCGCCACGGCCAAACTGTTCAAGATATCGAAAATCCCCTCGCAAACTTTCATCCTCAATGTCTTGACTTTTTCAAATTCCATTGCATGCATTTCCCAAACAACCCTAAATAGCCGACTTCTTGTTGGGCTGGGGTAAAAAGTAAGAGTGTGAAGTATATACAGTATGAACCAATGAGATCTACTGTATATGTGTACTGAGTTTCATATTATTACATGCAAGCGTGTTTGATTTATGGACCAAGTTTTCGGAGCCCATCGCAGGGGGTGCTGTCGAGCTCCCCTGCCACGCCTGGGTACCAGCTTCAGTACAGCCCTGATGGCCGTGGGTTCTGACCCGTGTGCAAAGTTTCAAGAGTTTTCAAGCATGTTAAGGGCCCCAAAAGTGCCTGAATAATCGATAGAACGTTTACAAAAAAATTATCCTGAGGAAAACAATAGGGCCTTCGCCCTTCAGGGATTGGGCACTAAAAATATCACTGCTACATATGCTAAAAATGTTTTGTAAGAAAATAGTAGTGTGTGTGTGTGTGTGTGTGTGTGTGTACAGTACACAGGTAATTGTCCTGCATATCTCAAGATCAAGAGAGTTTTGAGTGATAGGAGTGATGAACTATGAAAGGCCGTTCATGTTTAGACATGTTAAGGGTTTGTTTATACGTTTGATATTTAGAAGGACACTGTTCCTCTGCAATACGGATCCAGTCGAGTCATCTTCATCTATACTGCGCTTGTAGAGTAACAGTGTTTGTTCCAAAGCAGCTTTACAGTGATAATAGGAAACTAAAGTAACAGATTGTTTAGGCTTTATGGCAGATCTAGAATAAAGTTAATCTCCAGTTAAAGTTAGTTTGATTGAAAATCAAAGCCAAATCATGCCATATTAGAGTTCATTAAGTGCAACTTCCTTGTTTGATATTACAACACTCATCAAGAACTATACAACTATACATCATTCGGTAACACTTTATTTTAAGGTGCTTGTAATAAGCAGTAATTAACAGTTAATAAGTTAATAACAGTTAATAACACTTATAAGACCTTATAAGATGCATATAAGCATTAACTACTTCATATAAGGGTTAATTAAATAAAGCACAAGACGAACCCGGAGAGGCAACTGAGCGGTCCGGGACTGGTCATGACCGAGCTGGACCCCAGGGGATGGAGTCTACACTCACCCTGGCTGTAACTGTCGTGAGGCTCGTCGGCGGCACAAATTAATGGAGCGGGAAAAGTGAAACAAAGCATCCTCAGAAGTTATATGAAGTAGTTAATGCTTATATGCATCTTATAAGGTCTTATAAGTGTCTTATTAACTGTTAATTACTGCTTATTTTAACTTATTAACTGTTAATTACTGCTTATTACACGCACCTTAAAATAAAGTGTTACCCATCATTCCTCTTCGGTGCCATATCCAGGCGGATGGGTGAGATTATCCAGCAGAAACACCAGGAATAACCGCCAATCCCGCAGAAATCACTTCCGTACAGCCGAACCAGAGATGCAAACGCTGAAAAAGCAGCACCTGACCTCTGGGTTTCAACACACACACACACACACACACACATATACGGTATATGGCTGATTCTCGGAATTGGGTGCCCTTCAAATCCCCCGAACTTGCTTCAAAGATTTTCAATTGAAGGAAATCACTAAATGCTTTTTAATGCTGTCAATTAATAGAACCTTTGCATTATAATGCAATACAAGTGCCTTTTTTCATTTTTTTTTTTTTTTTTGGTAACACTTTACAATAAGGTTCGTTAGTTAACATTAGTTAACTACATTAGTTAATATGAACTAATAGTGAATAGCACATATACAGCATTTGTTAATCTTTGTTAATGTTATTTTCAACATTTACTAATACTTGATTAAAATCTTGTTAACATTACGTGAACTAACATGAACAAACATTGAACAGCTGTATTTTCATTAACTAACATTAACAAAGATGAACAAATGCAGTAACAAATGTATTGCTCATGGTTAGTGTATGTTAGTAAATACATTAACTAATGTTAACTAATGAACCTTATTGTAAAGTGTTACCTTTTTTAATTTATTTATTTATTTTATTTAAGGATAATGGGTTGTCTACGTAGTAGTTACATTTTCATTAAATATCAAACAAATAAAAAAAAGTCTACTTTATCTGATATATATATATATATATATATATATATATATATATATATATATATATATATATATATATATATATATATATATATATATATAGACCATTTCAAAAGATGTAAACAACACTGGCCCAGAAGCACTTCCTGTTTCAGTTTTTTAACACTACATAAAAGCTGGGATAAAATACAACCAACAGAACATTTAAAACTGAATCAAAAAGTTAAACAAACATCTTTAAGAAGTTCTCTTTACATGTGAAATAAAGAAAACAGTTACAAACTGAAACAGGAAGTGCTTCTGGACCAGTGTTGTTTACATCTTTTGAAATGGTGTATATATATATATATATATATATATATATCAGTTAAAGTAGACTTTTTTTGTTCACTTTTTTTATTTGTTTGATATTTAATGAAAATGTAACTACTACGTAGACAACCCATTATCCTTTATCCTTTTTTTTCAGTTAAAGTACACTTTTTTATTTTTTTATTATATAATTAATTACATATGAAATTGCAATATTTATACACATCCTCCAGTTTGTTTTCAACCCCATGACGCCATGATATTTACCCCCCTATAAAAATAATGGATCAATCTCAGTGGCATCTCATCCAGGAAGTGACATCACACAAGTCTCTTGAAGAACATGTTGCAGAGAAAGTCAAGTGTCAGTGTCTTTTCTTATATTTCATGTTTTTCGCTGTCAGATTAAGATTGTCAGGCAGCATTTTAACTCTATGACTAAATGATAGTAAACAATGGTTTAAGAAAAATTAAATAATATTTTTGCAAAACATTGCAATTTTATGATGTCCTAAATGCCTTGTGGTGCTACTGTCTTAAGGAGTTATGGCGACAAGCCAAAAACTTCAACCCTGTCACATTTTCATCATAACAGGGTTGAATCGTTGCGACCGGGTTGAATGTTTGACACTTCTTAGTAGATTACTCAATTGTAGACATGTTGTATTGTGATATGAACTGTCAGAAATAATCGATTATGCTATTTTATTTTCAATATTTTCAGACATCGCAATGGCAAACAGCAGCAGAGAGGCGAAGACTGTCCAGAGCAAGAGAGAAGGGAAGCGTATCTCAGGAGTGAGCGTGAAACTTGGAAAGGGACACCGAGGCAGGGAAAAGAAAAATAAGCCATAATAAATAGTAAATAATTCCATTATATATTGAAATAATGATTATCACTTCAATACTGTTATCATTTTCAAGTGACGGGGTTGAACTTCAAAACAACTTTCAGTAAGAAAAAACACTCAATATTGATTAGAATTTCATGCCTGAGGTGGAAAATGCATCACATGAAATGGTCAGAAATATAACTATTTGAGGTAGGCCTATATAAAAAAGGTAATACCCAAAAGACACCAATCTCAGAGAATCACCCATATATATATATATATATATATATATATATATATATATATATATATATATATATATATATATATATGAGTAACCTTAGGTGTGTTTAAGATCATAGTTTTTGACTGCTGCTTGTATATAATTATTTTATGCATTGTATGTTCACGCACATGTTATTTAATTAGGCTAGTTAACTTATAAAAAACTAAAACTAACTAGTTAATTGTTGCTCTTTAATATTTTAATATAATATCAATCAGTGGCATCATTTTTTAATGGACCGGATCGACTGAAAAATCAAACCTAAGAAATCCACATGACAGTGTATTTTATTTTCAGCGAAAATCCAGTTAAATGTACTAATGAGGTGATGCTGTATTTTCCGCATGTCTGGTGAAGCAGCGCCCTCTGCCGAACACATACACACACTCACGCTTGCGCACACACACTGACTGCACACTATGTCCAATTATTAGCTTGGAAATTAAAATATTGTTGCATTTTTAATTGTTTGGTAAATAATGTGTTTCTGCCAATCTGATCAAATATGATCATTATTCAACAATTATTTTGAAAATAATAACATGTATATTTTCCATAAACAGGTTACTACAATTAAAGGTTATTCATTGGCACTTTTAGAACTGATCATCGAAAGGTTCTTTAAAGGCCCGGAATGGTTCTTCATTGGCATTGAGTCAAAAACGCATTTCAGAACCTTTATTTCTCAGATTGCATGAGTGAGATCCGTGCAGATTTGTTGTGTAGTGTGGCGCCATGCATGGCCAATGGGTGTCATTACATCCTGTGGACAAACAGATGTACACAGTAATATTTTTTTGCCTAATTATTTCTGAATGATAGAGATCGGTTATTATCAGCGAGATGAAGATATTTGACTGCTTATAAACTCGCATTAAACTATTAACTACCTATGTCCATTCTGTGTTTATTTGGTCTGTCTGTCAAGCGATCAACAATGCTGGTAAAAGTTATTTATATCTTGATATTTTTCAAAGGGATTGGCAATGATACACCAACCTGACATACTTCGTTCTGATGCATTATGAGTAAATTTTACACATAATAGCCTATAATTATCCGTTTTATTCAGATTTTTATTGGAGAGGAACGTTTTGCAGGAAATAGACTCTATTATTTTCTCTATTATTATTCATGAATTCATTTCTTATTACGAAGCAGTTTGTTTGTTTGTTTGTTTATTTATTTACTTATTTATATTTGTGATTTTAGAACATGAGAAAATAAACGACACAATTTTAGAACGATTATTTTCTGTCTTTTTCGGCTATATATATGTTGCTTTTAGGTTCTCAGATTTAAACCAACATAAATAAAATCCCTAAAGCTATTTGAATCAACTTTATCTTTACTAATCGCCAATGACGTTTGATTTTTACACCGGCGCTTTCTGAACTTTATGACAGATTATATCTATGACAAAACTGATGGAATATCGAAACATTCATGGGGATTAAACCCTGCTATTGAGGGACATGCGGTGTTTAGTCATTGTTAAAGTGAAGCTGCAGTTCAACAGAACTAATCTGATCAACATATTCAAATCTCTCGGTGAGTGTGAGAGTTATGGCTGTTCATAATCATAACCGACAGATCTGCCCACCTCTGGGTCATACGGCGCGTGCAGTGACTTCGGTGTGTGTCACTGTTGATCACAGTGCACTAGTGAACACAGCTGTAGTGTGCTGGATAGTGTGTGCTGGATAGTGTAGTCACCTGTAGACTCGGTGTACTGCTCCCCTCGGGATCTTCTGTGTGTTACGTCGGCATGGCGAAAAAGAGTTTTTCCGGCAAAAAGTCTTTGAGGAACTTGTTTTCTAAAAGTGAAGCGAATCTCAAAGAGTCTGTGGAGAAGGAGGACAGGAGAGGAACACTCAGACTCTTCAAGTGGAAGAAAAAGCAGAAAACGGAGAGTTCAGACACTGAAAGCCTAAAGGCTGCGAGGTAAAACATTGTTTTTTTGTTTGTTTTGTATGTCTGTCAGAGACATCCGTCAGTAGACCTCTATCTGACATCTAGATTTAAGCATTTATATGTGATGTAAAAATAAAATGTATAACAACTTCAACTTTAGAAGTCACGTAAAAATAATTTTCTGGAATCTATTATTGAAAAACAGCATTCTTAATTAATTTATTATAAATCTATGAACCAAATGCATGTTATGTTTTATTCTATTTAAGATGGCTTTATAGAGCCGTTAGCCTCGTTTCTGTCCTCTAATTTGATTAGACGTGTAGTTCTGAGAGTAAAGCTAATGGAAGTTTAACCTGTTGTTTATTATTTTGTTGTTTTGCTTGTCTTGTGATTAGCTATATGATATTATAAACGTTATAATGCTGCAGTACCGCAGGGAGTAAAACGGGATTCTGTCCAAAGGAGCGATTGTGTCGAAAGTTGTGGTGCAGGTTTTGTTTTTGAACAATTTTATATGGTTGCAAAGAAATATACGATCTAATTGGCCTGAAATGTAAGGTTAATGACATTATTTACTTTTTTAAACACCTGCATTTGATATTGTGCTGCACTCTAAAATGCTGGGTTGTTTTAACCCAACTTTGGGTCAAATGTGGACAAAACCAGCCATTGGGTTAATTTTTTTTAATTACATTTTTAACCCAACGTTTGGGTTTGTCCATATTTGACCCAAAGTTGGATTAAAACAACCCAGCATTTTTAGAGAGTGTGTAAAATCCACAGCACTGTTGCTCAGGATATGCTTTAACTTGAAAGATGGATTGCATGAGTATCTGTTACATGGGTTATGAGCAAAGACACTGAGTTGTGAAGCATGTTTCCACCACAGAAAAACATATTTCCTCAGGATTGCGAGATACAAAGTCGCATTTGTAAGTTATAAAGCCAGAAATACGCAATATAAAGTCACAATTGTGCTCTAAAGTCAGAATTATGTGATATAAACTCACAAAGCAAGCAATATACTCACAAATGCGTGTTGTAAAGTCCAATTCTTTTTCCTCTGAATTGCAAGTTTATATTACTCAATTCTGAGATAAAAAGTGATGTAAACTCAGTTGTGAGAAAAAAAAATCAGAATTAAGTATTTTTAGCGGAAACGAGCTTCAGTTCTGGGTAATGATGTGAGGAACAGCACAACTGACCCGGACTGGTCCTGTAGGCCAACGGGCTGAATAACCCACTGAACATCCAATAAAGTTTATCGAGATAGATTTTAAGGCCAGAAGGATGAAATCTCACAAGCTTTTGCTTTTAAAACGGCGTAAGTCTTGTTTGGGACACTGAAGCTGAAATGGGACACACTTCTGACTCTGACTGCGCTGGACATCAGATCGTGTGTGTTCACTGGTTTCTGTTTGAGTTGTGATGAGCTGCTGCTAGTCAGCAGCTGCTGGAGCTCAGAAACAGGTCGAGAGGAGGATATAGTTTTTCTTTATGGTCCATTTTAGGCTTATAAGTGTAATTGTAGTCATAAAAGTTTAACTCGTAGTCATATAATGAATGTGATCGTTCCATAATTTACAAAGGGTGTAAAATTGGAGGTTGACAGATCGCTGCAGTTATTCAGCCAGCCCTGGTGACACGGACACTAGATATCTGTTAATCTGTGGATCTGAATGTAATGGGTGAGTTAATGGGTGAGTTGAGTTTATCATTTTAATTGCGACCCAAAAGGGCCTAATCTGCACATTAACACAGTTTAACCCTCTATTAAAACCCTTCTGTTGTAAATTACAGTAGGTTTTCCCAAACTACTTACACTAGAAGTGGATCTTGAGGTTCACTCTTGTACTGAGTATTCAGACCAAGTTTGCAAAACCACCAGCGCATTACACACTTTATTGTAGAAATACTCTAGCACAGGTCTCTACTTTACACACATCATCCAACACAAACAGCTCTGGTGTTTCATGTGGGAAACACTGTAATTTAAATTCCACACTGCTTTACATATCGACACAAAGGTGTCATTATTCATAACTCAGGTCAGTTCCATAACTGTAAAATGCATCAGTACTGTATGAGTGTATTTGTGCACAGACGTGTCTGCCAAACTCCTGTAACTCTACTGCACACTGAAGACTATAGTGTTTATGTTTCACATCTGTTTGTAGTGCTGTGTGTATGTCGCTCATTTGATGTTTGTGTGTAGAGTTACTACGTGAAAAACACAATTTTTGAAGGAGTTAGAATAGTTCTGTGTTTGCTTTTGCAAGAGATGTTTTGTATGTTGTGTGTGTGTTTTGTGGTTTTGTGTGTAGAGTTTCAAAAAACTGATCCGTGATCCAACATTTTTGAAAATGTTGTATCTTGAATAAAGTGTAATGCTCAGGTGATCGACCTGCAATAACTCCTGAACCATGACAGTTCTTCAGAACCCGTCGGTTAATTCTGTGTTTGCTTGACACAATACTGTGATGCCTAAATCAAACACGCGTCTCCATCCCCAAACACACCATGACACTAAAGCAAACAAGCTGTGTGTGTGTGTTCACAGTGACAGGAGTTCAACCCCAAACCTGTTGCTTGTGTAGACAGACTCAGAACGAGAGCGAGAGAATAACTGTGTGTAGTGTTTGTGTGTCGACAGAATCAGCCAGAAATGGCAGATACACACTCACAACACACAGATTCGGTTGAATATTGAGTATTGACCAATATATTATTAGAGCTTTTCTTCTTCTTTTTTTTTATTTATCAGTATAGTATAAGTATAAGTCTCTTCTGCTTATCAAAGCTGCATTTATTTGATCAAAAATACAGTAAAATATTTTTAACATCTGTTTTCTATGTGAATATACAATAAAGTGTAATTTATTCCTGTTATCAAAGCTGAATTTACAACCCGATCTCACGGGAATTCGTACGAATTTTACGAGGTGGCTAATTCGTAACAATTCGAACGACCTCACTCGTACGAATTAGTACGATTTTTGTGAAATCGTACATATTTTACGAATTGGCCAATTCGTATGAATTCATACGATTGACCTACCCCTAACCCCGCCCCTAAACATAACCGTCACGTGGGTTTAGGCAATTCGTATGAATTTCGTACGAGTGAGGTCGTATGAATTAGTACGAATTAGCCACTTTTGAATCACTCGTACGAATTCGTATGAATTGGTCGTGAGATAGGGTAGGAATTTATCATCATTACTCCAGTCTTCAGTGTCGCATGATCCTTCACAAATCACTCTAATATGATGATATGATGATCATAAACATTTATGATTATTATTAGTGTTGAAAACAGTTTAGATTTTTGTGGAAACTTTTTTCAGGCTACGTTGATGAATATAGAGTTAAAAACAGAAATGTGATAAAAATGTGACATTATAAAGGTTTTTACTGTCACTTATGATCAATTTAATACTGCGTCCTTCCTGAATAAAAGTACATTTTTGAAAAAAACCTAACAAACCCCCAAAGTTGTAAGTGTGTGTGTGTGTACGTGCATGTATGTTCAATCATTTGTCAATTTATTTAGACAAAATACAATTTTCGTATCAGCCATTTATCAGTTATCAGCTATGACATGAAATTAATACATTTCCTGCAGGGATTTAATTTTTTATAAAAACATATAAATTAATTGATTTTATAACGTGTTGTCTACTGTGCTCTTTTAAACACATTTAAGCAATAATTTTCTGCAGTAACACCTGCGAGGAAGTTTCTGCTAATGATACGGTTGCAGTGAAGGAACAGGCCGCACAACATTACTGTCCTCATCATCACGAGCGAAACTGTGTGTGTGAGCCCTCGAGGGAGAAGATGATCACACACACTCTACACAGCAGTGAAAGTCTCAGACATTCAGATGATCACACACACTCCACACACCAGTGAAAGTCTCAGCCGACTTTCACCTCGCAGGCCTCCAGAGAGGAGTTCAACAGATTTCATAAACTCATTGATTATACTCGGGTTGGGTTTTTAGACCTCAGTGATTATACTCGGGTTGGGTTTTAGACCTCAGTGATTATATTCAGGTTGGGTTATAGACCTCAGTGATTACACTGAGGTTGGATTTTAGACCAGCATGTTTTCAGCATCATGCTCCCGGGGGTTTTCAGGGTGGGTGTGGAATGTGAAGTATGATGATTTTCTCAAAAGCCTGTGGGATCTTTAGACCTCAGACTCACTTTTGAACACATTATCTCGCTTCTGAAGCTCCTGGATCCTCACTGCATGTTCATGCATGCTAATTAAATGAACTCTCGACTGTGTGCACGACATTTAACAGATTATTTCCCATAACTCAAAGGATAATTCACCAGTTGTTCACGTTCCTCAAGAAACAGCTGCTCTTTGTTTTCAAATAAGGTTATTGTGCATGACATCTACATGATTCACTTTCAAAAAATGTGATTGCTTCCTTCGTGACTAGTTGTTTTAGATGCACCTGTTCCAAACTAATATTTCCAGTTTAAATGAGAGCTATGATGAGTTATGAATTGCATCCCTTTTTATAAGAGTATGTAATGCCACACAATTAGTCCATTGTGTTCTTTGTTCATTAAGGTGAAATAGAAGCACTTTACTGAAGTCATTTTAATTGGCCATTAGTTTAGTGTGTATTCACGTCTTGTTCTTTGAAAGTATGCCACAGGTTTCTGCTTTAAAGAATACGTGTAACCTATTTACACATTTTATTTCCATAGATCATTTACTGTAACGCATTCCTGTCGTTTTAGTCGACGGTTATGAACACTGTAAACTCCAGGACACTTTTTGTTTGCTCTTTTGCTTTTATCTGAACTTTAAACCGAATTCTCAATCTCTGGATCTCTAACTGAATGTCGTCTTCCACAGAACTGAGTCAGGAACACTGGGAGCCGGAGACGGGGAAAGTCAGGATGGCGAGAAGTCGAGAAAACGCAAGACGTCTCTGTTCGGCTCGGTTTTCAGGTCAAAGGTCAGAGCTCGAGCTGGCGTTAATCCAACATGTGCATTGCGGGATTATTGACCTTAACTAAAATTGAACTTAACTAAAAGGTTTAAATATTTCAATAAAGATGAAGTCAAATCAAATGTAGATATTAGTATAAAAAACTTAAAAATATAAAAATTATAAAAATTTAAATAAAAATTACAAATGTTGCCTTGGCAATAAACTGAAATAAGTTAAATATGAAGCACTACAATTATTAACTGGAAATAAATCAAAATGAAATAAAATTACATTAAACCTAAATAGCAATATTTAAAATAAAAAACGAATAAAATTACAAAAATTTCAACTAAAATTAATAATAAATACCAGCTAATTTAAAATATTATTAAAACTAAAATAACACTGCTGCACCCTTGACAAAATTACAGTAAACATTTATCTGTTGTTTTTAGGGTTAATGTGCAAACGTCTATATGTCAGTTTGTGTAAATTACAATGCAAAAAAATGAGCAGATATTAGCGGTGTGCGTTCAAAAAATAATGATAAAACAGTAAATAAGCTGATATTAGCAAAGTGCATGCAAAAAAAAATGATAATGATAAAATAGTAAATGAGCAGATATTAGCAATTAGGGCTGGGTATCGATTCACATTTCAATTTCGATTCGATTTCGATTCACAAGCTCTCAGTTCGATTTGATTTTCGATTCTCGATTCCTGATTTGATTCTCGATTCGACTATAATGAAGATGTAATACAAATCCTATATTTATAAAAAAAAAAAAAACAGTGGACATAAGTTTACTAGTGGTTAATTAACACAAGGAAATTAAGATCCATAAACCTGTATATAAAACTCTTTTTATTTTAGGTACACTAAATGCATACAAAGAATAGACAGGATTTTGATGCAATATGGAAAAAAAGTCGCACAGCTTGATCAAACAGTATCATGCTGTTTTATGTTTATGATAGATATACCTAAATCTTAATGTATTTTTTTAAAGAGTTTATATGGAAGCTTGATTTCAGTCTTTGAATTAAATTGAAAAAAGTAGCACAAATAAATACAATAGAATAAAGACACAAATTAAGAGACATTTTGGGGTAGTTTTTTGGGTATGTCAGAAATACTACAGAAACTGAATAAAGTAATCCAATGTACAATAACACTGGATAGTCTTTTTAGTCCAGACTGAATTAAATACAAAGGCTATTAATTCTGATTGCTTACAATTAATACTATGCACAGCTTCACTACTTCCTGAATTTCAGCCAGCTCCTTGTTTCCTGTCTGCCATTATTGGACACATTGATTAATTCAGGTGTGCTTGACCTCAGTAGTCACGGCAACAATAATCAGACACACCTGAATTAATCAATTTTGCCCAATAATGTCAGACAGGAAACAAGAAGCTGGCTGAAGTTCAGGAAGTAGTGCAGCTGTGCATAAAGCCCAATGGCTGCGTTCACTTTAAGAACTAGTGCGCGAATCCATTACTGTTTCATTAACTTTGTCACACGCGTTTAATGCTAATTTACGACCTTACTGACTGTCTTTACGAGGTTGCTCACCAAGACCAGAGTTTTGACATAATGTCGTGTGTTTTAAAGGTATAGCGGAGGATCTTTCCGAAATTTAGAGAAGACCCGCCCTCTCCAATTTTTTAAAAAAAATGCAAATGTCAAATGCCCCTCCGTGTTTTATTTACTTATTATACTGATCGATTGAGTGACCGAGGGCTCAAGACATGATATGTGCAACCCTGTATCACACGAAATACGTTCTGAGGAAACTATTTTGCAAATCGCAAATGTTACATGGCAACATATGAGCAGTGCTATTACGTTGGTCCTTAACCTAACATGTCTCATTGTTAATACGTAGGTATTAATACGTTATTTTTATACATGGAGAAGTAGCTTGTTGCGTTTGTGTAATAATAAACACACACAGTTTTAGAATATGAACACATGAACACACGGTTTTAGAATATTTCAGCGCGATACCATTTACCATTTGGTCAAAAGGCTACTTTAGACAAATTGAGATGTTTACCGTGTCTATGCGGTGCATGACTTGTGCCAGGGCTAGCATTGCTAAGTAGCTTGCATTAACTTTTACTAGTGATTTTAAATGGATTTCTCCAAATAGCATGACAAACTTTACCTGTCTAGTTGAATCTTCGCGACTGCGGCATAAGTGAGAAGCCCGACCTGTGCTTTTAGCGCACGCCAGCGTGTGATATTCACCCAAAATCACTCTGGTCTTGTTTCTATATTCTGCGGCCTTTCTCTTCTTATCATACACTTCGTATACATTTTTTCTCTTTCGACCCTCAGTCATTTTCAAAGGAATGGCTGAAACCGTAACTCTGACATAATACACCAGAAAGTGAAAACTACATAGAGATGAGCACGTACGACGGCCTTACGTAAACATATCACCAGAATGATTGACACTTAGGTGGACCAATAGTATAGACTACCCACCCGGAAAAAGAAAATCCTCCGCTATACCTTTAACTGTTAAAGCGATATAATCCAATGATAAAACTTTTGTTTCTGGCGAGCTGTTTGTGAGGCGGATTTAGGCTGTACTGTGCACGCAAAGACATCTCTGAGAGTGCGCGAGCACGGGATGGGTTAACATTGCTTGAATGTTTAAACTGGTAAAACTTAAAAAGACGTGAAAATGATAAACGTTAGTTACGATCATAGGTTACGATGCAATGCTGGCCCGATTGTGCAAGTGAATATTCCGTCATGTCCCGACTCCTGAACGTGAGTGTGTATCGACAGCTGCAGCGCTTAGCGCTTGCCTAGTGCAGAGAGTCAAGAAGATGCAGGCAGCACCGCGTCCGCGAGCCCTTTATCCACAAGTTTCCTACGGCCCATGAGGCCTTCCGTCAAAAGTGGGCGCGACTTCCGGTTTGAAGTAAACAAAGCTTGACTTGACATGCTTGACACTCGTTCATTCAACAGTTGACAGTCATTCAAGTTATAGCGATCCAAACTAGCTAACGATGTGGGAACACAACCTCAAAGAAATGCAAAAGGGTGAAATAACAGTACCTTTACCCTCCGCAGAAGTTGATTGGGAGTATTATAATAACATTAATTAATAATCAGTACTCATCAAGGCATGGTGACAGACAGTTGTGCGAGCTGACAAACAATTAAAATAAAAAATACACACTTAGTCATTGTGCTTTGGATTTTTTTCAAAATTATAAATAAATGTGCTACTTGAATACATTAACTGGCACATTTGGTATTCTGTCAACTCAGGCTTTGATCCTGAGTTTAGGTGTAACATCAGTAGCGAACAGCCAATCACATGCTTGAGAGAGTTTATAAAATATTTAGAATTTAAACAAATGTACACAGGAAGATTCGTCGTCTTTTGGGAGGTGATGGAAACTACAGTCGTTGGCAGGATCACTCTGATTTCGTTTTCAGCTTATGTTCAAAACAATCACGTTTAAGCCACTGAATTAGTTTAGTCCGGTTATACATACAACCGCGAACAGCACATGTTGTCCCTGAGCTCCGTAACAACATCTCTCATAAAGATTTGCGTCTTTAAATAGTAAAATAATTCTCCGAAAAACAGCTAGCATCTTCGCTAACTAACACACAAAATACCATTGGAATGCTACTTCCGCCGCCTCACCGGAAGTTTCACCCACTTTATTTTTTACAGGAGCACCCCTCGGAAACTTGTGGATATGGGAAAAATCGATTCGTGGCCGTTGAGAATCGATTTTGAATCGAGGAAACGATTAATCGAAAAATCTATATTTTTGCCCAGCCCTATTAGCAATGTGCATACAAAAAATAATGATAAAACAGTAAATAAGCAGATATTAGCAGTGTGCATGCAAAAAAAGATAAAACAGTAATTAAGCTGATATTAGCAGTGTGCATGCAAAAAATAATGACAAAATAGTAAATGAGCAGATATTAGCAGTGTGCATGCAAGAAAATTATGATAAAACAGTAAATAAGCAGATATTAGCAGTGTGCATACAAAAAAATAATGCCAAAACAGTCGGTCTAGTTGAGCTGGTTAGTGGGACTCCATCACCCCCTGGTGGATAATGTGTTCACTACACCATCTATCTCATTTTATGATCAAACCGAATCCTGGTGGTTTGCAGAAAAAATGTTTTGCACACAAAAAAGTGAATAGATCACAATAACAATTTATTTATATGCATATATTTGATTGATTAGTCAGAAAATGAATAGCGGCTGAGCATACATCAATATCACACATTGACTCTAGGTGTAAATATACTTGTTTCATTATTGTTTGTCACGGCCCTTCTCATATATTTACATCCATATTTTACATTCTAAATAAATAAATGAAAAAATGAACACAGTTATTTAGTGTTGATGATGATGATGTTCAGCTGCCCAGAATGCCGTTCTCTCAAACGCGCACACACCTGCAGAAGGACATGCGTGACTGACTCATTTCAGCAGCTCGTGCCTCTGGATACTTCTTTGAAAATCAGATTTGAACTTTAATGGCTTTTTAGTCTGCCTGTTATATATACAGTATATAAGCTAGTGCTCTCCTGAACGGTTTCACATATTCTTTAATCATTCTTAAAATAATACAACATATTTATTTGCTTATTGGTTTAGTTACACGACCCCAAAAAAAAAAATTCCTGTCTTGTTTTACAGCACAAATTAAGCGCAAACTCATTTCATTTCATTTTTGTGATTTTTAATATCTTAATATCTTCAGTCTTGTTGCTTCTCCAGTAAATGTATCCTGATTTAAGAATGTTTAGATATTTGTGCTGGAAAACAAGACTGAAACACTGAGCAGTGAGAGTTTCAATTATTATTGATCTAACATTAAAATTCCATTTGGGGTTTTCCCCCGGCCAGCAGGTGGTGCTCATCGTTCGCACGTGTGTGTGTGTGTGTGTGTATGAGATATATCCAGCTGCAGACCCGCAGCACCACCAGTTTCAGAACCCCAGTTTCAGAACCCCAGCGCCAGAACCGGAAGTGAGGGTGGGGTGGAATTATTATTATTGCATTATAGTTATTTTAGCAAGAATGTAAGGACAAAATGGCCCTGAGAGTGAGTTCCTCATTTGATACATTGTAAGTTAAATTTATACAAGATTGTTGTGATAAAATAGGTATAGGTTTGAATTGGTCATTTTGTATACATTTGTATTGTTTCGTTTAAAACAATGCCGAATTTTCTCTGTGTTTTTTAGATTTTGACATTATTATTTTACACACAAAAAAATGCATGCTGCACATGTTCTTGTGAAATAAAGTATATTTTATAAAAAATACCCATGCGTTTTTTTATTTTATTTTTGTATTAAACAATCAAAATCATCTTACAAATACATATCTTCAATATCAAAACAATTTAAGATTTTTGTAAACACAATAAATAAATAAATAGAACATAAATATCACAGGTCTAATCAGTTATTGTGTATAATTTTGAAAACCTCCAATGCTTGTCTTGTTTTATATCTTTCAAAGCTTTATTTTACAAAGTTAACTCCTTCATAGAAACCAAAAAACGAAGGTCTTGCCTTCCTAAATCTACACGTATGTATAAACTGCTTTGCTAAAATTATTGAACTGTTATACATTAAAATGCCCATAAGTTTCAAGTATTATTTTTTCACCATCAAGATCAGGAAGTAACTCATAATACAAAGAAACGGATAACTGAAACTATATACAATTATATTCCACAAAATCAATGTTTCAAAATGCTTTTTGTACTGTTATGTAGCATCATAACATAGCCTACATACGTAGAGAGTAGGACGTTTCATGTTCAATAAAAGCTGTTTCATGTGTAAAATACCCTCCGAATTACGTTAGGTGGCGTTATTAGGTTTCAAATCTAAGCTCCGCCCCTCACTTACGGCCCTGGTGCTGGTGTTGGTTAGAACGTAAGCCCGCCCCTTACTTCCGGTTCTGGCACTGGGGTTCTGGCGTTGGGGTTCTGAAACTGGTGTGCTGCGGGTCTGCAGCTGGATACTATAGGAGAGAGTATGCGTCTGGAAGAATCACAGCTAGCCGGTTGATCTCTCCACAGCTCTTCAGAAGTTTATTTTCAGTCGAGTTTACAGGTTTCTTCAGTTCAGATGCGTTAAGTGGCTTTTAGTGTCGGATCGCCATAAACATATTGTCATTAAATTAATATCTTGGTGTTTAACACAGTGCCTTTTGATTTATGTCACTATTTATGACACCGATAAGCATTTATAACTCTGCATTACAAAAGTGGATAGTATTCATTAGCAATGTTGAAAACTCGTTAGTGTAATTCCAGCAGGTTAAAAGTCGCTTGTGCTTCAGCGGCTGTTCCTGTAATTAAGGCTTGTCTGAACATGTGATGGGACTTTTAACTCTACTTTTAGTTGATTTGAAGTAAATTCCCATGTACACTAGCAGTGGACTATATAAATATTCAAAAGCAAATCTATTGTATTGGATTCCAAAATATGGACGTTTATAAGACAGAATGGTATTTAATAGGCTTCTCAATCAAAAGAATAAACACAACTACAAGTCAAGTATACTTAGAATACTTCATTATACTTATAATCGATCAACAGACTGTACAGTATAGACCAATTGTAATTAGACTATCTGTCGGTATAAGTTAAGTAATATTAATATTAAGAATAATAAGTGTTATTTTAAGTATATTTCTGAGAAGTACATACTAAAAGTACATAGGCTACCGAGTTGGTGTTCCCTGTATCATTGATCAGTATGGATTGGTTGAGTCTTATGACAGGTTGATGTTGACTGATAATTATCTGTTCTGTACCAGACGCAGTTACAACAGCCTCCACCCGACTGATACACACACACACACACACACACACACACTCACACACACACAGCCAAACGCGTTAACAGATAAACACTGAATGCACTTTAGCAACATACTTCTCATCTTCCCCCAGACAGCAGAACAGGATTTAAATAGAGTCAGAGAGATTATATCTGTCGGTATTACTTTGATTAATCTGATATTCTTCTCTTCATCTTCATCTCTCTTGCAACTATTTCTATATAAATATCTTTTTAAAAATGCATAAAAGATTTCACGTTTGAGTTATGGTTAATTTCACTCTAAAATGTTTAACAACAAATGTTACAAAAGATTAAAAAAGTTTTCGTTGTGCTCCCGTCCTGTTGTGTGCTCTTGTCATTAGTGAAAGCGGTCGAATCACATTTAGTCTGGATAAAACTAAGATCGTAGTTATACTTCACAAACAAAAGGCCTATAAACCCTCCCCAATAAACCATTGTCTCATATATCTAATGCCTAAAGAATATGCAAATTAACCAGGCTACGATGACACATGACATGTTTCGGTTACACTTTATTTAAGGTGTCCGTTTCATGGTGTAATTATGCATTTAATATTGTTTACTAATAATTAACTACATGTGCTTTCTATAGGGTTAGAGTTAGGATTAAGGTTTGGTTTAGGGTTAGTTCCATGCAAAGCTGTAATTATGCATAATTTATACTTATTAAATAAGGACACTGTAAAATAAAGTGTTGCCCATGTTTCCTGTGTTAACTTGCATGGATTTAAGATACCAGATCAGAAATGTATATCTCTATATTTATATAAATTTGTGATGCATTAATAAAAATATGTCAACATTTTGCTGATGCATATGAATGCTTATTTGATATTACTGATATTAAAGGGGAAATGAAGCAGTCATTCAAGTTTACATGATTTACAAGATGGATTTCCATTATAATCAACAATTGTATAAGAAACAAGACAAATGTAAACATATAAAAGAAAAAAAAGAAAAAAAAACTTTATATCTTGTGCCGCCATTGTGCAGTATTCAAACATCTGACGTCACGGGGTTGGTTGGCTCAAGCCTTGTTTATACTCGACGCGTCCGCAAGAGCGCGAGTCTCCGCTGCCTGCGTGCGCACCTCTCCAAACGGACGAGCCATTTATACTTGACGCGCTCGCCGTTGTGCTATTCTGTGAAATGACAGGGGGCGAACTCGGAGTAAATCTCCTCTAAACCACCAGGAATCAGCAGTGAAGAAGTAGTTTGCCGTTTATTAGTAGTATTAATTGCTAATTCATAAAAGAGTAAATGCAGTAGGTTTATTGTAGCCTACTTTCACTGCATGTAAACTACTTAAACTGAAGCCTTATTGGAGAGTGTTTAAACCTTAATTTTACCAGCAGGGCTTAATTCTGCTATATGTTGTAGATGTAAAAAATTACTTTAGACGCAAATGTGTTCCTGTTGACAAAATGAGATGTTATGGTCGCCCTTCAATGCAAATGTCTCTATGTATAGAAGGATCATAAACATGCTGGTATAGATCGTACCACTTCGGCCAGATTCGGCTCGTAGTCGTCCATCTTCGGATGCGGCGCCGCACACAAAGTTACAAAAAGTGCCGTGCACACCGCCAGGTGCAATGGGGTCTTGCGGACCCTACGCGCACGACCGCCCAGGCGCCCACACCGCAATGACGTCATTTTTGGCGCGCGCCCTTCGCGCTCTTGCGGACGCGTCGATTATAAACAAGGCTTCAGGCTCTGGGCATTGAATATCACGACATCAAACTGTTTACACCAGTGTTTTGACCGCAAGCGACTAATGTTATGTACAGTCATTAGACAAAAAGATGACGTCTAATGTTATGTGTTGGCAAACTGCACATAGAAACATTGTTCGTGATGTCTGCTGACTCTGCCATCATATTCCCGTCTCGTCAACACCATGCAAGTTGTTTGTAAGCATGTATTTGTTTAAGGGGAAATGAAACGTCCATGTTTTCGCGCTGGTAGTGCTAGTAGCTACATACTGTATATTAGGAAAAAGTGTATCCACTCTGACATCCTTTAGGGAAAGCATCGCCGCTTCCAACACGTCTAACTTACCTCCCTGCACAGCATGGTAAACGTGCGCGCTGGTGATGCAGAATTGACCACGAAATACATGCTCAAGATTAACCTCTTGAAAGCAGATGGACTCTGTCTCTGACACGGTGTTCATCGCCACACTGACACCTGGTAGCGTTGCAAAGCCGCCCTTCGCCCCAATCCACCACCGGCTGTTCTAATCAGCATCATAACTTACATGGTGTTGACGAGACGGGAATATGATGGCAGACATCGTGAACAATGTTTCTATGTGCAGTTTGTCAACATATAACATTAGACGTCGTCTTTTTGTCTTATGACTGTACCTAACATTAGTCGTTCGCGGTCAAAACACTGGTGTAAACAGTTTGGTGTTGCGATATTCAATCCCCAGAGCCTGAGCCAACCAACCCCGTGACGTCACATGTTAGAATACTGCATAATGGCCTAGAAGCGAAAGATATAAAGTTTTTTCTTTTTTTTCTTTTATATGTTTACATTTGTTATGTTTCTTATATAATTGTTGATTATAGTGGAAACCCATCTTGCAAATCATGTAAACTTGATTGAGTGCTTCATTTCCCCTTTAATTTATGGAGTTAGGATGCTTTGAAACAATATTGTATAAAGCCCTATAGAAATAAAGGTGACATGACTTAAAGAACTCTTCATGATTATTAATCTTTGTCCTTTTTCTCTTCTGTTTTGCATTCTTTCTCCCTTTCACCTCCCTACTTTCTTCATCTCCAATTTCATCTATTTCTTTCATTATTTTTTAGAAGGGGCTGCTCAGCTACTCAGAGACGGATCTCCGTAAACCCAAAGGCTTTGCTGCATCCCTGTCCTGGAAGAAGAAGAAGAAAAGAGATCTGTCCCAAGGTCTTTCAAGCAATAGTGATATCCCAGGGGTCAAAGAGGACATCAGTGAACAGGAAGAATATGACAACCAGGTAGAAGTAGAACCAAACCAGCTTGGTTTTGAGGCAGCAATGCCTATGGCAGAACTGCCCTGTACTTCTGACCTATCCCAGACCCAGGATGTCTTGAGTGACATGTCTCGACCCAATGAGGAGGATGCAGGTTATATGCCTTCAGATTTGGGAAGTACATCAATACAATTTATTGACTCTTCACTGTCTGATAGTGATGTTTACCAGACGCCCCCAGATAGCCCAGTCCCAGAGTACTTCTCGTCTGATTACACCGATACCCAAGCTGTAGATAGATCTTCTCATTACTCCACATCTGGGTCTGACATCACAGACTCATTCAGCCCTGTTCCTAACATGGAGACTTCTGCGAATACTGATACACGCACAGTCCATAATTCAAGCACAGATCTGAACCTGAATGATCATTCTGAAGTATCTAAATCAGGAATTTTAGCAGATGTTGAGGTCAAAACCATCACCACAGATGTTGTTAAAAAAGATTCATACTTGGGAAATAAAAAATCAACTGATGCTGTGCACCACAACTACATGTCCTCCATTAACCAGAGTTCCACCACTTCCGTCTCCGAGATTCCCACCACTTCCATTCCTTCCATCCCCCAAAGTTCCATCTCTTCCATCTCTGAAAATTACCCCACTTCCATCTCCAAAATTTCCATCTCTTCCATTTCTGAAAATTACCCCACTTCCATCCCCCAAATTTCCATCTCTTCCATTTCCGAAAATTCCCCCACTTCCATCGCCCCAAGTTC
This sequence comes from Cyprinella venusta, assembly GCA_038021265.1. NCBI lineage: Eukaryota > Metazoa > Chordata > Actinopteri > Cypriniformes > Leuciscidae > Cyprinella > Cyprinella venusta. The sequence goes on from CM075878.1 coordinate 15,992,035, forward strand.
CATCCCTTCCATTTCTGAAAATTTCCCCACTTCCATCGCCCAAAGTTCCATCTCTTCCCTTTCCGAAAATTCCCCCACTTCCATCCCCAAAAGTTCCATCTCTTCCATTTCTGAAAATTCCCCCACCTCCATCCCCCAAATTTCCATCTCTTCCATTTCTGAAAATTACCCCACTTCCATCCCCCAAAGTTACATCTCTTCCATTTCTGAAAATTCCCCCTCTTCAATTCCCCAAATTTCCATCTCTTCCATTTCTGAAAATTCCCCCACCTCCATCCCCCAAATTTCCATCTCTTCCATTTCTGAAAATTCCCCCACTTCAATCCCCCAAAGTTCCATCTCTTCCATTTCTGAAAATTCCCCCACTTCAATCCCCCAAAGTTCCATCTCTTCCATTTCTGAACATTCCCCCACTTCCATCGCCCAAAGTTCCATCTCTTCCATTTCTGAAAATTCCCCCACTTCAATCCCCCAAAGTTCCATCTCTTCCATTTCTGAAAATTACGCCACTTCCATCCCCCAAAGTTCCATCCCTTCCATTTCTGAAAATTACCCCACTTCCATCCCCCAAAGTTCCTTCTCTTCCATTTCTGAAAATTCCCCCACTTCCATAACCCAAAGTTCCATCTCTTCCATTTCTGAAAATTCCCCCACTTCCATCCCCAAAAGTTCCATCTCTTCCATTTCTGAAAATTCGCCCACTTCCATCCCCCAAAGTTCCATCTCTTCCATTTCTCAGAGATCCCTGATCACCTCAGACAAAACCATGACCCAGAGTTCCAGTTCAGACTCAAATTCTGCCTTTACCCTTGAATGTTTCTCCACTCAACCACCTTCCATTACATCCACTGAGGCAGAAGATTTTCAAACCAACACTGAAAATAACAGAAACCTGTCTGCCAGTAACAGTGATAGAAGACTGAAGACTGACCCCTCCAGTGCCACTGCTAAAAGCACCAAATCCATTTCAGTTTCATCCATGCCTGAAGTGATTTTGTCTAGTTCTGTGTCCTATTCCAGAATTACAGAGAACAGTTATAAAGATACTGATATAAAGACAATTTTATCCTTCTCTAATACTGATGTTTATGAAGGTGATTTAAGCTCAGTAACTCCCAGTTTACCCACAAGCACTATACATTCCACTTCTGATTCAAGGTTTCTGGAAGAAACTCACCCTGAAAGTAATTGTGAGACCATTTCAATGGAATCTAATCAAACGGATAATTATTCTTTCTCGACATTTGCCACTGACTCAGAGAAGCCTGCTCAACCTGTCCTTCTTGAGGATAAGTTAAATATAGCTTTACCAGGTGTGTCGAGAATATACACCACCATTAAATCATCTAAAAAGATCACCTTTGACCTCTCTGGTCACTCTGAGCCCATCAGCCCTGACCATTCCCAGAAAGGTCTCTCTAACAATATGTTTTATCCAGATGTGGAAACCCTGACTGAAACATCAGCAGAAGACCACATAAATCAGGAAAGAGACGAAATTAAATTGGCCAATTCATCAGAAACTTCCTCAGATTTTCTAGACAGTGGTGTCTCCAGCACTTCTGAAATCAGACCTGCCATCACAATTCATCCTCCCCCTCACTTAGATGTTTCTTACCAGCTGTTCAGCACTCGATCCCCACAGGGAGAGATAGACAAACAACAGAAAACATGTGAGGTTGATGTTCAAGAGGCATCTACTCAAAGTTCTGAGTTGACTGGCCATGATGAAACCACAGCAGAGAGTATAACCACTAGAAATGGCCTTCAGATGTCCGAGAAGAACAAATATGGACCAGAAGTGGAGGAAGGAAGTAGACCAGATCCTGATTATCATTATAAATCTCATTTTACGCCCGTCCAAGAACCTGAACCAATTGAGATCATGACCGCTACTGAGAGTATGACCAATATAAACGACCCTCATATGTTTATGAAGGAGAAATACGATCGAGAAGTTGAGGAACGAAGGGTTATTTATGATGAACATTATTACGTTTCAATTGATCGAGAAAAGGACGCTGAAGAAGAAAAAATCGTGGATGTTTTAACACAAGAGCAAACGTTACTTCACAACGTTTCAGAAAAATATGAGGTTGAAGTGCAGAGAGAGGAATTGCAAATGGTCCAAAGCACAAGAGGAGCATCTGCATTAATGGAAGCAGAAGTATATGGAGTTACAGTGCTGACTGGTCAAGCAGAGAAGCAGATCCTCTGCCTCGATCCACTGAAACCAGACCCACCAGTCAATCAAGAATGTGGCTCTGAAGAATGCACTTCGGCCCCTCCCTTCTCTGAGCTGGTGAAGGTGTCACTTGCAGATTCAAGCATGGAAACACACAGTCACCTGGAGATTAGGCCCCACCCCTCGGCCCTGCACCAGCCCAGTGCAGAGATAACAACACTGGAGGACACGGCAAGGTGCAAATACCAAACAAGCCCTGATAACCCCCACGCCGAGAGGGAGGAACATACCAGCAGGAATATAGACAGATCTCTCACAAGAACACAGGAGAGTGAAAGTCAAGATCACAGACCTGGGAAGATCTCAGCAGAGGAGACCTTCACACACGCTGAAGACACAAGATACACACAGGGGACGGTGACATCCAGAGATTATATCTCTCACAGGAACTGGGAGGAAGTCAGTGATAGATCATCCGATGAGATAAGGGAGGAGGACACCGCAGAAGTAAACACTTTCCCTGATCAACTACTTTCAAGAAGTTTAGTACCTGGGGAAAGGTAAGCTGCTTATATCTTATTGTTAATCATGATTGGTGTGTGTACTGTTTAAATGGCAAATGACTGACGTGTGTGTGTGTGTGTGTGTGTGTGTTCTAAGGGTTAGAGAGTCAGACTTGTAACGTGATTGAGGGTTCAATTCTCAGTACCGACAGGAAATGACTGGTGTGTGTGTGTGTCTCCACAGTTTACAGTGTGTGTGTGTGTGTGTGTGCGTGTGTGTGCGTGTGTGTGTGTGTGTGTGTGTGTGTGTTCAATACTCGCTACTAGTAGTTAGTGTGTGTGCACTTATTAGATGGGTGAAATGCAGTGGACACATTCTGAATATTGGTTGTCATACTTGACCTAAATATGTCTCTGTCGCTTTTATATATAGCAATCTAGCTATTTTTTATTTTTAAATATATATATATTTATTCCTGCTTTTATTTAGGTTTGGCTTATGAGCAAATTCATAAATAAAATAATAAAAAATATTAAAAAAATAAATAAATATAGAGATTAAAGCAATTTATAGCTCTTTATATATTCTGTTTTTTTTAATGATTTCCGTATTTTATTCATGCACGATCCGCTCATCTTTTGTATGATTAAATTACACACCTTACACATGAGCAACAGTCAAATATAAATGCTAATTTTTGAACATAATTGTGACCCTGAAGTGATTCAGATTATATTTGAATAAATCTTTTGATTAATGTGTTAAATTGATGTATTATGGTCGATGTACAGCATTGTTAGTCCACAAGCACTTCTGTTTCTCTGCCAGTTTCATTGTTTTTTCCTGGACTCTAAACTGAACGCAGCACACACTGATGTCCCTGTCTCTGTCAGATTAGTTAAGATGTACTTTACACGCGTTAGTAAATGAGGTTGAAGTTCTTGTCCCAAGATAGGACAGGTTTATCAAAGCCTCACCTCGCGTCCCGTACGCTGGTCTGGCTGGGATGGGCCGCTGGAGGAATGTTAGGTAGTTCAAAGTTTGCTATTGAGTCACACTTGATGATACGCATTCTTCAAATAGCCTTCATGAATGAAGACGAATGTCTAACAGCTGAGACCATCGTTACGCAAACAAGTGTGACTGTCAGGAATGTGGCGGATGGATTTGCATATTGCACTGGCATTTAGTTTCTATTCTGAAGATCTTGGTAATACTTACATTAATGGTCTATGTGTTAACTTTACTCAATGCAATAGTACATTTTTAGCAATAGTAAATCTAAATTACTAGCTAAATTATTATAAAGATGTTCTTTCATCATGTGAGTGGCATCGGCGTTAGTTTGATCATGCGAGTTTACACGTTCAGTTCAGGCCATTTCTGTCCGGGTTACTTCATCAGCCTGTTCTTGTGAAGTGCAGTGGAAAGTTTCATGCATGAAGCTGTCAGTCAGTCTTTCAGACACCCTGTCAAACACTCGGATAAGACCTGTCACATCCATAAATGTCAAACTTGGCTGTATGTTTGTTGCAGAAACAGACGCAGGAATGAGTTTCTATGCAATTCTAAAAAATCTTATTAACTCCAACCTTCATATCTGTGCTGTCAGTCTCAATACATGTCTGTATAGGCCTCTTTACATTATTGTGACATTTAGCAATATAATAACAATAACGCATGCTTAAATGAAGGACTGATGTTTGAAATATTTTAGGCATTGTTAATGAAATTCCCATGTTAAGGCGTTTTTGGCCTGGAAAACCTCACATAATCCCTGTAATTATTACTATAGTACGCTGTCAAGAATGACCTCAATAAAATATTATATATTACATCGTTTTCAGACTTGTGACTGTTGGCGAGTTCATCAGTAGAACTGCAGTTCTGTCAATCTTCATTCTGTTTCAAAACACCAATATTCAGATCACCGCTCAAATCAGAAAAACTTAAATATGTGAATAAAAAGCTAGTTTTAGGCACTCGTGGTTCATGTACCTGCCACAGTATTTCAATCCCTAAAAACAGCAAGATGTTCTAAAAGTGCCTGAAAGTACAAAAACACTGATAATAAAATATCAAATTCATACTATATACAGGCGAGCAGACGAGCCCAGAATATGAACCCAATGTACTAAACACAGTTGTGCGTTTCTGTAGGAAAACGAGGATCTGTGTGTTGTTCATATTGTGCTTATATTCCTCTACTTGCCTAGAATGCAACTATGATTGACACTTCTCTAAGCTCCGCCCCCTTGATTACTGACTCAAACCTTATGGAATATTCCATCAGAATCAACTGAACATTTCCTTTGTGCTGAAGATTTCCTTTGTGAATGATTTTCAGTGTGTTCATGAAGCTGTACATTTTTTTTTGAAATTATTCTTACTTATGCAATTTTTAATTTATTTTAAGAAACGTAAATGAAATGACTTTAAGTTTGGAGCAAATGTGTTCTTACTCGTGTTAAGCATGCTCATTTTGGGAATGAGTGCTGCCATTTTTAACAAAGAATCACTTATCTAATATAATAATAATAGTTTTACATTTTAAGCTACACTGATATATCTCAAATCTGGAACACAGACCTTTCCCTTGTTGTCTCTTTTAGCAAACACTCGTGCTGTGCTGTTTATCATACTTTACCGGGTCTTTCAAGTCTCTCAGGTCCCACACTGTCATGTAAAAATGTGTAAATGCTTGTTAGGGGCCGGTCAGTAATTATACGTGTGATTTCTGTTGAAATGGAGACTGGACTGGCAGACACTGTACAGACGTACTCTAGCATGTGTAGAACTGAAATCTAAAGCATCTGAACTACCAGAGAACCGGTGTAGCTCCCGCAGACAGCAACACTTGTATTTATGCAATAGGGTTTTGTTTTAAGTTATTTTATCTTTGGTTGGTCCTGTGTGTTGAACATAACCACATAACCACAGAAGAGGCCAAGATCTGAGACATAATACTTCTCAGACAAAATACCATTATATCTTAACCCAGAATGTTCTAAGTTAGCTTGTGTGCATATCTAATAGTTGTTCATTTAAAGCTATTGATTATTCATTGTCATATTTTTTGCATTGGTTTTATTCACTCCCAAAGATTGAGATAGCTTTTAAAATGTTGCCAATTGAAATGCATTGGCCAGTGAGGGCGGTAGACGGGCGTGAGGCGCTGATCCTCCACTAGGGGGCGTGATTCACTGGAGAGGATCCTGAGGAACTCAGGATTTACTAAAGAGGATCCTGAGGGGCGTGAGGCGCAGATCCACCACTAGGGGACGTGATTCACTGGAGAGGATCCTGAGGAACTCGTTCTGCCACTGAGATAACTCGATACCTCTCCTTTTAGACATCTCAGGGCGAAATAGCCAAACATAAACTACATGACATGCAACGGCTCAGAGTTACAGGATATGATTTATCTTGTCCCCGTTTCTTGTCTTTAATCAAACTTGTTTTATATGCGTTCATGTTTTAGTGCTGTTCTAAAACATATACTTTCTTTAATACCAATGAAACTCTGCTTGTGTTAAAGTGAGAGGAAACTATTAATGTTCAAATGTATTTTAATGCATGTATATTTCTGCTATCTTCTGAACATTCAGTTTATAGGATTTCTGTTTTCAGTCTGATTTGAATGTGGAATGTGTTTTAATCTTGACCCAGGGTCTTCTTGTTTAGATAATATTTAACTAACAGAATGAAGGCTTACTGTAACTAACAGAGACAAACATTTTGGTACTAGTTCTTTCTGAGGGCTTTAAGTTAAAGCCAAACCTAGTTATTTTTCATAATTCCAAATCAGTTGATCATATTTGCAATGAACACTAAATATACATTACTACATAGTTGATAAATGCGTTGCTTTTGATAGTTGTGATCAATTCTGTTGGTAATTGGCCCTTTACAGCACTCTGTTTATTATATGTATGGTTATTGTTGCATAGGTAATGTTGTAAAGAATGTTGCATTAGTATCTTTTCTCATCCACTCATCTCTGTACTATAGTATGGCGAGATTGGAGCTTAAGTGGCCTTCTAACTCGTCATCTCTTCAGAAACTCACCTACGCACATTGCTATACACTCCCACATTTACACCTTTCATAATCTGTCATCTACACTCTTATAAATGCATGTGTATTTCAGGGAGTCAGAAACCATACAGGCTTTAAATTCCACTTTACATGAACAGAATTTGTTCCTCAAACTAGAGATATTTATTTCTTACAGACCTCAAGTGTGTTCAGCTTTATATTACCCTCTAATTGTGTTTTAATGCATTCACTTGCAAGTCGTTATAATTAAAGGATTAATGTTTTTTTTTCTTTTGTTTTAGGACCTTTTTTCATGCATCTGTTCTCAGGACAGTGATTGAAGAGTCTGATACGGAGAGCCAAGCTGAGACTGAGCCTGGATCGGATGCAGATATGAGCTCGAGTGTTGCAGTGTTCAAACTCAGTCGACCATCATCCACTCGCGAGGGCCGAGACGAGGCCATGGTCGTCCACAAAGTGTCTCTGGTGAGTGACAAACAGGGCAGCTTCGGGAACCACGAAAGCCCGTTAGACGACTTCAGGCGTAGAGACGAAGTGGAGCCGAGCAAAGCCAGTCCTGAGCTCGAGAGAAGGTGGAAGAGTCTATACTCTGAAGAACAACAGACTGGCTTCACGGAGAACACACACCTGAGCTCCTCCTCTCAACCGGCCCACAGCTATGAAAGAGGAATCTACTCGTCTCATTTTCCCTCTCAGACCCAGCCCACTTTACCCTCAGGGACTGACGGTGGCCAAGGAAACACTGACTGGAAAGTTGTGGAGAGCGAAGTTCATGAGAGTGGGAGGATCCGGGAGGAGTTTAGCTCAGCTGAAGAGAGAGAGAGAGAGCGAGAGACAAGGACTACAGTCTTTGACTCACCTCTAGAGAGAGAGAGAGAGCGAGAGACAAGGACTGCAGTCTTTGACTTACCTGTAGAGAGAGAGAGAGAGACAAGAACTACAGTCTTTGGCTCGCAGGCACAGTTTGATTCCCGCTTGATGATTGTGGAGACGGATGATTTCTCCTCGGATGTTTTCCAAGCAACTCGGGTGGAGCTGATTCCCTCGCCCACCGACCTCGAGCCTGACGCTCTCTCTCCCTCATCCCTCACAGAAATGGATAACCTTGTAGATACGCTTAAAAGCATGGATAGACCGATCCGGCAAAGGCTTCAACGCACCCCATCCAACACTCCCTTCTCTTCACTGCCGCCTATTGAAGAGGATTCACCGGTCTCACCTCCTCTTCTCTCTCCTCTCTCGCCTGTGTCTGATCCAAAGACGTCCCTGAATGGCGATTCCAGTTTTCCTCTAGACATGGGCTTCAGCTGGAGTTCTCCTAAAGACATGCGCTCTCCGATGACCATGGTGAAGGAGCAGCAGTTCGGAGAGGCGGGCAGAGGGCTTTCTCTGCCGCTACGGGCGTCGGCGCTGAGCAGCATCGTGATGCGCAGGGGATCCCTCAACGATCTGACTAGTCCTGAAGAAACTCCCGGGAAAACCCTGACCAACGGATCCGGATCCCGTCTGGAGAACAGCTTCTTCTTCCAGCCGACGGAGAACGGGAAAGCTTTGAGTCGCTCCATCTTTCGAGCAGCTTCTCTCCCGGAGATCGGACCCGGTGTTGAGCGGATGAGCTCTGCCAATAAGGGATCCGACACGGCCCTCGTCTCCCGGCTTGAGCGCTTCTCCTTCCTCACGTCTCCGTCGAGTTCCCTCAGTGGGCTCGCCGAAACCTCTCGCATGAGCGTGGGTCCGGGCCAGCAGAACTCGGCCGAGACCTACAACCACAAGTCCACGATGGAGCTGTACCGCTCTCTTCCCTCCGAAGCCCTCCTCAAGAACTCACAGCCTTTGAGTCTTCCTCAGTCTTTGAGTCTTTCTCAGCCTTTGAGTCTTCCTCAGTCTTTGAGTCTTCCTCGCAGCTCCAGTCTTGATGGAGGTCTTCTGATCAAGGACACAAGGGGTTTCCAATCCAATCCAAATCCAGAACCAGAGCGAAACTTGCCCCTCAAATACAGAGCCTTCCCTGATGCATATGTGAGTACTGCTTTGTATGCATGTGTTGGTCATTTACACTTGGCATGAGGAAGTTTCTCACTCTGAGAACGAGGTCAAGGAATCAATGAGAGTGTTGTTTTCATATAATGTCACTGCTCTGTTTCTCCCAGTCCTACTCAGACTAACCTGATATCAAGGCGCTCACTGTAAGCGTTGTGTAACATATTATGCAGATTGTTTTTGCCCTCAAACGTCTGGTGCTCTATTGCTGCGTTCCCAGCAAGCAATCTTTGCATTTAAAGGACGTCTAATAGCCGATTAATAGCTAAATCGTGACTACAGATGACCATGACACTGATATCTTGTTGATATTATTGACGGATATCAACCATCTCATGCACTGCCTGGCCAAAAACTACAATGAATCAGGTTTGACTATAAGTGGGCAACAAATAGCACAGAACATGTCAAATAAACCCTTTTAATCAGGTTGACTTTGTTAACATGATGTACAGTAACATACATCGGGCAAGTTATTTTGGAATAAACAACATGTAATCAAATTCAAGGTTATTTTGTCTAGAAACCTTGGGTAACCTTTATCAGGAAATTCTACACACTTCTAGACAAAGTAACCTTGACTTTGGTTGCATGTCGTAAAATAACTTCCCAGATGTATGATGTTCCATCATGTTAGCAAAGTCAGCGGTGATTACAAGGTGTTTGGTTTCATTTCTTTGACGTTATCTATTGATGACTAGTCTATTCTTGGGCTCAGGTTAGACATCTGTTCAGTTTTCACTGACAGCCCAAATTGTGCCTTGTTCTAGCCTAGACTCTGGACTGTGAATGGAGGGCTATTAGACGTCTTTTAACCCCTTAACTGTCACCGTCCCGGTAGCGGGACGCCTAACTTTACTTCACTATATTTCTATTAAATCCTAATCTAATTATGACAAATTATATATCGTTGGAAAGGTCTAAGACTTCTAAATAGATATTCCACCCCTGTTTTGTGTTACAAATTATGTAGGAAGAGTAATTGATGAATTTATGACAAGAGTGCACCTTAAAAAAAATCTGCATCATAACAGCAGTTCTGACCTTTGTCACAAAAAGTTGATGCACCCACTTTTAATCATCGAAACTTCTGTTTTTATGCTAAAATTTCATCATAAAACTTATAATCTAGTATTTTTCAATAAAAAAAATTAAAAAATATAGTATAATATTATCCTCTAAAAATTATAATATTCATATTTATTATCCTCTAAAATATAATATTATTTTTTATCGCCTTTTTTATTATATCACATATTTTAGTAGTTATCACAATTAGGTATCATTTGAAAGCTTATAAACTCAGAATTCATCCTGTGAACATTGTTTTGTAATTGAAAATTGTGTTACCATAGAAACCGTACTTATTTATCTGGTTCCTCCCCTTTTGGGCGTCATTATATTTAATAATTTATGATCAAAACCTTTTCTAATCTTGACAAAACACATATTGTCAGAAAGGTCTGAGTCTCAAGGTTTCAAATTTTGTGATAAAATTGATATTTTGGACTGAAATGTATTCATTTGTTAAGGCAGAATGTATACAACTAAATTCAATGGAATTCAATGGCACCCGGTGGCTATTTTTGGTACTACGCCTAAACAAAATCTCATGGGAACTTCAATTTTTGTGATATCAACTTCAAATTTGGAACATAACTTGGTTAGATGTATGGCTTTAATTTTAGAGTAATTTTAGAGTAAAAAATATTTTGTAAACTATATATTTTACATAAAATATAAAATATATAATACAGTATATTTGATTTACTGTGACTTTAAACTTCCATAACTTTTTCATACATTCATTTTTTGAAGTGTTTTCACTTCAGCAATAATCTGCTGAGTGTTTCCTTTAAAACAAGACCAAACTTGGGTATATATTCCAAAGCATTCTTAAATTACAACCATTTAAGTTTGAATAGTGCATTTTAACCCCCATTCTCAAAAAGGGGGGTGACAGTTAAGGGGTTAAATGCAAACTTCAGTAAATATTCAAATATTGCAAATATTCAGTATTCTCTATTCCTACCAACGCAACATCACTGCCAGAAACCAATGCAGATATTCTGGAAAACGGAAGAGCTGCATGGACACACAAATTATAGTTATGATACACAGTGGGGATGTCAACATGTTTAGATCAGATTCTATTGGATACACAAATAATCAGATTTGAATTGACAGTGTGATTGTAGAACACAGCCGTTGTTTTATATTGTTCACACCCTAAACCCAGTGTGCTCAACTCTGTTCCCAAATTACAACCAGTTCTTATAGACTGTTGTAATCTTGTGTTATTAGAGTTGGCACTGAACTCTGCAAGTCTCTCCAAGAGTTGGATTGGTGCTGAACCGAAAGCCTAGAAGGGGTGTAATGTCACCTCACGAGGAGGCTTTACAATGGAGGATATATTACCACAGTGCTCATGCAAAATTCACGTTTCCTCTTGTCCTCCGTCACAGACACAGAGCTCTCTACTGTACGGAGAATAATGAGTTTAGATCTGAACTGAAAGCAGCTTTATCAAACCCTCGGGGGGGGGTTAGATATTATGGGAAGATGTAACCTTCAGTCATGCTCACTTTCCCCTAAGGCAATTCTCAGATGATCATTATCTGCTAAAGATCTTTGAAAGCATTTGTGTAATTTTGCATATTAGGTTTTAAATGTCTGGCAGGTTTGATCGTGCAGAGAGAGTTGGTACGTGACTAGTGATGAGTTTATGATCCTAATATATTAAAGGGTTTGACAGGCAAATGTCCATCACTAGGGAGTAACTTCTGTTATCACACATCCACTGTAAAACACGCAGGTCATTCACGTCATTGCTCTTCTCTGTGTGGACATAGAGGTTAATGATGCCGACTTATCTGACTATTCTACTTAGCAATTTAAATGTAATATATGCAAAACACCTTTTACAGATGCATCATATTTCCAGTCTTTAAAATAATAACAGTGCAGGTTTTAGTGACGGAGCAAACTTTTTAGTTTCCTGTAACTACATTGTAAAAAAACGATTGTTGGCTTAACTTAAAGGAGACATATCACGCAAAATCCACTTTTTTAGCCCTTAAATGCATTTTGTTGTATATTTGGAGTGTTTATAAGTACAGAAAAGATGAAATTATTCTCTTCAGGTGCTTCGTTTATATCTTTAGATTCTGTTTTGGTCATATTTTTCAACCTGTTCGGATTTTCCTGTTGTCTATGACGTTTTTTGAACAATAACGTCACAGTATTTGCAGCGGAACTGCCAAATAAGGACATCGACTACCGGTCCAACACTTCGAGCAATCCGCCATTATTATTTCTCGCTCCGATTTTGTAGTCCAAGCTCAATGATGCAGAAGTTACGGGAGGGCTAGTCAAAATATTCGGTTGTTGGATGTAGTGACCTGAAGCACTTCAAGGATCCCCAATCCAACAACCTCCGCCAGTATACAGAAGGGTTTGCCGATCGACTTCGTCTGAATGAGGGGTAAATTCCTTCTATCATTTAGCTGCTGTGTTTTCTGACGCGTTCTAAACGCAAGTTATCATATTATTATCATACAGATTTTTAGTGGTAAGATCAGACCGCAGTCATTTATCTTGTCAGTGTGCTTGTTTTAACAAGAGAAATAGTCGACTTTCACTAATAACACAACATAGTTAACTTACATACCACTGCATCCATATGAAGACGTTGTTCTGCAGGTTTGTCGTCGTCTTTTTCAAATCGCTCGCTCTGGCTCGAATATGTAACGCTTGATGGACAAGTCTTCCGTTGTTGACATTTTGTTAACGTGTGAATAAAAATGTTCTTTGAAACTATAGTAATCGTATATCTCTTATCAAACTACAATAATGGCTGAATGCGGGGAGTTGAACCGACCGTGAACTCAGCGACCTGGAGAGCGGGCGGGGAAAGACGCAACTCCTTTTTATTTAAAGGAGACGCTTCAAATCAGGTTGCTCACAGAAGCACATCAGAAAAGGGGTAGAAAAGGGGCCTGTTGAGCTATAATAATGAGGAATTCAGACCCAAGCATTGCAGTTATGCTTTATATAGACCACAAATGTATGATTTATAAGTAAAAATGAATGATTTAAAAGTACGATATGTACCCTTTAAAAAAAAAATAAGTTACATGGTTGCATTAAAATTTTGAGTTCATTGAAATTAAAAAAACGTAGATAGTACAATAAAGGAGATTATTTTAATAAATAGAAATGTTATCTGAGCCACATTAATTATCTAAGTTAAATATTCTTTTATAGTATGCACAGATCAACGTCTGTATTGAAATGCTTTATAACACAAAATGAATTCTGATGTGTATAATTAGGCTGTTTTCCAGTCGAATGCATCTTTGCGATAGTTTCCCACTGGAGAGACACAGGTGTGTGATGAGCCGAGCCGTCGGGTCAGGACGGTGTCGTGGAACGGGTTTTCCCGAGGCAGGGAGCGAGGGAGAGGTGGATGGAATGTGAATCTTCATTATCTTAATGTTTTCCTCGTCGTCTCTAATCAGTGCTGATGGGTTTCCGAGACAGGCTCTGGCACACCCTGCTCTCAGGCTTGGCCTGACTAACTGTTTTTCTGCCAGAAAGCAATTATGCACACTTCACACATGTGTAGACTTATCTTCAGACATGCAATCAAGAACACTTCTCCAAAGAGTCTAGGAATATACAGCATGTGTATGTGTGCAAGACAGAAGGCTCTCATACGGCTCATGTGTAAATCCAAGGCAGTGTGATATAAATATGTTGTAAACCACCTCATTATGCCACCTCTAAAGGCAGATTTAGCTATAGTCAGCCTATATCCAGAGCTTAAAATCAAGACCTCCGTAACCTGATCTAGGGGTATTTTCTGCGGATCTTTTGCTTCATTTGCTTTACTAATTAAATTTTTAGATAGATATATATCATTTTAGTATTTTTCATTTTTATGTAGCCTCACACCAGTCTCACACCCATTTCCACGATGCATATCTGATGCATATCTGCCCTTTTTGAAAACATATTTTCACAGTGTCTGACCGTGAGATTGACGTATGGGTGGTTTAAAAGGTCGCTTTATAAGATTATGTAAGCCTTGTGTTTGGCTTGTCATTAAGAGCGTCCCCATATGCAAACAGAGGACTGTACACTCGTTTGTAATGTTGTCTCAGTCTGCTAACCTTGCCATGCATTACCGTGAGAGTAAAGCGAATCGACACATACAACCAGTCTGTCATATAACACAGAAACTGCTGGTGGATGTGTGTTTCTCTTCATGAATGAGGAGCTCGATGTACTGTGGCATTTCAAGCATGTCCGGTGAATGTCGGGTGACAGTAAAGCCTTTCTCTTCTTCAAGTGTGGTGTACACTGCATGTTCTTCTATTGTCAAAGCTTATGTAGGAATGGAGTATTCTCTTAAAATACCTGAACCCGTTTGAATGCAGACACGGCAAGCTTTACATCACCATTTTAAAGTATAAAGATGAGAAAAGGTATGTTTTGATGCAGCCTGAACCTCAGGATTTTAATGTATCTGACTTCATTTAGCTGATTTACAATAATTTTGCTTCTACTGTAAATATATCTTGATTTAAGAATGTTTGGATAGGCCTATTTGTAATTTTTCCTTTGATCAAAGCTGAATTTATCATCATTACTCCAGTCTTCAGTGTCACATGATCCTTCACAAATCACTCTAATATGAGGATCTGATGATCACAAACATTTATGATTATTATCACACATTTTTTCAGATTCTTTAATTAATAGAGAGTTCAAAAGAAAAGCGTTTATTTGAAATATAATCTTTATACCATTATAATTGTCTAAACTGTCACTTTTGATCAATTAGTATTTCTTTAAAATAAATCTTTCTGACCCAAACCTTTTACTGGTAGTGTATAAATCAAACATATTTATATTGATATATATTAATTATTTAATTAATTAAAGCTCGAAATAGTTCAGGTATCGCTTGTTTCATAAACATATGCGTAATACATTTACATATATTATCTTGATTTAAGAATGTTTAGATATTTGTGCTGGAAAACGAGACAGAAACACTGAGGACGAACACGTTTGCTTTAAGTCTGTGTGTTTCATCTCATGGAAATATTTATTTTCTTTTCTCAGCTCACGAAAGAGAAGGAGCACGGCAAACTCAATCCTCGCCCCGGAAAGGTGAGAACCTGCGCTGTTCTTCCTTCTGTCAGTACTGGTGTATTACAGTAACTGCACTTTCCAAACAAGGCCATTTCATACACTTACTGAGACAGAAACACACATTTACACGAATGCACTTATAATGGAGGTCTATGGAGCACAAAGATGAACATTACAACACAGTTAGAAGTGAAGGATATTCTGTGCACTCCTGAGGAACGCCTGAGGCATGCGTGTGTGTGTGTGTGTGTGTGTGTGTGTGTGTGTGTGTGTGTGTAGGTGTGTGTGTGTGTGTGTGTGTGTGTGTGTGTGTGTGTGTGTGTGTGTGTGTGTGTGTGTGTGTGAAACTGCTCTGCTCTGACACACATGTTTGGACAGAACGACATAACTTTAAATGTCACGACTGACAGCAAAAGACAATCTTCTTTTCAAAGGGTTTTAACAGAAATAGTGGGTTATAAATGCACATGTATGTTTTATACTTGGAGAATCTGAAGTTTTGCGATGTGAGATTTCATCTCTCCTGATTGTGACTTTATTTTATTTTGTTTATTTATTTTTTTTTGCTCTCTGGTGGGAATATTAAACCACAATAAGGCTTTTCCAGAGGGCATGATTGAACTTGCCACTGACATTTACAATTATTATTTTATTAGACAACTCGTTTTGAATCGGTTTTGGTTGGCATTCCTGTGTTCTTCATCAGCAGCAGAGTAAGGGATTTAGAAAAGGTCACCGAAACTGGATTATTGAGCTTGTTCTTCTGTGTTCCTCTGGTGTAATATTGCAGCCTGAAGGATCTGAGACAATGAGAGTGCTTTTGTAAAGTAGGCCGTGATTCCCGGTCAAAGAAGATCGAGCCTCGTCCTGCTGTAACATCTCGAGTTCAGATGTCAAACACTGAACAATCCAATCTTTGTAGAAAACACGAGCTGTGTGTGTTCTTCCTGTCAGATGCTGATCTACGACGGGCCGGGGATGAGCGGCCAGAGGATCGAAGTGCGAGGCGATGTTGTGGATGCCACACCGTGGGAGTTTACAGACACCATCTCAGTGCGAGTGATCAGAGGAGGGTGAGACACACACACACACACACACACACACAGTTCTAAGTCTTCTGTGTAGTTTGTGATGTATGGGTTCTGAGTGTTCTCTGTTCTTCAGTTGGGTGATGTACGAGTTCTGAGTGTTATATGTTCTTCAGTTGGTGATGTACAAGTTCGGAGTGTTCTGTGTTCTTCAGTTGGGTGATGTACGAGTTCTGAGTGTTATATGTTCTTCAGTTGGGTGATGTATGAGTTCGGAGTGTTCTCTGTTCTTCAGTTGGTGATGTATGAGTTCTGAGTGTTCTGTGTTCTTCAGTTGGTGATGTACAAGTTTGGAGTGTTCTGTGTTCTTCAGTTGGGTGATGTATGAGTTCTGAGTGTTCTGTGTTCTTCAGTTGGTGATGTACAAGTTCGGTGTGTTCTGTGTTCTTCAGTTGGGTGATGTATGAGTTCTGAGTGTTCTCTGTTCTTCAGTTGGTGATGTATGAGTTCTGAGTGTTATATGTTCTTCAGTTGGTGATGAACAAGTTCGGAGTGTTCTGTGTTCTTCAGTTGGGTGATGTATGAGTTCTGAGTGTTCTCTGTTCTTCAGTTGGTGATGTATGAGTTCTGAGTGTTATATGTTCTTCAGTTGGTGATGAACAAGTTCGGAGTGTTCTGTGTTCTTCAGTTGGTGATGAACAAGTTCGGAGTGTTCTGTGTTCTTCAGTTGGGTGATGTATGAGTTCTGAGTGTTCTCTGTTCTTCAGTTGGTGATGTATGAGTTCTGAGTGTTATATGTTCTTCAGTTGGTGATGAACAAGTTCGGAGTGTTCTGTGTTCTTCTGTTGGTGATGTATGTGATGTGTGAATTCTGAATGTTCTCTGTTTTTCAGTTGGTGATGTATGAGTTCTGAGTGTTCTCTGTTCTTCAGTTGGTGATGTATGAGTTCTGAGTGTTCTGTGTTCTTCAGTTGGGTGATGTATGAGTTCTGAGTGTTCTGTGTTCTTCAGTTGGTGATGAACGAGTTCTGAGTGTTCTGTGTTCTTCAGTTGGTGATGTATGAGTTCTGAGTGTTCTGTGTTCTTCAGTTGGTGATGTGTGAGTTCTGAATGTTCTGTGTTCTTCAGTTGGGTGATGTACGAGTTCTGAGTGTTATCTGTTCTTCAGTTGGGTGATGTATGAGTTCTGAGTGTTCTGTGTTCTTCAATTGGGTGATGTATGAGTTCTGAATGTTCTGTGTTCTTCAGTTGGGTAATGTACGAGTTCTGAGTGTTATATGTTCTTCAGTTGGGTGATGTATGAGTTCTGAGTGTTCTTTGTTCTTCAGTTGGTGATGTATGAGTTCTGAGTGTTATCTGTTGTTCAGTTGGGTGATGTACGAGTTCTGAGTGTTCTGTGTTCTTCAGTTGGGTAATGTACGAGTTCTGAGTGGTATCTGTTCTTCAGTTGGGTGATGTACGAGTTCTGAGTGTTATATGTTCTTCAGTTAGGTGATGTATGAGTTCTGAGTGTTCTGTGTTCTTCAGTTGGGTGATATATGAGTTCTGAGTGTTCTGTGTTCTTCAGTTGGGTAATGTACGAGTTCTGAGTGGTATCTATTCTTCAGTTGGGTGATGTATGAGTTCTGAGTGTTCTGTGTTCTTCAGTTGGGTGATGTATGAGTTCTGAGTGTTCTGTGTTCTTCAGTTGGGTGATATATGAGTTCTGAGTGTTCTGTGTTCTTCAGTTGGGTGATGTACGAGTTCTGAGTGTTATATGTTCTTCAGTTGGGTGATGTATGAGTTCTGAGTGTTCTGTGTTCTTCAGTTGGGTGATGTATGAGTTCTGAGTGTTCTGTGTTCTTCAGTTGGGTGATGTACGAGTTCTGAGTGGTATCTGTTCTTCAGTTGGGTGATGTATGAGTTCTGAGTGTTCTGTGTTCTTCAGTTGGGTGATGTATGAGTTCTGAGTGTTCTGTGTTCTTCAGTTGGGTGATATATGAGTTCTGAGTGTTCTGTGTTCTTCAGTTGGGTGATGTATGAGTTCTGAGTGTTCTGTGTTCTTCAGTTGGGTGATATATGAGTTCTGAGTGTCCTGTGTTCTTCAGTTGGGTGATGTATGAGTTCTGAGTGTTCTGTGTTCTTCAGTTGGGTGATATATGAGTTCTGAGTGGTATCTGTTCTTCAGTTGGGTGATGTACGAGTTCTGAGTGTTATATGTTCTTCAGTTGGGTGATGTATGAGTTCTGAGTGTTCTGTGTTCTTCAGTTGAGTAATGTACGAGTTCTGAGTGGTATCTGTTCTTCAGTTGGGTGATGTATGAGAAGCCAGACTTTAAAGGGGAAAAGATCGCTCTTGACGAGGGCGACACCGAGCTCAGAGACCCGTTTGGACCCGCAGAAGAACACGAGTCCCATCAGAACGACGGAACGACAATGGATCGTGTAGAAGAAGACGAGGAGCCTCGGATGAAGAGGAGGTTCGTCATCGGATCCATACGGAGAGCAGTGAGGGTATGACATCTCTTTATTCACATTTACACTCTTAATAAAATAAAATCTTTAACATCCACCGAATCTTTCCATTGCACAAAAAGTGATTTTATTATGGGTTTATAAGGTCCTTTTAGGAACCAGAAATTATTCTTCTATGGCATCGCTGTGAAAAGCTTTGTTTTTAAGAGTGTATAAACAGACAGACACGAGCGGTAACATTGTTTTAGCCCATAAATATGTCTGGAATGGATGGGAACATGATCACAGCCGTGTTCTTGAAATATCCTTATGCGCCACCTTGTGTCCTGAAGAGGAAATGAAGTACACAAATCAAGCTCCAGCAAAAATATAAGCATGTAGGATGAACCATATTTGTTCTAGTTAGCATCAGTGTTGGGAGTAACGCATTACAGTAATAGTAAAAAAAAAAAAAAAGTAATACATTACAGTAACATATTACTTTTTGCTGTAACGCAGTAGTGTAAGGCATTACTAATCAATTTTCAGTAATATTTTACTCGTTACATGTTCAGTGAGACTTGTATTACAGTTGTATTACAGTGTATTGTCTGCTTTTACTTCTTAAAGGCAACAGACTATGTGAAAGTTTTAAAGCAGTCTTTTAGTGCCAGTTCAGAGCGGTCACGTCTGTAACATTGTTTTTCCTCATAAATGCGAACACGAAAACTAAAATAAAATGAATATTTTAAGTTCTATGGAGACTGGAGAGCCAACCCTTCCTCATCCGATTTGCACAGTGTAATTAACAGAATTACAAAAAATATATTTTGCCTCCTATTTTTTTGTCACGCATGAATGTGTGTCTTTTCCCTAATATTAAAAATAAAACAAAGACTGATATTTGTCTAATGTCTGGAGTCCTTTAAGGAAGTAGCCTATATACGTTTCAATACATGTATTTTCTGAGAATTTTTATTTCAAATTTTGACTGCAAATGTCATGTCCATAATGCTGGACTTCCCCAATTTTAAATAATTTATCCTCAACTAGTTTTGTGGTGTAGGTCTACGTATTTTATAATGTTAACTTCAAATAATACTAATAGCCTAATTTAAAGAAAAGGCAGCATTGGATCTGGACGGTAAGGAGAATAACGCTGGAGTTGGAAGAGGTGTGTCGCGATTCTGTAGGTTCGTGAATCTGAGTCGTGTGGCGAATCGCGATTTTGGTTTCTTATTGCATCGTTACAGCCCCAAAGTTAAGTTCTACTTAGTTATTTTGGTGAAAGTAACTCAAAAGTAATACATGAGTAATCTGCCCTACAAAGGCAAAAGACCTTAAGTCGCCAGAGTGTGAAACTGAGAAAAATGAGTTTAAAGTTTTTTTGTTGTCCAGCCAATTGTATGATAGGTAGGACACTGAAAATTTGCCAAGTAGTTGTCATAATGAATATATTTATCTACATAAAAAAATTTTGAGCTCAAACTTGACCCTTGACCTTTATTCGGAAGTTAATGTATTCTGCCTTTGCATTATCTGCAAAACAATAATGGGTCATACAAAGGCAAAATACCTTAACTTCTAATTTATTGACCATTTTGACTTTTATCACTCTATACAAACATTTCTGTTATAACAATGAAAGCATGAAAATAACATTTAGTAAGTTCTGTCAAGTAATGATTAATTTTACATCAATATAATATTAAAAAAAATGAGAAGGCTAGGCCTATTATCTGTATTGGATCATTTTAAAACTTTAATTTTAACTTTAGTTTTAATACATTTTTTTCTGGACAGAATGGAAATTTATTTAGTACATAGGACATATAAAACATAAATAAGACAGTCTTATTTTTAGTCAAATGTAATACTGGTGCAATTTGTACATTAAATGTTAGTTTGAGTTATAAAACATCATTCATTTAAAATAATTTATATGAAATAATTCTCACATTTTTTTTAAAGCTATGAATAAAAGTTAAACAACAAAAACAGAAGAGATATTTTACAACAACTATGAATGCACCACGAGTTTTACCAGTTTTAAGTAAACGCAACCTTTAATTCACGTCTGTTCTTTTTCCGACAACAGCTGTGAGTGACAGTGCTAGCTACTTTGTGACTTTTAGCTTTAGCTTTACTGTTTAGCCGGGAAAATTTCATAGTGGTTGGTGTAAACGGGACTTCTGGTTACCCTACTAGCTACCCACAGCGACACTTAAAATTAAATGTAAAGCTCTGGACAACTTTGCACTTTGATAGATTAGGCGAGCCAACCGGCACATGATGGATTTAAACAATGGATTTGTCTTCTCAATGGATGTTGTTTTCCATGGATTTTGACCATGTTTTTTTTGTTTGTTTTTTTGAAGGTAAGCTGCGATCTTTTATATTTGCTGGGTTGGTTTGTGTGTGGGAATTTTTTCTTTTCTTTTCTCTTCTTGCCAGGGGAGGTGTGTCGTGACTCGTGAGGCGTGTTTTAGCGTTGTTTTCTGTCAGTGAGTGGACTGTCAGATTGTCACCCTGTATGGCACGAGAAAACTTGTAGACCTACTACTAGTACTAGTTAATACTACCACTGCAACAGCGGTATAATTTTATTTTGACTTTATTTAATGCATGTGGCAAAAGCGCTTCAATTATATATAGGCATAATGCCGTAACTTCAGCGCTGGAACGCGTTGATGGTGGGTAAAACAAAGGCAGAGTGCCTTAACTTCAACCGTATTGTAATATTGGCGTTCTAGAGTGCAGCGGTACAAAGCCAAAAGACCGTAACTGATATTAAGGTCTTCTGCCTTTGCTTTCCCTCTGCTTTTTGAAGTTATGGCAAAAACATCATCTTATTTTTAGCAGAAAAGAACAAAATTGACACAAGATATTTATCCACATGATAAAACTGATGTCTATTGTTCCAAATATGACAATAACTCATTTTGACCAAAATTGAAGTTAAGGTCTTTTGCCTTTGCACGGCAGTAATGTAACGCATTACAATTCTGAGACAGTAATATTGTAAGGTAATGAATTACTTTTAAATAACAGTAACAAGTAATACCTAATGTATTACAGTTTGGAAGTAGCTTGCACAACACTGGTTAGCACTAAGAAAGTTTAGTGCACGAATTTAATATGTATTGCAAATAAGCAAACTTTATTTTATCATCAACATTTATTATTCACCATCAAAACATTAAACTTAAATATACTAAAATATCAGCAGTTAAAGTTACTGATAAGTCAAGTGTGCAAACAAATAATATGAGCGTATATTTTTTAAAATGGGGATAATTAAATTTGGGCAAATATGTGATGACAAATAGAATAAAAATACAGACGTCATGGATAATGTAACAAAAAAATTTGAAGAATGCTATGAAAACATATTCGTTTATATAATCTCTTGTCGACTCATGAACAGCTGCAATTGGATCTGTCCCGTTCACAAATGAATCGTTCAGTGAATCAGTTCAGCAGGTTCATTGGAGAGAATCAACTCGTTCATGAATCGGACATCGCTCTGACGATTCCTTCAGTTCAAAAATAAAGAGGAATGTTTTTATGTAGTGGTTTTAAAACATAATATTATGCTTTGGAATGCAGTGAGGTACAGTAAAAGTAAAAGTTTCCCAAAATAAGAAATACAGATACTTGAAAAATATACATAGAAATAATTTGTTTCAGTCCAAAGTAAAGTAAAATCTGTTTAATACTCATCACAACACTTGTTGATGCTCAGCATAACTTTTCTGCCCTTCCAGGATTACAGCGTTCCTGAAATCTGCCTTTTCCCAGAGGAAAACGCGGAGGGCAAGAAGGTGACGTTCAGAGACACGTCAGACGACGCCAGAATCTTCGGCTTCCCGATCAAAGCCAACTCCATCATCATCAACGCTGGGCTGTGAGTGACTCTTTGAGTTGCCTAATTTCTTGTTTGTGGGTTTTTAAAGTAATATTTTGAAAGGTTGGTTTCATTTTTGGTTTCAAGTTTTTTTTTTTGTTTTGTTTTTTTTTGGGGGGGGGGGTATGGAAACATGTATGAAATTATAAAGAAAGGTTGTGCGTTGTTAGAGATGGTGAATTATTTTTGTTAAATGTCTTGAGTAAAGTGTATGTTCATAGACCTTATTCAGAGAAGCGCCATGACAGGTATGAAAGTGAGGCTGTGAGGGATAGACTTACCGTGTTTCCAATGGCATCCGCTGTAAAAAGCTGAATAAAGCGGCTAGATTACTTATAATTTTCCACAGCTTATATTGTCGGGAGTTTCTTGTCAACTGACATTTCTTGGAAAGATATTTTTCCAGTGTTTCATGAGCAGAACAATCCAAAAACACATTAAATAACAGTACAGCCCATTGAAGAGATGCAAGTCTATCCCTCACAGCCTCGCTTTCATTCTCATTAAAAATCAAAGATGGCTCTGCCGTGAATAAGGCGTATTCATTGTTTTTAAATGATTTAATAGTGTTATAAAAATATCTCTCTCTCATCGCATGTGTGTTGTGCTCAGATGGCTGGTGTTTGCGGAGCCCTTCTTCCAGGGTGTCCCTCGGGTGCTGGAGGTGGGGGGGTTCTCCAATCCCGCGGCCTGGGGCGTCACACATCCGTACGTGGCCAGCGTTCACCCGCTCAAGATCGTAAGCTCACAGTCCTCTCTAACCCTAACCGTAAGCCTAACCATGCTTATCACACACACACCAGATCTGCTAAACTCATGACGTGTGTTTCACAGGGGGAACCCAGAGTCGAGAACCTCCATGAGCCTAAGGTGCTTTTTTATCATCCTTCCTTCTGTTGTGTAAGGCGTGGAGGGCAGATGATGTTTGATATCTGTTGTTTCGTGCCAGATTGTGCTCTATGAGAAGCCGTATTTCACTGGGAAAAGCAGAGAACTCTACAGCAGCATGAGAGACTTCCTGTCTCGAGTCGACCGGCAGCAGCAGCTGTTCGTGTTCAGCCCAGGATCCATTAAAGTCATCGGCGGCTGGTGAGTGTGTGTGTGTGGGTGAGAGAGAGAGAGAGAGAGAGAGAGAGAGAGAGAGAGAGAGAGAGAGAGAGAGAGAGAGAGAGGGGGGGACTGAGAGCATGTGGTTAAAGGATCATTGTTATAGGAGATCACTTTAAAATGAAAATTATGTGATTTGCTCTCCCTCAAGTCATCTTAGGTGTATATGACTTTCTTATTTCAGACGAATACAATCAGAGTTATATAAAAAAAAAATCTGGCTTGTCCAAGCTTTATAATGGCAGTGAATTGCAATTGTTTGAAGTCCATAAAGGTGCATTTATCCATCTTAAAGGTGTCATGGCATGGTTTTTTGTTTTGTTTTATTATGTTCCCTTAGGTGCAATTATAGTATTACTATCGTTTTTTGTAGAAAAAAATTGAAAAAAATGTAGTTATTTATGACATTTTCCTACCCTGTTTCTCACCTCTGATTCAAACAGTCTGTTTGGTTGTGTTTCCCCTTTAAGACTTCAGTGTTAACGCCTATACTGTCATGATTGGCTAACGTCAGTGCTGCTGCATAAATTATTCACGTTAATCATTTTGTATCACATGTAGACTACACAATACTCCACCACGTGAAACTTCGGTCTTCCGATCTTTTACCATCGTGTCACTTCTCAATTGATTTTGATTCATATGCGCGAGAGAGGGAGGGAGAGAGAGAGAGAGATAGAGCAAGACAGTTTGAAGGCGCGCGCACGGCAGGGGCTCGCTCGCTCTCTGCACGTTCTTTCAGTAACATGCCCTGTCACACTCATCTCTCTCACCGTTCAAATAAAGTTTTGGCGCGCTGCATATGCTGCAAATAAACAGCATCCGACTGCTTTCCCTGACGTCTGGATCATTCAGAAGTGTATTCAAACATGTTGTTTGTCCACAGCAGCAACAGCACATCTGCGTGGCATCACAGTCATCTTGTAAACAGACCCACTCGCTGCACGCGAAATGAGGCGTAGTTGTCTTGCTGGAGGCGGTCATATGCAAACAACTGGTACGTCACTTCGTACCGTGACGTCACTTCATACCATGGATCCAGAACAAGCTGTATTTAGAGCTTGATTAAATAAATGGTTCGTTTATAATGGGGAGGACATCATAAGCTATGAAACTTGCAGGAAGTTTTAATAGTACATAGATCTCTTATATACCAAAAGATCGAGGCAATTTTGGTTTCTCATGTCATGACCCCTTTAAAAGTGACTTCACACTGATGGTTGTGTAGTAAAGTTTTTTTTTTTTTCTTTCACGCAACAGACCAGTAGACTTCTTTGAGATGACTACAGCAATGCAATAAAGAACTTCTATGTGAAAGATACCTCAAAAGTCTCCTGGTCTTCTTCCACGCAACAGACCAAGAGACTTTTTAGGTATGTTTCACGCAGAAGTTCTTTATTGCGTCACTGTAGTCATTTCAAGGATAGTCTGACTTAAAAGAACATTAGATTCTAGTTTATACATTTCAAAGAGGGCGGGATTACCTAAAGGTGGAGACACTGAAACAAAGCAAATGGAAAATGCATGTGACCCTAGAGCTCCAAGGCAAATGGTCTCAGAAATGAACATAGCAGGTGTTCAAACTTCAAACAGGCATTTTCACACGATGAGACGAGAAACGGGAAAGGCATGGCTTTCCCGTGTGGTCACAGGACTGTCAGGAGTGTCATGCTGGGAGACTTTATCCATTTAAAACATTAAATTAAACATGTTAATAAAATTTGTTATCTCACACTTGCAATTCAGGTGTGTCAGGGCATTTATTAATATAACTCTTAATTTTATTGTATTTATTAGTTTTTATTGTATTTAATTATATTTATTGTATTACAATCTCTTAATTAGATTGTATTCGTCTGAAAGAAGAAAGTCATATACACCTAAGATGGATTGAGGGGGAGTAAATCATGGGGTAATTGTAATTTTAAAGTGAAGTACTGCTTTAAAGGACAAGTTCGGTATTTTACAATTAAAGCCCTGTTTTAAGATCGTCCCTGATGAAATAGAATAGTTAAGATTGTTTTTGAGACAAATGCTCCTGTCACGAGAATTTTTGGATTGTGTGTTAGTACCCCCCCCACCTTTATAATGAAAGCATAGGTGCACTCGAACAATCATTCATCAAAACGCATAAAACTTTAGTTTACAAAGACGTGAAACTCACCGAGTGGTCTAGGGTGTTCACTGATATGCTCACACAAAAATCGCTGCAAAAGATGCTTTCCAACAGGTTTTATCCTAGTTTTTGTCCAAGTCCATGTTTCTTCCTGTTTTCGTTTGAAGTCCACAGTAGTCAATTGTCGAGTTCACTTGCGCGATCCTTAGTTATCTAGTTACCAATGATCGCGCAAGTGAACTCGACAATTGACTACTGTGGACTTCAAACGAAAACAGGAAGAAACATGGACTTGGACAAAAACTATGATAAAACCTGTTGGAAAGCATCTTTTGCAGCGATTTTTGTGTGAGCATATCAGTGAACACCCTAGACCACTCGGTGAGTTTCACGTCTTTGTAAACTAAAGTTTTATGCGTTTTGATGAATGATTGTTCGAGTGCACCTATGCTTTCATTATAAAGGTGGGGGGGTACTAACACACAATCCAAAAATTCTCGTGACAGGAGCATTTGTCTCAAAAACAATCTTAACTATTCTATTTCATCAGGGACGATCTTAAAACAGGGCTTTAATTGTAAAATACCGAACTTGTCCTTTAACTCTTCCTCGTCTGACTCCGTCAGCTGGGTGGGGTACGAGAAGGAGGGTTTCCGTGGCAACCAGTATCTGCTGGAGGAGGGAGAGTATCATGATTGGCGGGTTTGGGGCGGAGTCGATTCAGAGCTGCGCTCGCTGCGCGTCATCCAGGCCGTGAGTCACGCACACAAACACACACACGAGTACACTCACTCACTCACTCACTCACTTACTCACTCACTCACTCACTCACACATACACACACTCACCTCAGTGCTTCATCTTACACATGCATGATTACACAATCTCACCAGGATTCATAACATCTTTATTTACAGCTTGGTTGTGACTGTTTCTGATATGTGTATGTGTGTGTTCCTCAGGATCTGTCTGAGCCGCTGTTGGTGTTGTACGGGATGCCTGAGGAACAGAAGGAGGAAGAGGAGGAGAGAACGTTCGAGGTGATGGAGGCGGTTCCGGATGTGGAGCTGTTCGGGTTCGGCATCAACACTCACTCCATCCACGTGCTGAGCGGAGCGTATGTGACTCTCTCTCTCTCACGCACACACACTCACCCTTTCCCTCCTCTCAATTCAATTCAATTCAGAAATTGCTTTATTGGCATGACTGTACATCATACAATATTGCCAAAGCTTGAAATACATAGAATAATTATAAAGACATCAAAATAGTAAAATAATATAGCATTATAACATCTAGATGTACAAATTAATTTGATTGTAAAAAAATAACAGTGTAAAATAAATAAAATAGAACAGTTTATGAACCTTTAAAATTCTGTGAAGAATTTAGAAAAAAAGTGTGTATGAGTATGTGGTGTACGTGTGTGTACGTGTGTGTGTGTGTGTGTGTGTGTGTTTGCGCATCACTGATTGGTCGTCGACTCTCTCTTTTTGTGACAAGCATCAATGTATCTGGCTGCTAGTGTGATACAATCTCTTTTTTCACCTAATAGATGTTGTAATTGTGTTTTGTTATTTAATTGTATGAAGTCAGGGCAAAGTATTTCAAATTTTGTGTAAAAAGTCCGTCTGATGTCCTCATAGTTGGGGCAGCTGGTGAGGAAGTGTTGCTCGGTCTCCACTTCTCCCTGCTCACAGTACGGGCAGACGCGTCTCTCTCTGGGCCGCCACTTCTGTCTGTGTCGGCCCGTCTCTACAGTCAGTGTGTGATTGCTCAGTCTGTACCTCGTCATCCTTCTTCTCAGTTTACAGTCTTTCACCGTACTCAGGTATTCTGCAGTGGTGTAGTCTCTATTTAGGGCTAAATAACATTCAAGTTTACTTTGTTTCTCTGTAGTTTTAGACCAGTAGGTCAGGTAATTCTCTCGCTGTGCTTGTATGATGTGTTTGGGCAAGATTGTGTGTGTGTGAGGGTGTCCGTGTTCTGAGGCGGAATAAGGTTAGTGCTGTTAGTGTGTGTGTGTGGAGCCGCAGGACCAGCTGAAGGAGTCGGCTCTTCTCAGGGTTCATCTTGTGGGTTTTAAGGGCTTTAAAATGATAAGAGTTGGGGTCAGTCATCTTTAAATGTTTCCAAAATGTGGTGATTCGTTTTTGAATGTGTATTAGCAGAGGGTATTTTGGCCTAACTCTGCCCTGCATGCATTGTTAGGTGTGTTCCTCTGTACTCCCAGGATACTCTGGCATGCAGGGTTTCAGTCGGATTTTTGTCCCATTTGTCAAATTTGTGATTTAGGAGAGGACCCCAAACTTCACTGCCATATAATGCAATTGGCTCTATGACTGATTGGAATATTTTGAGCCAGATTCGGATTGGTATTTCAATTTAAATTTCTCTTTCCCTGACATCTGGGTCTTTTCTGAAACGTTAGTATTTTAGTTTTAGTTGGGTTAATGGTCAGGGCCCAGGTCTGACAGAACTGATGCAGGGTGTCCAGGTTCTGCTGTAGACCCTCTTGTGTTGGAGACAGTAGCACCAGATCATCTGCATACAGCAGGAGCTTTACAGTGGAGTCGTGTAGTGTGAGGCCAGGGGCTGCGAACTCTTCCAGGAGTTTCGCCAGTTCATTAATGTAAATATTGAAGAGAGTCGGTGATAGTGGGCAGCCCTGTCTCACACCCCGCCAGGACCCAGGGAATATTTTAATAGCACATTGATTGTTTGAGTACATAGTTTTTATTATGTTGTATGTTTTTGTAGGGGTGTAACGATACACAAAACTGACTGTTCGGTTTTCCCACGGTTTTGACGTCTCGGTTCGATTCGGTTCGGTTTAGAAAGCTAAAATGGCTTTTTTTTTTTTTAAACAGTAGTTTAATGGAAAAAAAGGTCTTTGTCTTTAAATTAATTCAGTCACAATTAAACATTTCACAAGGATTAAAAAAAATATGCTTATGCTGTGAACTATATAGGGAGTCGCACATTACTATAACATTGAAGGTCGTAGCCTAGACTTTTAACCTAAATTCAGATGCCATTTATTTTTTAGATATAATAATCAACACACAACGCATTGTATGAAAACATGTAAACTGAACATAAGGCAGTTTTTACATTAACTTGTGTTTTTACTCTAATAATTTATACAGTTGTCATTTTCATGAAAGATATTTTAAAGGGGTGATGAACTGAGAAATCAAATTTTCCTTGAGCTTTTGACATCTAAGAGGTCATCATATTATAAGAATATCCTGTAAGTTTCAGAACTGAAAACGTCCTTGTTAGTCCAATAAAAGCTTTTATTGACACCAGCCTCTGAAAACGACTCGTTTTTAAAAGTGGGGAACTATGACGACAAAGAGGATAAAACACCACCCCCACAGAAGATGATCAACGCCTGCTTCAACACGGCCGGTTTAGCCCCGCCTACTGATTCACGCATTACACACATAGCTAACTAACATACATGTACATGCTTACCTCGTGATGACAAACTGGATCGAGCTACAGAGCAATACAGAATATTGTGCAGTGCCTGGTTGTGGAAGACAGTCGCTGCATAAGCTTCCTGTGGATTCCAATAGGACTGCATGGATAAACTTTATTTTTAATGACGTTTCAGCTGATGAGGTAAAACATCGACGTCTGTTCGCTTCATTTCTCTGAGGATTGTTTTGTAAACAAGACTGGATTTCCAGACCGATTAAGAGTAAAGAACGGTGCTGTGCCGTCTATATTGGATCTGACAGGAATTGTGCAACACATGGACTCTGGGTCGAACATGTATGGGCGAATCCGGTTGCCATTTTACATTGGACGTTTTCCCCCATGTGCACCGACGGGTGAGTTAAACTCATTATAATATGCAAAACTGTTCTCCACTCGCAGCAGTGGGTGTTTACTTCCAAGTCTTCAGTGCGACACGCCCATAAAAACCGACTGTTTTTTAGGTAGGCTCACAACCTGGGTACAAAATAGCCTATTACTTGTTCATTTTGATGTTTTTGAATGCAAAAACCAAGCGAACGTTAAAAGTTGACCTCAGACAACAATATAATAAAATTTAAAAAGCCAGTTCATGACCCCATTAAACATACATTAAATAATCAAGATATCATTAACAGGTTAAGTAAAATATAATATACAGGCTAACATAGTGCATTTATTTAGTGCAAAGGTTCATTTATAGGAAGTTGTGGACACTGAATCACTTGCCTGCTGAGGTAAATATAATGCTAGTGACAAGCTAAAGCTATGCTGTTTTATTGACGTCTTTCCGCTGCTGAAACACTGATTGTTTTCGATTACACGAGTTATGATGTCTTTCAGTAAGTATACTGTATCTTTCAACATACCTTCAGGTGTCTTTTCTGTAACTGAGGAAGAGATGATCGCGTTTACTCACGCGCCTCGCTGCCGCTTGAAATGAGGAGCCTAGTAAGCGATCTGTCACGTCACATCAAAGAGCGCCAAAACACCATTTATTGTTTGAATTTCGTGATCAAATAGACAGAATCTGAAAGATTACACCTTGCTCGTTATCAAAAGTAACAAAACATGGAGCTTGTTATTTGGTGTTAGGTTAGGCTACAAAACTGAATTCGTTGTGTACTGTTTACATAAGACATGAGGTCCATTGAGCCGGGGTGGGCGGGACCAGGGTAGCAGGGGGCGGGGCGTGTTCGGTACGCAATGGCAGTATCGCGATTCGAATCGTGAGTTCAGTATCGCGTTTTTTCCGTTCGGTGCGAAAATCGTTACACCCCTAATGTTTTGCCCCCGATACCTGATTCTAGAAAGGACCAAATCGAATCAAAGGCCTTCTGGAAATCTACAAAGCAAGCGAATATTTTTGTTTTGTTTTGGTTGATGTATTTATCAATCAGGGTATGGAGGGTGAAGATATGGTCTGATGTTCTAAACTTTGGTAAGAATCCGATCTGGCTTTTGCTCAGGACACTGTGCTCTGTGAGGAAGTGAGTCTCGTGTTGACGATGCTGCAGAACATCTTCCCCAGATTACTGCTCACACAGTAATTGTTCGGGTCTGATTTGTCTCCACTCTTGAATATGGGTGTTATAAGTCCTCTATTCCAGCTGTCAGGGAAATGACCAACACTCAGAACCAAGTTGAACAGCTTCATTATGGCCAATTTGAATTTGGCGTTTATATTTTTAAGCATCTCATTTAGTATGCCGTCTGGTCCTCTTGCCTTTTTTGTTGACAGAGCCTGAATTTTATCCATCAGCTCTTTTTCTGTGATTGGGTAGTCTAGTGGATTTTGGTGTTTGCCAATTATGTTTTCTATATGGTTTAATTTTTCATATATTTGTCTTTGTTTTATATTAATTTCTAGTTTGCTATAAAGTTGTTCAAAGTGATTTTTCCAGGTGTCTCCATCTTGTATAGTAATTTGTTCATGTTTCTTTTTATTCAGGATATTCCAGTTGTCCCAGAAACTGTTTGAATGGACAGATTCTTCAATAGTTTTGAGCTGATTTTGGATGTTCTGTTCTTTCTTCTTTCTGAGTGTATTTTATATTTTTTAAGTTCCTCACAATAATGAAGACGTAAAACTGAGTCGTCTGGTTGTCTGTGTTTTTGATTTGCAAGCTGTCTTAAATTTTTCTTTATTCTTTTACAATCCGAATCAAAACATTTTTCATTCTTTTGTTTTTGCTTTTGATTTTTCTTAGTGGTTTTAAGATGAGATATTATTGCTAGAAAATCAAATATGTAATTTATGTTTTCTACAGCCAAATTTACACCTTCTTCATTATGAGGATAAATCATATTCTATGAAGTTATCCATAAGTAACCACACTTGGGGGTGGTCAAATGCGGCCAGATATTTTTCAGTGGTGTTTTGAACCCATCTGTAAATCTTTTGGATGTTGTACAGCTTACTGGGTTGTGGGCATATATTAGTATTTTCTTTCCTTTTTAGATAATTTGGCTGTGATCTGATAGGGGTGTTAGTGGTTTGACCGTGAATGCTCTAAAAGAGAATATATCTAAATTTGTGATCATGTAGTCCACCGTTGAGCAACCCTGAGGTGAGCTGTAGGTGTATCTCCTCAGAGAATCTCCTCTCACCCTGCCGTTGACGAGGTACAGACCGAGGCTTCGACAGAGCTCAAGTAGAAGCCTCCCGTTTTTATTCACCTGAGCATCAGAGTTAGTCTTTGAAAGATTTACACTGTTTTGTTGAAAGCTCTGTCCAAATATATAATTATTCCCGTTGTCTGTGGTGTAGTCGGATAGGGATCCTGTTCTGGCGTTAAGATCCCCACACATCAGCACACTTCCCTGGGCCTGGAAGTGGTTGATCTGGTTGTGGAGGGTCTCAAAAGCCCGGAACACACCAAGCCGATGCCAATGAACTAGCGCCGATGAAAGCCAACTGTGTTGTCGCCTCTCGTCCCCTCTCGTCAAGGTAAAAAGCTGCACTTGAACACACCGAGAGAACTACAGGCGACTGTCAGCTAGAATGTGCATTCTGCGCCTGCGTGTACTGAGACAACTGTCTATTTCTGTAGATATATTAGTCTATATTCTTCATTCAAAAAGGAAAACCGACGGTGCCGGCTGCAGATACACATAACGTAAACAAAGCAGCGCGTGCTTACCTTTTTGAATATCAATCCTCCTGAACACTTTCTTTATTCCACTCCACTCATGTTAATATTGAAATATTCACCAAGGAACACTCAGGTAAGAAGACGTAACATAAGAACAGCCTTCTTTACCGTTTTGACTTCTTTGCTTGCTGTTTTGCGTTTATTCTCGTGCTCTGACTGTTTCACTAAGCTGAACAGCCAATCAGAGTTCTCTCTTTTCTCAATGGCCCGACGTCGATTCAACATGTCGAATCGCGCAAAACAAAACCGACGAGGACTATTTTGAGCCAACGGCACGGAACCGTGCGTATCACACCGAGGAAACTTAGTTGGCCAACGCAAAAAATCTGCCAGACGGCCGACCGTCGGCTTGGTGTGTTCCGGGCTAAAGATGTTCTCATTATAGTAAGGAGATTCAGAGGGAGGAATATAAAGCGCACATAAGAATATATCTTTTGTAGTTTGACTTGTTGAGTTGTTGAGTTGTTTATTGATTTTGAGCCAGATATGAGATTTTTCTTTTTTGAAGATTGTGAATGTCCATTGTAGGGTGAAGTGCCAAATGAACATTTGGCATTCCGGCACATCTGTGTGAGATGTCTGTGTTGACTCTCTGTATAGTTCGGGGGTGGAAATCGGTTCTGGGTAGGATGGTGGAGATGACCATTTTTGATGTTGGGAAATTCTGTGTTGCTTTAATTGCCACTTGTGTCTCTCTCTCTCTCTCTCTCTCTCTCTCTCTCTCTCTCACACACACACACACTCTTTCCCTCTCTCTCTTTCAGATGGGTGGCCTACTCTCACGTGGACTTCTCTGGGAGCCAGTATGTCCTGGAGAAAGGCTTCTACAACAACTGTGGCGACTGGGGCTCCGGAGACAACCGCATCTGCTCGCTCCAGCCCATCCTCGCTGTAAGAGCCCTTCCTCCTCATTCCTGAGTCTGATCCTGTGAGGGAACATTGCAGGAGTCAATGATATATTTACTGAATGAGCATCAAGTGAATCAATATCAAAACTCTTAAAAGCATTGTGTGTGAAATGTATAAATCAACTTGCTGTTGCTGTGTTTCAGGCTCCCAGTGAAGGACCTAGCTTCAGAAACGAGGTGAGTCGATCGCATGTAACGACTCCCAAGGCTTTATTTATTTGATTTTTATAACATTTTAAATGTCTTTAAGGCCTTGATATACTTTTGTGATGTTATTTCATATAAAATCAGGCCAAAACAAAGTTTGTTGTGTGAGCTCTTGAAACAGCTTCAGAAGCAAACTTCCTGTAATGGCTGAAAGCTGTTAAAGGGTCATGAAACCCCCCTCTTTCAGCTCAAGTCTAGCTCAAAATCTTTTTGAAAAATGCAACTGAAATGGGCGTGGCTAGCTGTGAGAAGAAGGGAGGGAGTGGGTGTTGTATGACCATAACTGTCACTGTCACATGCATTTCGACTGTCACTAAAAAGCAATGGTAAAACGTGAGGAAATGCTAGATTTTTATTTAGCTGGCAAAGTTAAAGTCTTATGAAGTACACTGACACTTTATTATTGTCCATTCAAAAGTAACTGAATGTCCTGCTACAAATATTAGCCTACAGTAATCGTAATTCTAATTAAAACATATTAATGTAGGCTACATGTATAATTATAATGTCATTATAAAATATATAGTGGTTTATATAGACACTATAAATACATTTCAGAAAAAAATTATTAGTTTTCCGCTTAAAAAAATCGTTCCGTGCATAGTCATAGACAGTAAAAGAAAGTGCATAGTCTACATGGCCTCTGAACCCTCATAATAAATGACTTCTCATTTTACACACACACACACACACCTCTGAAGGAATAGAAAGTCCTCAGGATACCGCATCACTCGCAAGAAGCAACTTGGATTAGTTGTCAACCAGGCGAAGTCCATCATTCTCCTCTTGTCGCAGCTCTCTCGCGAAAATGTTCGCGGCACACACTATAGTTTAGATCAGGTTTAAACGTGTCCTTGTTTTATGGCAAACCAACCGTCCAGAGCCAGAGTCCTGGCAGCATCGCGGGGAACATATTCAACGCACTTGGACTTTGCACCATGAAAACAAATAGTTTGCGTCCGATGATCATCAATGATCAATGATGATCATCAATAGTTTGCGTCCGATGCCTCTCTCATCTAACGTTACTATTCGATATCATAGTTTGTCATGTCTGTCGTTGGAAAGATCCACGTGGGGTCATGAATAATTAAGAGGTCGTGTCTTCTCATAGGATAACATCGATGAGTCATCAACGCACTGTGCAGGGCACTGCCACGTCACCCGCTACAATGAAGATTTTAAACCCGGAAGACGAAAAAAACGAAAAAAACCCTCAAATTTAACCATTTTAACCTTGTTATTAAATCTAACAGATGCTAACATTGTCTTCAATGGTGTTCAACACACATACCTCTGTTATAATCTCAGAAAAGTTGGTTTGGGGTTTCATGACCCTTTAAACACATCTGAACTAGATAGCAGTGAAAACGTCTCTGGTTACGCATGTAACCTTAGTTCCCTGTAGGGAACGAGACACTGGCTGTAACCGCTATGTGTAACCGCTTTGGGGAACGCCCCCTGCGTGGTGCGTCATGAAGCACGTATGGAATCAGTTCAATGGCGAGACGGAACGTCATAGGCGGGGTGACGTGTCGACCAGGAACCCATAAAGCACCCCAGAAACACAAACGCGATAGCTTCTGATAGACTGAAGCAAGCGCTTACGGGCATGCTGCGAGTATGGCATAAACACGCAGCGTCTCGTTCCCTTCAGGGAACTACGATTACATGCGTAACCAGAGACGTTCCCATTCAGGGAACTTCGAACTGCGTGTAACCGCTATGGGGAACGCTAATACCAACGCCGCCATACGAGCAGGTGTCCGTAGTGTGAAATTATAGCGCACATTCGGAGGAAAGCACCTGCGCCCCTGGAGTGGAGCTGAAGTCCAGATGATGGAACTTAACAAACGCGTGCGGTGAGGACCACCCAGCCGCATCACAAACGTCTTGAATGGAAACACCTGATAAAATAGCCTTAGAGGCAGCCATACTCCGGGTAGAATGAGCCCGGACAGCCAAAGGAGAAGGCTGACCGGAAGACTCGTAGGCGAGTGAGATGGCCTCGACCACCCACTTGCTCAACCTCTGCTTAGATGCCGGACAACCTTTATTAGGAGGTCCAAAACAAACAAACAACTGTTCAGACTTCCTCCACAGGGCAGCTCTGTGGACATATGCATCTAGAGCCCTCACCGGGCAGAGCAGATTAAGTCTCTCCTGGTCTTCTGACAGAAATGGCGGAGGACAGAAGGCCTGCAGCACAATAGGTCTGACCACACAAGTCGGAACCTTGGGAACGTACCCCGGCCTAGGGAGGAGGAAAGCCTTCACCATGCCGGGAGCAAACTCCAGGCACGAGGGAGAAACCGACAAAGCTTGAACATATCCTATTCTCTTTAAGGAGGATAAAGCCAGAAGAAAGATGGTTTTAAGAGTGAGGAATTTCTCCGGAACTTCCTCAATGGGCTCGAACGGTGCTAGACAAAGCCCTTCTAGGACCACCGCTAGTTCCCACGTCGGTACCCTCGTGCGCACTGCTGGCCTCAGCCTCAGGATACCACGGAGGAAGCGAATTATAAGCGGGTGTCTCCCGAGAGAGGCTCCACTCAAAGGGACATGGTAAGCAGATAAGGCCGCCACGTAAACCTTCAGTGTGGAGTGGGATAACCCTGTGGAGAAGCGCTCCTGAAGGAATTCCTGCACCGCCGACACCGGGCAGTTTACTGGGTCTAACCGGTGTTCTCCACACCAAGAGGTGAACAATTTCCACCTCAAAGCATATAACTTCCTCGTGGAAGGAGCTCTGGATTGGAGGATGGTCTTGACGACCTCAGTCGAGAGACCAGATTCTATGAGCTGTGCCCCCTCAGAGGCCAGGCCCACAGCCTCCATAGATCTGGGCGGGGATGAAGTATCGATCCGCACGCCTGAGATAGAAGGTCCTTTCTGACCGGAATCTCCAGAGGAGAACCGTCGAGGAGGGAAATTAGTTCCGCAAACCAAACTCGGGCCGGCCAGTACGGGGCTACTAACAGAAGACTGACCCCGTCCCGGCGAACCCTCTCCAGAACTCCTGGGAGCAGAGCAATCGGGGGAAAAGAGTACAGGGGTGACCTCGGCCACTCCTGTACCATGGCATCCAACCCCAGAGGGGCTGGCGGATGTAGGGAAAACCACAGCGGGCAGTGAGACGTTTCTACCTCGGCACGACCGAAATGTTTCCACAGGAGCTCCACCACCTCGGGGTGGAGTCTCCACTCCCCGGGCCTCGGCCCCTGCCTCGACAGGATGTCCGCTCCCTGATTTAAATATCCTGCCCACAAAAGAAAACCTCAGAAACTTCCGATGTTGAGGAAGGATGGAAATGTGGAATAAGCATCCTTTAGATCTATCGTGACAAACCAGTCCTCGGACCTGATTTGTGACATGATCTGCTTGAGAGTAAGCATTTTGAATTTGAGCTTCTGTAAGGAATCTAGGCGGTCTGATCGAAGGGGGAATTTGCATTTCATAATTAATAATTGATAATTAATAATTATTCATACAGATTTGGATCAGACCGGTCTTACATGTTAATAAATCTCCCATTTAGGAAGGCTTATGTCAATTTTACCTATATGCATACATGTGTGTCTCCGCAACTAACCACAAATTAATTGTTATTAATTGCAAGGACCATGTTTTACAAGACAGGCAAAATCAAATAGCTCAATTAATTTATAGAGTTTGGAAATCAAATTCTGTGGCCACAAGAATTAGATTTCCTACTCCATAAAAACATACCTTTTAGGTATTTCTAGTTCTGTAAAGCTTGCAGCGTTCGATCGACATTACATTGACTCGTAATATGAGCAGACAATAAATCAATCAGGGATGTGCATTAATTGTATTTAATAAGGTAACTACTTAAGCATTTACTACGTTACAATGATACATGTATTTACAAACATTAAACACAAACTAAGACGAACGCGGGGCGTTTAGACAATGAGAACATGTTTAGATGATGAGGTTGAGAGAGAGAGAGAGAGGGAGAGAGGGAGTATGTAGGGAGAGAGAGCATGGAGAGACATTCACCGTTCTGACACACCACGAAAACCTCATCTTAATGCTGCTTAAAAGCGCCAAAAGATAATATACTTGCGAAGCATGATTGGTCTGTGTGTGTCGTAGGCTCGTTGCTCGGCCCGTTCGGGCGTGATGACTGGAGGTGCTGTCCGGCGCGTGCGCGTCACGTGGACCGCGGCCGAGGCGTTTTTGCCCGGCCCGTCCCGGCGCGTGCATGGCTGGTTGCGCGTGCATGGCTGGTTGCGCGTGCATGGCTGGTTGTGCGTGCACGGCTGGTTGCGCGTGGCTCCTGTGTTCCATGGGCGCGGGCGTCACGTGGCCTTCAGCGCGAGTGTTTGAGAGGCTAGAGTCTTTGAGGTGACGTTACCCGATGAAATAGTTTGGCAAAGTCCGCTTCCTTTCTTGGGAGTTGAACTTGGCAGTCCGCTTGAGGAAAAGATGAAACTTTTAGACGAACAAAGAAAAGATCCAGATTGGATCAGATCTCCATGAGGAGATCACAAGTTTACATGTTGCTTGACATGATGTGTTTTCTGGAAGAGTCCTCCACAGGGCGGAGTTCAACATTTATACTCCTTGAAGACACTCCACCTCATCCTGTGGCTGGACCAATGGGCATGTATAGAAGTTTATGGCGGGAGCTCTTGGTTTATTGCTCTTTGTTTTCACAGAGCACGCACTCCTCTTGGGAGGGGCGGTGTTACAGGAGGCTTAAAGTAAAACAGTTTGATCTTCATTGGCGATAAAACATATTAAAAATACACTTTACTTTACATCTCTGTGCATATTCGGATAGCCCTTCCATGAGCATTCTGGAGACATTAAGGAACGCTATGTTACCTTAACAGAATATACACTTATGTTTACAATGCATAAAGAAGTTATTTCTAATTTCTGTTTATGCTGCAACCAAACAAAGTTATTTCACTGTGACATGGGAAACACACATACATAGAAACACATTGAATATATTTCGTTAAATATCTTCAAAACACGAAAAGGAATGCCAACCTCTTTGCTCAAAAAGGTTTTGCGACATTCCAAAGTCTTGTAACTTGATACTCACTGGAGTGAGTGAATGAGTGTGTGTGTGTGTGGGGGGGGGGTGTTCACGTCCTTGGTGGACGGTTGATTTGCCTGCCGAAAATCCTTACACTTCCCTACTGAGCGATTTAAAAGGCGCAGATCTAAAATCGGACGTAACCTCCCATCCTTCTTTGGAACAACGAAGTAACGCCTGTAATAACCCAGGTTTCTGTCGAGAGGAAGAACTCGTTCTATCGCCCCCTTCAGTAACAGCGAATTCACTTCCTGTTCCATCACCAGAGCCTGATCGGGGCCCACTGCGGTGGGTAAAATCCCCCGAAAGCGAGGTGGGCGCGACCTGAACTGGATCGCATACCCATGCTCGATAGTCTGCAGGACCCATTGAGATACATTTGGAAGTGTTTTCCACTCCGCCAGAAATTCTACTAAGGGTACCAGTCTCTTGAGACTGGCCTGTGGAGATCTTAGAGAGACAGACACAGTGTCCAGTGATGGCACACTGGCAGGGAACAACTGATCTGATAGTTCCATATCGCTCCTCAGAGCGAGCGAGCGTCCCTCGGGAAAACGCTCGCTCGGACCGTCTACGCCCCGACACGCAGGCGGGGTTGGCAGAACGGGCCCCTGAGGGCACCGAGACAGAACGGGCGCTGGGTACAGCAGGGAACACCTTTCTGACTCGGTGGGGACCACCCTCAAAGTCCTGACACCAGTGGCGTCAGGGCTTCTTCGACGAGGCCTTCCTGGCGACAATAACTGTCCTCAGATCAGTTCTGCCCCTGGAAGACCTCGTCTGAGAGCGCCGCATCTCGGTCCAGTTTTGCTGGGGAGGAGCACGAGACGCGACGCTCTTCTTCTGTTGCGCCCTGTGCGAGGAGCTACTCGACGTCTGGGGCTGCTCCCGCCCAGCAGCCCCGGGGACATGAACCCGGAGGGGGAGGAACCTCTGAAGCGCCGCTGCCTTCTTTTTCTCTTCCTGAAATCTTTCAATAACAGTGTCGACCGAATCGCCAAAGAGGCCAGCGGTTGACAGCGGCGCATCCAGGAGGAAAGATTTATCTTTTTCCTTCATGCCGGAGAGATTTAAACATAGATGTCTCTCCGTGGCCACCAAAGCTGCCATAGAGCGGCCAACAGATCTGGCCGTCTCTTTGGTGGCACGGAGAGAAATATCAGCTGCCTGACGCAGCTCTCTCAGCACATCTTGATTTAGTCCCCCCCCTCACTAATATCTCACAGCAGATCAGCCTGATAGGCTTGCAGCGCAGCCATAGTGTGGAGACATGAAGCTGCTTGTCCCGACGCCGAATAAGCTTTGCCCACCAAAGCCGAGGTGTTTCTGAGTGGCTTGGTGGGCAACGCCGGTGTTTTGAAGGACGATGCCGTGCCAGGAGAAAGATGGCTCGCCAAAACTTCCTCCATCCTTGGCATCGCCCCATAACCATGAGCCCTAGCCCCTGAAACATTAGAGTATGTGGAAGTTTGTTGTGTAAAAACTCTCGCCGAAACGGGCTTATTCCAAGATCTAGAAACCTCTTTATGTACATCAGGGAAAAAGGGCAAACACCGGCGTGGAGGTTGTGAGTGTGAACAAATCTTTTTTCGAGTCATGACTCGAAGGGTCCTTGATAAGACCCTTATTCATAGTCTGGAATCGTTTAAAGCCCTTTGAACAGTTTGCACTGAAACTGTGTTTTGGACCTTGAACCGTTTGGTTCCTATTGAAGTCCATTATATGGAGAAAACTCCTGGAATGTTTTCATCAAAAACCTTAATTTCTTTTCAACTGAACATGGACATCTTGGATGACATGGGGGTGAGAAAATTATCAGCAATTTTTTTTTTTTTTTTAAAGTGAACTACTCCTTTAAGGGAAGAATGAAAATAAACGTCCTTTACTGTCACCTTTGATCAGTTTATGCATTCTTGTCACATAAATGCTCTCGTTCGCTCTTCTGCAGGTGCTGTTGTACTCCGA
This sequence comes from Cyprinella venusta, assembly GCA_038021265.1. NCBI lineage: Eukaryota > Metazoa > Chordata > Actinopteri > Cypriniformes > Leuciscidae > Cyprinella > Cyprinella venusta. Next base: position 16,032,370 of record CM075878.1, read on the forward strand.
TCTGGATTTCCAGGGTTCGTGTCGAGTCTGTTCCCAGAACCAGAGCTGTTTGCCTGAGAGCCTGACAGTCCGGTCCGTCAGGGTGGTGGGAGGAAGGTCAGTGAAGGTCTTCCTTTGGATTCATGCTCATATAGTTTGGGAAACTCAGCTTGTACTCCTCTGTCTCTTTCAGCTGGGTGCTCTATGGAGGAGAGAAGTTCACAGGGAACATGTGTGTTTTATCTGAAGGAGATTATCCCAGCCTGACAAGCATGGGCCTCCCCCCCGACTCCAGCGTTCGCTCCGTCAAAGCAGTCCCAATGGTGAGTGGAAACCGAAAGAATGAGGCATTTATATAGTGCTTACTCTACATGATCACAATAAACAGGCACATAAAGACTTCACTGGCATGAGCTCATGTGAACATGCAGGATATGATGGTTGAAAACATCGAAATAAAGACAGTTAGGTGCGTCACTGAAAAAACCTGTGCGCTTTTTTACTCACCGAGCTTCTTGATGTTTTTTTCAGTGACGCATCGAATTCATGTTTTTGAACATTAATATCCTGCATGTTCACATGAGCTCGGTTTCTTCTGCACTCTAAAAACGTGATCGCTGTTCATCGCTGTGTTTCAGTCTTCATCACACACACACACACACACACACTTCGATTAGAGTGGAATAAATGCCAGGAAAGTCTTTACGTGCCTGTATATTATGGTTAAAATCAGCATACGGTGCATATTTTACTATGATTATGAGCTTATTTGCATCGATTTGATGCGAGTGTTGTGTTTAAATGAGGTAAATTTTAATGGCGATGATGTCACTGACGTGGGCCGGTCGTTCTCTCTCTCAGGGCTTTTCGGTGCCGTCGATCTCTCTCTTTGGTCTGGAGTGTTTTGAAGGTCGAGAGGTCACTTTCGACTCGCCGGTTTCCAACATACAGGAGGAAGGATTCAATACACACTTCCTCTCTGTCAGGGTCAACAGCGGCTGGTGAGTTTACAATGCTAGTTATTATTGCTCAAGTCTATATATGGTATGATATTTTCACACACATACTCCCATTCAAAAGTTTGCGTTTTTTTTAAAGATTTCTTTTAATGTTTTTTTTTTTTTAAAGAGTCTCTTCTGCTCACGAAAGCTGCATTTATTTTATCAAAAATACAGTAAAACAGTGAAATATTACTCCAGTGTAAACTTCTGTTTTCTATGTAAATATAGTAAAGTGTAATTTATTCCTGTAATCAAAGCTGAATTTATCATCATTACTCCAGTCCTCAGTGTCACATGATCCTTCACAAATCACTCTAATATGAGGATCTGATGATCAACAAACATTTATGATTATTATCAGTGTTGAACAGCTTCAGACATCAGTGTAAACGTTTTTTCAGGATTCTTTGATAAATACAGAGTTAAAAAGAACAGCATTTATTTTAAATATAATCTTCTGTAACATTATAAATGTCTTTACTATCGCTTTTTATCAATTTAATGCATCCTTGATGAATAAGACTAGAATCTACTTTAAAAATAATGAAATCTTAACCAACCCCAAAGTTGACCAAAGCATGTCGATGTCTCCTCAGCTGGGTGTTGTGTGAACACAGCAACTACAGGGGGCGCCAGTTCCTTCTGGAACCCATTGAAATCACAAACTGGCACCAGTTCAGCTCAGTGTCCTGTGTCGGGTCCCTGTATCCTGTCAGACAGGTCAGTTTCTCCTCCACATGGCCTTCTCTTCTCTTTCAAGGCTCTTTTAAAAACTTCTCTGAAGTATATTGATTCTTTTCTTTGGTTGGATTTACTCATTTATATTTCAGTTTGGTAGTGTTTTGCTACTCCTGTTTTAGGGTTACTCTTAGCTATGTTGCTCTTATTTTTAGTTTTATTTGTTGTTATGCACGTTATATCTTTTTTTAATCGTGTTGTTCTGTAAAGCACTTTGGTCCGAATAGTGGCTGTTGTAAATGTGTATAGAAATAAAATTGAACTTGATCTCTGAAGGATGTATTGTATGTTAATATCCCTGTAGAAGCAAAGACTGTTCCGCGTGAGGAATAAGGAGACAGGCCACTATATCTCAGTGCAGGGCGGAGTGGAGGACATGAAGACGGGTCGCGTGGTCGTGTCGGAACAGGTCGAAGGAATGAGTGACTTGTGGCTCTATCAGGACGGCCTCATCAAGAACAAGGTGTGTTACATTTCATTTAATATTCAATATTATTGATCTCCTGCATCGACAGCATTATATGAGAACTGAGCTGAGCTGGATGATGACATCACGGTTTACTCCAGAGCGGCTATATATATATATATATATATATATATGAACTAATTTAATAACTTTTTTAAACAAATATGAGCCATCACTGAACTGACTTAAGCTGGACTGTGACGTGATTCTCTATTTTCTTGTTATCTCTGTGAAGCTACTCTGAAACACTTTGTTTTGAAAGTTAAAAAAGTAAAAAGCGCTATATAAATAAATGTGACTTGACTTACGCTTCCACTGTGTACTTATTCACCGCTTCAAACTCACTGTTAGCGGTCTGTGTGTGTGTGTGTGTGTGTGTGTCAGCTGGCCCGAAGCACGAGCCTTCAGGTGATGGGTAACGTGGAGCCCGGTGCTAAAGTGGTGTTGTGGACGGAGACGCGTGTGCCGGTGCAAACCTGGAGCGCAGAGGTCAGAGGTCAAATCAAGAGCAACACCTTCCCGGGGATGGTGCTGGATATCAAGGGTGAGAACAAGCTCTGACACACTATCATTTATTTTATGATTTTGATATTGTTATTAATAAACAAAATATGTCATTTTAGTTTAGAATACAAAAAAAAAAATATCTGAAATGATGTCAATTCAGAAGTGTCATGCTATACTTCAAACTAAAGTTTTGGTGACGTTTGTATTTCTGATGCAGTTTTTAATTAAAGGTGCCATCTGTAAAAATTGAGGTTAAAATATCCCAAAAATGAGCTATACGCATCAAAAAAATGAGAAGAAATAAGGTTGATGATGTCATTAAAAAAATGACAAGTTATAGTGCTGCTGAGATATTAACCTGAATTAGCATGCTAAATTACTAGCCCCGGCCCGGCAGGTGTCGTAATACCAGTTTCGGCCACGGGAGGCGGTATGCGGGCAGGCAACATTACCACCAGCCAAACTGCAATAGACGAGTAAGTCGGTGGCTTGTGTGTACTTGAACCTGATGTCAGTCGTGTGGAAAATACAGCCCACTACTACATTTCAGTTCAGGGAAGAGTTAAAAAAATGATTGGTCGATATTATGCATGAGGAATACATTTTGGTAAGTTGTAACATACTGTATCTTTCAACAGTGTTCGTGTTCTTTTACCATTAGCTAGTAGAGATGATCGGTTCACGTGCGTTAGGGATCTGTCGTGTAAAGCACCAAAACCGTATTTATTGTTTGAATTGCATAATAAAATTAAAACAGAATCTGAGAGCTGACATCAGTCTCCGTGTCCTTTTCTGTGCTTGACAAAATTGATGTGTGGCATGAGAGTGTGTGAAAAGTGTTGTGAGAGTTGGCAGCTCTGAAAGACGCCAGCTTGGTCCACATCAGGGAATGCTGTCTGTCAAATTAATTACAACTAATGATAAAAATGTAATATTAACAAAACGAATACCATAAAACTAGAAATAATAGCCTGGGCTTTAATTTTCCCATATCGTCGAAATGCACCGACTTTTCTATGAGACGGCCTTTATAATTTAGTATTGAGATGTTGTTCATTTAGTCTCTAATCTGTAAAAATCTCCAAATGCTCCACGTGAAACTGCGGTCTTCCAACCTTTTACTATCGTGTCAATTGATTTGATTGATATGCACGAGGGAGACAGAGCAACACAGCGCTCGCCCATGTTGTTTGAAGACATGAGAGTGCGCGCGGCCGCGGAGGTATTTCTGGAGGTATACTGCCCCCATCTGGTATGGAATATGGTGTATGATTTGATTTTAAATGCCAGAGGGCACCTTTAAGTTAAATATGTTTGAGGAATACTTTACATATTTATTTGTCATATTAGATTATCACACTACTCTAAATGTACAGCAAAAAATTGAAAAGAAAAAAGTTGGTGACCTCTAAAAACATGTGTAATAAACTGCTACTGAACAGCTTCTGGGGCAGTTTTTCATTTTTCATTTGTTTGTTTTTTGAAAGAAAGAAATGTATACCTTCAGCAAGGATCACACTGTTTAAAATATAGTTCAATTAAAAGTTTGACTTAAAATCTTGATATTGGAAACCAGATGTTAATATCCGTATTTGACAACCCCTCAAAACTAAATTGATGTCCAAAACTAAATCTAAACTTATGAAGACTTGATTCTGCCATGGAATAAAAAATGTAAAGAACAACTTTTGCAACTGCAAGTTTATATTAGAAAAGAAAAAGTTTTTTTTTTATTTATTTTTATAATTATTTTAAAGCTTCCATAATTAATTTTAAAGCTTCCACTACATTTTTGTAAAAAAAAAAAAAAAAAAAAAAAAAAACATGTGGCAATATATTTCCTCTGTTTTACAGGAGGCAAAACATACGACAGAGAGCATTTGGTGATCCGAGAGGAGAATGAGGAGCGAGAGAGCCAGCAGTGGGAGCTGGAGTTTGTTTAATCCCGCCCCCTCTCATGATCATGTGACCCGCCTCTCCTTCTGACCCCGCCCCCTCTCATGATCATGTGACCCGCCTCTCCTTCTGACCCCGCCTCCTCTTGTGATCATGTCACCCGCCTCTCCTTCTAACTCCACCCACTCTGACATACGACCCTCATTCACTCGCACACATGAAGAGAGTTTATCCTTTGCAGAAGAAATCAAACAGAAACATTCACCAATGAGAGCAGAGGTCAGAGGTCACCCGAACTTGCCTGCATCCGGTGTGTCTTATTTGCACATAAAACATGAATATTACCCACAGGTCATTTTACGATGTGCACACTGAAAAGACGGTGCTGCGGTTTAAGCTTTATAAAGTCACTTCATCAGACATGTTCCAGGTGCGTCACACTGTTGATTATAGCGCTTTCTCTCAGATCTCATTTATGAATCCTGTGACTTTCGAAGCATTCTTTCATTTCTGCTCATTTTGTTTACACACTAATGTTTTTATTTTCCTATTTGTTATTTGAGATATTGGGTACATTCTGGTTTGTATGCTTTAATATCGATATCTGCGATTAGTTTATAGCCACTGCAAATGCTGTTCGCCTGAATCCTGTCGGGTTTGTTTTTAATACCAAAATCTTTATCATGTGTAATTGTTATTTTTCAAAGAAAAATGTGAAATATTATGTAACAGGGAGTGGCTTTAATTTTGTAATAAAACTATAAAACAAAATCATGTCAGAATTCATTGTAGTTCTTGTTCTTCTTCATCTTCTCTTTGCAACCGCATAGCAAATTATTAACATTTAAATCCTTTACTCTCTCTGTCTGTCTAAACTATTACACACTTCAAGCTTTTACAATTACTTCGAAGGTTCAGGCTAGGCTTTCTCAAACTTTACTCATCTAGTTTCCTATAGCGACTGATCAGAACACATATGCAGGCGCAGCCATGAAGTTACATTTAAATAACTAAAATGTTTCTGAAAAACATTCCAAGAATGATGTATAAATAATGTTTTTGTGAGAACATTATTAAAGACCAGATAACTTTGAACGAATGTTCTGTTTACTGGAAGAATGTTTGTTCATAACATTGAGCGAACACAACAGTCTTTGTTCTCTGTTCAGTGCTTATTTATTCATCTGACCTTCTCTGAGGAATCTGGACGTTCTGCCAAGGCTCTGTACGGCGTTCTGCAGCGTTTGCTCTGAGGTCAGATGCGATCATTGAGATTCCAGCATGCTAGTGACGTGTAAAGATGTCTGATAACGGTGTGTGTGAATGAGAAGCATGCAGATGTCATGAGATCTCCACAAACCCAACACCAGTGTTGTTCTTTCAGGTGGAGAACTCTCCTGATCTTTCTTGTGTTTGACTTGAGCTTATTTACACAGTCAAGTTCAGCTCTGTTGACATTAACAACAGTCTCTCACATTTCTCAGATTACAACCTGTTTTACGCTGAATCTTTACCACCGACACTGTAAATTGAAACATAAACTTTCCTGAATCACAAAGATTTTTCAAAAGAACATTTTGGGAGGAATCCAGTCGATTGAGTCTTCCAGTTTTGCAGGTTTTCAAGGTTTTTGTGCGTGTCCAGGTTACACCCATGAGGGGATATCTGATCTGATCCGATCGGAGCCATTGAGATCTTCTATTTGGTTTGAGACGTTCTGTGTTTTTTGCTTCCGACGCGTCTGAGAACTACAGCGTATGGAAAGCAGGAGCGGTTTATTCCTCGTAGGCCTTTTAAAACATTGAGTTTTCATCCTGCGCTATTGAGTTCGATAAGATCCAGCATCTATAAAAGAGCTGAGACTCGACCTCAGACTGAGATTCATACACACTTCAGCAGGTAAAACACCTTCCGTCTTTCAGATATGAAGCCTTATTTTCAACAAAACAATCATCAGTTTGTGCTTAAAACAAGAACAAATATCTGGTCTATCAAAGGGCTATTTTTCTGACTCCACTAACTCCATATTTGTTCTTGTTTTAAGCACAAACTCTCTTCATTTTTAGGATTTTTTTTTTTCAGAAAACAAGACCTAATATCTTCAGCTATTTTGCTTCTTCAGTAAATAGATCTTGATTTATGAATATATATGCTGCAAATCGAGACAGAAACCCTGAGGAAGAGCGTGATGTTTTGCAGTGTGGGACTGGTTTGCTGGTTTATGGGTGGGTGGAGAGGTCAACAGTGTAATTATAGATGTAATTAGTGATTTAAAAAAAAAAAAATAAGCACAATAAGCCTGCATCTACACAATAAATGCATTGTACGAAACGATTCATTTAAATGTTAGTACACGCTAGTTAAAAACCCTTGGACTGCTTTTCCTCCAGACTTCCTAACTTTCCTTCACTGATAAGTTCTGCGATGGAGAAAGAGTCAAACTCCCAGGATCTGTCTCCTCTTATGGTCAGTGTCTGGATCCTCACTCTTTTGCTCTGTATCAGTTGTTGTGTTGTACTTCAGGAGCATTGTTTGTTGTGAATCATCTTCTCAAAACCATTTTTTCTAGGGATAAACCAAGTTGAAAATTGTGGCCGATACGATAACCGATAATTGTTTATATTTTAAAAACTGATAAGCAATATATTGGCTGATACATCTAAATTCAAATTTTTTATATAATTTTTGAGAGCCTGATTACAAAAACAAAACTTTCACCATAGCCATGTCCCAAGCACACGATTATATATTTTATCTCATTATAATTGTATGTAGCCTTTACGACAACATGTTGCACTTTTTTGAAGAGATTCCAAACCCATCATGTTGAACAGTGCGCATCTGAAGAGTCTCAGCTGAAAGAAATAATACATTATTTGTCGGCTTTAATTCAGTATATCGGACAAATTTTCTTATTGGGGCGATAAAGATAACATTAAAAATGAACATAATTGGCCGAAACCGATATGGTGGCGGACATATTGTGCATCCCTAATTTTTTCTTTCACTACACTTTTCTACACTTTCACCGAGTCCTGTATGTTTCTCTCCCTCAGACTGAAGGCATGTGGTGGGGAACGCTGGGATCAGTTCGGCCCTTCCCGAATTTCCGTCCCGAGAGAGATGCTACCATCCTTCAAGCTGCTCTGGAGAAGAAAGGTTCATTTATAGGAATGACTATTGCAGTAGCAACTGTCCGACTGCTAGTATTCTGTCATATTTAAATGTTTTAATTTCAAACTACCATATCTTTTTGTTAAAGATGTGAGCACCATTGTGGGAATAATAACCAATCGCAGTAATGCTCAAAGACAATCTCTGGCACGCGTCTACAAGAAGGCCTCACAAATGGTAAGGAAGAAACTAATTTATCTCCAAATAATCCACCAAAAAGTCCTTGTGCTTTATAGTAGCCCAATAGTATAAAGAGTGACCAAGTAATATATAGGGGTTGGACAATGAAACTGAAACACCTGGTCTTACAACACAATCATTTATTAGGATGGTGAGGGCCTCATTTTGCATCCAAATAAAGCACCAATTCATCTTGGGAATGACAGATCTAAGTCCTTCACAGTGACCAAAGGGATTATGTGCCGTTCCTCTTCCAGAACAGTGTCCAGGTCACTATATGATGTTGGTGGAGGAAAACGTTTTCTGACACCTCAATAATATTCAGATCTGGTGACTGTGCAGACCATGGGAGATGTTCAACGTCACTTTCATCTTCATCAAACCCTTCTGTCACAAGTCTTGTGTGTGTTGGTGCATGATCATGCAGATACGCGGTTTGAGCATCAGGTGCTCATGATCCTCCAGCTCATGATTTTTGACTCGTGTCTATCAAACAGCCAGGATTGTCATGATATTGCAGCGCAAACCATCACTGATCCACCCGTGCTTCACTCTGAAGATTGGCCACCAGGCATATAGATGTGAAACCTCCAACATTGGCCAGTGTTTCAGTTTCATTGTCCAACCCCTGTAAGACATCATAGTGACCAAATGGTCACTGGTGGTTGTCCTGCCAGCAGTGCAGGTTTATCTGTGTGAGTGACGTGCATCTCTTCGGCTCGATAAACACACTCCTGCTGCAGCATCTAGATCAGTTTCAGAGGTTTGACAGATGCTGGAAGGAGAGCTTTACAATAGTCCACTCTGCATAGAACAAATGCTTGGACAAGGAGTTGTGTAGCTCTGATAGGAACGACCTGATCCTCCTGGTGTTGTATGAGGCAAATCTGCAGAACAGGGAAATTAGCAATCTGTGAAGTTCAACTGATCATCAATCACAACTCCAAGGTTTCTGACTGTCCTAGACAGAGTTATGGATGATGAAACTACAGCTGAATGGAGAAGTTGTGGTGTAGTATTTGGTTGGCCGAGGTCACGGGCAGTTCTGTCTTCGCAAGGTTTAGTTTAGGGTGATGGTCCTTCATCCAGCTGTGAATGTCTGTCAGGCTGAGTGTCTGTATAGCTGTGGTGGGAAAAGCCATGTTTCTGAGTGACAGATCTAGTGATGACATGTACATGGAGAAGAGAAGCGGTCCCAGCACTGAGCCCTGAGGCACTCCAGTAGCTAGAGGATAACAGTGATTGGATAAACCATGTTTCTTAATGACAGACACTAGTGATGACATGTAGATGAAGAAGAGAAGCGGTCCCAACACTGAGCCCTGAGGCACTCCAGAAGCTAGATGATAACAGTGATGGGAAAACATGTTTCTGAGTGACAAATCCTAGTGATGACTTGTAGATGAAGAAGAGAAGTGGGATGTCTCTGAGGATATGGTTTAGGTTTAGGGAACAGCAAATATTGTTAACTCTGTGTAAAATCAATTGAAGTCAATGGATAATCTCAATAAAGACTATATGAAATTCAGATCACAAGGAAAAGGCAAAATGTGTGTGTCTGTGTGTGTTACAGGAACTCCAGGCGAGTCTGAAGAAGGTTCTTTCCGGGGATCTGCAGTCTCTGATACTCAGTCTGATGATGATCCCGGAGCAGTTTGATGCCCATCGCTTGCGCAAAGCCATGGAGGTTTAGCATTAATAGTGCCAGTCTGTGTGTCTTTGTTGGATCACTATACATTATCCACATCCATTCAGATTGTACCCGTGGTGTTTGTGTGTGTGTGTGTTTAGGGTGCTGGTACAGATGAAGAAACTCTTCTAGAGGTGTTGTGCACCAGGACGCCACAGCAGCTCGCCAACATCAAGACTACATACAGTCAAGGTGCTTTAAGGAAAATGTACAAAATTTGTATTAATGCAATTAAAAGCCTTGTCTTTGATTATTGGTGGTTTTCACAGTCAAACCACAAAAATTTTTTGAATGGAATTGTCATTTTGAGAAAATGTCTCGGTTACGGATGTAACCCTCGTTCCCTGAGTAGGGAACGGAGACGTTACGTCAAGGAGTGACGGAGAATGGGGGTTTCACATAGAAAGCCAATCCTCTTCGAGTATTTAATAACGAGCCAATGGCATGAAAATGCCTTGGGGCTGCGGAATTTGCATAGCGTACTCCGCCCCACCGTGTGGGTATAAAAGGAGGAAGTGAACGCAACCGCAGTATGTCTTCGCTGAGGAGCCAAGACTGAACTCAGGCGTCTACCCAACGGTACAGCAGAAGTGGCAAGGAGACGTAACGTCTCCGTTCCCTACTCAGGGAACGAGGGTTACATCCGTAACCGAGACGTTCCCTTTCGTAGTCACTCCGAGTTACGTCAAGGAGTGACGGAGAATGGGGGTCTGTGCCATCACGCCATCTTACAGCTGTCTTCCAGTGCCTTGCGAAAGTCTAGACCCCTGAACTTAGGTTATAACCAGGAGATCCTACTTTGACACAGGAATACCAAGGTACACTGGGAAACATCCCGGGAGGGACGTGCTACCAGATGCCTACCGAAGGGAGGACTTAGGGATACACATATGGCCGAATAGGGGCTACATATGGAGATCACTGGAGCGCCAACCGCAGGTGGCTAGGACTTAGCTCCAGGGGTGGCAGATGGCTTGCCGAGGGAAGACACATGCTCAGAGAGGCTTACAGTGGAGGAATACACATGAGACAGTTACCATAGGGGAACCGTGCACACGGAGGCACCTAGCCGGCACCAGAGCAAGAGCAATGGTGCCCGCATCATGATTACTGGAGGACTCAGGGCTTCAACGGAAGGCTCAACTGAGGAATATCGCACTTATCCAGTCCGAGGAGTTGAATGGCGAGCAAGCGAAGACACCTAAGCGGGTCCGGTACTGGCGGGAGCGAGTACGTGAGAGGACACCGGCTCAATTCGCAGATTATAAAATCTCGCGAAGGTGTTTGGTGTCGCCCAGCCTGCAGCTCTGCAAATGTCTGTTAGCGAGGCGCCATGCGCTAGAGCCCAAGAGGAGGCCATACTCCGAGTGGAGTGGGCCGTCACATCAAGGGGGCACGGTCGACCTTGCTGCTGGTAAGACAAAGCAATGGCATCCACTATCCAGTGAGACAGCCGTTGCTTTGAGACAGCCCTTCCCTTCTGGCTCCCCCCATGACAGACAAAGAGCTGTTCTGAGGTCCTGAAACACCGCGTTCTGTCAACGTAGGTGTGGAGTGCACGTACCGGACAGAGCAGTGCCAAGGCTGGGTCTGCCTCCTCCAGGGGCAGCGCTTGCAGGGTCACCACCTGGTCCCGGAAGGGAGTGGTGGGAACCTTGGGCACGTATCCAGGCCGGGGTCTCAAGATCACGTGAGAGTAAGCCGGCCCGAACTCCAGGCACGCTTCATCAACGGAGAATGCGTGCAGGTCCCCTACCCTCTTGATGGAGGCCAATGCAACCAGGAGTGCTGTCTTCATAGACAGAAACTTTAACTCTACCGATTGCAAAGGCTCAAAGGGAGGCCTCTGCAGAGCACTTAGAACTACTGAGAGGTCCCAAGAGGGCACGAGGGGAGGACGAGGCGGATTCAGCCTCCTCGCTCCCCTCAGGAACCTGATGACCAGGTCGTGCTTCCCGACGGACTTGCCCTCTACTGCATCATGTGACGTGGCAATGGCCGCGACATAAACCTTAAGGGTGGAGGGCGACAGCCTACGCTCCAACCCTTCTTGCAGGAAAGAAAGCACGACACCGATCGAACATCTCCGGGGGTCTTCTCCGCGAGAAGAGCACCAGCTGACGAAGAGGTTCCACTTCAACGCATAAAGGTGTCTCGTGGACGACGCTCTAGCGGAAGTGATGGTTGCCGCCACCGCAGGTGGCAGCGAACTCAAACCTGCCTCGTCCCATCCAGGAGCCAAACGTGTAGCCTCCAGAGATCGGGACGAGGGTGCCACAGAGTGCCCCGTCTCTGAGTGAGTAGGTCTTGTCTCAGAGGAATAGGCCAAGGAGGTGCTGTCGCAAGGAGCATGAGATCGGAGAACCACGTCTTGGTGGGCCAATAAGGGGCTACCAGCAAGACCTGCTCCTCGTCCTCCTTGATCTTGCACAACACCCGTGCAAGAAGGCTCACTGGGGGAAACGCATACTTGCGTGGGCCCCGCGGCCAGCTGTGCGCCAGTGCATCTGTGCCGGGCGTGCCCTCGGACAGGGAATAAAACTGGGCGCAGTGGGATGAGTCCCGGGAGGCGAACAGGTCTATCTGTGCCTTCCCTGAACTGGTCCCAAATCAGCTGGACCATCTGGGGATGGAGTCGCCATTCGCCGGAGATGGGGCGGACCCGTGACAGCTCGTCGGCTGCCAGGTTCCGGTCTCCTGGAATGTATACAGCACGAAGGGACCTCAGGTGCTTCTGACTCCATAGCAGGAGGTGGCGGGCGAGCTGCGACATCCGACGTGAGCGTAGACCACCCTGGTGGTTGATGTACACTACTGTAGCGGTATTGTCTGAACGGACAAGTACCCCTGAGCAGTGCTCGAAAGCGGTGCAGGGCCAGGTGTACTGCCAGCAGCTCGAGGTAATTGATGTGCATGAGGCGCTGGGGTCCTGTCCAGGAACCTGCGGCTGCATGCCCATTGCACATGGCACCCCAACCCGTGGTAGATGCATCCGTGGAGACAACGAGATGCCTGGAAACTCGCTGAAGAGGGACACCTGCCCATAAGAAGCTGAGGTTCGACCACGGGAAGAAGGTTTGGCGGCATGCTGGAGTCACTGGAACTCGGAGCGAGCCGCTATGCCATGCCCACCTCGGGACTCGATCGCGAAGCCACAGCTGAAGCGGTCTCATATGAAGCAATCCGAGCGGCGTTGCCGCGGCTGCAGATGCCATATGCCCCAGGAGCCTCTGAAAGAGTTTCAGTGGGACCGCATTCTTGCCCTCGAACTGTCAAAGACAAGCCAGCAGTGAGTGTGCGCACTCGTTCGTGAGCTGCGCGGACATGGCGACCTCCATGCCGAGAAAAGAGATCCTCTGCACGGGGCAAAGTTTGCTCTTCTCCCGGTTGACCCGAAGGCCCAGGCGGGCTAGGTGCCGAAGCACCAGATCTCTGTGTTCGCAAACCTGTTCTCGAGAGTGTGCCAGTATCAGCCAATCGTCGAGATAGTTTTAGGATGCGAACCCCGTGTTCGCGAAGGGGAACAAGGGCTGCCTCGACGATCTTCGTGAAGACCCGAGGCGACAGAGCTAACCCGAATGGGAGAACCGTGTACTGATATGCCTGGCCTTCGAAAGCAAACCGAAGAAACGGTCTGTGTCGAGGCAAAATGGAGACATGAATGTACGTATCCTTCAGGTCGATCGCTGCAAACCAATTCTGAGGCCGGACGCATTCGAAAATGCGTTTGGCTGTGAGCATTTTGAACGGTAGTCGATGGAGAGTCCACTGCTCAGATCGCAGGCAATGCAGAATCTCGCTGGGTACCGCCGTCACACCAACACTGAAGAGGACGCTCGTCTCGAAGAGTCTTGTCAGTGAGAATGGCTTAAGGAGTGAAGAAGTCTCTTGTCTCCGAAACGAAAACATACTGCATTCACTTCCTCCTTTTACACCCACACGGTGAGGCGGAGTACGCTATGCAAATTCCGCAGCCCCAAGGCATTTTCATGCCATTGGCTCGTTATTAAATACTTGAAGAGGATTGGCTTTCTATGCAAAACCCCCATTCTCCGTAACTCCTTGACGTAACTCGGAGTGACTACGAAAGGGAACTGATAATTCAGTCATTTTTTAAATATATTTGTATGAGAATGGAATACACATTCCATTCAAAATATTGGAGTCAGTTAGATTTGGAGAAATATTACTTCAGTGTAAATCATCTGTTACATCTATGTAAAGTGTAATTTATTCCTGTGATCAAAGCTGAATTTATCATTATTACTCCAGTTTTCAGTGTCACATGATCCTTCACAAATCCACATATGAGGATCAACAAACATTTATGATTATTATCAGTGTTGAAAACAGTACAGGTTTCAGTGGAAACTGTCATACATTTTATTTTTCAGGATTATTTGATGAATAAAAATGTTCAAAAGAACAGCATTTATTTTGAAGTACAATCTTTTGTAACATTGTTCTTCTGTCACTTTTGATCAATTTCATGTATCCTCTCTAAATAACGCTATTAATTAGTTAAAAAAATAAATCTTTCTGACCACAAACTTTTAGTTTAGTAGTGCATTTATTATATTATCACTATTCCATTCCACACAAGCACTGATACTTGCATAACTTTTCTGTAGTCTTGGTGTGAATGTTTCATCATTGTGACGTTAACAGAGTTCAAGCGGGATTTGGAGAAAGACTTGATCAGTGAATCCAGTGGGGATTTTTCCAAGCTCGTCGTGGCGTTGTTGAAGGTGAGACGTGGTACTCACACTGTTAAACATTTACAACAAAATCTATTTCATTGCGTAGATGAATCATCACTATATCAATATCCTGTTTTATGGTCTGTCTAGTAATGTTCACTCTGTCCTTCATCAGAAAGAGAATGGGCCAGGAGTGATTGAGCAGGACACAGCAGTGAGTCCATGTATATCCGCAGTCCCAGTTTCAGCTCATGTTCTGAGATCATCAAACCTGTGAAGCTGACTCTGCTTTGTTTGATCCGCTTCACTGCGTCTGATAACCTCTATAATATGACCTCAGAAACAGGATTCGATTGTTCACTGTTCTCTCAGGATATTCTCTCAGATATTTGTTCTTGTTTTAAGCACAAACTCACTGAATTTTAATGATTGTTGTGTGTTTCTCCAGTAAATGTATCCTGATTTTAGGAGCATTTACATGCTAAAAAAATGCTGGGTTGTTTCAACCCAAATTCGGGTCAAATATGGACAAATCCTAATGTTGGGTTAAAATGTAATTTAAAAAATTACAGTTGAAAGTGAAAGTTGAAGAATGTTAAATTCCATGTTTAACTCAACATTTGGGTTTGTCCATATTTGACCCAAAATTTAGGTTGAAACCACCCAGTGTTTTTTTTTTAGATTGTAGCATTTAGCAGAGCATCTGTATATTACTGTCTGATGTTTACAGACTTTATCTGAGGAGCTGAAAAACAAGAAACCTTCAGCTGATGTTTGGATCCAAATCCTCACCACGAGAAGCCCGGATCATCTGCGAATCGGTGCGTTCAACTGTGTATGTGTGTGTGTGTGTGTTTCACCTATGGAAAATGTCTCCAGAAGAAGATAAATCTGGAAATCGTTGCTTTTGTTGCATGTCGAAATGAATGAATTCCCAGATGTGCATATAGTTTGATGGGTTCGTTTTAATCTTTTCACTGCTTACATTACACAGCATTCAGTCACATTCAGTCACAGCGAAAACGCTTCTTCTTCTCTTCCTACTCCACGCCCACACCTCTCTTCTGTGGGCGCCCTCTTCTGTAGGATCACTATAACAACATGCCTGCTTGAGCATTACTCACTATAAACTAATGCATTTGCATCAACGTTAATTGAAGCACATTTCCCCATCATAAATTTATAATGCAAATGAACTAGATGAACAGTAACAATAAAATAACATAAAATAAAGACATTTGGGGGGTATTCCTTCTCTAAATACTAACATTACAGGGAATGTTATTATGAGCCCCACACTCTCCCCTCCAAAAATGAATGCTGTCTCAGCATTCCATAGTTCCCAGAGTCTCAAAGAGTCTTGCAAAGAAGTACATAAGGGAGTCAGCCTCTTTACTTGATGCTCATTAGTCTTGAACCTGTCATTGCATGACATTTATCTCCCATTTCATGTCATCTGCTGAAGTAGACACAACTGGCCACATGATGTCTGAAACATTGCTACATCATGGGACGGGCCATATGCATCAAGTGCTGAAAGTTTGCAATCATGAACATACTCTATGCTCTATAGACAGACCCACATAAGTGCTGTTCTGACTGTATCATCATATTTTAGAAATCTATGTGTCAATGTCTGTTTACTGGTACTTCATGTGTATTAAAGTAAACATATTCCTTTGTCTTCATTATGAACCTTTGAACTGTGTTTTAACTACTTCCTATAGCAACTATGAAATCAAATGACTCAATGTGTAATAGAGGGTGTGCCTAATGTATCATATGTCAGTGTTGTTGGTGGGTGCCTTAGTCTGAAAGGATACTTTCTTTGTGAGTTGATGCTGGGCTGATGTCGTTTGCCCCATCGCATGATGTCTCCTGTCCCCCGTCTGCCACCTCATTCTCATCCTCCAATTCATCTGCAGACTTCTCTGAATTTCTGTCCTCTTCATCACACATTCCCATGGGCAGTACATGCTCGCATTCTGGCTCTTGGTCCAATTCTCCTTCCATTGCCCTTGAACTGAACTCATCCTCTTCCACTCTTGGTCGGCTTTTTCTCTCTGCACGTTGCTGTTTCGGCAATGTAGTCCAGCCTCTCCGGTCATCCTCGTCCTCGGAATCCTCTTTCATTTCAGCATCCACTTGATGTGTGTCCCTTTTCCCCTTTGCCACTGTCATCTCCCCCCTTGATTGTGTTTTACTTTCGTTCTGCTGGACATCATCAAAAGGTAGGAAGTCGCAAGGCAGCAAAAAGTTTCGGTGTAGGACCCTCGCTTCCCCTGGGCCACGTTCTGGCTTAACCACATACACTGGGCCATCTGCATACTTCCTGTCCGTCACAACATGCACTCTATCCTCCCAGTGTGACCAGAGTTTCCCCAGACCGCCTCTTTCTCCCCGATTTCTCACCAAAACTCGGTTTCCTGGTTGTAGATCTGCTCCATATATCTTCTTGTCGTAGCCTTGTTTTGCTCTCCTCTGCTCCTTCTTACCTTGATGCCAATTCATATGCCTCTTTCATGTGCTTTCTCCACTTGGCAGCATAATCACTGTGCGACGCTCCACTCTCCCTTGGCTTCAAGCAAAACATTACATCAATGGGCAGCCTCGGGTGTCTGCCATACAGAAGGTAATAAGGGGCATAACCTGTCACTTCGCTGCGTGTACAGTTATACGCATGGACGACCTTGTTTAGAGAGCTTTTCCAATCAGCCTTGGCTTGACTCGGGAGAGATCTCAGCATTGACAACAATATTCTGTTAAATCTTTCCACCTGCCCATTTCCAGCAGGGTGGTATGGAGTTGTGCGGGAATGTTGAATATCACAGATTTCCTCCATGTGCTCAAACAACTTTTTTTCAAATTCCCTTCCCTGATCGCGGTGGAGTTTATTAGGGAACCCATATCTGAGAACAAAGTCGCCAAAGATCTTTTCTGCTGCTGTTTTTGCAGACTTATTTTTGCAAGCATACGCTTGGGCAAAGCGTGTAAAGTGGTCCATTAATACCAGGATGTATTCGTAGCCACCCTTGCAGCCCTCCAAATGCAGAATCGACTGATACCAGTTCGAAAGGGTAATTCGTCACTACATTGACCAATGGAGCTCTCATCACTTTATTGGGACACTTGCGTTTCAGACAGCTACACACCTTGGTGACATAATGTTCCACATTAGCCTGCATGTGAGGCCAATAAAACCTGTCCCGGATGAGGGATGAGTGTGCGCTCAACTCCCTGGTGGCCCATCTCCTCATGAAACTCCTTAAACACCAACTGGTGGTATTTTCTGGGCAGCACTGTCTAAGTGCGTCCTGCTGATTGTCGACACAGTACTCCTTCCTCATTCACAAACAGCCTGTTTCTCTGTCTATACAGAACAGTCAACTCATCACGACAATCTCGTCCCACCAACTTCGGCCAGCGTTCCGCTAGCATGTACTCCCGCACCTTTCCAAGCACTGGATCTTTTTCTTGGGCTGCTCTCAGTTCCTCTGGGGTCACTTTGGTCTCTTGTGTTGCTCCTTCCTCCAGCTCTGCCTCAGAGCAATTTGTTGTTAGGGTGATTGGACACATCCAGGGCTCATCTTCCTCTGGCTTCAGAAGAAGTGTGTCCGTGACAGTAGCTACGAGTAGCTACAGTAACTCTTGGGCTAGCCTCTTGCGAACATTCTTGACAGTCCATCAGCATCTCGGTGGTCTAAATTTGATGGTAAAGTTATAGTCAGCCAACTCTGCTATCCATCTGTGGGTGGTGGCATTGAGCTTGGCCGTGGACAAAACATATGTCAGGGGGTTGTTGTCCGTATAGATCACAAAGGAGGTTGCGTGATATAAGTATTCACGGAATCGTTCACAAATGGCCCATTTCATTGCCAGGAACTCTAGTTTCCCCGAGTGCAGATGATAATTCTTCTCTGGAGCTGTTAGAGTCCGAGACCCAAAGCCAATGACCACCAGTTTCCCTTTCTGCCTCTGATACAGAACGGCACCCAGTCCGTCTTGCGATGCATCACAATGTAAGATGAAGGGCTGTTCAAAATCAGGGTAGCCTATAATTGGAGGTTGCAGCAAGAACTCAAGGAGTTGGTTGAGGAAATTCTTCTGTCCAAGCTACAGGCCAACTAGAATGAAGTTAAGCTGTTTTTCTCCCTTTGCCCCGACCCTTCTTACCGTTGTCATCTTTACTGCTTGTCCCCTTTCCTGGAGGCTTCCCTGTTGACAATAGTTCATAGAGGGGTCTGGCTATTTGGGAAAAACTGGGAATGTATGTGCGATAATATGTCAGGAACCCGAGCAGTAGTCTCAGGTCTCCGACTGTCTTAGGCTTACGGTCTCTTAGTGCTTGCACAGGTGCAATTTCCTTGGGGTCCATAGTATAGCCTCCTTTAGAAACTATTTTCCCCAGAAACTTTACCTCAGCCCTGAACAATTCACACTTCTTAAACGTAAGCTTCACTCCATGATCTTGGTAGCTGCGTAACACTTCCTTAACATCACGGAGATGCTCCTCAAATGTCTTGCTATGCACGAGGTTATCATCTAAGTATGGAAGGCAGGTGTCATCCCGGAGTCCCACTAAACACTCCTCCATACTGCGCTGGAACTCAGCAGGGGCAGAGGACAGCCCAAAGGGGATTCTGACCCATTCATAAAGGCCCCACGGTGTTATGAAGGCTGTGTATGGTCGACTACCCTCCTCCACAAACCCCTGATGATACGCCTTCCCCTGATCCCGGACCGAGAACCATGTACTTCCACATAAACTGTTTAGCATGTCCTGTACCCGTGGGATAGGGTGACGATCTGGGATGGATTTGCGGTTGAGCTCCCAGTAATCTATACAAAGACTTAACTACCATCTTTCTTTCGGACACAAACGATCGGAGATGCATAGGAGGAGCGAGATTTCTGGATCCATCCTTTATTCAAAAGGTCTTCCACATATTCTTTCACCTCCTTGTGTAGTAGTTTTGGAACGGAGACATATGTACGCTTTACTGGTGTTGTGTCACTCAGTCTGACTCTCATTTGGAGTGACGGGATGCAACCCACATCGTTCTCATCCTTTGTAAATGCTGCACATTCTTCCCTCAGCAGCTGTTTAACTTTTCTCTGTTGCTCTGGGTTGAGTTGGTCAATTGACACTGGTGGGTCCCACAGTATTCCATTAGTATCCCGTCCTGTGTTGTCAATCCCTTTCAGATCTTTCACATCATGGCTTATCACATCCTTCCCTTCAGTGACCACTACACCCGCTGTCACCACATCCTCTCCAATATCATTCCCTACTGACTTCACAGTAGCAGGTTTGGTGTCTGCAGGATAACTGACTTGCTGAACTCGCCCTAGTACAGTGCGGGGAGCAAGCAAAATGTCCACATTGCTGATGTTGGTAACTGGGATGTGAACTTTAGTCAAGTTTCCCTTCTGACGGTGATCACCATCTTAGTTACATCAAGTCCCTCAGGCCACTGTGGAATAACTTCTGGTTCGAACAGGACTTCCTGTTTGGAAACTAGAGGACCAGCTCTCACTCTGTATTTCACCGCTTTTGTCTGTCCGGCAGCAACTACTGTAGTAATCCGTCCAATTTTCACAATTCCTTCTTTTACAACTTGGTCATCATTCTGCATCATTTTAATCAACACAACCGCTTTATTGCAGTCACATGAAAAGGCTTCCTATACCACTTCTGGAATTATATCAGGGTGCTGCTCCATTCCCTTAGTCACCAGCTGCGGAATAACATTATAGCCAATGATTGGATGCTGCCCCATGCCTTGCTCACTGGAGAGAAGCACAGGCACCAGAAGTTCTGTCTGGGCCCCTCTTTTCCACCCAAGTTGAAACTTCAACTCCACCCATCCCGAGAAAGGTATATCGGTTTGGTTGGCTGCTCGGCCAATGAGAGTTTCACCTTCGTCCAGCAGCTCACTTAGGCTGTGCGTCGCAATGTGGGGAAAGCAAATATTCTTCCATTCCTCATTAATGATGGTCACCTGCGACCTTGTGTCCCAGAGCGCCTGCACTTGGACCAATTAGGTTCTCCAATCTTGGATGTCATCGGAAAGGTATGTGGTTGGTGTAGGTGGTAGCTCTAACATGTTCTAACAGTTTGCAGTACAGGTCTGTAGAACTGTCCTCTTTGAAATGTCCCTTCAATATTGTTTTCAGCTGTGAAAGTGAGAGATCTCTTTTAATTTCCAGCATATTGTGTAGACTCAATCCTGGGCTTATAGCTTTTATTACTGCTTCAATAATTTCTGCTTCACTGTGACCTCTTCTCAGTACTCTGTCAACCTGGTGCATCAAATTAGTGAATGACAGTTTATCCTTTTGCCCACTCTCTCCAATCTGACTGCAGACTTTGAAATCTCTCCTCACAGTGACTTCAGGGGCCATACCCATATATTCTTGCTGTTCTAGAGGCTGATTTTTCCCTCTCTCACCCTCTTTCACTTTTATTCTTCCCATTTTATCTCTCATCGTAGTATTTCCAATCTGACGTTCAGAGGGATTTTGCTGTGAATCTGCCTCATTCACTATATCCTGTTCAGTCCGCGAGCTGTCTGTCTCGATTTTATCACTGCTGCCATCTTCCTCATTCTCGTTCTCTCCCTGCGCCTCCATGAACGACAACATTGAACACAAATATTGCTTCGCTACGTCATCTTCCTCACTATCAATCGCGGCGTCAATCGACTCTGTAATCTTTCTGATTTGTGCGTGCCTAGTAGAGACATTTGTGGTAGGGATTTTGTTACAATCACATACCTCCTTCACTTATTCGAGCGTCAACGGCCACAGTCTCTCCGTTACACATTCAGCTAGAGCTTCCAGATCCTTCTCACGCTAGTATGCATGCGTGCTTCTTCGGCCGAAACTCTCCGCTCTCACCGTGTTCCTTCTCGTGATCCCTTCGGCTCACACTTCATCTCGCACTCCGGCTCGCACTTCTTACAAATCCCAGCGGTGCCTCCAAGTTTGTTGCATGTCGAAATGAATGAATTCCCAGACGTGCATATAGTTTGATGGGTTCGTTTTAATCTTTTCACTGCTTACATTACACGGCATTCAGTCGCAGTACACTAGCGCTGCGCGCGCTCACCACACTACCCGAAACACTTCTTCTTCTCTTCCTACTCCACGCCCACACCTCTCTTCTGTGGGCGCCCTCTTCTGTAGGATCACTATAACAACATGCCTGCTTGAGCATTGCTCACTATAAACTAATGCATTTGTATCAACGTTAATTTAAGCACATTTCCCCATCATAAATTTATAATGCAAATGAAGATGAACAGTAACAATAAAATAACATAAAATTGGGGGGTATTCCTTCTCTAAACACTAACATTACAGGGAATGTTATTATGAGCCCCACACTTTTCAACATTTAATCGAAAGGGAAATGCTGGTAACACTTTAGAATACTGTTTCTTACTTACTGCAGAATTAAGGAAAAGGGATTATTGACGAACTAATAGGTAATTCTTCATTAACTACTTCTTCACTACTGTTAACTACTAAGGAAGATGTGTTAATTAATCAGTGTGTAATATAATTTTATGATTGTGTTAAGTATCAGTTAATTAATCAATAACTAATGAATTCTGTCATACCTCATGAAGAACTACTACTAATTATCTACTAATTAAGGTTCAAGAAAAATAGCTAAGAAGTAACTACTGAACAGTCATACAAAACTAACCTCAGATTATTTGCATATTTTATATACAGTTGTGAGTCTGTTTTCCTCAGCATAGAATGCCACTGAGTAAATTCATGTATTTGAGGCAACGACTGAGGGAAACTGAAAATATAGGGAACTTATTAGTAATCAATAAATAAGTATCAAATAATTCTACAGGGATTACTTAGAAGCTGGAATAGTATTCTAAAGTGAAAATATAGGGAACCCATTAGTAATTAATAAAGAATTATCAAATAATTATCCAGGAATTAGGCTACTTATAATCTGAAACAGTCTTCTAAAGTAAAAATATAAGGAACTTATTAGTAATTAATAAATAACTTTTAAATAGTTCTTCAGGAATTACTTAGAACCTGGAACAGTATTCTAAAGTGACAATACAGGGAACCCATTAAATAATTATCAAATAATTATCTAGGAATTAGGCTACTTTTAACCTGAAACAGTCTTCTAAAGTAAAAATATAAGGAACTTATTAGTATTTAATAAATAATTATTAGATAGTCCTTCAGGAATTACTTAGAACCTGAAACAGTGTTCTAAAGTGACAATATAGGGAACCCCTTAGTAATTAATAAAGAATTACCACATGCTTCTGACTCAAATCAAACTTACTGTAAAAAAAATATATATATATATATATATATATATATATATATATATACAGTATATAGCCTATATATATTAACGTAATCATCTAAACCTTTGTAAAATACACGACAATTACTTGTTTACATGATATCTGTAACGGTCACCAGGTGGAGTGCCCTTGATAGTCACTAGAGGGCACTCCACACCAGATGTTCATGTTTCACTCAAACTACATTTCCCAGAACTCACTGCCCGGACTCATCATCACTGATTACTCACACAGCTGAACCTCATCAGACTTCCTACTTAAGCCACACTCAAACACTGACTCACGGCGAAGTATTGCATTGCCACGGCTGTAATCTCTGAGCGTTTTCCCTGTTTCTGGTTTCCCTGTTTTTGATCCTGGTTTGTTTACTGACTTCTGCTTGTTTGCTGCCTGCCCTGATCCACTACCTGTTTACTGACCATTCTCTGTGCCTGTCCTTGGATATCCCTGTTTTACTGTTCCTGACCCCTGCCTGTACGACTACTCTTCAATAAAGCTGCATGTGGATCTACATATGTCTCGTCTACCGTCTCGTAACAGAATACTTCGCCACACAAGGATCCAGCGGCTTTCCCTGTGAAGAACAACCGACAAACATGAATCCAGCAGCACAGTTGATTGGTCTTTGTCAAGGAGATCATCCACTCGAGGACTATGTCAGAGACTTTCTGGAGCTGGCTTATCTCTCTCGTATGGACGATCTATGTTTAATGATATTTTTCCGCGGAGGACTGTCTGAACCATTCAGCTATCTAATGCCATTATATGACCCTAGCTGGACTCTTGAGTTTTATATTGATTTGGCTCTGCAACTGAGCGGGTCAGCTTTTACGGTGGGTTTGGTGGACAAAGCTGAGGATCAAGTCCACCCTGCCGAGCCTGCGCTCACCGTCAGCCCTGTGGAGCCTGCGCACACCGTCAGCCCTGACGAGCCTGCGCTCACTGCCAGCCCTGCCGAGCCTGCGTCAACCGCCAGCCCTGACGAGCCTGCGCTCACCGCCAGCCCTGACGAGCCTGCGCTCACCGTCAGCCCTGACGAGCCTGCGCTCACCGTCAGCCCTGACGAACCTGCGCTCACCGTCAGCCCTGACGAGCCTGCGCTCACCGTCAGCCCTCACGAGCATGCACTTCACTCAAGCCTCGCGAGTGATGAATCTCCGGTTCATGTGATTGAATCTTCAGTTCAAGTGAAACGCCGCCGCAGGAGGAGAAGGGGGGCTCGTTCGGTTCGCCAGGCTTCGGTGAGCAGACCAGGACTTCTCGCCCTGCCAGCCCCGCCTCTGCGCCTCGCCCTACCGGCCCCGCCTCTGCGCTTCGCCTTGCCGGCCCCGCCTCTGCGCCTCGCCTTGCCGGCCCCGCCTCTGCGCCTCGCCTTGCCGGCCCCGCCTCTGCGCCTCGCCCTGCCGGCCCCGCCTCTGCGCCTCGCCCTGCCGGCCCCGCCTCTGCGCCTCGCCCTGCCGGCCCCGCCTCTGCGCCTCACCCTGCCTGTGTCCTTCAAGCTCTGTTCAAGCTGTGCCCTTCAAGTCCCTGTGGATTTCCCTAAGTGTTTTTTGGGGGGGGGCAGTAGGTACCCTGTGAGGGCCATGGAGGCGATGCAGACATGGCCTTCGCCTTGTCCTGCTCCGCCGTGGTCGCCTGAGGGGTCTTCACCGCCGTGGTCTCCTGAAAGGTCTTCACCGCCGTGGCCGTCTGAGGGGTCCTCACCGCCGTGGTCGCCCGAGGGTCCCACAGCTCCGCCCTGGCCTTCGCCTGCACAGGCTGCTCCGCCCTGGCCTTCGCCTGCACAGCCTGCTCCGCCCTGGCCTTCGCCTGCTCCGCTCTGGTCGCCGCCTGCACAGCCCGCTCCGCCCTGTTCGTCTGCACAGCCTGCTTCGCCCTGGTTGCCTCCAGAGCCTGCTCCACTGCAGTCTCCAGGTCCTATTCCGCTCCACGGACCTGGCCCTCCATCCCGCCCCCAGGTCCGCCTCCGCTTCACCTCCCTCCGGGACTGTTTTTTTTTTTTTTTTGAGCGTCTGGAAGCCGCTCTTTGGGGTGGGGCTATGTAACGGTCACCAGGTGGAGTGCCCTTGATAGTCACTAGAGGGCACTCCACACCAGATGTTCATGTTTCACTCAAACTACATTTCCCAGAACTCACTGCCCGGACTCATCATCACTGATTACTCACACAGCTGAACCTCATCAGACTTCCTACTTAAGCCACACTCAAACACTGACTCACGGCGAAGTATTGCATTGCCACGGCTGTAATCTCTGAGCGTTTTCCCTGTTTCTGGTTTCCCTGTTTTTGATCCTGGTTTGTTTACTGACTTCTGCTTGTTTGCTGCCTGCCCTGATCCACTACCTGTTTACTGACCATTCTCTGTGCCTGTCCTTGGATATCCCTGTTTTACTGTTCCTGACCCCTGCCTGTACGACTACTCTTCAATAAAGCTGCATGTGGATCTACATATGTCTCGTGCTTCGTAACAATATCTTCCTTTATTTCAGATAAGAACATTTTTTAATACAGCAAAATTTTTATTTCCTTTTAACATGTATAATACTGCCTACATTTAAACTCATTTAACAAACATTTTAGAATAAAAAAAATACTTGACTCCATAACCTGCCCATAGTGCACAGCTCTGAGAACAAATTTTAACATCTGATGTAAACAGATTTAGCTAGCTATAGGGTAACTGACATCGTGTCCTCGTATGTTGCCTTGCATAAAACAAAACGATTTAGAGCACAGTACTGATTTTATGGATTAAATAAAACGTACACAAATCTGTATTTCGCTAAAGAAATGCACCAAATCGGCGGCGCTGAGAACTCACCAGAGGAGGATGCAAATGCCTGCGCTCTTGCGTCACCAAATCACTGTCAAGTCAAGTCAAGTCACCTTTATTTATATAGCGCTTTTTACAATACAAATTATTTCAAAGCAGCTTCACATAGATAACAGGAAAACAATGTTGCAATAGTATTGTTAAATTCAAAATTAAATGTTAAATGTCCCCAACTAAGAAAGCCAAAAGCCAATGGCGACAAAGGCGAAGAGAGGCGAAAAAGGCTACATGGCAAGGAACCAAAACTCCATCAGGTGACAGAATGGAGAAAAACCTTGGGAGAACCCAGGCTCAGTGTATGTGGCTACCGCGATATTGCCGGAACTTGAATGGTGCAAAAGAAGTTTAAAATGTATAAGAACTAAGTATAATAATAAGATGTAATATACATGATATGTTTTTGCTTATTTGCAGATCATAGCCTATAGGTAAATGTCTGCACTTATCTTTCTTATAAGTGCTGAAGAATGACAAACTACTGTGTATAACTGTTAATTAGTAGTTACTTCATAGTTATTTTTCTTGAACCTTAATTAATAGATAATTAATAGTAGTTCTTCAGGAGGTATGACAGAATTCAGTAGCTATTGATTAACTAACTGATACTTAACACGATCATAAAATTATATTACATACTGATTAGTTAACACATCATCCTTAGTAGTTAACAGTTGTGACTTAAGTGTTAATAAAGAATTACCTATTAGTTCTTCATTAATTCCTTATTAGTTATGCAGTAAGTAAGATACAGTATGCTACCGAAATGCTTCATAAAGACAGTAAATAATGCCTTATTCTACAAATGTAAATGTGAAACATTAGTATTAGTGAAGAAGCCTTGATTCATGTAGATGTTCTGCACACAGTACGAAAGCCTTTATATTCTACATTTGACCTGATAATAATCACATCAGTTTCAGTTCTTCAGTTTACTATCAGTCCTTATACACGTGCAGATCCTCGTAACACAGGAACAGTTTAAGCCTTAATACCTGTAAGGTTGACGACTACAAGTGTGTGATGCGAGTGTGTGTGATGTGTCCAGTGCTGGAAGAGCTGGAGCTGGAGAGAGGACAGACAATGGAAGACACTTTAGACGGACGCTTTAAAGGACTTCAGTCTGGAGATCTGAGGAAAGGCTTGAAAACACTCGGTAAAACCCCGTCACGTGTGTTCATGTGGAATCAGTGTAAATCACATGTGTGTTCATGTGTGTTCAATCCACGTCACGTGTGTGTTCATGTGTGTTTGTTCAATTCACGTCACGTGTGTGTTGATGTGGAACCAGTGTAAATCCAGCATGATTTATCCTTTCTTCTCCCTGTCAGTTCGATCTTTACAGAACCAGCATCTGTTCCTGGCTCAACGGATCCAAACTATGAAAGTAAGCTTATTTCTGAAATATCTTTATATATCTCATTTCAGCACAGTTGGATAGATGCAGCTGCCAGGTTTGTGTGTGTGTGTGTGTGATCAGGTTTTACCAACATTGTGTGAAATAAATATCCCAATAAATAATACTAATAAAAACAGGTCCATGAAAGTCCTCGTGCTCTCTGTGTGTGAGTGTGTGTGTGTGTGTGTGTGTGTGTGTGTGTGTTTGCATGCAGTTCTCTTAAAGGTTCTATATGTAACTTTTTTTATAAAATGAATCCTTTTTTATTGCCTGTGTTTGAAGGGGTTGTAATCACACATTGCAATGATCTACTTTTCGGGTTTTGATATTACCTCTGAAGGCCAATATTCATATTTATATGTGAGGTCTCCGGGTCGGATTCCCAGCGAAATCCTTCGGATGTGACGTGCATGCGCGCTCCCGAGCCTCTCTATCCTACAGTCTATGTGACCCATAGACAGTAAAAGAAATGGACACAGACAGTAACCCCGTTGATTTCAACATGCGACCAACGGCACATCAGCTGACGACACGGAGTCTGATAACTCCCCAAAACGTCCAGCCTCCAGCACAACACAGACTCCAACACAAACTCCACATAAATATTGTGGTGAGCAGAACGGCCGAGGGACGTGAGAGAAAGTCGCGAGGCCGGTGGTGCGATTGCTAATGAGCGGCACCTGTGAAGCACACCGGAGCCATAAAGGGGCAGCGACGGAGTGGATGATCGAGAGAGGAACAGGCCTGCTTTTGTTTGTAATTTATGTTTTATTTTCCGTAGCCAGCAGTCGTCCGTGAGGGGCTGCTGGCAGGTAATTTGTTTATTTTGTTTAAATAAAGTTTTATTTTTCATTCATCAAAAAAAAATAAATAAATAAATAAATAAGCAAATTACCTGCCAGCAGCCCCTCACGGACGACTGCTGGCTTACCAAATAAAATACAAAATACAAACAAAAGCAGGCCTGTTCCTCTCTCGATCATCCACTCCGTCGCTCCCCCTTTATGGCTCCGCTCCTCCGTGAGAGATGCGAGACCGGTGTGCTTCGCAGGTGCCGCTCATTAGCAATCGCACCACCGGCCTCGCGACTTTCTCTCACGTCCCTCGGCCGTCCTGCTCACCACAAATATAAAAAACAAAAAAGTTTTATCTGCTGAACTCATCAGGCAAAACGTGAATCTGATCGACTCCGGACGCAAACGCGGATCAACATCGGCAACATAGGCTACTAGTACAACATATTAGTAAACTCTAGTGAAATAGCAAGGTAAACTACATGAAACATGCAGAATGTTCCAGGATAAAAAAGTTGGTGCTTTAGGATGTAACTTATTTTATTTACTAGATCTATTGACTATGTCACTCATCCACTTCTACCATATTGTTTATAACTTACACATTTCCAGACACGTTCACTACAGTAATGTCACTTCCTACGATCTTACTGATACACTGAAACTGTTCAGTTTAGTTCACTAACCGTTTTCATTATCATATTATACATTCACCTGTGTTGACATTGCTGATTGTGAAAGATACACGAAAATAGTTAGTGAAATGGCTTATAACATCACATGTCGGCTAAATGCAGTTTATTATAACATTGTCATGGTACGAGCACAGAGCATTAGTTCAACGTCAAGCTGATAAAAGTAGGCTTTTATTGTACCTGCAGTGGGAGTTTACATTAGTTTCCAGCATGTTGTGTGATGATTTCGTTGTTGCGTTGAAAGTCTCCGTGTGGCCGGTAGTGACTGCTCGCAAGAGAGATCTAGCATGCACACGAGAGCGCTCTTGTTGCATTCTAAAACATCACCGCTAGATGCCGCTAAAAATCGTATACAGCACCTTTAATGAATGCTGCACTGTTACAGTAATACAGTTTTTCTCGATTGTTTACACACATTTTCTGAAAGAATGCCTCATATTCTCAGAACTCTACACACAAATCTAAAAACACTCACACAATGGGCAAA
The DNA here is from genome assembly GCA_038021265.1 of Cyprinella venusta. NCBI lineage: Eukaryota > Metazoa > Chordata > Actinopteri > Cypriniformes > Leuciscidae > Cyprinella > Cyprinella venusta. The sequence goes on from CM075878.1 coordinate 16,061,264, forward strand.
ACCCCTCAATTCTCCTGCAAAATGAAACTTTACATTCAAAACAATGTTATTTCTTCTCAAAATGGTATTTTGTTTTCAAATGACACACACAAACCATCATACATTTATAAGCACCAGTTGAACACTGATGTGCTCAATGTAAAACACTATAATCAATGGAAAACACTTCTTCTCCATTCATCATAATGACTTAGTCCTTTTTTGTTCAGTGTTACACTTACTACAGACAGTATACATACAGTAAGTGTGTTGTATAATATTTAAGATTATTGTTTTTAAAACACACAAATACACGGTAACAAATATATTTTATTTTTCCCACAAAATTGATGGGAGATAGATCCCATATTTTGTACACCCCAACCAACACAAAGTTGCACATACAGTGGTCTATATACAAAACAACAGAATTTGTTATGCTGTTACAGTAAAAAAAGAAATAAAAAAAAAATATCTATGCTGCATCCTCTCTTTGGTTTTGGTATTTTATGCTAAAGCTCTGATTGCTAATTGTAAAACTGTGTGAAATGTGTTTGCCAAAAGCTGAGAATTTGTGTGTAGTGTTTTGAAAAACGTGTGTTTTAGAACTGCAATTTGAGTGTAAAGCAGGAATTGTGCTTGTGGTTCAGCAGAATTGGTTCAGGGGGTTGGTGAATGAGTTACATGTTGTGGTCATTGTGTCTCAAGTACCAGAAAATGTGTGTAAACAATCGAGAAAAACTGTAAACAAACGTCTTCTTTGCATGGCAGATGTGTATCAATGAAAATATAGATATTATGCACATGCAAATACAAAACAGGCAGTTTTTTAAAACAAATATACAACTAGATCACTTGTGTATACACTCTTTGAAATAAAGGTTGTTTATTGGTAAAGATTCTTTAAAGTGGAAAAACAGTTCTTTAGTTTATTAATGTTGTGTAATGTTCAGTTTAGTGTGTGTTTGTGGTTCAGCTGTAGATCTGTGTGTGTGTGTGTGTGTGTGTGTGTGTGTGTGTGTGTGTGTGAGTGTGCGCAAGTCACAGTGGTTCATCAGTAGATGCATGTGTCTGTGTTGATGCGTGTGTGTGTGTGTGTGTGTGTGTGTGTGTGTGTGTGTGTGCAGGCCTCAGTGGTACAGGGTGTGATGGTGTCTCACAGTGAAGAGGATCTGCTGAGAATTCGAGTCGTTTTCCTTCAGTCGACGGGAGCTTCACTGTACACTGCCTTACAGGTATATCACACACACACACACACACACACACACTCTCTCTCTCTCTCTCTCTCTCACACACACACACACAGACACACTGCTGTATTCTCACTGACTCTCTGTGGTGTTCCTCAACAGAAGCAGTTTAAGGCTGATCTCCTGCAGGGTCTGTTGTGTGTGTGTCGAGCTGAAGATTAGCAGATGAGGAAACGGTCACACACACTGTTTCGGAAATAAATAAATAAATAAATAAATAAATAAATATAAATTATAATGTATCGCTGTCCTTTATTAATCCTCCTGATGGAAGCCCATATAAGGAAAAAAAGGTTTTGGTAATATATATACTGTATGTGTGTGTGTGAGAGTATATATATATATATATATATATATGTTTGTGTGTGTGTGTGTGAGTCTATATATATATATATATATATATATATATATATACAGTATATTTTTTTTTGGGGGGGGGTGTTTAATTTCTACCTTTTATGTCATCATTTTGACTGAAGTTGTCTTTATGATTTTTCAAAAAGACGTGTTATGTGGTAAAAAAAATGAAATTATGAGATAACAAGTAAAAATTATAACAGACAAATTTATGAATATAAATCAAAATTATACTTTAACTTTATATTAAAAGTTAAGATTATGACAAAAAAAAAGTCAACATTGACAAAAAGTAAAATTATGACTTACTAAGTCATAGTGTTTAGTTGCAACATGTTTATGAACTGAGCAGTGCAGTGATAAGAGTGTGTGAAGAGTGAATCGCTCTTGATCAGACTAACTAAAGTGAACATAACAGTGGAGAACTTCAGTTTCATAACTTTAATAAGGATTCATTTTTACAGTGAATATCCAGGGTTATTTCCATCTGAGAACTTTATTGAGAGTCTCTGATGCGTTAGTGAGTTTTATGACCAGTGGAAAGTGAACCTTTTAATCCAGAAACATAAAGTTTTATTTGACTTTCTTATCATGTGAACTGTAGCGTGACTCGTTTGTTTGATGTTTTGCTAAAGGCTTCAATCATGTTTTCCAGGATGTCATTAAATCATAAACCCAGTAAAAGGAAATAAATGACAACTATTTTAATCCAGAAGAGTGTCAAACAGTAAAACATGTACAAAGAACAGCAGTGACATCAGCGATACGCAGTTTAATGCAATAATTACTGTATTAATGATTCACCTCGTTATAATCCATTGAGCCCTTTTTAATGAAGGTTCTTTATATCTGCTTCATTCTTTATGGAAACCTGTTCATTACATTTTAATTTAAATTGTCAAGCTCATTTCTAATTTCAAGTCATTACAGTCATGAAAAGCATATTCAGTAAATACAACTATTATCTGTTATTCAGTTTGAGTTTATGCTAGTCATAGGGCCTGCTGTGACTCCTCCATCACTTACATGTAGGCCATGCATTCGGCAGAAGGTTTCAGTCACAGTCAAACCAATTGTATTACATGTGTCGGTCTAGTTATACAATAGAGTTATTTTCAGAAGAGTTCAGATCACTAGCGTGAACAGCAGGAACGCCAGAGAACAGATGATGAACGACACTCTCAGAGACTCGCTGGACGAAGGAGTCGTTTGAGTCGTTTGGATCTTCTGAGTCGTTGGATTCTGAGTCAACTGAGTCGTTTGATTCTGAGTCAAGTGAGTTGTTTCATTCTGAGTCCAGTGAGTTGTTTGATTCTGAGTCGTTTGATTCTGAGTCGAGGTCTGTTTTGTGGTGATAGTGCCAGGCATCAGTGTGGTCGTGTTGCTCAGTTCAGGTGTGGGTGAAGATGAAGATGAAGATGAAGATGCTACAGTTTCATCAATTATAACTGTAGTTGCAGAAGCATTAGTTGTTGAATTAGCGTTCGGAGTTGAAGTATTTTGACTCACTGAAGCATCAGTTGTTGGAATAGTGATTGTTGTAGCAGTTGCCTTTTAGGGAACAATTTAAACAATCATTAAGCAATCCAAATATTTATGTTAAACTAATACATAATACATAGGCTAGTTTGTTCCTCAGATTTCATTGGTGTGAAACTTCCTCTTCCCTAATATTCTGTTACTGTAATAGGTGTAAAATCATTTCCTCAATCATTAACTTTGTCTTGTCACCTATTAAATATCTGAGTACTTGGTCGATATCATTCTTACTTTATTGATTTTTTTTCTTTGTTTTTTTTCTTGGTAACACATACGGTTTCCTTTTCTTAAAATACCTTTAAACTATCAATTGAATCATTTTCTAATACATTAATGAAATCAACTTAATACCTGTTAACATTGTTTAATTGAGTTGCCATTTTATTAATGTTTTAAATAACTAACATAAAGTGTTGCCATTTCCTTCCTTGTTTGAAGCATAAATCTCATGTTTTGTTATGCACAAAACAAAAACAGAAAATAATTCAAGATATTATAACGAGCCTCATTTTTCTTGTCAAATAATTAAATGTTAGATGAAAGATGTTTGGACATCTCTACTGGAAAACCACAAAAATACTGTTGTTTTCTGTATATTAATATTATATGACATTAAATTACATTACATTGCATTTGGCTACATTATATTAATTATTATAAATAGATGTAGTTTCGTGTTTGTAAAACATTTCCCACTCAACATTTGCATTCTCATCTATAGCTTTGAAAATAACTTATCAAAATCAGTTTTTCAGTTTGTGGAACTCAACTAACTGTCATTACAATATAACTACACTGTTATGGTTATGGTTAGTAGAAAAAGTTTGTGTGTGTGTGTGTGTGTGTGTGTACCTGCGCCAGAGAAGAAGAGGACAGCAGCAGAAGCGCACAAAAGCCTGTGATCAAACCCTTCATGATGATCCCTGAGTCCGTGAGTGTGTGTGTGTGTGTGTGTGTGAGCCTCCTCTGCTCTTATATAGACTGCGCTGGTGAGGATGATGATGGTGATGATGTCATGTTCACAGGTGTGTGAGTGAGAGCTGAGCTGAACAGCCACTCCTGTTTCTCACACACACACACACACACACACACACACACACACACACTCTCCATTCTGATTCATGCACCGAATCATGACCTATTTTCTTCTTCACTTATTGAAATCTGATTATCATGATTCTATGCGGGTAAATACAGATTGGCAAAAAAGAGGTCAAGAGGGGGTGTTGTTCTACAAGTTTGACTAAACCATCAAAATATGTTAAATATAAGGGAAGAGTAGCTATAACGCACTAAGCCTGGTCACGGTTTTATAGGAGTATACCTACAGGCTTTATTTTACTGAGCAAAGAAGAAAAGGGAAGGAAAACACATTTTTTGGGATGTGTTCATAATTTATTTGATTGACACCTTGGACAAAAAATACTGATGTCACATAATGAAAAATGAAGTTTCTGTCCTGCCGCTCCCGATCACTCCTCACATAACTGTTACGACTCAGCTTTAATCCCGTTTCCAGAAATATCTGCTTCCTCCTTCCTCTGCGCGTCACAGAAAACTATAAAAATAGAAGTTTAATGATTTAAACACAAATCACATGAACTGCTTCCTCTTTAGATTTGTTCAAACTGAAAATTAATAACGCCAAGGTCACATTGATCTGAACTGTAAATTATTGATGGATAAGAATGAAGTATTATGTGGAATATGCGGAAATGTCTGTTTGCTTTATAATGTCTCATTTTGTCAAGCATGACATAAAACAAATTAACATAACATTCAGACTTTATGCTTACATGAAACGTCATCATTAAAAAGATAAATAAAGATTATTTGTGAGAATAAAAGTGTTTTATGACTGAGATCAGAGGTTTCCAGCAGCATTAGCAATAATGGATATAATACAGTATATGTATTATTGGATAGAATATAGCCTATACAGTATATGTAGTATTGGATAGAATATATACAGTATATGTATTATTGGATCCTGGGTACTAAATAAATCTTGCAGTCATTTAATATCAATAGAAGTTATAAAGAAATATTATGTAGAAAAATCAAACAAACAATTCAGTTTCTGTTCTTTTAATTCTTAATCTTTTACGTCATATTTTTACTGGTTAACCAGCTGTACATATAATGGTAAAAATACTGTGCGCATAAACAGAAATGCTGATTTTATTAATAAGTTTCTGAAAATCTTTTTATAAATTATTGTGCTGTAAATTTGTCCATTATTCTGTAATGGTTAATGTGGGGTCAGGAAAGAGCTTTATCTCCTGGTGTCCCCGTGAAGCTGGTCATGTGACATAGTGATGATGATGATGATGATGATGAAAATGAAGATGACCTTCAGCAGGAGGAAGTGCAGCGACAGAAACAATGAAGACAATAAACACAATAGATCATTCATTAACGAGCGGAAGATTAATGTGTGACACAACTGCGTGTGTGTGTGTGTGTGTGTTTGTGTGGGAGGGAGAGAGAGAGAGAGAGAGAGAGAGTGTGTGTGTGTGTGTGTGTGTGTGTGAGAGAGAGAGAGTGTGTGTGTGTGTGTGTGAGAGAGAGAGAGAGAGAGAGAGAGAGAGAGAGAGAGAGAGTGTGTGTGTGTGTGTGTGTGTGTGTGAGAGAGAGAGAGAGAGAGTGTGTGTGTGTGTGTGTGTGTGTGTGTGTGTGTGTGTGAGAGAGAGAGAGAGAGAGAGAGAGAGAGTGTGTGTGTGTGTGTGTGTGTGTGTGTGTCAAGTCAAGTCACCTTTGTTTTAACAGCGCTTTTAAGAATGTAGATTGTTCCAAAGCCACTTTACAGAGATAACAGGAAACAGAGACTGTAACACACTGAAACATACTACTGTAACCCTACTGTACTCTAACACACTACTGTAACACACTACTGTACTCTAACACACTACTGTAACACTACTGTACTCTAACACACTACTGTAACACACTACTGTACTCTAACACACTACTGTAACCCTACTGTACTCTAACACACTACTGTAACCCTACTGTACTCTAACACACTACTGTAACACACTACTGTACTCTAACACACTACTGTAACACTACTGTACTCTAACACACTACTGTAACACTACTCTCTAACACACTACTGTAACACTACTCTACTCTAACACACTACTGTAACACACTACTGTACTCTAACACACTACTGTAACACTACTCTCTAACACACTACTGTAACACACTACAGTACTCTAACACACTACTGTAACACACTACTGTACTCTAACACACTACTGTAACACTACTCTCTAACACACTACTGTAACACACTACAGTACTCTAACACACTACTGTAACACATTACTGTAACACACTACTGTACTCTAACACATTACTGTAACACACTACTGTACTCTAACACACTATGGGCTCTAACACACTACTGTAACACTACTGTACTCTAACACACTACTGTAACACTACTCTCTAACACACTACTGTAACACACTACAGTACTCTAACACACTACTGTAACACATTACTGTAACACACTACTGTACTCTAACACACCACTGTAACACACTACTGTACTCTAACACACTATGGGCTCTATGCACGGCGGTATTTCCGCTGAAGGTCTAAGGATGCTTGATTACTTCCGCCGATCTTAGAGTCCAATGCAATGCCAAGAATTTATATTGGATTCTATACTCCATGGTTATACTAAAGAAACGTTAGTCACAAAAACAGACAAAACAGATACCCTTCATTGTGTTCATGCTTCTTTTTAAATTATATTAAATAAACATAACTGTATATAAAATTACATCTAAACATATTAAAGTTTCATTTTAAAGACAGGAGGACAGTAAATTTTGAAGACTCTGCCATAATCCCGTTTTCCTCGGTTTTCCTCCGCTTTAAATCTCCCCAACTGGAAACTGAAGAGCATCCTTGCGTCAAATGCAGAACTTAAGCGTGCATATAGCCTATTGTAAAACACACTACTGTACTCTAACACACTACTGTAACACACTACTGTACTCCACGCTACTATAACACACTACTGTACTCTAACACTCTACTGTAACACACTACTGTACTCTAACACTCTACTGTAACACACTACTGTACTCTAACACACTGTAACACACTACTGTACTCTAACACTCTACTGTAACACACTACTGTACTCTAACACACTGTAACACACTACTGTACTCTAACACACTACTGTAACACACTACTGTAACACACTACTGAACTCTAACACACTACTGTAACACACTACTGTACTCTAACACACTACTGTAACACACTACTGTACTCCACGCTACAGTAACACACTACTGTACTCTAACAGTCTATTGTAACACACTACTGTACTCTAACACACTGTAACACACTACTGTACTCTAACACACTACTGTAACACACTACTGTAACACACTACTGTACTCCAACACACTACTGTAACACACTACTGTAAAACACTACTTTACTCTAACACACTACTGTAACACACTCCTCTAACACAGTACTCTAACACACTACTCAAATTCTCAATAGTCTAAACCAATTTATCGAATAAATCATTCTTTTTGTAAAACATTAAATATTTTGTGCTGTGACGCCCTTATGTTTCATAATGCTAAACACAGGTCAGAGAAAGTTAGTAGAAACACAGTTGTCATTGTTTAAACACAACGACTCAACACACTTATTTATAATGTGATCAAACTGCATAATCACAGTCAGAGTGCCACAACGGACTGCACTGAATGTTGATGATCCCAACTATGGATGGAAACAATATAAGAGGGAGTGGAGGAAGAGGATGAGGAAGAGCAAGGTGTGTTCAGTGTTGTCAAAGCTAGGGTTTTCCCTTTCCCTCAGTCGCACAACTCTTCTGACTGTACTTTACTGTAACAACTTTTCATTGAGAGTTTTTTTTACTGTAACCTTTGTGGCTTTTGCGGTTGAGTCACTGTATGTTCACATTATGCAACTGCTGAATATACACACATTCAAGATATACAATATTCAGTACACCACACTTGCAGTGGATACACTATACAATTTATTCACCTTATATTGTAAGTTGTCATTATACTTTTTTACGTAATTGCAAAATTTGTTTACTTTGTAACAATATACTTTTTTCTGAGACTGCATGCTTTGGATTCTGTTCCATTTTTTGGTGTATTGTCTAATGAATGATCTGCAGAGTTTATAATATTGACTTGTGTGTGTATGATCTGACAGCATTGTGTAATTTTGAGCAGATGAAATGGTTTTGAGGCGATTGTTTGATTTTGCTGGAAGAGTCAGAGGTTCTGTGAATGTGAAAGTGTGGTTTTGTGTTTAAAGGTGAACTCCGGCGAACAATGAACCTTTGGTCTAATAACACATCGGTACAATCATTTTCTGAGATTTCTTTTCATGATAATCGAATGTAAAGAGTTTTATCTCTAAAAACTGTTTAGCGTATAATGCTAGTACTGGGGGCATTGACTAAGTAAAAAGAAATCGCTAGTTTATACCACTAACAAGGCTCAAAATAGCCCCACACTAACGCAGTAACATAACAAGGCTCCATACATGCAAAACGAAGCATTGACAACTTTGTAAGTGTACAGACCGTTTAATAAGAAGATAAGTTGAAGAGTTCAGATGCAAAAGCCTCTAAATTCCATTTGAAATTTTCTTCTAAAATGACCATTTTTATCAAACTTGTATATTTAAGTTCAGCAATTTCACTTAAATGACAATTAATAGGTAATCTCCATTGTCATTTAAGTGAAATTACTGAACTTAAATATACAAGCTTGATAAAAATGATCATTTTAGAAGAAAATTTCAAATGGCACTTAGAGGCTTTTGCATCTGAACTCTTCAGTTATAAAGACAGTTCACTTCGCGTATACATACAGAAGCCATCTTAGGAAGTAGTCTTGATAAGTCAAACTACGAACGTTGTGCTGAGTGAGCTGATGAAGTTCAACGAACTTCTGAACTGTATGAACGGCGTTCGGAGATCGAATTATCGAGACTATTTCCTAAGATGGCTCCTGTCTGTACACGCGAAGTGAACTGTCTTCATAAAGTATCTTCTTATTAAACGGTCTGTACATTTACAAAGTTCCCAATGCTTCGTTTTGCATGTATGGAGCCTCATTATGTTACTGTGTTAGTGTGGGGCTATTTTGAGCCTTGTTAGTGGTATAAACTAGCGATTTCTTTGTACTCAGTCAATGTCCCCAGTAATAGCATTATACGCTAAACGGTTTTTAGAGATAAAACTCTTTACATTCGATTATCATGAAAAGAAATCTCAGAGAACGAATGACTAGGTACCAATGTTTTATTAGACCAAAGGTTCATTGTTCAGCAGAGTTCTCCTTTAAGGTTTTGAGAAAGTGAGTGATGGGTTCAAGAAATGTGTTTTAGCAATTCTGATAAACTGTAACAGTAATCTTGTGTGTGTGTGTGTGTGCGTGTGTGTGCGTCACACTCTTTAACACACTGTTCAAGAGAAATGTATTAATTTATTATTTATTTACTGAGATTAGTCGTTGTATCTCTTTATTTTTCCCTGAATTTTAAGTATTGTTAATTCCTTACATTTTTCTCACAATTAACAGTCAATCCAAATATTATATGTCAATGCATATTTAAAAAGAAAAGAAAAGAAAAGAAAAGACAGAGTTGTCCATCTCATCAGTCATGTGGACAGTGTGTGTTCAGCACAGGTTAAGGATCAGCGGCAGGAGCAGAAGCTGTTCTGAAACACTGAGTCTGAGATCTCCATCTGTGCTGCCGCTGGTGTGTGTGAGTGTGTGTGTGGTCATCACGGAAGGTGTGCTGCTGTTGCTGCCGCTGGTGTGTGTGAGTGTGTGTGTGGTCATCACGGAAGGCGTGCTGCTGTTGCTGCCGGTGGTGTGTGTGTGTGTGGTCAGCACGGAATGTGTGCTGCCGGTGTCTGCTGTAGTTCTTGTCACTGTAGTGATGCTGCTGGTGTTCATGCTCTCTGTTGAGTTCTGAATCTTCAACAAAAAATAATTTTGAATAATTTTGAATTAAAAATAACCACAGAGTGCAAATCATGCTCAGACACGCCCACCCGTGACATCACTCACCCCACCCCTTTGTCTTACCCGAGGGAATATGCAAATCAGACACTTTGAAGATCACATCTGGCTCTACATTAACAATGATTTTTTTGTTCCTCTTCCATGCGTAAAATACTGCATTTATTTATTTATTTATTTGCATGATAAAACCTGTGTCGTGTGTTTAAAAGGTTAATAGTCTAAGTGCTTGAGTGTTACTGTTACTGTTTAAACTAAGCCACACCAAGAACAACAATCTCATGGATTAAAATAACCTCTTAACTATTCAATTTAAAACATTGGCATTTCCTGACAGAGAGTGAAATGTTATATTTAAGTGTCACACAGTATTTAGAGGGATGATTTCCTTAATACAAAGACACTTCTCAATTCATTAAAATTATAATGTTTATGAAAATGAAATGAAATAAAATTACCTGTGCATGTGTAAATAAGAGCAGACCCGCCGTCAGCGCCGTGAAAATCAGCATCTTGAGCATGATGGATGGAGGGTTCTGGTCCGGTTCTGGTCCTGCACTGTGAGATCTGGCTGTGATGATCAAACCCCCCCCTGAAGATGCTTTTATACTCCCTCTCAACAGCCAATCAGCTGGCCGGATTTAATCATGACACTTCTACAGTCTTTCTTCATGTTTCTTATTTAAAATAAAATAAAACACTTTATTTTGTCATATTTCCCAGTACAAATATATAAACATCCTGAAAACCTAATATATCTAAATCAATAAAGACACTATCAAGTCATTTCTGCTTACAGATACAGATTTACAGATGCAATACAGATTTACAGTAATAAACAGGAAAATAACGATCAATTCTGCTGCAAAAACACATACATATTTAATTGTCAGAAATGTAGCCTATTTTGAATTAGGTTTCTTCTCCCATTATCACAATTTTGTTTAAACATAAATCCAACACATTGTAAGGAAAACAAGTCTCATTCTAATCAACAAATCTGATATTGTTATATGTATCTTGTTTAAATGATGTTGAGATAGCAACAAACAAAAATAAATACAGTATTATATCAGTGTTTACATTTGAGATAGTTAAGATAAATAACTCGATGAATGTGTGACTCAGGTTGGTTTGGTCTCAATCGCTTTAAACAGAATAGAGGTCCATTTAAACAGGATGATAGAGCTAATGGAGTTGTTGAACGTTCAGTATCGGATCAAACCTTTGTATCAGAGCTAGAAGAACATTAAACTGAGGGTAGACATGAAGAATCAGGAGTCTTTGGAGAGAAAATTAAAGTGAGCTTAAAAGTTTAGAAGAAAAAATGTTTGTTTATAAAATGTTTTTATACTGAAATGTTTACATGCAGTTTTATTGGTGTTCGTGACATGGACAATAACTATGTGTCCTATGAATTGAAAATAAAATTGCAGGAAATGTCGTGTGCCGTCAGATTATCAGATCCATCAGATGAAGCATTTGCATGCGGTCAGTTGAGCAAGGAAGGTTATAGGCTACTGAACATATTATGAACGTTATAATGATATCGCTGAAACTGAAACTGGTTACTATGAAAAGTATGATGTAAATAAAGCACACACAGCCAGCAGGAAAAAGCTCAATGAGTAACAAAAATAACACAAAATGAAAGACTGGCACAACAGCTCCATAAAGACTAATTATTGATCGCAACGTTTTGTACGTTATGGCTGTTCATCTCCACCGTTTTGATTAGGAAAACATTGTTTTATAAAATTGCGGTCCACAATAAAAACTGGTTTGAACTTTCTTCAACATAGGGTTGTTGTTTTTGTATTTGATTTGATTTATTTGACAATAAAAGTTAACACAAGTAGCTAGGCTACAATCAAGCCAAACACACATCAGCATATCACACAAAATCTTCTAAAAATAATAATTAAAAAAGGACTCTTCTAAAAGGAACTTCTTTTTGAATTTGTTTGAAGCAATCAGGCAATTCATTCCAAAACAACAGCGCCAGAATACAAAAAGAAAAGAATTAAACTCTTAAAGGACAAGTTCGGTATTTTACAATTAAAGCCCTGTTTTAAGATCGTCCCTGATGAAATAGAATAGTTAAGATTGTTTTTGAGACAAATGCTCCTGTCACGAGAATTTTTGGATTGTGTGTTAGTACCCCCCCACCTTTATAATGAAAGCATAGGTGCACTCGAACAATCATTCATAAAAACGCATAAAACTTTAGTTTACAAAGACGTGAAACTCACCGAGTGGTCTAGGGTGTTCACTGATATGCTCACACAAAAATCGCTGCAAAAGATGCTTTCCAACAGGTTTTATCATAGTTTTTGTCCAAGTCCATGTTTCTTCCTGTTTTCGTTTGAAGTCCACAGTAGTCAATTGTCGAGTTCACATGCGCGATCATTGGTAACTAGATAACTAAGGATCGCGCACGCAAACTCGACAATTGACTACTGTGGACTTCAAACGAAAACAGGAAGAAACATGGACTTGGACAAAAACTATGATAAAACCTGTTGGAAAGCATATTTTGCAGCGATTTTTGTGTGAGCATATCAGTGAACACCCCAGACCACTCGGTGAGTTTCACGTCTTTGTAAACTAAAGTTTTATGCGTTTTTATGAATGATTGTTCGAGTGCACCTATGCTTTCATTATAAAGGTGGGGGGGTACTAACACACAATCCAAAAATTCTCGTGACAGGAGCATTTGTCTCAAAAACAATCTTAACTATTCTATTTCATCAGGGACGATCTTAAAACAGGGCTTTAATTGTAAAATACCGAACTTGTCCTTTAAACCGACACATTATTTATCCTTTCCCTCGTAGAAAAACCATGAACATCTCTTACGAAAACATAGTAGTCGTACAAGTATTTTAAAACATTTCTCTGTAGTATTTTGTACACCATCATCAACTTAAGAAACATTTGTGGAAATTGCAGTAAATTGCAACAGACAACTTCTCACTTTGAGCACACGAATGCGTGTCTCTTTTATTAATAGAAAGAAAAATAATAATAGCAAATGGCGCTGACATGCGTCCCACTTGAACACACGTTAAGAGCATTTCAATGGACCGCGATCCCTGAACAGTCGTGAAGAACAGAGTGCTGTGTTTACAGCCAACAGTGTATAGAACTACCCTTAACAAAGGTGAATTATGTATCTAGCATTCACCACACACGTCCCCCCAGAATTCACCTTATCAGAAAAAAAAATGAAACAGTCAACGGGGAGGTGGGCGTATCAGGCCTAGCTATGTCCAAGTGAGCTGGTTTAAGGCGATCAATGGAGAGTCGCTCCACTTTTCCGCCCCTATCCACCAAAAAATGTTTGTCCCCCGTCTCCAGAACCCGGAATGGGCCCTCATAGGGTGGGCGTAGCGGTCCCCTGTGGGCATCGTGGCGAATGAAAACATAGTCAGCCATCTGAAGACCAGTAGGAATGTGCGACTGAGGGAGGCCGTGACAGGAAGTTGGGACAGGTGCGAAAACCCTAGCATTGTCCAGTAGAGTATAGATCGCTGAAGAGAAGCAGACCAGGGAACTGTGGTGTTAGGAACGAAATCCCCTGGCACCTGCAGCGGCTGTCCATAAACAAGCTCAGCGGATGAGGACTGAAGGTCCTTCTTAGGCGCAGTCCTGATGCCCAACATCACCCACGGGAGCTTGTTGACCCAGTTGCTGTCTTTGAGGCTGGCACGCAGGGCAGCCTTCATCACCCTATGAAAATGTTCACAGAGTCCGTTAGCCTGCGGATGATATGCGGTCGTGCGGTGGAGTTTTACTCCGAGGCTCTGTGCGACAGCGCCCCACAGCTCAGACGTGAACTGCGTGCCTCGGTCAGAGGATATGTCCAAAGGGGTGCCTAAATGGGCAACCCAGGTGCCAATAAATACCCGTGTCATCTCGACGGACGCCACTGACGTCAGTGGCACAACCTCAGGCCAGCGGGTGGTCCTGTCAACCATGGTTAACAGATACGTGAAACCGTGAGAGGAGGGCAGAGTACCGACCAGGTCCACGTTTATATGGTCAAAACGCCTCTCAGGAACCGGGAACGTCTCTAACGGGACTTTAGAGTGGCGGTGTACTTTAGCACGTTGGCACTCAACACAGGTGTTAGCCCAGTCCCTAACATCCTTCTTGAGACCGTGCCAAACGAACTTTGCTGCAACCAGTCTCTGTGATGCTTTTGAACCTGGGTGGGAGACTCCATGGATGGCATAAAAAACTTATCGTCTCCATCCTGAGGGAACGACCGGCCAAGGACTACCTGAGGAGATGTCACACAGGAGTATAGTGCCAGCATCACCAAAAACCACGTCTTCGATCTGCAGCCCTGTATTTGAGGTCTTCAGGAGTTGCACATCCGGGTCTGTGGACTGATTCACCGCTATGCGTTCGTAATCCAAACCAAGACGGACTGCTCCTGCCACAGCATGTGATAGGCAGTCCGCCACACAGTTGTTCTTACCAGCAACGTGCTGCAAGTCTGTGGTGAACTCTGAAATTTAGGACAGTTGATGTTGCTGGCGGGCGGACCACGGCTCAGCTACCTTGGCCATGGCAAAAGTTAGTGGCTTGTGGTCCACAAAAGCAGTGAAATGTCGGCCTTCCAGCATTGAACGAAAGTGTCTGATGGCTAGGTAGAGACCCAGCAACTCCCGATCGAAAGTGCTGCCAGGCCCCGCCTACCCACTGTTCATAGACAGCACCGAGGGCATAGTCCGAGGCATCCGAGGTGATGGCGATGGGGGCTGTAGGAGAAGGATGTGCCAGCATGGTGGCGTTCGCCAGGGCGGCCTTAGTGGCAGCAAAAGCCTCGTCCCTGCCATCAGTCCAGTCCAATCTTCCTTGGGTTTACCTTTCAAGGCCTCGTGCAAGGGCCACATGAGCTGAGCAGCCCGAGGAATGAAGCGGTGGTAAAAATTCACCATCCCAAGGAACTCCTGCAGGGATTTGACAGTGAGCGGACGTGGGAACTGAGTGACTGCCTCCACCTTTGATGGGAGGGGGACTGCCCCGTCCTTAGTGACTCTGTGTCCCAGGAAGTCGATAGTGGAGAGACCGAACTGGCACTTGGCGGGATTGACAATTATCCCGGTGCTGAGACTTGGACGTGCTCGCTACCAGGATGTCATCCAAGTACACAAAAAGGAAAGGCAGGTCCCGCAAAACAGAGTCCATGAGGCGCTGAAAAGATTGGGCAGCATTTTTAAGGCAGAACGGCATGCGCAGGAACTCAAAAAGCCCAAATGGCATGATCACTGCCGTTTTGGGAATGTCCAGTGGGTGTACTGGCACCTGATGGTATCCCCGGATGAGGTCCACTTTGGAAAAAATCGCCTTTCCAGCCAGGTGTGCAGAAAAATCCTGTATGTTCGGGACAGGGTATCGGTCGGGTGTCGTTACTTCATTAAGCCTCCGGTAGTTGCCACACGGCCGCAAGCCACCGCCCGGTTTGGGGACGATGTGGAGGGGTGACGCACACGGGCAGTCGGATTCGTGGACTATGCCCAGGCATTCCATATTCGCAAACTCAGCCTTTGCAACGGCAAGCTTGGTCGGGTCAAGGCGCCGAGCACGGGCGTAGACGAGTGGGCCAGAAGTAGCGAGATGGTGGTCCACACCATGCTTGACGGCAGATGCAGAGAAAGTGGGCTGGGTGAGGGCTGGGAAACTGGCAAGTAGACGGTGGAAATCATCGGAAGCTGAAAGCCTGCTAGACACTCGTATGGAGTCAGCCTCGCTGAGCATGCACGTATATGAACGGAATGTAATGAATGTAAGAATGTAACGGCGTCAATCAGACGGTAGTTCTTAACATCCACCAACAATCCATGTGCACACAAAAAATCAGCACCGAGGAGGGGGATGGCAAACTTTGCTGTAACAAAATCCCAGCCGAACTGCTGTCCTTCGAAACACAATTCGACGTACCTCGTTCTATATGTGCGGATGGGGCTACCATTGGCAGCTTCCATAGGGGGGCCGTGGCTGTCGGCCACCATGTCCAAACGGGACGCAGGCAGGATGCTCCTCTGTGCTCCCGTTTCACACAGAAAACGGCATCCGGAGATGCTGTCACGGATGAAAAGCAGCCTGTCTACGCGGCCGACACTCATCTGAGCACTGGCCCTGGCGTTTCCCGAATCACCGAAACTGCATGGTGAACGGCATTTGGTAACCTTACTTCCAAACTTTGCTGTTGGGGGCCAGAAGACTGCTGCCGACGAGAAGTGGTTGCACTGATGAGAGTGGAATCGTCCCTCGTCACCGTAGTAACGTGCGCGAGAAAAATCGAGGTCGCACAATGTCCTTGACTCGCCAGAAAAAATTTATCAGCCTCTTCAGCCAGTCTCTGACAGTCAGTGATTGTGGTGTTAGCTAATGCAGCTCTCACTTGGGTAGGTAGCTGACGCAGGAATAACTGTGTGAATAGAAAATTGGGTCTGTGCTCACCTAAAGCATACGGTCCAGCATACGGTCCATGAGCTCAGACGGTTTGCTGTCACCCAGTTGTTGAAGTGAGAAAAGCCTGTTGGCTCTCTCAGTGTCCGTCAGTTCAAACGTTTTCAATAGGTGGGCTTTGAGTGCTGCATACTTCTCATTTTCAGGAGGATTTGTGAGAATGCTCACCACTCTGGATGCTGTTGAATTTCCGAGAGCCGACACAACATAGTAGTATTTCGTTGTATCAGCGGTGATCTCACGTAACGCAAACTGCACTTCAGTCTGGGCGAACCATGCAGATGCTGATGATTCCCAGAATTCAGGGAGTTTAAGCGTGACAGCGTTCGCGGTCATGGTCGTGTCGTATCTCTGGATACGTCCATCAGACTAATGTCGGGGTCACCAGTGTGGAAATTGCAGTAAATTGCAACAGACAACTTCTCACTTTGAGCACATGAATGCGTGTCTCATTTATTAAAGGTGAATTGCGCAACATTTCATGTTAAAAATAGCCGTTTTCTAACCATACATGCTTAAACAATCGCCTGATGGTCTGAATGAGCCCTTCTCTGATCACTGAGATCGCCTCTATAATCCTGTACAGTGAAATATATAAGAGGGATTCGGGCTCGAATCTGAGACTGGGCGTGATGTCATGCACGTTCACGCTCACCTGGCTATGTCTTGCAGGTTCGTGTAGCTATTCGCCGCCGTTCTCCATATCAGTGAAGACAACTCGAGCGACACAACTCTAGTCAACTTTCCACAAAAGTAGACGATGGATTCAAAGGGGCTGTTTACACCTGGTCACTTCATGCATTTTCTTTGATCGGATAACTATTCGATCGTTAAAAGACCAGGGTGTAAATGCCCTCCGAAACGCATTCGAGACGGATTTGAATCCAATCGCTCAAACCATTCGAGGACGTGGTCTGGGCCGCACTCCAGACGAAACTGGACAAGTGTAAATACATCTGGTTGTTGAAACCAGGCTATATGTCATGTTATTTTAGTCATATATGACGACGCGCATCACCTCAGATGAGCAGCTGAGCTAAGCCCCTATTCATTAAGCCAGCACGCCGCAATCTATCGCAAATCAAAGTGAAAGTAAGTCGCAGACGCTCAACACTACCATCTTCATTAAAAGTAAAGAAATTAAATGATCTTACCAGGCCTGTTGCCGATCTCTCTTATTGCTGTCTTTGCTGATTTTGAAATTAGCCGATGATTAATAAAATGCAGCTCATATCTGTTGCTCTCGGTGACGTGCACTTCGTTAAATGTGTATATAGCGCGGAAAGAGACTGGCTTGTTGTTCGTTCCAAACCCCAACGCAAACTCCAAGTGAGACAAAGAAAATAAAACTTCTGTCTGTCCAGTGCCAGGTGTCGGAATAAGACGAGAGTCAACATCGGGAAGGCTTTCAACAAACGGAGAGATCTCCGGGTCTGCTCTAGGGCTCAAACGGGTCCTATACAAAGTGATAACTGAACGTGTTTCCATAATAATTCAATCATAAGTGGATACAAGCACATGAAGAGTTCAGATGCAAAAGCCTCTAAGTGCCATTTGAAATTTTCTTCTAAAATGATCATTTTTATCAAGCTTGTATATTTAAGTTCAGTAATTTCACTTAAATGACAATGGAGATTACCTATTAATTGTCATTTAAGTGAAATTGCTGAACTTAAATATACAAGTTTGATAAAAATGGTCATTTTAGAAGAAAATTTCAAATGGCATTTAGAGGCTTTTGCATCTGAACTCTTCACATGGAGATAGATGGAAACAAAAATAGATGGAAACATATATTTTAAATGACTTGTAGATTTATTACTGTATTACCTCATTATGACTGTAATAAAAGATGTGTGCCGCACAGTGTGCGGCCTACCCTATCTCACGACCAATTCGTACGAATTCGTACGAGTGATTCAAAAGTGGCTAGTTCGTACTAATTCTTCACTCGTACGAATTCGTACGAATTGCCTAAACCCACGTGACGGTTATGTTTAGGGGGGGGGTTAGGGGTAGGTCAATCGTATGAATTCATACGAATTGGCCAATTCGTAAAATATGTACGATTTCACAAAAATCGTACTAATTCGTACGAGTGAGGTCGTTCGAATTGTTACGAATTAGCCACCTCGTAAAATTCGTACGAATTCCCGTGAGATCGGGTTGGTGCGGCTGATGCTCCTTTGGTAATGAACAGCTCGTGCAAACGTGCGCGCGCGTGTGTGTGTTCCTCCATGAACGCGCACAGCTCTGGTTGCAGTTTCGCTTATCACCAGAGGGGGCGTAGTTCTGCAAAAACTCAGACACTTGCGTTTTGCTCCTTTAATAGAAAGAAACATAACAATAGCAAATGGCAATGACATGCGTCCCACTTGAACACACGTTCAGAGAATTTAACCCTCTGGGGTTGTTCGGCCCAAATGGACCCGAAGCATTTAAATAAAAAAATGTTAAAAATCACAGCTTCTTCGGAATGGTCCGAAATTTGGTGACTTTGTTGGTATTTGGTATATGAACACCCCAAAAAAATGGGGACAGGATGTGAACAGTCTAAGTGGTTGTAAAAAAATAGTCACACTTGGGGTGTTCGGGTCCAAATGGACCCCCATAGGAAATGAATGGGAAATTGGCAAAAATGTGAAAAAACTTTTTTTTCCATTTGTTCTCTTTCCAATGTTCAGATTTGATTGTATAATAAATTAAAACTGGCACTTCAAATTACCATCTAAACCAACCAAACAAACAAAAAACAAGACAAAAATAGTCTTTGAGAATCTGTTTTTATATTTTAAAAATTAACAACCTGAAAAACAATTGGTATTTGCAAAAATCACTAGAATCCCCAAGCCTTTCTACAGAGAGCTGTACTGTATCCGCTAATCCACTATAGTGGTAAAAATGTGCTATTGCGTGATAAAAATGCTCAGTGTGTCTACCAATGACATCTATCTTTTTTCAAAAATTTCTTTCATGAGGCCTAGGCTTCACTCTAAAATGTAATACAGCTTTGATAAAAAAATAAATAAATAAATAAATTTAAAAAAATAAAAATAAAAAAATTCTATTATGTTCAATGGGAAAAAATGGGTCATAATTATTGCATAAATATTAATTATAAATCATAAAATTATCTCAAAACACCAAAAAAGGAAAAAAATTATAAAAAACAAGTAAAAAAAAATATGATTTTTTTTTTTAAATATGAATCCTGCCCTTTGGGTCCATTTGGACCCGAACACCCCAAGTGTGACTCTGAAACGAACAACCCCGAGGCCCGCGATCCCTGAACAGTCGTGAAGAACAGAGTGCTGTGTTTACAGCCTACAGTGTATAGAACTACCCTTAAGAAAGGTGAATTATGTATCTAGCATTCACCACACATTACCCTTTTGTCCACTTTTAAAACCCCTATTTCCCTAAAATGATTATTATTGAATTGCACTTGTGAATGAAGCCTCAGAATAATTCTACACAACTTGTTCTGAGAAAGTTGTTGGTCCAGAAAGTTGCTGCATCGAAATGTGCTTCCACTAATGCCCTGTTTGTAAATCTAAATAAAGAGCCTGTCTTAAAAAAAATGTATTCGATTACATACTGTAGAATGAACAGCCATGCTATTCCCTGTCAAATTATTATCCAAAGTACATCCTAAATATTTCACTTCTTGCGTAGCCCTCAATCGGGGTCTATACGACCCCAATCAACTTTTACTTAATAAAAAAAGGTTCCCTTCATCTCAGTGGAATAAGATTTTGTGACTTTTCACATTATCTATCTATACACACAAAAAAACTGGGCTTGATTCGGTTGTTCTGAAGGTATGTAAAAAAGTGTTTACACTTCTGGTCTTCGGGGTCAGTATGACCCCACATTGAAATGAATGGGAAATGTGAAAAAAACTAAATATATGTTCTTCAAGTGTCTTCATGTGGAGGAAGTTAGTTAGATTAACGTTAGCGACCGAGTTAAGAAGATGGGACACTTCCTCCAGATTCTGAAAAATTACATTGCCGACATCTGCGTCCATGTGTGCCGCTAACTGAAACACAAGTTCTGTCAGAGCGTCCAAACGAAAAATAATAAAGTCAATACTAATAACGTTAGCATTGTTTTCAAAAATAGTTGCTAAAGGCCTCAGCACACTGACAACTTCATCATAGCTAGCCATCTTTGTTGTGACTGTGGCCGCTGGCATGTAGATTCGACAGATGCAGTAAAATGCTAACCAACCAATAGGCAGAAGTTGACGCCCTAAGACAGCCCCTCCTCATTTGCATAATGAGGCAGAAATGTATACAGAAATGTAAAAAGCACAGGCAGAGATAAATAGCATTGAAGAAATAAATAGGGTAAAAAATAGAAAGGAAGAATAAAACAGACAAAAATATTATAACATGCACATAAATAAATAAGATAATTATTACAAAGGTGAATAAATAATGAAGCTAATTAAGAGATACATTTGTTTATTGTATTTTTGGGGGAGTAATTAATTTTATGCTTATTTATTTATTTATTGAGCATTTATTTATTTCTGTATTTATTTTTAAATACGGTAGAGTTGGTCCTCCATAAATGGTGTAGTTGAGGAATTGTGTGGTATATGCATACAAAAGTACTTTATATCTCCAAAAACACAGCATTAATGAATAGATGAGAAGTAAACGAAAAAATGATATATTACAGTATTTGATTAAAAATGTCAACTGTTCAACAATCAATTGTTGGGGTCGTCCGAAGCCCGGAAGTGTAAACAGGAAACGAAGGTTTGAAGGTTAAAAGTAATAGTCACATCTCCAACTCTTACCTCTAATTTGGAACATTTTCTCAATTTGGTCGGAGAACCGAATAATAGCTTTAGTTCTCCCTAAATGTAAAAACAGCTTATTTGGGGGGAAAAAAACAGTTCGATACTGCTGCAATCTCTCTGCTTAATTTGCTTTATATTATTTATTTGTTCTCATCAGTAACAATTATTGTAGCATCATCAGCAGATAACGAAAGGTGGCTAAACAGGCCATTTTTAGATCATTTAAAAAAGCAATGGTTAAAAAATCAAGGGTCCCAATACACTACCTGGTGGTACTCCAAATTATCTGAAAATACTCCATTTAAATCTACCCTTTGACACCTATTTGACATACAAATGTACAAGCATTTAGAAATGGAAACCAGTTTTACCCAAAAATCTATCAAACAGGAGTTAGTAAGGTTGTGTTCAGATCAGTATACAATATACAGCATTAAATCACACAAAAATTGAACTATCTAGACGTGATCCCTCCATGGAAAGACCCTGACTGCAGACTCCAAAATAATTAGAGAGTAATGAGAGTTAATAATGATTCATGATTCGTGCGACTGAGGACCACACATTTTGCATTAAAGTCCCACTGTTACGAGAATTATCAGAGGGATCAGCAGAGGACTGAAGTGGATATACTGGTCTGAAGCAACTGAGCCAGTGCTTTGGGTAGCAGTCAGCGGTGGGTTTGAGTAGGATGTTGTTGGAGTTGTTGTGGTACCAGTGCTTGAGTAGTTCATCATTGAAGTTTTTGTGGTATTAATGCTTGAGGAGTTCGTTGTTGGAGTTGTTGAAGTATCAATGATTGAGTTGGTCATTGTTGGAGTTGTTGTGGTACCAGTGCTTGAGGAGTTTGTTGTTTGAGTTGTTGTGGTACCAGTGCTTGAGTAGGTCGTTGTTGGAGTTGTTGTGGTACCAGTGCTTGAAGAGGTCGTTGTTGGAGTTGTTGTGGTATCATTGCTTGAGTATGTCGTTCTTGGAGTTGTTGTAGTATCAGTGCTTGAGTAGGCCGTTGTTGGAGTTGTTGTAGTATAAGTGCTTGAGTAGGTTGTTGTTGGAGTTGTGGTAGTATTAGTGCTTGAGTAGGTCATTGTTGGAGTTGTTGTAGTATCAATGCTTGAGTAGGTCATTGTTGGAGTTGTTGTAGTATCAGTGCTTGAGTAGGTTGTTGTTGGAGTTGTTGTGGTATCAGGGCTTGAGTAGGTCATTGTTGGAGTTGTGGTAGTATCAGTGCTTGAGTAGGTCATTGTTGGAGTTGTTGTGGTATCAGTGCTTGAGTGGGTCGTTATTGGAGTTGTTGTGGTATCAGTGCTTGAGTAGGTCATTGTTGGAGTTGTGGTAGTATCAGTGCTTGAGTAGGTCATTGTTGGAGTTGTTGAAGTATCAGTGCTTGAGTAGGTCGTTGTTGGAGTTGTTGTGGTATCAGTACTTGAGTAGGTCGTTGTTGGAGTTGTTGTGGTATCAGTGCTTGAGTAGGTCGTTGTTAGAGTTGTTGTAGCATCAGTGCTTGAGTAGGTCGTTGTTGGAGTTGTTGAAGTATCAGTGCTTGAGTAGGTCGTTGTTGGAGTTGTTGTAGCATCAGTGCTTGAGTAGGTCGTTGTTGGAATTGTTGTGGTATCAGTGCTTGAGTAGGTCATTGTTTGAGTTGTTGTATCATCAGTGCTTGAGTAGGTCGTTTTTGGAGTTGTTGTGGTATCAGTGCTTGTAGACTCTCCCAATCTGTTCTGATTGGAGGAGATAAAGCTCAGATGAGGTCATTTCTATTGATAAATTTGTCAGTTGAAATACTCAATAGGATGATCGAAATTTCTGATGTGTTTTCTCCTTTTTATGAACGAGAAAATAAGAAAAACAGCAAACCTTTATAATAAGGTATCATCTGGTAACTATAGTTATACAATACATAACACTAGTTAATTTATTAACTAACATGAACTAACTGTCAGGCTCGGTGTTGGCTGTGGTAAGTGCACAACAGGTGTAGGGGAGACAGGGGGAGCCAGGAGTCAGGGGTAGCAAGGGGGAGCCAGGGTAGGAGTAGCAAGGAGTAGGGGTAGCAAGGAGTAGGGGGTGCCAGTGTGAGCAAGGAGTAGGGTAAGCCAGGGGGACCCAGGAGTAGGGGTAGCAAGCAGTAGGGGTAGCAATGAGTAGGGGGAGCCAGCCACGACTAGGGGGAGACAGGGGAGCCAGGAGTAGGGGTAGCAAGGAGTAGGGGGAGCCAGCCAGGACTAGGGGGGACAGGGGACCCAGGAGTAGGGGTAGCAAGGGGGACCCAGGAGTAGGGGTAGCAAGGACTAGGGGTAGCACAGAGTAGGGTAAGCCAGGGGGAGCCAGGATTAGGGGTAGCAATGAGTAGGGGGAGCCAGCCAGGACTAAGGGGAGACAGGGGAGACAGGAGTAGGGGTAGCAAGGAGTAGGGGGAGCCAGCCAGGCCTAGGGGGAGACAGGGGAGCCAGGAGTAGGGTAGCAAGGATTGGGGGCAGCAAGTGGGAGCCAGGGTAGGGGTAGCAAGGAGTAGGGGGAGCCAGGAGTAGGGGGAGCCAGTGTGAGCAAGGAGTAGGGGTAGCAAGGAGTAGGGGGAGCCAGGAGTAGGGGGAGCCAGGAGTAGGGGGAGCAAGGAGTAGGGGGAGCCAGTGTGAGCAAGAAGTAGGGGTAGCAAGGAATAGGGGGAGCCAGTGTGACCAGGAGTAGGGGTAGCAAGGAGTAGGGGGAGCCAAGAGTAGGGGGAGCCAGTGTGAGCTAGGAGTAGGGGGAGACAGGAGTAGGGGGAGCCAGGGGGAGCCAAGAGAAGGGGGAGCCAGTGTGAGCAAGGAGTAGGGGTAGCAAGAAGTAGGGGGAGCCAGGAGTAGAGGGAGCCAGGAGTCGGGGGAGCCAGTGTGAGCAAGGAGTAGGAGGAGCCAGGAGTAGGAGGAGCCAAGAGTAGGGGGAGTTAGGAGTAGGGGGAGCCAAGAGTAGGAGGAGCCAGTGTGAGCAAGGAGTAGGGGTAGCAAGGAGTAGGGGGAGCCAGGAGTAGGGGGACTGGTCGAGACTGTTTTCCAAAGATGGCTTCTGTCTGTATACATGAAGTGAACTGTCTTTATAAAGTGTCTTGGTAACACTTTATAATAACTGCACGCTATTAATCATTATTTAAGCATGAGTAAACAGTTAATTCATCATTTATAAAACATTAATAGACATTAAGAAGCAGTTTATAAATATAGCTATAAATGCTTTTTTTCTTGATTTATAAGCATATCTATAATGCGTTTAATAATTGTATTTTCATACTTTGTTAATGATCAATTAATAATTTCTAAATGAAGTATAACATTATTTATAAAACTTTGTATTTAAATCAGTCTTCTAAACAGTCAAATGTAACAAACACAACGCAGTGATACAGAACATAGAAATATTTAACAGCCTTTATAAATGCTTTACAAAGTGCTCACTTTAGATTAGCTCACAAACATAGTCAACTGACCACTACTAAATGCTTTATAACTACCCAAATTAACCCTGAATTACAACATTAATATATGTTAATAAAGCATTTTTTAACACACTAAGTAACATCACTACATGTCTGAATGATAAGCTGTATGAATGTACATTTAAATAGTTTATTAATCATTTACTTACAGGCTCTGAGTAATCTTATGAACCATTGACAACTCTCAAATAACTGGTTCATAAAAAATGCAATTCTTCATTTAGAAATGATAAATTGATCATTAATAAAGGATGAAAATACAATTATTTAACAAATTATAGATATTCTTTTAAATCAAGAAGAAAGCATTTATAGCTGTATTTATAAACTGCTTATTAATGTCCATTCATGCTTTAAGAATGATGAATTAATAGTTTACTCATACTTAACTAATTATTATTAGTGTGTAGTTATTATAAAGTGTTACCGTATCTTCTTATTAAACTGTCTGTACACTTACAAAGTTCTCAATGCTTCGGTTGGCATGTAGGGACCCTCATTATGTTACTAGTGTGGGGCTATTTTGAGTATTGTTTGTGGTATTAACAAGCGATTTTTATTTTTCATTACTCTATGCCTTGTATAATAGCGTTATAAGCTGAACAGTTTTTAGAGATAAAACTCTTGACATTCAATTATCATGAAAACAAATCTCAGAGAATGGTCGACTAGGTATGTGTTATTAGACCAAGGGTTTCTTTTGCGCCGGAGTTGTCCTTTAAAAGAATATAATTTAAAAATTAATACATATATTAGTCACTTATTAGAGAGTAACTGTATTACTGTTAATGTATTATTCATTATAATAATTAACAATTTTTGTAATTATTGTATTGTATATGTACAATATTGTAATGCATTTTATATATTTATATTTCACAACCCTTTAGAACCAGTTCTAAACCTGATAAAACCTACCTAACAAATTATATGAGGTAGATTTGTTTAACTAAGGGATTTGCTTGGTATAGGAATGAAAAGAATCAATGAAAAGATTCATTAAAATTAATTAAAATCCTATAATAGAATAAATCAGATTAAAATTTTACTGTCATTTTTACTTTTGTAACAGTAATATTGTGACTTATTACTCCAGTGTAAATCATCTGTTTTATATGTGAATATATAGTAAAGTGTAATTGTTCCTGTGATCAAAGCTGAATTTATCATCATTAGTCTTCAGTGTCACATGATCCTTCACAAATCCCTCTAATATGAGGATCTGATGATCAACAAACATTTATGATTGGAAAGAAATCCAAGTCCAGGCCCTCGGGGTTACAAAAGTATCCCTGAGTGCCTGAACTTGAATTTCTTTCCAATTTTTATGAACTTTCAACCCTTCCAAGAGCACCAGAGGATACAAGGGACACCAGCAGCGCTCCAGCTTCCTTTTGTTTGAACATTTATGATTATTATCAGTAGAGCCAGACTGATATATCGGCAGACCGATATTATCGGCCGATATTAGACATTTTCCAAACTATCGGTATCGGCAGTTATAATGGCCGATAAATGAATATTTCAAAAATAAAATAAAAACGGACGAAACACGCTTGAACCATGTCATGAGTGTTGGAGTTGTATAGTTTGTCCACCAGAGGGCACTCCACACCGTTCCTGTTGGCAACACTCGTTGAGTTGGTCATTGCTTGAATAACAATTAAAAGAACATCCCTATCAGTTCTCTTAGCTCGATTAAGCATGACAAAATTATCATGTCCAGTTTAAAAAAAAATAGTTTCAAAAAATAAAATAAAATATCGTCCGATATATCGGAATATCGGACTTTGAAACCCCAAAATATTTGTATCGGTATCGGCCTTCAAAATCCTTTATCGGTCGGGCTCTAATTATCAGTGCTGAACAAAGTTGTGCCGTGTAAACTCACCTGAGCCGTAATGAGCATGAGGCAGGTGTAGAGGACAGCGGCGTGTCTCATCGTCACAGGTGTTGGGATGGTTACAGGAGCTGGTTGTCTAGGTCTCCAGCAGTGCCCTCCGCATCCACAGTTTATATACACACTTCCTCAAATACTGATGACTGGCGCTAATGCAATATGCAAAATCTGTCTGAGTCTGAGAGATATTTTCATAGAAACACCTGTTCAGCATCAATGACCAAGACTCAGAGCATTTGACTTTAGTCAGCATGATTGAACATTATGACTTCCAGTCTCGCCTCATTTATGTTTCTTGTTTTTCAGGTCTTGTTCACTGCACAGCTTCCATGGGAGTGGTTCAAGCACGTATGCTAAATCCATACTGTTAATTTTCCCATGATGCAGCACTGTCCATTTTATAACTGATCGGGAAAAACGAACCGTAAGTCGTAGAGACTTGAAATTTTGAGGGCTGGTAGTACTCACACCGCTCACATCATCACTAAGGCCCGCCCTGATTGGCCTGACGGGGGCGCTACAGCAGGCAAAAGTACGAAACGACTCATAACTCCTAACCGTTAGGCGTGGGCTTGTGTCTTACATCATTGCAATCCTTGCCTCAAGGCGGACATTATTCAATATTCAGGTATTTGGGGTTTTTCCAAGAAACCTACTTTGGCGAACTAGTCCTAGGTTTTTGGCTGATCGGAACCAAAACAATGCAGGGATATTCTCTGGAGAGTGTGTCAATAATCGTCGGAAAATTTCGAAATGTCAATTCACGGTTTCCAAGGGGAGCCAAAATGTTGGATGCGTGACGCGGGGCCACTTTTACTAAAGCAGCTATAACTTGTGAACAGAAAGAGATGTATTCGCTAAACTCGAGACACACGTTTATGAGCTTAATCTGAGGTCACGTGAAAAATAATCGAGATGATTGGACACTTGGTGGTGCTATAACAGGGAAAAAATCATCAACTACTCTTGACTAATAACAACTAACTATTCTTTCTAGCTAATCTTTCTTTCTTTCTTTCTTTCTTTCTTTCTAACTAATCTTTCTTTCTTTTAACTATTCATTCGTTCTTTCTGACTAATTTTCCTTCTTTCGAACCATTCTTTCTTTCTTTCTAACTAATCTGTCTTTCTAACTAACATTTCCTTCTAACTCTTTCTTTCATTGTAACTAATCTTTCTTTCTAACTAATCTTTCTTTCTTTCTAACTAATCTTTCTTTCTTTTAACTATTCATTCGTTCTTTCTAACTAATTTTCCTTCTTTCGAGCCATTCTTTCTTTCTAATTTTTCTTTCAGTCTTTCTTTATTTTTTCTTTCTAACTATTCTTTCTTTCTGTGACATTGAAACAAGAGTGAAACGGAGAGAATTCAAGTGCAAGCATACATTTAATGCACAAACAGGTAATCCAGGGCAAAATAACAGAACATGAACTCGGGACAGGAACAAGACACAGCTAGAAACATCAACGACCGACAAACCACGACTGAAACACAGAGGTATAAATACACAAGCAGAGCAAGCTAAACGAGATAGCAAGGGGCGTGGTGAATCCGAGACACCTGGGGAGACTAATCACTAAGACAAGGAACACCTGTGGACACTGAGGACACAATTAACAAATGACAACACACATGGCAGGATCACATGACAAACAGGGAGTCACGTGACAGAAAAGAATACACAAAACCCAAACGGTGACACTTTCTTTCCAACTAATCTTTCATTTGCCAGCAGCCATATCACCCTGTAGCCCAAGACTGGTTGCCCACTGAAGCTAAGCAGGACTGAGCCTGGTTAGTACCTGGTTGGGAGACCTTCTGAGAAAGCCAGGTTGCCGCTGGAAGAGGTGTTAGTGAGGCCAGCAGGGGGTGCTCACCCTGTGGTCGTGTGGGTCCTAACGCCCCAGTATAGTGATGGGGACACTGTACTGTCAAAGAGCACCGTCCTTCGGATGAGACGTTAAAGGGGTGGTTTAGTCCTCTTTTTCTTTGCATGATTGTGTTTATGGGGTGCAATATAACATGTATTCGTGGTTTTTCTTTTTTAAAAAGTCTTATTTTTCATAAACTTCACCTTTATCGTCAGCCGCGCTCTCCCCTGTCCCCTGAACGAGCGGTTTACTTCCTGATTCTATGAAAACACTCCCTCAGAAACACGTCGTGGGCTCAGATTGGTTCGTTTGGGCGGGTGTGTTGTGATTGGCTAAACTGTCGCTCACGTTGTCCGGAAGGTTAACGCCTATTACCTTACGGGGAAACGCCAGCTCCGGTCCAGATGTAAATAATGGTGTCGAGCTGCAGTATCAGTGAGGCAGAATCAGACCGAGAAAGCCGCGATGAAGCGAGTCAAACAGACCCACACCACACACGGCTCTTACTAAACGTTTCTGAATGATAAGTTGACAAATTTTTAACTATATACACGTTTGTTTTACACAATAGCATCTGACTGGCAACGATAGCAACTGAGCAACTGACTGGCTACTAATGTTAAGCACAAACAGCGGTGGCAAGTTTACGTTCTTGATCAAATCGAAAATAACGTCATAAAGCATATATACATTAAAAATACGTTTAAAACATTAGTACTTATACAAAATTCAGGTCCATAATGTTTGTACGCGTTTGTCGTAGACACAAAATACTAGCATAACTAGTAGCCTAGTGGCTAGAAAGCCATCGCTGGCATTTTGAAAAAATAAAACATAAATAAAACACAGGCTAACGTTACGTCTGGAATTATACATGCAAATACATTTAAAACGATTAAGTCTTAGCCTACTTACAGGTTGTGGTCCAACAACTGCTGCCTCTGGTTTTAAAGTTGGATCAGCTTCATTGTTTATTAACAGTTTCTTGCTGCATTGATCTCGTGGAGATTCTAGAAGCTGTCTTCCGTAAAATGCGCAGCACAGAGAGCTAGATTACGATCGTCACTTTCAGGAACATAATCAAACATAAATTGTATCCATTGTTGATGAAGTAGCATTCCGTGGGAAGCTTGAAACACAGAAGACCTGACAGCTGCGTGAACACAGCTCACTCGACGTGCTGCAGAAATATGCACATGCCATTTCCTGCATATTCCGAAGGGAGTGTTTAATGCAAATGTGCTTGTTAGTGACGTACCATAACCCGTTGTAGTCCCAATCGAGTCGTTTTTGTTGGCGTTTACACTTCCTGGTTTTTAAAAGACGATATCTCTGCTTACATTGAACTTTCAGCGCTGCAACTTTGCAGATACTGTTAATGCACCATCAGCAACATTACACACTATTTAAAATCAAAAAAGTGAAACTGGAATCTACCACCCCTTTAAACCGAGGTCCTGACTCTCTGTGGTCACAAAAAATCCCAGGATGTCTTTCGAAAGAGTAGGGGTGTGACCCCGGCATCCTGGCCAAATTTGTCCAGTGGCCTCTGTCCATCATGGCCTCCTAATCATCCCCATATATACCAATTGGCTTCATCACTCTGTCTCCTCTCCACCAGTAAGCTGGTGTGTGGTGAGCGTTCTGGCACAATATGGCTGCCGTCGCATCATCCAGGTGGATGCTGCACATTGGTGGTGGTTGAGGAGATTCCCCTCTCTATGTAAAGCGCTTTGAGTGTCCAGAAAAGTGCTATATAAATGTAATGAATTATTATTCTTTCTAACTATTCTTTATTTATTTCTAACTATTCTTTCTTTCTTTCTTTCTTTCTTTCTTTCTTTCTTTCTTTCTTTCTTTCTTTCTTTCTTTCTTTCTAACTAATCCATCTATCAAACTTCAAACTACTTTAATCTTCTTCAAACTCTCTGGTCTGGCTTTCTCAAGCCAACTTAAAGGGATACTCCACTTTGTTTTGGAAATAGGCTCATTTACAATTCCCCCAGAGTTACAGAGTCGAGTTTTACCGTTTTCGAATCCATTCAGCCGATTTTCTTATATTTAGAAGAATATCAGTAACCAGACAGTTTCTGGTCTCATTGACTTCCATAGCAAGGAAGGCAAGTTTATTTATGTAGCACATTTTATACACAAAGGTAATTCAAAGTGCTTTACGTAGAAAAAATTAAAATAATCAAAAGAAATCAGAATAATTTTGAATAAAAAATTAATATAAAATACAATAAATAATTAAAACAGTTTAGAATAAGAAAATAGTGGGAAAGATTTATATACTACGGTAATCAATGAGACCTTAAGGGAGTTGTAAAATGAGCCTTTTCCAAAAAAAGTGTATTATCCCTTTAAAGTTAATCTGATCAAATGTTCATCTGGTTGTATTATCCCTTCTACAGTTAAAGTGCGCTGTGTCGCTCTGTTCTGGACAGACTGTAATTCTGGAATTAGTTCATGTTTTAGTCTTCAGTGTTTTTTAGTCTTCTTTACAAACACAGTGTTGTGGTAAACAGTTTACACATCTCTTAATAACTGACTAAGCTCTTCCCTGTTACCATATCTTCTGTTTCAGCCTGTCTAACTCTTATTCCCTCTGCAAAAGCCACTTTCTTTACAGACCAACTCGACTTTTGATGCTGATGCCAAGACTATGCTTTTGGTTTTTATCAAGTTTAGAACCAAATTATTATTCCGTACCTATTTTATGACCAATTGCATTTCCTCATCCAAAGCAGTAGACAACCGATGTTGCAGGTAAATATGATTTATCTTCTGCAGTCCACACACTCTAGGCTATCTGTCCTTGACAGCGTCCTTGAGGCACACCACACCAAAACTCTTTCACATCTGAATAACCTCCATTATAAAATACACATTGTCCCATTATGATTAACCTTTAAACCAATGTACAATATGAGTAAATTTGTAACATTTTAGTTTATCCAGCAAGAATTTATGATCCAGTGCATCAAAAGCTGAGCTAAAATCTATCAATACTGCTCCTAAGTTAAGAATAACTGAATTTGCTCACAAACTATCATGTTCAGTACTTTGCTAAGAACTGTAGAGAACTTATCGTTCGACTGTTATGACCATTAAAACCCAATGCTGTTTTTGATGAATAACCTTTGCATCTTTCCAAGCTAAAGGAAAATATTTTCAATATACTGATATTAAAGATGTAGCCAACTGGTTCTGCCAAACAACATTTCTTCTCTTAATTTATCAACTCTATTTATGAAAAAATTATTAAAATAATTTCCAATTTCATATGGTTTGAAAATAGTTAAATATGAGTCATCTGTATCTAAGGATTTTGTGTTCTCCACATTTTTTTAATAATCATATTTACATTCACTTATTTTAATTTTGTAAAACATAGTTTTCTTTTCCCTGTTAATTTTAGATACCTGATTTCTTATTTTACAATAGACGTCCCAGTCCTCCTGGTTCCCAGTTCTGTTCTCTCTTAATAATCCACCAACCCCTCACATCTTCACTGTTTCTCTAATTAATAATCCACCAATCCCTCACATCGTCACTGTTTCTCTAATTAATAAACCAATCCCTCACATCGCCACTGTTTCTCTAATTTATCTAAGGGGAAAAAAATCATCTTTCAAAATGCTGACAATGCATTATCATTGAACTTCCTTATCATAAATACAACATAGGCTACATTTACACCTTATTTACGACTGAATCTTTTAGAAGGTCTTTTATAAATTACTTTTGGTTTTCCAAGTGTTTTCATGCTTGCTTCCCATGTGCTTAAAGGCCTTAAATGCTTGAACCCCGATCATGATGCCTGCAGTTTTAATGTTTTTTTTTTTTTTGCACCAAAGTCTTGTTTTCTGTGAGAAAAAAAAATCAGAAAAAAAAACAAGAACTAATATCTGCCAGTGGAGGCAGAAAAATAGATAATAAATAATATTCAAAAATATTAACTCAAATGGAACTAGAAGCTGTTTCCATTGACCTGCTGCACTGAGAAAGAAATGACTCACAAATTAAACAATATCTGGCATTTACAGTTTGAGGAAAATACAAGTCTGTAATTGAAGGAAATGCTACTAGGGAAATTTGTTCAAAACTTTGTGTTTGCATAATCAAATGTACTGGAAAGCTGAAATTATGTCACTGCGTAGGCTATATGTTAATAAAGCATTCTGTTTCTGTTCATATCCAGACAACAAACTCGTTCCCACAGCTCTTTTAAATATCCCGAGGATTGTTCCTCTTTCTGAGAGGCTCGCACGAGCTTCTGAAGCGCATATCTGCGGATGATCTCACGAACATGAGCTTCTGAAAGCGCAGATCCGCGGATGATCTCACGGACACGAGCTTCTGAAAGCGCAGATCCGCCGATGACGGACACGAGCTTCTGAAAGCGCAGATCCGCCGATGACGGACACGAGCTTCTGAAGCGCAGATGATCTCACGGACACGAGCTTCTGAAGCGCATGTCCGCGGATGATCGTGTGTCGATAATGAGTACATGTTCATATTGCAGCAGCATAATAAATAACTAAAATAAATGCCTCCAAATGTAACAAAAAATAGCTCTAGCAAACTTTAAAAAACGAACTAACAATATCTTTAGATTTCATCCTCTTTATCCTGTTTTTCTTCCTCATCCACCTTGTTTGCCCATCTATATTTTGCTGTAGAACTGATCTTTCCCAGCAGTTTTTTTTTTTTTTTTTTTTTTTTTGAAAACCAGGACATTTTCATCACTTAAAAACAGCCAGGACAGGACGTGGAAACAGTAGGCCTACATATGTAGGCTAACGCAAAGTTGAGATGTTGCCCAGATAGTTGTCGGATGAACAGTTGCACGAGGGACGAGAGTTGTCGTATTTAATAAAATAAAAGAAAGAGTAAAGAGTCAGCAGAGCGGTTATCTATGGAAGCTTGTTTCCGCCACTGAATAAAAAAATAAAATAAATAATTGCGACTTTTTATCTCACAATTCTGACTTTTTTTCTCAGAATTGCGAGTTATTAAGTCAGAATTGCGTGATATAAAGTCGCAATTGCGAGATAAAAAGTCAGAATTGCGTTATATTAAGTCGCAATTGCGAGATAAAAAGTCAGAATTGCGAGATATAAAGTCGCAATTGCGAGAAAAAAGTCAGAATTGCGAGATATAAAGTCGCAATTGCGAGAAAAAAGTCAGAATTGCGAGATATAAAGTCGCAATTGCGTGTTATTAAGTCAGAATTGTGAGTTATAATGTCAGAATTGCGAGTTATAAAGTCAGAATTGCTTGATATAAAGTCGCAATTGCGTGATATAAAGTCAGAATTGTGAGATATAATGTCAGAATTGTGAGATTTAAACTAGTATTTTTTTCCCCTTAGAATTGGCCTGATAAGTCGCAATTGCGAGTTTATATCTCACAATTCTGAGAAAAGATGTCAGAATTTCGACATATAAACTCGCAATTATGTGTTAGAAAGTCAGAATTGCGAGATGTAAACTCGCAATTGTGAGAAAAAAAGTCAGAATTGTGAGATAAAAAGTCGCACTTCTGTCTTTTTTTCTCAGAATTGCGACTTTATATCACGCAATTCTGACTTTATATCTCGCAATTCCGACTTTATAACACGCAATCCTGACTTTATAACTCGCAATTCTGAGAAAAAAAGTCAGAATTGTGAGATAAAAAGTCACAATTATTTGTTTTATTTTTTTATTCAGTGGCGGAAACAAGCTTCCATAGTTATCTCCTCTCCACACTTGTCAAAATCTAACTGACACTACGCACAGAATGCGCAGTTCTCCTCTCAACTCAGATTTCTATAAAGCACAAAGTGACCGTTTTACACATGTCCCGGGAAAACAGGACTGTTGGTCACCCTATACTATACTATTATTACAGAAATACTAATATAAATATTATAACTCTTTATGCTCCGAGACAAGCAGCTCAACATTCAACTTGCCCATAGGTATCTTCTCTTATTCGCCGTATGTGTGCTCGGCAAGACCGTTTTGTGTTTGAGCGCCCCCAAGTTGTGTTTTACTGTAACTTCAGAAGTACCAGACACGTGAGCAAACCCGCGGCGCGTCAAACCAAAAAAACGAACCCGAGGCGTTTTTTTAAAAAATGACGCTTTTACGCGTGGCGCAGAGCCGGCTCTGGCGTGGCGTTTTTCGCGTCGGTGTGAACACTCACATTGGCGCCCATTGTTTAGTCACGACTCACGAGGCGGTATTAAACGTCGACGAATATCGCGCGCGAAATTCGTCCCGGTGTGAACAGGCCTTGTATTAAATAGCATCATGAGATATAATAATAATAATAATAATAATAATAATAATAATAATCTTTATTGTCCACCGGGGTGGAAAATTGTCTTTGGATAAGATAAGTGGAAGATGCATTTTTTTTTGTATTGAGAACTTTCTAAACAAAGAAATTAGTTCAAACACATTAATAAAAAACAATTACACATATCAAAGGGAAAGATTAAAGGACGGACATATTTCAATTGTTTTTAAAGCCTCATTGTTACAAGAAAGATAGTCATGCAGTAATGCTGCACTTCAGCAAGCATGAAAACAGTAAAGTTGTTTCTGTCTTGAAATTTTGCATTTATGTATATCAATTTCTATTGACAAAATAAGATGATTAGACTTTTTTCCCACAGTAAATAAAAATCTAATGGAGTCAAAGCTTTCAATAATAAATATTGTATAATAATTTAGACTTCGAGTGTCATTGCATTTAAAAAAAATGATTGAAGAAAAGAAACGAGAAAAACATTAAACACAATTATTATCATCATTGTCATAAGATAATCGTGTCGACGCATTTAAAAAAAATGCCAATGAATCAAAAATATCAGTACATAACAGATTCATACATAGCAAATAACATGTTCGGGGCATGTTATTTGTTTTTCACTGCAGATGACGTCTGAGCTAGATACGGAAGTGACGTGTGTTCCTCCAATCAGAGTTCGCAGCGCATGATTTTGAACATCAACGTCCCGACGGGAAGTGCGCCAGAGAAGAAACGCACACAAAATACAGACAATTTACGCACCATCCGTTCTAAAGTTGCCGGTCAGTCGCCTGTGTGGAAAGCGGCAACCAGCAGTGCGAGGTGTGTGTCGTGTTTGTGAGAGGCTCAGTGGCATGTGGAGGTGAAGTTTAACCCGTTAATCTCCTGAGAGACTCGCGGTCAGCCATGGTTCGCGAGCGGGTGCAGAAGAAGAGTTTCCAGCAGAGTCTGGAAGAAATCAAGGACAAAATGAAGGAGAAGAGGAACAAACGCCTCGCTGGGGCTTTAGCGGTCAGCCGCGGCCTGTCGAAGATGAAGAACCGAAGCTCAGGTGCGATTCATGATTTATGCCATTATATAAACCATAGATAGACGTCTGGGTTGTGTTTTATGGTGTCGTTAGGACTGGGTCTATTTCACGAGATGTAAACAACACTGGTCCAGAAGCACTTCCTGTTTCAGTTTGTAAATGATTTCTTAATTTCAAATGTAAAGAAAATATCTTAAAGATGTTTGTTTAACTTTTTGATTCAGTTGTATATGCTCTGTAGGTTGTACTTTATCCCAACGTTTATATAGTGTTAAAAAACTAAAACAGGAAGTGCTTCTGGACCAGTGTTGTTTACATTTCGCGAAATGGTCTATAGATCGGAATTACGAGGTGAACGCACTTGAACGCCACCACAATGTCGTAAATATCAGTGGGGAGCTCGGGATTTTCTTTAAGCCCCGAATCCGATCTGTACGAGTTGGGGGCGTGTCAGTGAGAAAAGTTCATTCAACTTCTGTTGACGGTAAATTTTAATTGAATTTCAATGTTTACTCATTGACAATGTAAGGCTTTTTTATTTATAAAGCAAACTCTCTGCCCAAAATGTGATGTCATTGTAATATAAAAGTTATACCTAATGATAGAGTTTACATTGGCTTCATAAGCTAATAAAAACATAAAAAGAAAAACACACTTGATGTGCATTCTTTGTTTTTATTTTTTTTATTAGCAGAGTTAACAAACCTTACTGTATTTTCGTGTAATTCATGACTTGAACGCTGAATCAGAAAGAGCTTTATTTTATGCTTGCACAATGCACACACATGGAATTTGTTTTGGTGCTGAGGCTTATAGACATTACAGAGGTACAGATTATGAGTGTATTTACAGTGTTTTAAAAATTATAAATTATCTATGTATAAATATCACCTGAGAATTGATTGTATAGTTGTGGTTTGCTATTGGCTGATGTCATGTGAGTGACAGGTTGCCCCGCCCTCATCATGGAGAAGAGAAGAGTTGCTGCAAGAGGAAGTTATTCTCATTCAAGATTATTAAAACACTGATAAATAATTTAGAATAAACACTGCAATATTCCATAATAAAATGACAATGAATGACAGTTTATATTGGGGTGGATCATGTGTTTGCAGCGACGGTGCAGCCGTTTGTGCTGAAGAGCATCCAGGAGAACAATAAAGCTCTCGCCGTGGCGCTGCAGACGGAGCGGGAGAAGGTACGGCAAGCGCAGGGGGTCATTCTGCACCTAAAGAAGGAGAGGCAGGCGCTCGTCTTCCACCTGCTGATGCTGAAGAGGACGCTTCGAAACCGCACACCGGCTGAACACGCTCAAGTGAGATGTCCTGCACACACACACACACTGCTGAGCAGGGATGGAAATTAACTTTTTTGTCCACCGGCCACTGTGGTTGGTGGATTTCAAAATCTACCAGCCACTCAATGTTTTTACCAGCCACTTTCTTGTTTTTAACCGACAATGCATGTGAAAATTAACACTACAAGATCTACAATACTACTTAACCAGTTTATTTAATCAATATTTAATCAATTTAATCAAGTCTCAGTGAAATACTGACATTTTCTCTATCTCTCTTATACACACACAAACGATAAACTGATATACATTTCTTTAAATTAGTAGGGCATATTAAACAAAAAACTGAACAGATGCTAAACCACACTCTAAGCTGGAGGATGCTCTCTCGGCGAGAGTAAGTTACTGTAAGACTTCAAATAATAGCCAAGTAAGCCTCTTTTACATGCCTTGGTGTGGCGACCAGGCCAGCTGACAGTCTTGCCTGGGCCCTGGACAAGATAATCTTATGGGACCCCCCATGCCCAGATTTCTCATTTTCCCTTGCTCTTCCTCTCCTGGTCCCATCCTCTGCTCTTCCATCTTCAAAAGACTTCCATGTTTTTTTTATTTTATAAAACACCATATACTTTTACCCACACTGAATAAAAACACGTTTAAATGGGTAATTTTCTTTTCTGACATTGCCTACTGCAGTTCTTGTTAAAACACACTAGATATAAAAAAATCTGTGCATTTTGGGCACTTTTTGTGTGAAATCATATTTATTTTTCAAAGTGTGATAAGCTTTCACTTTTAATTAAGCATGAACAATGATCTGGCCCATTATCTGTTCACCGATGCCGACAGTCAGTGACGCATTTTAGGCGGCTTTTTATTTCTCATCTCCATATATATGTCTAGTAATAAAGCTAGGGGCTTGGAAAATGAATTCTTTGCTAATACCTCCTCATCATCGTGGAGAGCGCAGTTCGCACTGCTTTCTGCTTTCCACAAGCGTGTGCTCTCCCGTGGCGTCTGTCGTTGCTATGCAACAATGAACTTGCGCGCCTCTAAAAACGAGCGCGCCGCGTCGCTTTTATGAGCTAATAGTAGATCCGGAAATACCGCGCAGGTAGATGTTCACGCAGCTAGCTCTTTACCACACAAGAGAGCTCGACGGAAGAAACGCGTGGGTGTTGAAGGTGCGCCTCCTCTAAAAGTGTCCACCGTCGGGTGAAACATGCATGCTATTTTTATTTACCCGCCACGGTGGCTGGTAGGTGAAGTGAATTTACCCGCCACAACACAAAATCACCCACTGGCTGGTGGCGGGTGCTAATTTCCATCCCTGCTGCTGAGTCACGGCACTGCTGAGTCCTAAAGGGAATCGGGCCGGGCAGTTTAAATATGGTTTTTAGTTAACTTAATCTGGATTCGATGATCACATGTGAGTTATAACAATCGCATGGGTTATCTTAAAATACCCCGTCATTCATGGTTACTCAGATAAGGGGAAACATCATTCAGCTGTGCAAATTATAAACTGCTTACGTAATACTGAACTATAAATCGCTATGGCTTAGTGATTATGAAAGTGCTGTGATTTGTGGATTACTGGGGCCCATTCTTCGTACATTGCTTAAAACACCCGAGATCAAATGAGACATCCAAGATAATATCTTCATGCTCATCATGATCCGGCTAATTGGTTCTTCGAAAACTCCTGCCGATTATGATTACTATAGCTGGATTGAGTCATCAGAAATAACTGTGCGTTCTCACGTTGGTTTTAAAAGGGTACATTTATCGATAGCAGAAACAAATTCTATAATTAAATATGCAAAAAAGATACTTAGATGCGCCGTGTATTGATACAGTATTGCCACAGAAAATATCGCGATACTATGCTGTATCGATTTTTTTTTTTCTTTAATTTTCCCCCCCCCCACCCCTACTAACGTTCATTCAGCTAATGCTGTCCTGTTTAAAATGTGCAATGTTCAAATGCAAAGATAGCACGGCACAAATTAAAGCCCTGTTTTCTGTGGGATTTAGTATCATATTTGGATATTGTCTCAAAAAATGATGTGAAAAATAAAGCCACAGATCTCGACCTGCAGTTAGAAGAGTTTCCAGTTTGCATGATGTGGACTCAATAAATCCTTATCTTGAGCAAATAAGCAAGCTGACATTCAGTGCAACCTGTCTTTTATTGAGAATACATGCAAATGCCATTTATGTCTTTGAGTTTAAGAGATTTAACATGTAATTTTTGAAGAGTGCGCATGTGTGAACGAGCTATAGTGTGTGAGAACGAGCCTGTGATGTAATCTGGAAATTAAAGCAACACTAAAGAAAATTTTTTACCTTAAAATAATGTTTCCAAAATCATATTAGTGGTTGATCCAGTCGTCTCCGAGTGAGAGCTCTTCTATATCCGCTATATCTGCAATATCCGCTATATCTGCTATATCTGCAATATCCGCTATTTCCGCTATATCTTCTATGCTATGCTATATTGTTGTTTTTGTCTGATGTTGCAATACTTTCATGAAATCATTCAATGTGCTCTACCTTGTCTGTGGACATCGTTCACTCTAAAGCCGCCGCTGATGCACAGCGAGCGAGCGATGGGAGGCTAATCTCCTCAGCGGTCATGGACAGTTCCGCTTCCGACCTGTAGGGCGACTGCTGAGGAGCCGTTCCAGTGTTGCTTTGAGGAAAATGAGAAACAGTCCTCGGGTGCCATGTCTGGAATTCATAGCAAAACAGAGTGTTAATTCG
Source organism: Cyprinella venusta (assembly GCA_038021265.1). Taxonomy (NCBI): domain Eukaryota; kingdom Metazoa; phylum Chordata; class Actinopteri; order Cypriniformes; family Leuciscidae; genus Cyprinella; species Cyprinella venusta. The sequence continues at coordinate 16,101,385 of CM075878.1, forward strand.
ATCTCAGACAGATTCATTAACAGTGGTTATCACTCCAACGCCTGTGAGACATCATTCAATGACATTCAAAGACCTCATTGACCCCATTCCAGGGTTTCCCATACATTCATTAATTTGTGGCGGCCCACCACAATATCAATGCTGACCGCCACGCATTGATTTTCGGGTTTTGATTTTACCGTAGAGCTGCGCGCTCCTTCCCCCCTCCCACTCTCACAAACTGACAACGGAGACGCGAATAGCCCCTCCTCTTCGAGCACGATATTATGAATCAAAACATGATCATTCATTGGAGGATGGATTGTTGACAGTGCTTATTCCTCCAGAATTATTCCGGAGTTGAACTGTCAGTATAATGAACACTATAACTCTAAAAAGTTAGTCTATGTTAAATGCTGTCGCGTTTCCACTACAGATTCGCGCAATTTACTAAAACATCATTTTTTCTTTTCGCGATCAGTCATTCCAGAATCATGGCGACAGACGTTGGTAGGTTGGTAGGTTTAAAGATATCACAGTCACAGAGCCACCTCACTAGACATTATTATATTAATACTGATAAAGAGACGTAGGCCTAAAGGCCATTGCACACTGAGTACAAAATTTTGGTATGCGTTTTTTCGTGTTTGCCAGCCTAAAAATTCGTCACGCACTGAAACCGTGCACACTGAGTCAGATGCATATTTATTAAACCTTTGCGGGGAAAAACGCAAAAACACAAAATGGATTCGTCAAGCAGTGAGGATGATTTTGTTGTCCTCTCTCTTAATGAAAATAGAAGAAAGAGAAAATATTACGTCCATCCAATCCTGAAATTGCACAGAGAGGAAGCACCTCTTTAGCAAGAGTTGCGAATTTATCCCGAGCAATTCAAAATTTACCTCAGATTGTCAGTGGAACAGTTGATGCTTTGCTTGCGATTCTGGAGCCACATTTTAAAAACAAGACCACCAATTTCTGTGAACCAATCGATTCTGAACAGAGACTGTCAGTATGTCTAAGGTATGGACACACACGCACGCGTAGGGCCCTATGATTTCCGCGATAATGAAATCGCAGAATTGGCCAATGGGCTCTATGCACAGCTGTATTTCCGGTGAAGGTGTAAGGTAGGGCTTTCGCGGTTATGGACTTTCCCTTGTGGTAATGTTGAGTGGCTCAATAGCGTGATATGTGTTTTTACCGCCATTTATTTATTTATTTAATTTATATGTATTTGTTGCTATATAAATAAAGTTTACGATGTGGACAAAAACGAGAACATTTTCAGTAACCAATGTAACCGAAACTAAACAGCGTCTACAGTATATGCGCATTGAAAGACTTTCACTCAGCGCGCATATTGTTATGACAACGGACTTTGAGCGAGTCATTGAACCGTTCATTCAACGAACACGTTTAAAAAAGCTGATTCATTAAAAGAGATCAGATTAACTTTGAGGTTCAACTTTTCAAGGCTCAGCTGAGCATCAATGCGTCGCATGGGCAACGCTGAAGCTGATGCTTCAGTTATTAGAGACTAATATCATAGATATGTATATAAAAGCTAGATGTGTCGTCAGCGCTGCTGGCCAATGGAGGTCGTCGTCTGCAGCTGGCGGCCATCTTGTCACAGGCAGCTCGCTCACTCGTAACATTGTGGCCGTTTCTCAAAACCAAGAATGCAAAGAACGGACTTGTGTTCTTGGGAAAGCTCTCTTGCTAGTTGTTCTTGGAAGAACGAACTCACGAGGTGACGAGCACACAGAACGCTGCTGACAGTTTGAGACGATGTGTTCTCTTGCTGGTATTGCGCAATAGTAACGTTATCCGCACAGACGCCGTCTGCCGTGCCCAAACACAACGAGAATTTTTATACAGCCAGGATTTATCGCCCAAGCCTAAGGGATTACTCTACATACACTATGTATATTCACAACAATAAAGCAACACGTGTCTCATTTTAATTCTGCTTGTTTGTTTGTGTACATCACTAGCCAACGGCGGGGAACAACGCCGGTAATATTCAGGTAACTTTTGACCTGCCTCTCTCTGCTTCCCGCTCCCTCCGCGAATGACGAAATGAATTATGGGATATATCTGCCGTCAAGTTCACACAAGTTAGCAACCGATGCATCCTCGGTAAAATGGGAGTGTCAAGAACACATCCGGGATTTTTAACCGTTCTTGCCTAAATGCAAACTTGTGTATTGGGACAGTACTTGGGCCGCGACTGATGACGTTTTACAAGTCCACAAGAACACAAGTACAGACAAGAAGGCATATTGAGAAACGGCCTGTGGTTATGGTACATGTACTATTTAAATAACCATAACTTGCTCAATTTTCTACCGATTTTCAAACGGATTGGTTTGTTATAAACGTCAGAGATGTAGTTATGACACTGCATACTTATGAATTATAAGTGTATAAATAAATAATCGTCCAGATAATTATAGCCACATTAATAACGTTTGTGAGAAACCAAACCGTTTGTAAATCCGTCAAGATTTCAACTAGGTAAGAGTATTTGTGTTCATGCTGACCACTCATCTTGCATCAGCTTGTCTGTGACAAGATGGCCGCCGGTGATGACGATAGAAACTCCGCCGTAACACATCTAGCCTTTATATACATATCTATGACTAATATAGCATTGATTCAATGCGTGACTCACTGATTTTATTTCCCCGCGGCTTCCTTGTGCTGTGGGATGCGGACCAGCGCTGCTGCTGACGTGCATTTATGGGAAAATACCCGTGAAGATAACGTTAAAATGATGATGCGACAAATATTTCGCTTCCCTTTGACACAACCTTTTCACGACTTCAAAGACAGACGCAGGTAATTGGCTATATGCACGCATAAGTTCCGCATTTGACACAAGGATGCTCATCCATTTCCGGTTGTAGAGATTAAAGCGGAGGAAAACCGAAGAAAATGGGATTATGGCAGAGTCTTCAAAATTTGCTGTCCTCCCGTCTTTGAAACGAAACGTACATACGTTTAGGTGTAATTTCAAATCAAAACAATGAAAGCATGGCGAAGCGGTTCTCCGTGGCTCTGCTTTCGTCGGCTAAAAGTTAAGAAACTCGACGCTATAAGCCGTCAGTGCCGAGCGGTGTTCACGTGACTTATGCAGTGTTTCCCACACATAGACTAATTCGCCGCCACATACTGCGTTTCGGTTTTAACAGTATTTAAAACACGCAGCATATTCTTTCAGTTGTATTTCCCCCCTCCCTTCGTCTCTCTCTTACTCATGCGTCCCTCTCTCACACACGCACATACACACACAACGTGCACACCGCGTCTGTCTATGAGGCACCAGACTGAACAAAAGCGAAGCGAACTACGTGAGAGACAGATGTGTGACTATTTAAACTTATAAACTAATATAATTTATATTACTGGACAGTTTAAAGCTCATTACCATATTTTGTTGTTACTTGAAGTGTGCAGTGTTATGTTGCATCATGCAGTATTTGTCCTGAAAAGGCTACTGAGTAAATTTCTATATTACCTCAATAAATTTAAGGTCATTTCTAATTTATTTGTATTTTTTAATACATTTTAATCATTAACTTTAAAAGCATTATTTTTACAATTAAAATAACAGTCAAGGGTAAAAAACCTAATTCCCAAAAATTAAAACGGAAAAAAACGGAATTTGGGAAAAAATAAAACGGATTTCATAGGGCCCTACACGTGTGTGGCCCGGTGGAAGTGCTGGGCAGACAGAACAGCTGTATAGAATACAGGTTATATATTGTACCCAAATAATACATTAGTTGTCAAATTGGCTGCTCAATCACACATTAATCGATCCGAAATTTCAATCTGATTGAAAGGGGTGGTTATTCCTTTCATAATCCAATCGAGAGAAGAGAACATAACCACTTGATCGAATTGAAAACTGAAAGCACTGCGCAAATGTGGAATGATTTGCGGAACGAGTTCCATAGACAGTAAATGAGCTCCCCCCGGCCCTGAATTGTCAAAAAAAAAAACTCTCAAAATGCTGGCTGTGGATGCAAAAAACGCAGAAAATCGAACCCGATCCGAATTTTTTTATGACGGACGAAAGTTTCGGAGGCAGTGTGCAAGCGTGATGGACATAACGTGAGGTCGAATTTTTTTTAACATGTGAAAATTTCGGATGCGAATTTCGGACTCAGGGCCCTATTTTAACGATCTGAAACGCAAGTGTCAAAGCGCATAGCGCAAGTAACTTTGTGGGCGGGTCCCGGCGCTATTGCTATTTTCCCGGCGGGATAAATGACTCTTGCGCCTGGCGCAAATCTAAAAGAGGTTGGTCTGAAGTAGCTTCATTATTCATAGGTGTGGTTTGGGCGTAACGTGAAATAAACCAATCCGAGCGCCATCCAACATACCCTTTAAGAACAGGTGCGCATGTTGCATGACGGATTGTTATTATAACGGCGGGTTTACTAGGCGCGGGCCAGGAGTGTTCACAGCCGATGAGACCGACGTTCTTGTCAGGACAGTGAAAGACAGAGAAGTGACGTATGGGGATGGGAGAAACTCTTGCAGATCAGCGTTGGTTAAACATTATAGCCTATACGTATGTTTCTTGCCACTATTGGGCAAACAGATCTGATCCTTTAGTACTACAATAGCCTTATGAAATGGGTATTTCGGTTTTTTCATCTTCATGTAAACCACAATGATTTCCCTCTTGTGTTAATATTTTTCCTTGTTGTAATGTATGATTTGCAAAAATAAAAACTACTGCATCTATGTTGATGAGAGAATCAGTATATGCGCGTTGTGTACCCGCTACATTATGGCCAAGCATGCGCGCTTAAAATAGCATTATGAACAACGCGCAACGCGCCACTGACTTTAGACCAGGTTTTTTCTGGTCAGTGGCGCAATTGTGTTCTGGAAGTGTAAAATAGCACCAGGGAATGTTTGCGCCGAAACACGCCTCCTTTTTGCGCCAATCCGCCCAGGGAGCGCAAGTTCATTTCCTAGTTTACCGACGTGCGTCTGTGGAGGGGAAAATCCCGCTTTGCACGCGTGCAAAATAGGAATGAGACATGCGTTTGTGTATAAAGTCATTTGCGCCGGGTGCAAGATAGGGCCCTCAGTGTGCAATGGCCTTAAGCGTGTTATCCAAGCATTAATAGCAAGGAAACACTCATATACTGTGAGCGGCACATGTGAGGTGATTTCTCACTTATTTCTGCTCCGAGGTCTTAAATATGGCATTTCTTTGAGGTTTAGAAGCCAGTATTCCTGTATTTGGTCTTTTGCAAATTTAATGAATAACTCTGTCTCGTATTCTGTCCAAATACACATTTTGGGTATCTATACTTTACTGGAGTAATTATTTTTCAGCCGACTTTTTACTTCTACTCCTTACATAAGTTATTCACTCAATTATCTGTAGGCTACTTTCTACTCCTTACATTTTAATAAATAGCCTTACTGTTATGGCATTTCGGCTTGTTTTCATTTTTGCTTGACATCGTAAGAAAAAATAAACCTATGCAGATAAATCGCGCCATCCAGATAGAGTGCATTTGATTGTGGTTGGATGAAAAGTATAAACGTAGCTATACCATTCTGGTTTGTACATGGTGCATCACACCTGCAAGATAGTTGCCATTAGCTATATCAGAGCTCTCAAGTGTCACGCATTGATCGTCACAGTCACTCGTTTCGGTCTGCCGTATTTATCTTGCGTAAAAACTGTTTATAATATATTTAATATGCCGCAGCGCCCAAAATGTCTCTTCACGTGATTCTCTCACTCCTGCTGCCTGTCTTCAAAACTTGAGAGCCCTGGGGTCTCATTTATAAAACTGTGCGTAGGATCCTTACTAAAAGTGTACGTGCGCCCGAAAGCCTAAAATGGCGTACGCCAAAAAATATTCAGATTTATAAAACCGTGCGTACGCCAGAACCTGCACAGAATTCACTTTATAAATCCCAGTCAGCCGAAGATTGTGCGCACACGCGTCTCCTCCCCGAAATAACCATATATGGAGCTTACAACGGCTAGTTTAAATATGCATATCCTCATCTACATATCATTTGCATGTGATTATTCATCCACGTGATACCATGTTAACGTACAAGACGTTAGGAAAATATGAAATACAGATGTGCCGTGTCACAATAAATTATTTTATTTTTTTCGTTGCCTATATCCTTGCCTTGTTTTTGAATGTATAAATCAAATATTGTCACATACATCTCAGAGAAAGATCTTCTCAATCTTTTCCACTGGCCAAATAGTATTTTTAATGAATTTATATTTTTATTAGCAATTATCTGATAAAACATTAAAACACTGCATGCCAGAGGGAAAGTGTTCAAAAGCATTGCATCCACAACAAATATATATTTGTATTTATTGAATATATATATATATATATATATATATATATATATATTGTAACTTCTCAGTAATGATTTCATGTAGTTTAAATGTTTAACTCCATTAATGAGAATGGCATATTTAATCTAAATGTTTATATCAGAAGTAAAGCATAGTTTAAATCATTATTTCATTTATTTAAACTGTTATTGAGAACGTGCACTGTGTTTATTAGCTTACTCATTAAGATATACGGTTCATCTGCAGCGTCTTATGCAGATTATGCGCGTCAGTTTCACTAAACAGCCCAGTGCGCGTGCTGGCGCAGACACTTAAGAAGGGATGGATATTGGCTTCAAGTGATTCGCTTGGTGAGTGAAATTTTATTTGTAGGCTATTTTATTTTTGTAGTCTACAGATAGGCTATAATTTTCTTTAGATTTTCGGTCTAAAAGTGACCAAAAAGACATTTAACTACACCTCACCATCGGTGTCGCCAATTCCCTTTGTCTCCAGAATGTGCATACGCACGGCTCAAAGTTTGCTTATTGGTGCGCACTTTCTTCCGTCAAGTTTGTTTTTTATAGATCACAACCTTTGCGTGGAAACTGGCGTACGTACGTTTCCAGCCCTGTTTTGTGCGTACGCACGCTTTATAAATGAGACCCCAGCTATTTAATTCAGCATAGTACAGACCAGGATGGTATCAATTAGGATTATGAGTTATTTTTATTTTTTGATTAATCACTTTGATGAATCATTCAATTTGACTGTACTAATGTTTAGAGTATATGGACAAGAACCATAGAAGGGTTTTTGTTAAGCCTGGGTACCCTGGGTACACTAATTTTCTTGTCAGTGCCCTCACAGATTCCTGCAGTTAAGCTTATGTACATTCCAATGTACATTCCAATGAAGGTTATTGATAACATGCTTACAATACATGTGGGCCCCTGTGGATGAATTAATGCACTGGTAAAGTGTGTGTGAATTAATGCACTGGTTAAGTGTGTGTGAATTAATGCACTGGTTAAGTATATGTGTAGTAGTTCCTCTTATTCACGGCTCTGCTGGTTTAACTTGTTTTTGCAGGTTTCTCCTCCTAAAGAGACGATCCCAGCTCAGCCCGTCAGTCCACGGTGAGAAACAAGCTTTTTATAGGAAAATAATATACATGAGTGTTTACAGGTTTGGGGATGTGTCTGAAAGAACCTCTTCTGCTCACCAAGGCTGCAGAAACAGTGAAATATCCCTGTGCGAAACCGCTGTTTACTATGGAAACTACGCCACAGAACATTTCAAAAGATAATTGTGACGTTTATATATCGCAATTCTGAGGTTATATCACCCAATTGTGCGAGAGAAACAAAAGTCTGAATTTCAAGTTTATTTCTTGCAATTGCAAGTTTATATCACACAATTGCGTCGCAATTACCTTTTTTTATATTTCTGTTGCGGAAACTAGCTTCCGTAGTTGTCTATGTGAATATATAGTAAGGGGTGTGGCGATAACCGCAACATAGCAGTATATTAGCGTGTGTTCATAAGGCTACACCCGTCTTGTGTTGAACTTTGTGCATGTGTATGGAATGGTAAATATAGATGTGCTGGATAGATGCTGAGTGACTGTTTTCAACGTGCAGAGATGCTGTTTTTGTGTATGCTGACCACACTTACTGATATAGCAACAAATAAATCAAAATAAATAAATGTCAATAATGGGCTATATGCGCGCATAAGTTCCGCATTTGACGCAAGGATGCTCGTCCATTTCCGGGTGTGGAGATTAAAGCGGAGGAAAACCGAGGAAAACTGGATTATGGCAGAGTCTTCAAAATTTACTGTCCTCCCGTCTTTGAAACGAAACGTACATATGTTTAGATGTAATTTTATATATAGTTATGTTTATTTAATATAATTTTAAAAAGAAGCATAAACACAACGAGGGGTGTCTGTTTTATCTGTTTTTGTGACTAACGTTTCTTTAGTGTAACCATGGAGTATAAAATTTAATATAAATTCTTGGTATTGCATTGGACTCTATGATCGGCGGAAGTTATCGAGCATCCTTACACCTTCACCGGAAAAACCGCCATGCATAGAGCCCATACCGCATATTGCGCTGTTGAGTCGCTTAACATCACGACGGCCCTATATGTAGCGGTAGGGATGTCACGGTACCAAAATTCCAGTATTCGGTACCGATACCATTAAAATGTTACGGTTCTCGGTACCAATTTCGGTACCACAGCAAAATCAGTTTGAAGTATTTTTCCAATGTATTTAACTATTTGGAAAATTTTATATATATATATATATATATATATGTGTGTGTGTGTGTATATATGCGTTTGTGTGTGTGTATATATGTGTGAGTGTGTGTATATATACATATATATATTAATGTATATTAAATTCAATTCAATGACTTTATTATTTATGATGGTAAATTTACAAAAAAAATAAGCAAACTTCTATGCACACATTATTATTATTAGTAGTAGTAGTATTTTTAGACGTAGTTAAATCTATTGTACAGTCAGGGCTCGACATTAAGGCTTGTCCGCTTGTCCGGGACAAGTGGATTTTTTTGTAGGACAAGTAGAAGAGAAAATTAGTTGTCCGACCGGACAAGTTAAATTTCAAACAAAATAAAATGCCATGTTACTTCACGTTATGTGCTAGTCGTTACGTCTATTTTACAGATTTAATTTTACCGATTTGAAACGAACACATTTTTCGCACTGCCTGTGAATGTCCTGAATGTGACTCACAGAAAGACCCGCACCAGTATAATGCGCAATGACAGACCGCGCGCCAGAAGTTCTCTTTCGCGCTTGAACGAACATCAACACACAATTAAGCCAAAATGTCATTTGTCGAGTATCTTCATAACATAAGAGCAGTCTTATGATGGACATAAAGAGTTGTGTGACTCGTGAGAGAGCGTGTGAGATCCGCGTCTCTGTCCACAGCGGCTGCCCTTAAAGGGCCAGGTACCAATAAAGCGTTATGTCAGTAAAGTTAAAGGTATAGCGGAGGATCTTTCCGAAATTTAGAGAAGACCCGCCCTCTCCAGTTTTTAAAAAAAATGCAAATGCACAAACACAACACTCTTGCTCCCGAGGGAACGCCTATTACGCCTTGCACAATTATGTTGCAAATTATAAACGAACTCAAAAACATTCATAAAAAAGACAACATGTCAAATGCCCTTCCGTGTTTTATTTACTTATTATACTGATCGATTGAGTGACCGAGGGCTCAAGACATGATATGTGCACCCTTGTATCACACGAAATACGTTCTGAGGAAACTATTTTGCAAATCGCTATTATGTTATATGGCAACATATGAGCAGTGCTATTACGTTGGTCCTTAACCTAACATGTCTCATTGTTAATACGTAGGTATTAATACGTTATTTTTATACATAGTTGCATATGGAGAAGTAGCTTGTTGCGTTTGTGTAATAATAAACACACACGGTTTTAGAATATGAACACACACGGTTTTAGAATATTTCAGCGCGATACCATTTACCATTTGGTCAAAAGGCTACTTTAGACAAATTGAGATGATTACCGTGTCTATGCGGTGCATGACTTGTGCCAGGGCTAGCATTGCTAAGTCGCTTGCATTAACTTTTGCTAGTGATTTTAAATGGATTTCTCCAAATAGCATGACAAACTTTACCTGTCTAGTAGAATCTTCGCGACTGCGGCATCAGTGAGGAATTTCAAAGGAATCTGAACCGTAACTCCGACATAATACACCAGAAAGTGAAAACTACATAGAGATGAGCACGTACGACGGCCTTACGTAAACATATCACCAGAATGACTGACACTTAGGTGGACCAATAGTATAGACTACCCACCCGGAAAAAGAAAATCCTCCGCTATACCTTTAATGAAAGAACAAAGGAAACATTTACTCACTGAAAATTACTCACTGCTCTTGACTATAGAACTTGTGTAGCTTTAATAAGGAGTAGTCTATATATAATTTATAACTTATGCAGCGCATACTGTTTGAAAACTTTATTCAGTTTCTGTAAATGTCCTACCTGTTAGACAGTTAATTTTTATCCAGACATCAATGGCTTATTGATCATTATAGGTGTTATCAATCATTTAGTTGTTATTGCTATTTTGAGAATTATCACTAATCTGTGTGTGCATTTGGTTTAGAACCAAACAAGTTGACTCTTGAAACCATTTGTTTATCATATCGCAATCGCATATCACAACCGCAATATTGACCTCAATAATTGCAATATGACATTTTCCCCAAATCGTACAGCCCTAGATAAAACTATAAATCTTTACCCGGACAAGTGACTTTTATGCATGGACAAGTGAAACATAAATTTACTTGTCGTCCGCTCTCGTCGAGGTAAAAAGCTGCACTTGAACACACCGAGAGAACTGCAGCCGACTGTCAGCTAGAATGTGCGTTCTGCGCCTGTGTTTAATGAGCCAACTGTCTATTTCTGCAGATATATTTAGTTTATATTCGTCATTCAAAAAGGAAAACCGACGCTGCAGATACACATAACGTAAACAAAGCAGTGCATGCTTACCGGTTTGAATATCAATCCTGTTAAACACTTTCTTTATTCCACTCCGCTCATTTTAATATTGAAATATTCGCCAAGGAACACTCAGGTAAGAAGACGTAACATAAGAACAGCCTTCTTTACCGTTTTGACTTCTTTGCTTGCTGTTTTGCGTTTATTCTCGTGCTATGACTGTTTCACTAAGCTGAACAGCCAATCAGAGTTCTCTCTTTACCCAACGGCCCGATGCCGATTCAACATGTCGAATCGGGCGAAACAAAGCCGACGAGGACTATTTTCAGCCAACGGCACGGAACCGTGCATATCACACTGAGGAAACTTAGTTGGCCGATGCTCAAAATCTGCCAGACGGCCAACCGTCGGCTTGGTGTGTTCCGGGCTTAAAATGCTCATGAAGTGACTCTCGGAGATGAGTGGAATCATGAATCATGTCATCATATCGTGAGGCAACAGAGACTCTGTGAGGTATTCAATGAAACCGCACATCTGCGCTGTTCATTCACGCAGAGACAAGCAGAACATGCAGGGTTCATACTTAAATAGTCGTTTTGCAGTTTAATATACACACACCACATCAACAGTGCCGTCGGTCACCATTCATGTCTCAGCGCTTTCATGAAGAAGACTCAACTTCACGCCCTTTGTGCATGCATGCGCGCGCATCCAGAAACGGGTTTAACCCGGGTACTCTGTACCACCTGGACTTGGTACCATGATGTTTAAAATTTTTTAGTACTGACTTTGTACTGAACTTCAAAATATTTTGACAACACTATGTAGCAGTGTAACTTATTCCTGTGATCAAAGCTGAAAGTTCAGCTTCATTACTCCAGTCTTCAGTGTCACATGATCCTTCAGAAATCACTCTAATATGAGGATCTGATGATCAACAAACATTTCATCATCATCAGTGTAAGAAGATATTTGTTGATGATATTATGACTGTGTCGCAGGCCGGTTGGTGTGTTTGAGACTGACGTGCAGGAGCCTCCGACTGCAGGTACGTGTGTGTGTGTGTGTCACATGCTCATTACACACAGATGTTTGGATCTTCAGATCTTCTATACTGTGTTCTGTGTGTGCAGAGGCTGCTTCGGGGAGCTGTGCTGCCAGACCGGGGTCACTGCCGCCCACTGTGGGAACCAGGAGGAAGAGGCGCTCTGAGGCTGTGAGGAGATGGAGCTCACGCTTGCCCTCCATCGGGAAAACACACGAGGCTCTTGATGACCGGCGACAGGATGCGCTCAGCACCCAGCTGGAGGAGCAGCGGGTCGCACTTGACGAGCAGAACAGGGAGTTTGAGCTGGATGTGTCCGAGGTCCAGCACTCGACACCGGATCCTCCCGTCAGACCGAGCCGAAGGAGGAAACCCACCCAGACCAAACCGGAGCGCGGCCGCAGACCGGAGCGGGCCCTGCTGAAGAAACCCTGGGAGAACCCCAAACCCAGAGCGCGATCCAAAAGCCGTGAGCGTTCCCAGAGCCGGTCCCGAGCGCCGGCCGAGAGCCTCAACTCCTCGCTGGGCGGCAACGACACCTTTGACTTTGACTGTGAGGAGGCCATTCATCTGACACCCTTCAGAACCGGACACAAGCCTGCGGAGAGACCGAGTGACCCTGCGGAGAGACCGAGTGACCCTGCAGAGCGACCGGGTGATCCTGCTGAGGAAGAGGAGGAGGCCGACAGCAGCCTCTCCGATGATGAAGATGATTCCCCGTACGTGCCGAAGAGAAAGACTAGAAGGACTCGAAGTCCTCCGGCCAGACGCGCTCGGTCCAAACGCCGCTCCGCTCAGGAGAAGAACCGGAACCAGCACTCAGGTACCTCATGGGGTGTAATGGTGGATAGAATTCACGGTTCTGTTCGACACGATACACTTGTGTCACGGTTCGGCACGTTTTCGATACAGCAAAAAGAAAGAAATGTCAGAGAAATTTCCTTGATTTTAATTTTTTTATTATATTTTTCATTAAAACTAACGTCATAGAGTATGATTTTTTTTTTTTTTACTTTGAGCAATGATGGAGTTATACTTGACTCTTCTTAGGAGCATATAAAACAAAACAGCTCCTTGGACAAAATGAAATGTAATATTGTAGTAATTATAAACGAAGGGTTATTTTAGTTCAGTTTAACATTTGAGGGCAGCAGTTGTATTCATAATGTCAAAATAAAGCTGACTTGATGTTACTTGAAAGCATTATAGCCGTCTATTTCTGCCAAACTCCCATGGTTAAAAATAGTTGAAATAACGAAAAATGGTCCAAAGAACCGTTCGATTACATTTCGATACGAATACGTGTATCGTTACACCCCAATAACCACACACAACTACACACACGTCTCCGATAACATTCAGAAACATGTAAAAGTGAAGCTGTCCCTGAGTCTCTCTGTTAGGCTGCTCTCGCTGCTGGTTACTCCTGACTCTGGATCAGTGAGGTGTATTGTTAGACACATTCTGGTGACACCAGAGCTTTATACTAAATCTTGTGTAAAGGGACATAATATGCATCATATCACACTATCTAACATTTCATATCTTCTAATAATTTAATGATTTGCAGAGAACAACAGGGCTGAGGTGGAAGTGCATCTCGACACACAGTCGCCGGTCGATGTTCCTCTCGAGAATCCCAGCCAATCACAGCCAAGCCCAGGTAAACGCAGACGAATGGACATCATTTGTGATCGCTTCATAGATATTGTTTTCTCTTCCAGTGTTATCAATAGAGCTGTGGAATATAATCACTATATGATGAACTATTATTTCTTGAATGCTTCTGTTACCCTTAGGCCATAGTGTACAAACTGTCTTGCGTTATAGAAGACCCGTGGCAGATTATTGTTGAAAAAGAGTTTAAAAAGTAAAACAAACAAAAAAGTTATTTAGGTTTTAGTTTATTAAAATGATTTATAAACATTATTTTTCTATAAAATGTATATTTTATGGAACATGTTGAACTCTAAAACTGTTAGAAAAGCAAAGCCATGAATCTAAACAAGTTGTGTTCAAAATGTTAGGTTGATTTCTGAGTGAGTGAGTGTTTACAAACACATGCACACAAATTTTTTTTTTATTACACACATAAACCACACTCTGACACACACACAAACACACACACACACACACAATTATTGCTGCATCATTTATTCAAATGGCTCTATGAAATGCAGAAGCAGAAAATAGGAATAAAGATAATTTGATAATTTGTTTATAGGTCAAACCTGAGAAATGGCACACCTGGTGAAGTATTGTAAACATGTCTAATTTTGCAGGCTTGCCCACAGAATCTCTCTGCAGGATCGCCTCTGGGTTTAGTCTCGCCGTAGTCGCCGTTCCTGCATTAGCTGGAGATAATGGACAATTACACTCACTGTTTACCAGAACTTCCCGCGTTTTACGTGGATGCTGTCAGCAGTGTTGAGGCAGTTAGCGGTCACACAGAAGAGTAAGAGAAGAGCCAACAAACAAGAGCGAGTAATCTCTCATATCATGAGAAATCCGACCAGCCAATCAGTTTCTAAAATCGTTGTCTCGTTTCTGAGAAAATTAAGTTTATTTAAGTTTGCCGCGAGTACACTTCGCTATAGAGCGCGCTATGCGGAGGTGACTACATGGCTAAGGTCCTACCGGACATACTTCAGTTCGTGCATAGAGCCTATTTACACAGATTGCAGGATTTTAGGTTAAATGGGCCTGGGTTAAAAATTGGAGTTTTAAAGGGTTTCAATGGGGACGTGTTTGTGCTCAGAGGAGCTATAGATACGTCCCAGAGTTCCAGCGCCTCGATCATCAGGGTTAGTCTGAGCCGGAGCTCTGTTCACCTTCAGTTTCGGTTCACAGCAAACGCTGAGTGTTTGAGTGGTTTATAATTTGCATTAGCAGCCGAACCGCGAGGATGGCCTGTAGCGCTGCCGTCACGGCCGAGCGATCCGGTCTCCAGAACACAAACAATGTTTCATGTTTGAAACCAAAGGAATTAATGCAGCCGTAAATGTTAGTGCTGTCATTTTACTGTTGTTCTATGAAATAAAGTATTAATCAAAATTATTATTTTTATGATAACATATTGTATTAAATATTCGCTTTTTAATTTGAGAGTACAGTACTATGTTTGAATAATAATTGTGTGATTTTAATAATTTCTGATCACATGCCTAATAGATGTAAAATGAAAATAGTTAAGCACTGTTCATTTCATTTGATTCTTGTTTATTATTTTCATTTTTAATCTCATTTTTAATAAGAGAGATAAAATAACACAAGAGACAATAGTGATTATTAATCATTATTAAATAAAATAAAAGGAAATTACTAAAAATGTAACTAATATGAAAAATAAAAAATCTGAATCAGACTATGATGAGCTGTTGTGTGGTGTGTGCCTGCAGCGCCCCCTGGTGTGTCTCTGGAGTCTCCACTGCCTGTCACGGATGGAGAGGCGGAGCTTATGATTATTGACTGCCCAATATTTCAGTTCCCAAAGTCTGCCATCAACTCGTCCGATCGGGAGAACGAGACGCCGGTGGTGAAGAACAGAGGCAGAAGAGGTACGTCCCTCATGTGACCTGTGTTCTGGAGGACCTCTCTCTCTCTCTCTCTCTCTCTCTCTCTCTCTCTCTCTCTCTCTCTATCTATCTATCTCTCTCACTCACACTCTCTCACTATCTCTCTCTCTCTCTCTCTCTCCACGTTTCCTGGTGTATAAGGACTGATGTATGGCACGTGTGTTTCTGCAGGCCGGCTGGTTGTTCGCTCATTTCTGGGCGTGGCTTTGAGTGATGTGAGCAATCTTTCCCCCGCAGCCTATCAGAAGCCGGCGTGTGCTTTGGCCACGCCCCCGACCTCCGCCCCCAGGCGTCGCTGCACCGGATCCGTGAACTACAAGGAGCCGTCGATCAGCTCGTACGTGCCTCGCTTCATTCAGACTCGCTCAGGGCCACTACATAAGATTGACAGATACTACTTATTTAACAGTGCATTAGTACATGTTAATTAACTGTACATTTCTCAGCTACATTTTTTACATTACATTTCTACATTTTTCTCAAAGTGTGGCTTGTACATTAAAAATGAATCCGCTCCGTTCCTGCATGTTCACTGACGTGCGTGTGTGCTCTCACGTCAAGACCCCTTCATTTATACAGCGCTTTAACAACACACACACACACACACTCTCAGCAGCTTTACAGAGATAACAGGAGATTACAGTAGCAGAGAGTGTTAGGTTTTACAGCAGATCTAGAATAAAGTTATTGTCCAGATAAAGTTAGTTTTTAGCGCGGCTGTGGGCTGGAATGACTTCTCTCTCGGCTTCAGGCATGTGTGTGTAACTGTGTGTGTGTGTGTCACAGGAAGCTGCGGCGAGGCGATAAGTTCACAGACACGAGGTTCTTGCGCTCCCCAATCTTCAAGCCGGCGGCGTCGTCGCGGCGGAGCCTCCAGAAGAGGGAGATGTACAATGAGTCATTCGTCGGCTGCCGCTGAGCTCCCACGACACTCAGCAATCCTGCATTCATTTAATTAAGACTTTTAACTGTCTGTTATATAATTGACTGCTTTTAAATCTCATGATTTTAATTGTGAATATTAATAAAGTTTGTCCTCTTCATTTTCCTAAAGAGTTCTGGTCACTTTGAAAGATTTGACATTTATAATGTATTTCTGAGACACTTTACTAAGGTCATGATAACACGTTAATCCCATTGGTTAATACATTAAATTCCCCTGTTGTTAATCATGTTATCCATTAAAACCCATCTTTGATCACTAAAATTACATATTTAAACGTTATTCCTTGAAAAAAAAATTCTTCATGCCTTACAATATCTTGCATCTAACTCGACACCCTCGCCTCATTTAGTATGTGTGGTTCTATGAATATGTAAATGAGCCCCGCTTCCACTCACTCAGAAATCCACTGGTTACCGATCACACGTTGATCTGATTGGTTACAAGGTCGTTTGTGACGTCAGAAACACGAGCGATTTCAAACCGTGTTTTGAATCTTTGGTTCACTGCAGTTTTAAGGAGGAAGTACTCAGGAATGCTGTCGACTTATGAACTTACACATGGTGTGTGTTAAAACGTATTATAAACACCACATACACAACATTAAATACTGGATTTACACCACAGGGGACTTTTAATTAATAATGAGCATTACATTTGTTATTAATCCTGGTTAATGTTAATAAAATTCAACTGTTATTTAATGTAGTCTAGCTTATGTATATTACATATTGACAGATACTATTTATTTAACAATGCATTAGTAAATGTTAATTTACATTACATTTCTAAAATGGTAATGAAGCGATTTATGCATTATTTATAAGTGGGAGATTTTCCAAAGTAAAATTATTTGTTAACTTTGTTCTTAACAGTTATTAATAATGTTGCATGTCGGATGTTCGGTTCAAAATGATTAAAACCTGATCAGGTTCATAAGTAATTCATCACGTGGTCTCCGGTGTTAATTCTTTCAAAAATAAAAAGCCCGTGTCACAGCACGTTTGGCCTTGTATGATATAAACTTTTAAAACATGAAAAGTTTGTAAATTATAAATCCGTTCCCACTCCATGCCACTCCTGGACGTTTATCTCCCGCGCATGCGCAGTGCTGAAACGGAAGCCTCTTCATTGCAGAGCGGAAGTGGTTTCGTCCTTTTTCAACCACGGTCTGCCATCATGGTGAGTGAACTCACTGTCGCGGAGTCTAAAATCTTACAAATATGGTGTTTTATTGCAGTATTTCAGACGAATTGTACACGGAAGAAGCATTTTAATACCTTAATGTCCTCTATATCGTAGTTTTGAAGTATAAATGAGGCTTTTATCGTTGAGAAAGAGAGCGTCAGATGTGCCTCGAAACAACGTGGTGGAGTGAGTGTGTGTGTGTGTGTGTGTGTGAGAGAGAGAGAGAGAGAGAGAGTGTGTGTGTTAGGTCGGAGTCTGCAGACACTTGTGTTTCACAGGACCATCAAATGATGGTAAATGACCGAAACGCTCGATGTGAAGGTGTTTTATAGAGGCTAGTTGTGTTGTTTGGTCCCGTTCTCACGGGGACGAGCAAAGAGAGCGCGCCCGAGAGCAGCCGACTGAAGCACGCGCTTAAAGAGACAGATCACACAAAAGTTACAGTTCTGTTATTTACTCATGCTCATGTTGTTCAAAACCTGTGTGAAGTTCGTTCTTCTGCTGAACACTAATGTTTTAAACAGTGTAGGTAATCTAACAGTTGCTCTGCCTATAGTAGGACAAATAAATCCTACTGAGGTGAACGGGGTCCATCACCCGTTCGGTTCCGACAGTCTTTATGCTCTGAAGAACTCTCGCGGGTGGGGGAGTACGCGACAGAACTGCAGTCAGATTGCTGACGTTACGGGACACAAGGCAGTGCCCGTCATTAATGAATCAAGGTTTACATTGAAATGCAAATACTCTTGTTTACTTTATTTCTTCAGGTTTTTAAGCGCTTTGTCGAAATCGGCCGCGTTGCATTCGTGGCCTTCGGGCCTTACGAGGGGAAGCTGGTGGCGATTGTAGATGTTATTGACCAAAACAGGGTGAGTTTTAAACACTAGTTCTGTTATGTCCTGTTATGAAGCTTCATGAACACTATATGTCTGGGCTGAGTCACATGTGCAGTGAGTGTTGTGACCCAGTGCTGTGTTGTGTTCAGGCACTGGTGGACGGCCCGTGCACCGGGGTCAAGAGGCAGGCCATGCCCTTCAAGTGCCTGCAGCTCACAGACTACGTCATCAAGGTCCCTCACAGGTGTGTGTGTGTCCCATCATGCTCTGTTTCATCCCTACAGAGCAAATGTGATTCTGACATGGCGATTGTGTTGTGATTTCAATCATGATATGAAATGAAAGTGAGCAATTTAGTGACATAACTCAAGTCGAGAAAGCATTTGATTGGATCTATACAAGGGAAATCTTTCCTCAACAACATGCATCAATCAATTGAATAATACAATTAAAAAGAAAAGCTAAATATATATACACATTATGAAAAAACACATCTTAAATGCACACCGTACCGCACATTACCGCGGGTATAATGCCAATATTGGTAATCGGAACACCTACCTGGAAAGCTGACAGCCTATGAAAGCATGAATACATCACCTGACGATTAAGCCTGAATAGATATAATGCATGGAAATATGGATGGGCATTTTTGTCAGTTTCTCCTTTCGCTGATTGGCAGATGAAGTTCTCCGGGGGCGTGTCCGTCAGATGACATTTTTTAAGACTGTTATGAAAATAAATGTTGACACAAAATGACGTGAAAATGTTTCTATAAAAACATGAACGTATGAATAGAAAACACTGCTTGATTATGATGCTTCAATGTTTAATAAAAGAACCGTCTCTACTAACACAGTCAGTAATGTGTGGCGTTAGCCTGACTTCGTCATACTCATATTCTAATGAGAATATGAGTCTGAGACCGCTCCATTAAGCTTTGATTATGAGGCGTGTCGTAACCGAACCTGGAAAAAACAACAACTCTGCACTCAATTGGATAGTCGGTAAACCTACAACCAATCAGAGCAACGCAGTAAGTCAACTCCTTTGCATAGCGCAGTTTTCAACTACAGAACTTACTTATTTTAGAAGTTAAATAACAAGTGTTGCTTCTTTTACTTACTTCTCCATGAGTGCGACCAAAGGAGAAACCACAACGACCACAGGCTTTTCATTACGTCCCATCTTCTTAGTGACCATCGGAGCCAGCTGATAAGTTACACTTTTCCCGAATCATGTGGGAAGGACGGCTAAATATCTTTCTGATCGACAAATGCCTTGATTGCAGTTCTCTGTTTGTTTATTAAAATTAATGCGCTGTCGATTTATTTTACAACAGACGTGACAGCGGAATCTATACATCTCAATTCTCCAGCTGCAGTCATCTCTGAGGGAAATCAGTTAAGCGCTCGTTGATAACGTGATGATTACTTGCAGATCAATCTGTCCATCATCGTATAAAGCCCGCCCTGGCAATTTGATTGGCCCGATGATTTCTGAACCGATCATAATTACTCCTCAATGGATCGAGTCCAGACCGAACTTCCCGTCCAAAAAATGTTGTGGGCGGAGTTCGGGCTGGCATCCAGGCTAGTGTGGCGTCATATTAGAACAGTTAAAGTTCAAAATCAGACTTGAAGTATTTCTTTATTAATAAATTGAACTAATACATTAATTAAAGTGTGTATGTCAAGTTAAATTTGTAAGTATGATTAACACAAAATAGTTAGGGGAAAAACATGTTTGTCAAGTTCATGTATTGTTTTGTATGTTTTTCGATACATAAAGGCAGAATATAAGATGAAAAAGTTTGTTATTTTCAGTACTCACTTAAAACTGCTCCTCCCCCCAAACGAATCGCTTGACGTCATAAGAGGGAGATGTCTCCTCAGGTCGCTGAGAAAGTGAGTCAGTGTGCTGTGTTGGTAATTGTACGAATGATAGAGTGAGAGAATTATTTGATTAGGACATTTATTTATTTAGTTATTTAAGTTAGGTAGTTAGTTGGGTATACGCAGGAAACAGGTTTGCCAACCGCAATTAAACCCTGAAGAAGAAAAAGAAGAAATGTAAATGCAGGCGTATTATCACAATGATGAACTACTGCGTTTGTGCTGGGTGCAAAAACACCGTTAAAAACGGTCAGAGAGTCCACTTTTTGATGACAGGCACAAGACTAGAAAGCTCTCAGAATATCAGCAGTGAACTCCGTCTCTGATCGGCACACGGGCAAAAATAAATAAATTAAACGCACTTCGGCAAACCTGACTGTGGCGAGGGGGCGTGATTTTGCAAAGTCTGTAGCAGGAGAGAAATGACGGAGCCGCGCGGTGAGTAAGTAGGTCAAGTGCAGATGAACACGTGTTTGATTGCAGTAATTTTCCGTGGAGAGACCGTATATAACTGGCGAATGAGAGAGCGAGAGAGAGAGTTGTACTGGGGCTGCGTTTCAGTCCACTTTTGACATGCACTTGCGAACTTCCCTAAATACTTCCCCTCAGGGGAATCCCTGCCGCCAATTTGAAGTGCGTTCCACTTCGTGAAGTGAACGAGGGAAGTTTATATGGACAGACACTCGTTCCCTCGATTTAGACCGAGGGAGCGAGTCTACTTCATATGTACAATTCAAGCATCTATATATCCCACAATGCTGTACGATTGTGACGTAACCACAGATCGTCTAATCACCACCACAACAAACACTCAGTGTTGGGGAAGGTACTCTGAAACTGTAGTTTGACAAGCTACAAGCTACTCGATCGTTAAAGTAGTTAAACTACAGTCAAGCTTCCCTTTTGGAAAAGTAGTTAGCTACACTACAAGTTACTATCTAGTAGCTAGCTACATTGAAACTGCTTTTGCTTTTTGAACAACATGTTAATATTGTTTTACAACATGATAAATATTATTTTACATATTATTATTATAACATGTTAAAAATTATATATTATAAATAACTGAATAAGTGTCTGATGAATGTTTTAATTAAAATATTTAGTGTTTAAAACAATGCAATACAATTATGATTTCATAGAGTATTGTTTTATTACACACAACACTCAAATATCTCAGACTGTTTGTCAAAAGTGTAAAATTGCAACAAATAGCCTACAACATTGCAAGAACAAAATATACATCCAACCTAAATTGCATGTAGAACATTTTCTCAAAAATACCTATTGAACTTGGACAAATAAGGCCATGGGTAATTAACGTTAGTTGTTTCTGCATCCTCCAAATCTGCCATCACCTCTTGCTCCATCATGGATAATCATAATATTGGTGTGTCACTGTCAACCCACTTCTTTCCGTCAGTGAACCGTTAGCTGCAAGACGCGTGATTAAACAACAGGTGGCGGTAATGGCAAAAAATGAGTTTGCAATCTAACAAGAAGAAGAATATCCTTGCATCGTGCTGATTCATTCGCGCTGGCTCGACAAACGCAATGTAGCTTTTGCTCGCGCTACACTGCTACTTGCTGCAAAAAGTAGTTAGCTACTGGAAAAGCTACACTGTTTAAAAAGCAACTGAGCTACTGCCAAGCTACTGAAAAATGTAGTTAAGTTAGTAGCGTCGCTACTTGTAGTTAACTACTCCCCAACACTGCAAACACTCTATGATTTATTAATTATAATTTATGTATTAATTTTAAAATAACCCAAACACACCTATATACATGTGGATGCTGCATTAAACAAATTCGTAAAGGGGAAAAAGTAAATAATAAATCAACTCATAGCTGATTCAAAGTGACCAAGGGCTTAGGATGTTCAGGTTCAGCTCATTGCGGTTTCCGCCAGTAGTGGGCACTCGTGCAACGTAAGCAATCACGTACATCCGCGTGAACGAGACGGAGGGAAGTTAGCGAGTGAAGGGTATGACAATTTTGGACTGGAACGCAGCACGGGACTTTGCACGCGTCTACTGAGAAGCATGATCTGCAACCGAGACTGAGAAGCAAGTGTTGGATTGCGTGTTTTGTTTATGGTGGCGAATGCGCTACTGTGCGCCTCGTTTCTTTTTTGTTTTTCTGAATAAACGCCAGTCCCAGATACACCGACCCTGTCTTCTTCTTTCCACACACACTGAACCTCTTCACACTGACCTATTCTGATAGGCTACCGTGCATCTCTACCGCGTATCTAACAGTAGTTCCACATTAATTAATTTGCACGCAAGTTTTATTTATTTCAACCCTGTATTCTCCGTGTATATTCATGCACCAAACCGTGACTCCCGTACGTTTCGGCTCAATAGGAATACATGTTCCGTTCCACCTCTTAAGTTATGCTTATACTTACCAAGACACCTGACCAACTCTCCGCTGGTTCTCTTCACACCAGATATTTATGTTTCTTCGAAAGAAATTATTTAAATTTCTGTTTGGTTCCTCATCTGTCTCACGCCTGGGAGGCTCAAAATTGTAAGGCTGTGGGCCATCGTAGGTTTGAGGGGGATTTTGGATCTCCTCAGACTCGAAACTCTCCAGACTTGAATAGAACTTTTTTTGTCACATCTCCCTCTTCTGACATCACAGGCAGCTCCACTGTGTGTTAAAAATATGATCTTGACAGAAACGGGTATAAAGCTTAATATGGGGCAATTACAGTAATAATTTTAAGGACAATTACATTTTCACTCAGACATCTAAACATTATTTAATATATCTAAAAAAAAATGTTAACCTGACACACACTTTAATAATACATTCTTTATTAATAAATTTCTAATAAATTGAACTTGATTAGATAAACCGCATTCGATTATAGTTTACATCTTACATCCGCACAACAGGACGCACGTGAGCTTGGCCGTCATCATTTGACATGCTAACTCCCGCTGTAGATGGCTCTTCGCTTCACACCTCTGACACACTTCATTTTCTACATCCTTGTTACTTTCAAATGTCAAACTTGTTATTAAATTTGGTCTTTAAATTGTGTTTGTAACATTGACACCAATGTCATTAACTTTTCTATTAATCTTTTTAATGAGAATTACTGTAGATACAGTCCTGCAGATGTGTAGAAACGAGGTGTTGGACAGATGTTTGATGGTGTGTGTGTGTTCCCCAGTGCCCGTCAGAAGTTCGTGAGGCGAGCCTGGGAGAAGGCTGAGGTCAACAAGAAGTGGGAAGAGAGCAGCTGGGCCAAGAAGATCGAGGCCAGGAAGAAGGTGAGTTAGCTGTTAGCGCTCCGCTGACACACACTTAGCACTCCGGCAGACTCAAACACACACTGTTAGCGCTCCGGCAGACACACACACTGTTAGCGCTCCGACAGACACACATACTGTTAGCGCTCGGGCAGACACACACACTGTTAGCGCTCTGCAGACACACACACACTGTTAGCGCTCCGGCAGACACGCACACACTGTTAGCGCTCCGCGGACAAACACTTAGCGCTCCGGCAGGCACACACACTCTGTTAGAGCTCCGGCAGACACACACATGCACTGTTAGCACTCTGGCAGACATACACACACTGTTAGCGCTCTGACACACACACACACACACACACTCTTAGCGCTCCGGCAGACACTCACAACACACACTCTCTTAGCACTCTAGCAGACACACACACGCACACTCTGTTAGCACTCTGGCACACACACACACAGTTAGCGCTCCGACACACACACACACTGGTATACGTAGTTCCCACATGATGTCACAACATACGGGCATTTGCCGACCCGGCGCCATTGCTGAGGGCAAAACATAAGAAGAAAAATTAGTTAAATTGGGATTTTACACTAACCCCGTCATTATATTCCATGGATGTGAGAAGACTAAGCTTTTGTCCAAACAACGACGGAGATTATGGCTGGCGAGGATAAACAGGAAAGAAACTCACTCAAAACACGCAAGAATTTGTTTGACAAAAGCACAATGTTGTGTTTTATTGCGAGTGTAAACAAATATAAGTTGATACATTGCAGTTTGAATAATGTCCTGTATGATCAAAATGACGAGGTATTAAAAACATTCAAAACAACATTGTTTCCACTGTTTGATCTCACATTCCAGCATTGCAATCTCAGATTATGTCCCTAAAGAACCCGCGTATAATGTAGTTCCGCATTACATGAATTAAATTGCACGCGAGTTGTTTATTTTTATATTCATGCACCGAACCATGACGCCCGCAAGTACATGCATATTACAGAAAGCACTGGTGACTGTTTTAAGGGGAACATAGGAATTAAGTTGTGCAGGCTATGGCTTTTTAATAGACAGATTAGCATCATGCTACTTCGCTAGAACTAAGTTACTTTTCCATTGATTGCACTTGAGCAAACGTCACCAAACCAACCCTACGTCGATATGATCGTACGCCTCCAGTGATTTCCAGACTCGGAATTGCTCACATGTGTAAAAACTCCTCACCAATACCAGATAATGGTACACATGAAAATACTGTATCTGAGGCAAAGCTGCATAATCATTGCTCAGTGCTTCCTTCGTTACTGCATACGGATCCACACCATTTATGAATGAAATTTTTGCATTGTATCTCTCTCTGTCTTATTTTAATAGTCTCTTTATAATCTATTTCACTTTGACTTTTCATGATTTGCATAACAATATAAACAAATAAATATTTGTTTGTAAAACGACATTCTCTGATAAAACTTTGTAAACACCTATGGTAAATACAGCGGTTTTGCCCTCAAAGATGGTGTCTCCGGGGAGGTCACGTGAATTAATTTGCCTGTGGGAACTATGTATTGGGAGAGATGATTGTGATGTGAATGATCTGGATACTCATGATGCATTTCTTTCCCAGAGGGCAAAGATGTCTGACTTCGATCGCTTCAAGGTGATGAAGGCCAAGAAAATGGTACGTTTGCCCTGTTGGACTGAGTGTGTGTGTGTGGAACATGAGTATATGAACGTGTGTTGGACTGTGTGTCTAGTAACCGTGAGTGTGTGTGGTGAACATGATCATATGAACCAGGGATGGCGAAAACTAAAAATTTTCTTGACCGACCACCGAGCCTCATTAGCCGGTTGAAAACGGTTAACCGATTAACCACACGGTTAACCACACACACACACAGCCCCGGCGCTATCCTTCCACTCATGTCATGTCACTTTTTTAATCCCCATACAGCGCTAAACACGAGTCCAGGGGGTCGCACACCAGACGAGAAGCTCAGCACCGCATCGCGGAGATCGAGCCACATCTTTCACATTCAAACACATTATTCTCTATGAGCGTATACACACCGGCGGCGTCATTCAGCATCTGTCCGCAGTTCCCAGCAACGACTCAGGACCGTGTTCAAAATCCTGCTGCGCCATTTACATAGTTTTATATAAAATTAAAATTATTTTTTGTCTCACATCGTTGCTAATGTATCCTGACTGCGCCCTATGCTGCAATATACATGTAGTTTTGCATTCATTTACAGAAATCAGCTGCTTGAATGACAATTGCTGATGTTTATTGGATTTTTCAGGTGATATTCACAATTCATTCAGTGAACGGATGATCTGAGGTAATGTTAAAGTTTTCAGACTGCAGACCCAGCAGCGATTGTATTTAATTGTACAGTACAATCATAGCATAGAACAGAAACATAACAATATTGCTGGCAATACACTGATGAGAAAGTGAGCGTCCGGTGTGCAATACTGGAGTTGTCCTACGCGGCGCAGCACTTCTTGTCCGGTTACTCCGGTGTGCGAGGTTATGAACGTGTGTGTGTGTGTAGTAAACACAAGGTTATGAACGTGTGTGTAGTGAACTCGAGGTTATGAACGTTGGTGTGTAGTGAACATGAGGTTATGAGCACCAGCTGATCAGTGTCTTCTCTCTGCAGAGGAACAAGATCATCAAGCACGAGATGAAGAAGCTCCAGAAAGCTGAACAAAAGAAAGCATAAACTGTCATAAATAAACGTGTTTGACTTGTAAACTTGACTCTGAGTTTTAAGTGTGTTGTGTAGTTATGGTGTGTGTGTGTAGAGTTGTTGATTGTGTGTGTAGAGCTGATGTGTAAATACAGGAGTGGGGAAACAAAGATTTGAGAAGTTCGTGATCGGCCAGAGCTCAGTACGGTGGCTTAGCATCTGTGTGTGATTAGCTGGTGTGAGCAGGGACACTCGGGAGGACTGTGAAAAGGGCTGGGTGATTTAAAGGGATACTCAACTTTTTTTGGAAATAGGCTCATTTTACAACTCCCCCAGAACACTTGAGTTTCACCGTTTTCAAATGCATTCAGACGATTTTCTGATATTTAGAAGAATATCAGTAACGCTAACCAGACAGTTTCTGGTCTCTTTGTCTTCCATAGAAGGAAAAAAATATACTAAGGAAGTCAATGAGACCAGAAACTGTCTGGTTACTGATATTCTTCTAAAGATCAGAAAATTGGCTGAATGGATTTGAAAACGGTGAAATTCAACTGTTTAACTCTGGGGGAGTTGTAAAATGAGCCTATTTCCAAAAAAAAAAAAAGTTGAGATTTCACTTTTCTGGCTGTAGTGAGTGTGTAATCTCTTTAAGAACTACAACATACGTCTGGTAGGAACTACATGAGCCTCTTCACGGGTCAGTGTCATCATCAACCCTATAATTTACATAAACCCCAACCCCAGGAAAGATTTATACATTAGAATATGCTAATCATTGACTAGAAGATCTTTAACTCCACATTAGAAACATAAATTCATCATCCAGTTGAACATAAAAGGCTAAAAGTTTTTGCAGTGTTCAGTGTGTGTTTGAGGTAATCGGAGCTGCTCACACAGACAAGCTCTCGAATCTCCGTCCCCTTTACTTGGAGCAGCAGCTCATTTGCATTTAATGGGACAGACCAGGGGCCCGTTTCAATAAGGAGGTTCAACCTGAACTCTGAGTTGACTTACTCTGAGATGGGAAACTCTGAGTTTTCGGTTACAGAACAGCTGAAATGAGTTAGTTCAATCAACTCTGAGTTGATTGACTCTGAGTTAAGCGCGTGCACCACAACTATAAAAAGCCATTATCAATGGAGCTCAGATATTAGGAGTCACCATGGCAACAGCGTCAGACAAAAAAGGTGTGCATATTTCTCACCAGCGGAACTAATGCAAGCATATGCAGAATTTGAACATGTATTTAAAAAAAAAGCAACACGGCTGCCGCGGCGAAGGAGCGAGAGTTAGCTTGGGAGAAAATAGCTGCTCGAGTCAATTCGTAAGTTTACATTTTACTTAATTTTATACACTGTTGGGTGTAATGAATGAAGTTACTAAGTCATCTAAATACTGTAATTAAATTAAAGACTATAAAACAATTCTGTATAAAACAGTGGATTTAAGATCAAATTTTAAAAGGTATATTTTAATTTAACTTTCTCCCTCTAGTTACACAGTTTGATCAATTTAAGAATAATTCATGCAATTGTATATTGTTTATTTGAAAGCATTAGAAGTGCAGTTTCTTGTCTCTCCTTGTAGGCTATTGTTCAAGTGGTTTAGCTTGATTTGGGATTTAGAAAGTAATTAATAAGTAAGTAAAACAAATTAGTAAGTAGACCATACTTTCTAGAGATAGTAATTATTACATTGATCTAATTAGACTTTTAGAAGGTAAAATTTATTGTTAGTTATTAAGAACTATTTTAGAGTAACTTACCCAACTGCTATATCAGAGGTGAAACTGGAAGAACAGTATTTTATTAAACCTAATTTAATTTTCATGGATAGGTGCAATCCTGCAGGCATAAAAAGAACATGGCAGCAGCTGAAAATGAAATATAAAAACATACTTCAAGCAGGTAAGCCTTGAGCACATCATAGGAGTAGAGTAGCTACCTCGCTTTACATTTGACATATTAAATGACTAAATAGCATTCAGTGTCTAGCAGTGCAGCAGCATTTTTGACATAGGTCTAAATATTCATTCTCATTTGACTTCTACTCAGCCAACAGAAAGAAGGCAGAGGCTCGCAAAACAGGGGGAGGACCTGCACCACCACCTCTGTCAAATGCAGAAGAGATGGCCCTGAGCCTGAATGCTGGAAGGCCAATGGCCGAGGGAATTCCTGGAGGGACTTCATCAGAGCCAGTCACTCCAGAAGACTCAAGTGCATTCATAAAATGTAAGAGGTCTACCTACAATATGTGTAATTTTTTATATAGACTAAATGTGATATTTCCATTTATATTACTTTGGGTTGGGTTTTTTGTTGGTCCCAACAGATTCTGATGGTAATATCTGCCTCTTGGAGCCTCCTGTCCCAATAGTACCCCATACAGTTGTCAGTAGCCTACTCCATACACCATCAATTATGACAAATAGTATTAAAAAGTGTACTCTATTAAATGCTCATCTTCACAGGATGAGGGGGATGAAGAAACCGTTTCTGCTACCACAGACAGGCCTACAGAGGTCATTTTAATATTATATGTCTACATATCAAACAATCTACACATTCACATTTTTATGTGGAGTAGCCTATAGAATCTAAGTTTCTATCTTTATAAATGGTCATTCTTATCTCTACCCCCAGAGTGTGGAAGAACAGCAGGAGGAAGGTCCATCAACTTCTGGTGCACAGATAAACACAGTTCAGTGATTTACTGTAAATGCCACAGTTTAATTCTGAATTTTAGACTACATTCATGATGTAACTCTAATCTAATGTATTTTCAGTTGCCAGTTAAGGAGTTATATAGACTTCTTCTTATTAAAAAGATAGAAAAAAACAGCAAAGAACTTGTATACTTGGACCGCCAGATCCACAAGGCAGATCTGGAAATCGACATTCTGAAGCTAAAGCTAGAGGTGAGTGTATGGTCACAGGTGCATTCTAGGAAGTATTGTAACTATTTTAAAATCTTTTTTTTTTTCAGCAAATGAAGAACACCATATAAATTGCTGTGATTTTTGTTTATTAATTATTTTATTTTGTGGTTGCATTTGTATGAAATAAAGAACACCATAAATTGCTGTGATTTTGTATTTATTCTTTTTTTTTTTTTTTCTTTTTTTTGATGTTGGTGGTGGTGGATATCATGTGTATTAATCTGAGAAGACATTGCGGCATATCATATCCCGGACTACCCTTCCATCCTGGAAATCTGCAGGGTTGATGGGGTCTTCCTCAGGGTCTTGTAATTGTAGGGCAGGGTGTTGCTCCCCTCTAATTATGGCAATATTATGGAGAACAACACATGCCACAATAATGTCGCAGGCCCTTTCAGGGGTTACCCTGAGGTGACGTAGGCACTGGAAACGTGCTTTCAACAGGCCTATGGTCATCTCCACCCGGGCTCTTGTCCTGCAGTGTGCCACATTGAAGCGCTGCTGTGGGCCTGGTTCAGGTTCTGGGTAAGGGGTCATAAGATTTGGTCGGCATGGGTAACCCCTATCTCCCAGCAGAAAGCCATCAATCTCTCCTGTAAGAAAGTTCACATTGCTTTAGAGCTGCATAGAAATTCCCCTGTAAGTGTTTAGTGCATACATTGAAATATGTGTATAGGATATATATTTACTTACCCCTTTCCAGTCTGTTGCTCAGGGTTGACTCCCGATAGATTCTTGAGTCATGAACAGAGCCGGGCCACTTGGCCTCCACATTTGTGATTATATGTGCAGCATCACATATGATCTAGACAGTGCAAAGAATGAGAGATGTGAAAATTGGGGTGTAGTCTTTGACCATTACAAACAGTAGGCTGTCAGTGTACCTGCACATTAATACTGTGGATGGATCTCCTGTTCACATAGTCTGCTTCATTTTCAGAAGGTGCAATAATCGGAATATGTGTGCCATCAATGCATCCAACCACATTCGGAAATCCTAAAGGGAATTCTAATAGGTTACTTCCCTGGGTCGCAGCAAGATATTATAACTGAGAGTAATTTATCAGGTTAGCCTCATTTAAACACTTAACAATTTAAACAGATTTATACACCACTGACCTGCAATCCTGTGAAACTCCTCTTTGATGACTCTCACTGGTTTGTGGCCAGGAAACAATACAAAAATTCTCAGAAAGCGCTTAAGAGCGAGGCACACTTTCCTTACTGCTCTGCAAACAGTAGCCTTACTAATGTGTTCTGCATCCCCGATGTTATAAAGAAAACTTGGTAACACTTTATTTTACGACCCGCAAACAACCGGGTAAGTACACAATAATTACGGTGTACGTTTCTGTAATTATAGTGTACTTCCGTGTAAGTATAAGGGAACAATATGTTAAGTTTGGGGTAATAAAGGGGTAACAAGCAGATATACAACCTGCAAATTACTTCGTAAGTACACTGAAATTACGATGAACGTTTCTGTAAATATAGTGTAGGCCTACTTCCGTGTAGGTATAAGGGAACAATATGTAAGTTTGGGGTAAATAGGGGGTTACAAGCACCACTTTAATTTACAGCCCACAGAGTTACACTTACCCTGTAACTACACAGAACAAGGGGGTAACAAAGCACCACTTTAATTTACAGCCCGCAATGGTTACACTTACCCTGTAAATACACAGAACAAGGGGGTAACAAACGCTACTTACTATGTAGCAATAGGAAACAACACTATTTGCTCTGTAAATACAGAGAATGGTACTGTTATCAATTCCACAGTATATTTGCCCTGACATTTAAGAGTCATTGCAATTCAATGGGATAAGGTAAGTACTAATTACCACAAGGTATAGTCTAAATTAAAATCATAACAGAAAATAATTATTTTGATTTAACATTAAGTAATCTAGTAAGAAAAGACAATAAATTTGATTTTATCATATATATATATATATATATATATATATATATATATATATATATATATATATATATATATATATATGAAGAGTTCAGATGCAAAAGCCTCTAAGTGCCATATGAAATTTTCTTCTAAAATAATCATTTTTATCAAGCTTACATATTCAAGTTCAGTAATTTCACTTAAATGACAATTAATAGGTAATCCTCATTGCAATTTAAGTGAAATTACTGAACTTAAATATACAAGCTTGATAAAAATGATCATTCTAGAATAAAATTTCAAATGGCATTTAGAGGCTTTTGCATCTGAACTCTTCATATATATATATATATATATATATATATATATATATATATATATATATATATATATATATATATATATATATGAGGAGTTCTTTTCCAAAACGCTATAAATCCATTTCAATAGTTTTCAGGAAAACTACATTTTTTACCTAGACCTACACATTTTGTGAATATTCAAATTATCCTGTTGAAATGTTTTATTGGTTCAGTCTGAACATTTTGAACAATGATTATTAAATCAAACAACAATATTGTTAATGATAAATTAAAAGTTAATTTTATTTTTTTTTCAAAACGCTATAAATCCATCCATTTTTTGTCTCATTCAAATTCATTTTTAGTAAAGTGTCAAACCTCAAACAAATAGTACAAATTTCAACATATGCATGAAAAAACTAATTATTAAAAAATGATCAATAATGATAACGATATATTCAAAAAAAGGATGGGCACCCCTCCAGCACATGCACACACACAGGCGTGAGCAAAGCGGTGACGCTTAAATATAGGTAAAAAAAAAAAAAAAAAAAACAAAACCATAAAATAAACATAGGCTATAGGCTACGTTTCACATTTGTGTTTAATAATATTACGTTACTTATTTTTATTATTTCATCTATGTAGAGTAGGCTATGAAAAGAGAACCGCATGAGATGAGTAAGATAGGATCAAAATTCAAAAGCTGCCCAATATCGAAAAATATTAGGAGGGTCAGACACGATTTTGACCACTTATTCAGTTTTGTTTTGTAGAAAGCTTGTAAATTTCGTTTGATATAAATTGTATATTCATTTTAATAATTGTTTCATCAACAAATTGACTGGATTAAAACATTAGAACCAATATCAGACAATATAGGCTAATCAGGACACAGAGGCGGGCAGTTGAACCGGAGCGCGTCTATGAACCGAAACACCGCGATGCTTGCCTCACAGAGAACTAAGCTACAGAATGCTTTAAATGTCTTCTTTTAAACAAAACAATTAAAAACGAAAATAAATTGGCAACTCTCTGCGTATGTAGGCTAATTCGAAGTTTGCGTTTCTATATGCGCGTTCACTGCGAAGATGGCAAGTAAGCATCATCAACTTTATCTTTGTTGCTGACACTGACAGAAAATACTAGTTTATTAATAAATAATTCAAATGTTTCATGCATAATCATTACTTTTGCCGGTTCTTTGTGGCAAGCTTTATGCATGCGTTGAGATGCGGAATAGGCAATTAAATACGCTCATGGTTTCTCTCCCATTTAATTAAATCAATATGTGATTACTGATTAGACAAATGGCTTAAATGATCTACTTCTAGTCGACTAGAAAACTAGGACTCATTTTGAGGAATGAATGAACATAAACAAACCTCTGCTCAGAGTGCCGCCGTGCTGCGTAGAACGCTCATCGAATTCGAGGATTTATCGCGTTTTTGGCTAAAAACAGGGCTGGCGCTTATCGCGTTTTGGAAAGAAACTGTATATTGCAGTACATTTTAAACAAGGAATAGCGATTTTGCATGAAACGTTGATGGAGCAGCGAAAGCAGGTTCTGTCCACAGCAGAATGACACGACAAACTCTCTCTCTCTCTTTTTTTTTTTTAAATGGCGTTTATCGCGTTTTGGAAAAGAACTCTTCATATATATATATGTTTAATTTTCAACCCACAGTCGTCCAAATTACCCTGTAACATTGCACAAGAACATATTTAGCCAGAAATGTGATACATTTTATTAACAACAGACCTACATTTTTGGTCTGGAATATATTAAAAGAATAGATACCTGTTATGTTTTAACTAATTAAATAATTTGCTTGTATATCTGCTTGTTACCCCCTTATTACCCCAAACTTAACATATTGTTCCCTTATACCTACATGGAAGTACACTATAAACATACATCGTAATTTCAGTGTACTTACAAAGTTATTTGCAGGTTGTATATGGTTGTTACCCCTTTATTACCCCAAACTTAACATATTGTTCCCTTATACTTACACGGAAGTACACGAAACGTACACCGTAATTTCTCTGTACTTACCCGGTTGTTTGCGGGTCGTAAAATAAAGTGTTACCGAAAACTTCCATTCGCAAAGAAACGTAAGGCAACGCAAAGAATCTGCTCGGATGTAAGAGCACGGCCGCGATGGTTGATGTTTCTGATGTAAGGATGGATGAGATTATGGATGTACCTTATTGACTGTAAAGAAAAACGGTAACGCTCAAATAAAAACGAATAGGGAAATGACAAAAAATCCACTCTGGGTCTCAAAATCCTCTCCCGACGTAAATGTAACTCCCTACGAAGTAATACTGCTTCTTCGTCAACAGGATCATCCATAAAAGGACATGCCATTTCATACCCTTTGATGCGCTCTGCGTGACTAAAATGTGCGCAATGAATATGTCCCCAAAGAATCAATGAGGTGTTTAAACACCACTTCCTCTTTAAAAAGGGGAGGAGGTTAGGTTCACAGAGTAAGTTGCCATGGTAACTGACTCAGAGTATAAGTTACCTCTCTTTCAGAAACGGGCTTGACTTACCCTGCT
The DNA here is from genome assembly GCA_038021265.1 of Cyprinella venusta. Classification (NCBI taxonomy): domain Eukaryota; kingdom Metazoa; phylum Chordata; class Actinopteri; order Cypriniformes; family Leuciscidae; genus Cyprinella; species Cyprinella venusta. The sequence continues at coordinate 16,135,415 of CM075878.1, forward strand.
TTCTCAGGTTTAACTTACCTCCCTTTCTGAAACAGAAAACTCAGAGTTTCCCTCATTTCAGGGTTAACATACTCAGAGTTTTCACTTAACCTCCTTTCTGAAACAGGCCCCAGAGCCATATATTGAGAGAGTTCTGACACAGCCATAGACAGCCATTGTAACTCAGGAATGCGGAAGTAACGTGTGGACCCGCCCATTAGTTCCAACCACTGATAGTTCCAGCATTGAACTCCATTCATTTTTAGTGCTTCCGAAGTACGCTCACTGGTAAATTAATGAAATTACTGTATTTTTTTTTTCTTTTACACACATTAGCCAACCTCTCGAGAATCTAGTCTGTAGTTATATGCAGAGGCGGCTGGTCTATTATGAGAGCTGGGGCGCCGCCCCTCCTACCAAGTAAACAAAAATAGTTTTTTTTTTAATTTTACAAAAATATGACTTTCTTCTGTACAGGTGTACGTGTTTTACACACTAGAAGGACGGGGAGGGGTGGGGATATTTTAAGCCAGCTTAATCGTGTAGTTTTATCCTCGGGGCTCTGAGAAAGAGCACCCTCACTATCTAACCAATGAAGCTCTGATTTCCTATTAAAACGTTAGTAAATTTGCTCAATTCAATCAATCAGTGACGCGCAGTGTTACTTCTTCCGATGGGCGATTTGCCTCAGCGCCCATCGGAGAATAACATGGAGTTTTGAGTTACTTGGTGTGGTCACGTATGGAATGCCAAAGCTGACTTAATTAAAAATAAATAAATAAATATACGAAGAAATGTAAAAAAGCAAAAATAAATACACGAAGAAATGTAAAAAAGTACAAATAAATGAGTATTCATACTTTTATTTCCATATTTATGTATAATTGTATATTTTTTCCACACATTTATTATTTATTTATACATTTATTTATTTCCACTTTTATTTCCACATTCATTTATGTATTTGTTTTTATGTCTACATTTATTTATTTCCACATTTAATTATTTCCACATTTACTCATTTCCACATTTATTTATTTCAACATTTCTTTCTCTGTATGTTAATGAGGGGGCGTGTTTTAACTCAGACGTAAGCAATCAAGCTCAGACTGGCAGTGCTGAAGCTTTGAGGCCACAGTGACACCTTGTGGTGTGTGACCAAACGAAACGCAAAAGCTGTGCAGGCAATGTCATATTTTAAGTCATGTGTATCACCCTAACTGTAGCCTATGTAGGTTAGGCTATGTAGGGTTAACTAACATAGGACACATGAACAGAAACTGCACTTCAACAGGTCTGATAGCAGATACTTGGACCTGGAAGCGCGTGAAAGTATCCACTATTAATAACAATGTAAATGCGGTGTATAGGGCTGATGGCTTGCGTTTATTGTCAATGAGACTCGCACACAAAACGCGACTCAAAGCGCATTCGTTTCCTCATTTCTTATGCATAATAACTGCATAAAGGAAACGCGAATGTAAACGCGCATCACTGGTTAACCACAAGGCAACAATTTTGAATTATTCTTAAATTAAACAAAAGGGGCATGTAGGCCTAATCACAGTGAGCCTCGCATCCCACGCCATGCATTCTGTATTAAGATTTTGACTTGTGACTAATGACTTAATGACTTTTGTTAATTTTATTTTACTGATAACAGCCATAGTGCCTTATTATTATAACAAACGAGTAGTTTATCGATTAATATTAAGAACTTGACATATGTATAGCTATGTATACCTATTAAGGTTTGGGGAGATATAAAATCAATTTATAGGGGTAAATATCACCACGACCATGGGCACGACCGGTGCTGTTTGGGCATTATGATTCTTCGTTGCTCCATGGCGTGAGTGAGATGCGGCTCACTGCGTTTACATGAGCCCCTTTTGTTTGATTTAAGAATAATTCAAAATTGATGACTTGTGATAAATCATTATCTAAGAGCAGCATCCACGTTATGGGTTGCGTTTAAAACATTTGAATTGTCAGCTGAACATACAAAATGAGGAAACGCGAATGTAAACCGCTTATTGAGTCGCGTTTCAAACTGATCAATAAGCTTGCTTGGGAGTCAATGAAATGTGCACTGGTTTCTCTCCGTGTTCTGCGCTGGTGTGCGAGTCTCAACAACGACAGTAAACCCAAGCCAAACGCAAGCTATCAGCCCTATCCACCGCATGTTATTAATAGTGGATACTTTCACACGCTTTCATGTCCATTGTCCAAGTATCTGCTATCAGACTCGTTGAATTTGCAGTTTCTGTTCATGTGTGCTATGTTAGTTAACCCTATATAGCCTACCCTACATAGGCTACAGTTAGGGTGATATGATACACATGACTTAAAATGTGATATTGCCTGCACAGCTCTTGCGTTTCATTTGGTCACACACCACAAGGTGTCACTGTGGCCTCAAAGCGTCAGCACTACCACTCTGAGCTTGATTGCTTATGTCTGAATTAAAACACGCCCCCCTCATTAACATACGGAGAAAGAAATGTTGGAATAAATAAATGTGGAAATAATTAAATGTTATTGAATTAACTATTTCATTTCTGATGGGTTATGGAAATGTATAAGGTATCAATATTATACATCTCTGCAAAACAGTCTTGCGCAGCTCAAATGCAAATGATTGAATACATGGAAAAAGTCCTAAACCATATGGCTACTTCTAAAAGTATGAAAAATATAGATTTCCATGTTTATCCAGAAAGGAAACCTATTCACATATACCTTATTTCCTAAAGAGTGAAGGAAAGAGTGTAAAATGCAAATGCAAATATATTCTCATTCAGTGTCCATCACTTGGACAGATTCATCCACAACATCCAGTGTTAATGGAATAACTGTTTTTGTGAGCACAGCAGTAGTGCCTGGCTTGTATCTGTATGAACCCTCCCTGGTGCTTTAAAAGAAAGAGAGAAAATGTTTTTGAATGTTAAGAGATTTTATGAATAAATATGTGCTGTAAACTCAGAAGGTTATTAAAGAGTTGATCAGGATGAGAGTTAATAGGGGAATATTCCAGAAAGCAGGTCATGTTTACGTGGTATTAGTAAATATATAGCAATATATAGTATATATAATGAAACCTTAACATCGTTTCACTAAAAGTGTCTACAAAGGTAGTATCATTAAAGTGGTCATGAACTGGCTTTTTCAATGTTATTATATTGTTGTCTGAGGTCAACTTATGACATTCACTTGGTTTTTTGCATTCAAAAACTTCAAAATGAATAAGTAATAGGCTATTTTGTACCCAAGTTGAGAGCCTACCTGAAAAACGCTCGGTTTTTATGGGTGTCTCGCACTGAAGTCTTGGAAGTAAATGCCCACTGCTGTGAGTGGATAACAGTTTTGCATATTATGAGTTTCAACTTACCTCGTCGATGCACTTGGGGGAAATTGTTTTGAAAACGTCCAATGTTATAAAATGGCAACCGGAATGATTCGACCCAGGACTGAACACACGAACTGTTGCACAATTCCTGTCAGGTCCAATATAGACGGCACAGCACCGTTCTTTGCTCTTAATCTGTCTGCAAATCCAGTCTTGTTTACAAAACAATCCTCAGTGAAATGAAGCGAACAGATGAAGATGTTTTACCCTCATCAGCTGAAACGTCATTAAAAATAAAGTTTAACCATGCAGTCCTATTGGAATCCAGAGGAAGCTTATGCAGCGACTGTCTTCCACAACCAGGCACTGCACAATATTTTGTATTGCTCGGTAGCTCGATACGGATTGTCATCACAACTCACAATGTAGGCATCTATGTTATCTACCTATGCGTGTAATGCGCGAATCGGTCGGCGGGGCTAAACCGGCTGTGTTGAAGCCTTCTTATACTGTCTATGGTTAAAGCGGGCGTTGATCTTCTTCTGCGGGGATGGTGTTTTATCCTCTTTGAAATCATAGTTCCCCACTTTTAAAAACGAGTCGTTTACTGAGGCTGGTGGAACGGAGACGTTACGTCGGATGACGGAGAATGGGGGTTTCGCATAGAAAGCCAATCCTCTTCGAGTATTAAAAAACGAGCCAATGGCAGGAAAATGCCATGGGTCTGCGGAATTTGCATAGCGTATCTCCACCACCTCGTGAGTATAAAAGGAGGAAGCGGACGCGACCGCAGTATGTCTTCGCTGAGGAGCTGAGACTGAACTCAGGCGTCTACCCAGCGGTACAGCGGAAGTGGCAGGGAGACGTAATGTCTCCGTTCCCTACTCAGGGAACGAGAGTTACATACGTAACCCGAGACGTTCCCTTTTGTAGTCACTCCGAGTTACGTCGGATGACGGAGAATGGGGGTCCCCCGTGTAATCACGCCACCTTCACAGCTGTCTTCCAGTGCCCTGCGAAAGTCTGATCCCCTGTCGTGAACTTAACATGGACGAGGAGTCCTACTTAGCACAGGAATACCAAGGTACACTGGGGAGCATATCCCAGAGGAAATATGCCACAGTCCACCTTCCCATAGGGAGGACTCAAGAATACACATATGGCCAAAGGGGACTTCATATGGAGGAACACTGGAGTCACCAACCACCAACCCGTAGGGTGGCTAGAATCTTAACTCCAGGGGTGGTAAGGTGGCTTGTCGAGGGAAGACACATGCTCAGAGAGGCTTACAGTGGAGAATACACATGTGGAGGTTACTAGCAGGAACCATGCACACGGAGGCACCGAGCCGACGCCCAGGCAACAGACACTGGCCCCAGCATCAACAGTGCTGGAGGACTCAGGGCTTCAACAGAAAGCTCAGCTGAGGAAAAATCGCACTAATCCAGTCCATGGAGTGGAATGGCGAGCAAGCGAAGACACCTGAGCGGGTCCAGTACTGGCCGGTTGAGCGAGTACAAGAGAGGACACAGGCTCCACTCGGAGGTTATAGAATCTCCCGAATGTGTTAGGTGTCGCCCAGCCTGGAGCTCTGCAGATGTCTGCTAGTGAGGCGCCATGCGCTAGAGCCCAAGAGGAAGCCACACTCCGAGTGGAGTGGGCCGTCACACCAAGGGGGCACAGTCGACCTTGCTGCTGGTAAGCCAAAGCAATGGTGTCCACTATCCAGTGAGACAGCCGCTGCTTTGAGAGAGCCCTTCCCTTCTGGCTCCCACCATAACAGACAAGAGCTGGTCTGAGGTCCTGAAACACCGCGTTCTGTCAACGTAAGCCCGGACGGCACATACTGGACAGAGCAGTGCCAAGGCTAGGTCTGCCTCCTCTAGGGGCAGCGCTTGCAGGTTCACCACCTGGTCCCGGAAGGGAGTGGTAGGAACGTTGGGCACATATCCACGTGAGAGTAGGCCGGCCCGAACTCCAGGCACGCTTCGTCAACGGAGAATGCATGCAGGTCCCCTACCCTCTTGATGGAGGCCAGTGCAACCAGGAGCGCTGTCTCCATTGACAGGAACTTAATCTCAACTGATTTCAGAGGCTCAAAGGGAGGCCTCTGCAGGGCACTTAAAACCACCGAGAGGTCGCAAGAGGGTACGAGAAGAGGGCGAGGGGGATTCAGTCTCCTCGCTCCCCTCAAGAACCTGATGATCAGGTCGTGCTTCCCCAAAGACTTACCTTCAACTGCTTCATGGAATGCGGCAATAGCAGCCACATAGACTTTCAGGGTGGAGGGAGACAGCCTTCGCTCCAACCCTTCTTGCAGGAAGGAAAGCACGACGCTGATCGAGCATCTCCGGGGGTCTTCTCAGCGAGAAGAGCATCAGTTGACGAAGAGGTTCCACTTCAATGCATAGACGTGTCTAGTGGACGACGCTCTAGCGGAAGTGATGGTAGCCGCCACCACAGGTGGCAGGGTACTCAAACCTGCCTCGTCCCATCCAGGAGCCACAAGTGTAGCCTCCACAGATCGGGACGAGGGTGCCACAGGGTGCCCCGTCTCAGAGAGAGGAGGTCCTTCCTCGGAGGAATTGGCCAAGGTGGTGCTGTCGCGAGGAGTATCAGTTTGGAGAACCAGGTCTTGGTGGGCCAATATGGGGTGACCAACAAGACCTGCTCCTCGTCCTCCTTGATCTTGCACAGAGTCAGCGCGAGAAGGCTCACTGGGGGAATGCATACTTGTGTAGACCCCGCGGCCAGCTGTGTGCCAAGGCGTCTGTGCCGAGCGTGCCCTCGGTCAGAGAGTAATACAGGGCGCAATGGGATGAGTCGTGGGAAGCGAACAGATCTATCTGTGCCTCCCCGAACTGGTCCCATATCAGCTGGACCGACTGGGGATGGAGTCGCCATTTGCCAGAGACTGTACGGAACCGTGACAGCTCGTCGGATGCCAGGTTCCGCTCTCCTGGAATGTAAATAGCACGAAGGGACCTCAGGTGCTTCTGACTCCATAATAGGAGGTGGCGTACAAGTTGCGACTCTTCAGCAACTTGAGGCAATTGATATGCATAAGGCGCTGGGGTCCTGTCCAGGAACCTGCGGCTGCATGTCCATTGCACATGGCTCCCCAACCTGTGGCAGAGGCATCTGTGGAGACCACAACATGCCTGGAAACTCGCTGCAGAATGACTCCGCCCGTAAAAAGCTTAGGTTCGTCCACGGGAAGAAGGTCTGACGGCAGGTCGGAGTTACTGGAACTCTGAGCGTACCGTGATGCCATGCCCACCTTGGGACTCAATCGCGAAGCCACAGCTGAAGCAGTCGCATATGAAGCAATCCGAGTGGCGTAGCCGCGGCCACGGATGCCATATGCCCCAGGAGCCTCTGAAAAAGTTTCAGTGGGACCGCACTCTTGCCTTCCAACCGTTGAAGACAAGTCAGCAGTGAGTGTGCACGCTTGCTCGTGAGCTGCGCAGACATGGCGACCGAGTCTATCTCCATACCAAGAAAAGAGATCCTCTGCACGGGGCAAAGTTTGCTCTTCTCCCAGTTCACCTGAAGGCCCAGATGGGTTAGGTGCCGGAGCACAAGATCTCTGTGTTCGCAGACCTGATCTCGAGAGTGTGCTAGGATCGGCCAATCGTCGAGATAATTCAGGACGCAAACCCCGTGTTCGCGGAGGGGAAGAAGGGCTGCTTCGACGGTCTTCGTAAAGACGCGAGGGGACAGAGCCAACTTGAATGGGAGAACCGTGTACTGATATGCCTGTCCCTCGAAAGCAAACCGAAGAAACGGTCTGTGTCGAGGTAAGATGGAGACATGAAAGTACGCGTCCTTCAGGTATATCGCTGCAAACCAATCCTGGGGCCGAACGCACTCGAAAATGCGTTTGGCCGTGAGCATCATGAACGGAAGTCGGTGAAGAGTACGGTTCAAAACGCGAAGATCTAGGATCGGTCATAACCCACCGGTCTTCTTGGGGACAATGAAGTAGGGGCTGTAAAACCCTGACCTCATCTCGGCTGGAGGGACAGTCTCGATTGCACCCTTCGCCAGCAGGGTAACAACCTCCGCTCTCATGATCAGGGCATTGCCACCGACCACCGTAAAGCAAACTCCCTGAAGACGGGGAGGAGACCGTGCGAACTGAATCGCATAGCCGAGCCTGATTGTTCGGGCGACCCAACGGGACAGATTGGGGAGCTCTAGCCAAGCTCCCAAAAACTGATCCAGTGTAATCATCCAAGCCAAAGACATACCCCCAGAGGGGCAGCGGGGTGGAGAGACCAGCAGACGTGGAGGCGTTATCCCCCGTGGGTGCACAATCGAACTCCGCTCCCCGACAGAGGAGACCAGGGAAGGACCAGCATTCCACTGGAGGTTACTGTGGAGAAGAGGATACATTCAAAATTGAAAACTGTCCTGCTTTTTGAAGGCCATCCACTACACAATTTGTTTAGGGGACTCAGAAGCTCTTTCAGTGAGCGATTGGTTCTGCCTCGGTGTTCTAGTGAGCGGATGAGAAGATCTTTTGTCCCAGCAGCAGTGAAATATTTTAATGAACATTGTTAATTATTGAGTGACATCCAGGCCCTTAATAGATTTAGTGTTTGATTATTTTTGCACTGTGAAATTGAATATTTCCTGTAATTGTGTCTTATCAGGTTTTTGTCATTCTTTTTAATGCATATTTATTTATTTATTTGTCTGTTAGTTGTGTACTGTGTTTATGGTTGTAAGGTTGGTGGCAAACCAGTTTCCCTACCCGGATTAATAAATTTTCAATCAATCAATCAATCAATCAATCCACGGGGGTCTGCTATGCCGGGGGTTTTGCGATAGAGGGGGATGGGAGTAGCGTGGTCCGAGGACGACACACACTCTCATCCACACCCTCAGAGACAGAGGAGAATGAGAGTGGTGAGAGTCCATCTTTTGCTCTGTGTGCTCAGAGATGAAATGCCGCTCTTTGAAGAAAAGATTTTCCCCCGGCCCTTCACCGGGGGAAGGAGTGGGCCTGCGACCACACCTGAAGAACTGCAAGCCATATCTGAGCTGCCCGTAACGGGAGCGACGCAGCGGGGCTGTGGGGCTGGTACGGGCAGGGGCGCCTCCCTGCGACCACCTCCACGGCATGGCCCGGTGCTGCTGCAGAAACCACAAGGTCAGACAAAGCCACAGTCTCCTTCTGGGCGGCCGAGAGCTGTTGGGCAGAGTTCTCGACTGCACCGCCGAAGAGGCCAGCCTGAGATATGGGAAAGTTGAGGAAACTGGTTCACTCAGCCTTGCGCACATCAACCAGGTTAAGCCAGAAATGTCTGACCACGCATATGGACATCACCTGACTCAGGGAGCATGCGGTCACCTTCGTCACTCGTAGAGCAAAGTCGGTGACGGCAGGCAGCTCAAGGATGAGCCCTGAATCAGCCCTAACCTTGTGCATGTCACTGTCACACACCCCAAAGGATGGCAATAACACACATTAAGGTGGCAGCCTGCCCCGCAGCTATAAAGGTCCCGGCCACCGGAGTAGACAAGAACCTACGGCATTGGGGGTGCTTAGGGTTGCCACGGCCAGTGGAGGTGCTGTGGGGACACATAAGTGTTGCCACAGAACACTCCACAGGGGGGAACCCCAGTGTACCCTAGACCGCGGCCACTACGAGGGCAGAGAAGGCGGAAGAGGCCGCTGAGCAGTCGTGAAAGTCAAAGGAGACTCCCACAATCTCACGGCCTCTTCATGCACATCCAGGTAGAAAGGATTTGGGTTCGCCACCCCCAAAAACCAATCATCAGCCTAAAGTGCTCGGGACATGGCAGAATTTTCCACACAAACCCAACACTCGTGGCAGCCCAGGAAGCATAGCTGTGAACTCTGAATCTAACTCGCTATGCTAGTACATCCGAGGACAGCAGCACAGACGAGCCAACTCCAGAGTACTCCAGTTTACCTTGCAGTGATGCAGCAATAAACATGATTTCATCAACTGGAGGACCGAATGAGGGCCCTTTTATTTTAATTTTTTTTTTTGGCAGCCACAAACTCACTCGGGGTGTGGACCGTGGAATTTTCGTCGGTTTAGTTCCAGACCTGAAGTCTTATATCACCCTGGCCACCAGTTGAAGTATTATCTCGTGGAGAAAATAGTTCAGGTTGTGGATAAGGGGACTCAAAGCTCACTCTATTGAGCTCATTGAGTCTCGACCGTTATACATTGCGATGGCCAGGGTTCCCACTGAGAGAATGTGACACTCCCACGAGCACTGTCTGAGCGTGATCAAAGCCCAAACACGTCAAACAGTGCTCACGCCCATCAGCTGAATCTATCAGAATACCACACTCAGAAATATACGGGCAGATCGTCTTTAAAAAGACGCGTCTTTAAAAAGATGTGCCGCATGCACACTCTTTTAGTGAGAGGAGAAAACTCCGCGGATGCTGAAGCGACCAGGGAGAGAGACACACACTGGCAGACCACTGCTCAGATCGCAGGCAATCTCGCTGGATACCGCCGTCACACCAACACCAGAGAGTTTGCTCGTCTCGAAGAGGTGAGTCACAGTAGTAAACTCAGATTGTGTGGCTTGTAGAGTGAAGAAGATCTCTTGGCTCTGAAGCGAAAACATGCTGCGGTTGCGTCCGCTTCCTCCTTTTATACTCACAAGGTGGCGGAGATACGCTATGCAAATTCCGCAGACCAATGGCATTTTCCTGCCATTGGCTTGTTTTTTAATACTCGAAGAGGATTGGCTTTCTATGCGAAACCCCCATTCTCCGTCATCCAACATAACTCGGAGTGACTACGAAAGGGAACCCTATTGTTACTAAAAATAGCATATTTTTGGTAAAAAAAAATTACAAGTAGCCTATGTGAATATAGTGCTGCAGGGATGACATTTTGTAGGCCAAACCCCAGAAATGAGTTAGGATTGTAGCACTGTCCTGAAGTCAATAGATATCTGAAGATATCAACCGAAGTCTGTGGTTAGGGTTAGGGTTATCATTGCAATTTTTTAAAAGCTTTTTACTTGTATTGAAAAAGGCTGTTGCTAACAAGTGGCTATGTGAATCGGACTTCAAAGGTTGTCAGGGACATTAAATGTCATCACACTGTACTGGAAAACTCATCTATTCGCTAGTCGTAAGTTGTCAATTTGTTGGAAGCTTAGTGATGGTGAAGCTGATGTCCTGGATGTGGTGTAGTCTTCTGACAATTGTATTTAGGCTTCAAATTTAAAAGTTGTTCATTTGTGAAAATTATCATGAACAAAAAGTGTAAGAATCTTTTCTTTTTGTTCACAGAGCTTATTTTCTGCAATAATTCAAAAAAGCCAATGAAAATATTCTATGGAGTTTTTGTTGAGGGAACCAGGGTCATGCTAACTTGGCCAACAAAAATAGTAATCACTGTAGAGCTCTATAGACCTTATTCGATCTGCGTCATCAGTGTTTGCGCCGGCCATTTTGTTGACATAGAAACCACGGAAACTGTCAGTCAATGGACAAGCGAGGTAGCGTTGGGATTATCCACGATATTATGACCGTTTTTTTTTTTCTAACAGCGTGATGGTGTTGTGTAATACACGGCTGTTCTAACAAAATCAATAAGAACATCAGAGTTAGTTTTTATGCGATAAGATACCGACTGTCAGAAAACGTGAAGGGAAGGAGACAGGGTTGAGACAGCGCAGGAGGCTAGCTAGGATTAATAGGCTAAACTTTCAGCCAACTCCCCACAGAAAAGTCTGTTCCTATCATTTTACCACAAGTTTCACACATAATCTGTGTGCAATGCATGTGCGGTGTGTATACAGCAAAGAAGCAGGACGCAAGTGCTTTAAATATGCTGCGTTTGCAGTACATAACTGATCCGCGGCTGTACCACGAACACCCCGGTACTCACTATTTTTATTTTAACACATACTCATTATTTCAACAACGTAAGCCAATTATTCAATGTATTACTTCTATATATTAAAGGGTTAGTTCACCCAAAAATGAAAATTACGTCATTATTTACTCACCCCCATGCTGTTCCAACCCCGTAAGACCTTCGTTCATCTTCGGAACACAAATAAAGATATTTTTGATTTAATCTGAGAGCTGGATCACTCTTCCATAGACTGCCTAAGGGACTGGCTCTTGACGGCCCATAAAGTCATTAAAGAAAATGTTTAAATATTCCATGTGCCTACAGCGGCTCAATTATAAGTTTATCAAGCGAAGAGACTACTTTTTGTGCGAAAAAAACATAAATAATGACTTTATTCGACTATTTCATTACTTCCTTATGGGCGCATGCACGAGAACTGAGAGGAGGACGTTCTTCTTCTTCTTTTTACCGGCTGCTCACCGCTTAGGAGTATTATCGCCACCTACGGTATAAGATGATGATGAGGCACACTGTCGTTTTTTGAGAAGATTGAAGGCTTTTAAGTGCACCTTGTAGTGCTGAAAATACGCTAATTGAAAAGCATATGTACAGAGCGCATCTTCCTCTGCTTGTAAACAGAAAGTTTTGCACTTCCAGCTATATCAGCACATCATCTTATACGGTAGGTGGCGATAAAGCGGTGAGCAGCCGCCGGTCACAAGAAGTAACCGAATTGAGCCACTGTAGGCACATGGAATATTTAAACCTTTTCTTTAATGACTTTATGGGCTGTCAAGAGCCAGTCCCTTAGGCAGTCTATGGAAGAGTGATCCAGCTCTCAGATTAAATCAAAAATATCTTTATTTGTGTTCCGAAGATGAACGAATGTCTTACGGGGTTGGAACAGCATGGGGGTGAGAAATTAATGACTTAATTTTCATTTTTGGGTAAACTAACCCTTTAAGTTGCTCAAGCAAGTGGTCAAATATGTAACCATGTACTTGTATTAAAATCACAAACATTTTAAATGAAAACTTAAAATTAACAAAAACAACCGACTCTATTGCCTTTTCTTTTGCACTTACCTACATTTTAATACAACAAATCTTGCATGTCACAAAGCACTTGTTTTTCCACCTCCACGAATGAGACGAGTGTCATTCATGTTGCCTTGTTGAGGTAAATTGTAGTTTGTACCTTATATGGATACTGTATGATCGAGATAGTTATAAATATCTGGGTTGGTTATGGCTGGCAATAAGGACGGATCTTTACTTAATGCTATTATTTAATTTTGATGTGGGTCCACACACCAATCAAGCTTATCTTCTCTTGATACCGACGAGATGAAGCTCCCTCTCAACTCAAATCTGCGCGCTGCTAAGGGCAGCAGGACAGATGTCATGTCAACAATATGGCTGCGGTTACTTCCGGTATTTGCAAATAAGGTCTATACTAGGATGTACCTTCCTGTATGAGTGTGTTCACAGTCAACATACTCTTGAGTTGACTGAACTTTTACCACTGGCTGTTTTAGAACCAATAACTGAGTAAAAAATGTAATTAACCTATAGTTTGGCTAACCCTGCTTTCTGGAAAACCAAGGAAATGGATACATTTTAAAAAATTCTCATTTTAAAGCTATAGTATACGATGTTAAAAATCGGTCGAGATAGCATGAGACGCTAGGGAAGTTTTAAAAAACTCATTCCGCCCCTCCACACACACACACCCCTCCCCTCTGTGCTACCTGATCCCTGACCTATGTCACTTTTGAGTTCACGTCAACGCAAGATTAGCAACACATGAAATGTTCTAAACTCCCTACCACAATTAGTATAATACTACTAGTATTGCTAGGGTTTTCAGTAATTGTTATAGCACCACACAGCGTATCTTGTTCAAATTCCGATCGGCTTGAACAGAAACCTGCTAGGCATACTGAAATATATTCAAGGATTTCAAGAATTATAATTACTTTGACCTGTGATAGGCGATGCTAAATGGCTAACATTCCATGTTAGCCGTTTAGCGCAGCATGAGCATGTTGTCGGCAGCACGAGTATGTTGTCAGACTGATAAAAGCTATTTATGTAACACATGTATAAAATGCATGTTTACCTGCTCAACAAAAAGTCAGCCGTGTCAGCATCGGTTTTCAGTCCCAGATCTCCCTGAAGCTTCCTTCAATTGTCAATGGTGGACCCCATATTTATCCTACTTTAGTCCGACGTTACTTTTTTTTTTTAATCTCTGCTCTTTCCTCAACAGACTTTCTCTTTCATTAAAACTTTACTGTAGGGGCAAGCAGGGGCCGCTTGCTGCTGTCATTTATATTTTTATTCATTGCTGATCTGACGCTAATTAGCTAGCTACCATAGACTGTCAGCTGCTTGCTAGCGCAAGGATGGGGGCAGGGTCAGGTGAGGTTAGGTTGGAGATGCGAGCGCCAGGCGGAGTTCAAGTGGAGCTGGTGATTGGTTGAGAGCAGTTGACCAATGTAAGCTGTCCGGCCGGACAGCTTACATTGGTCAACTTCTCTGTGACTGTACAGCCAATAGAGTGAATGGATTTTTTTCATTCTTTTTTCTATACATATTGTTAGGATTGTACTATATAACCATAACCAGCATCTAAACGAGGATATTAATAATGAACAATCTTTGAAATCGTATACCCTAGCTTTAAAATGATGAAGAATTAATGTTACTATATCCCTCATTACAATGGTATCTTACCTCAATCCTTTCTGAACAGGCTGGTCGTATCCCCTCAGATAATCCACAGCTTTCTCTGTGATCACACATAGGTCTACATTGCTGCCGGAACCCAGATCACAGAAGATGCCTGCAGTGATGGCATCTCTCACCAGCTGCTTTCCTTCCTCCAGCTTTACATTCCAAAGCGTTTATGTAGGTGTGGGATTGAGAACAAATACAGAACGTGTTTTGGAAATGGGATTCAACAATAAGGATTACATTAAGGGTAACAAGCATAGAATAAACAAGATTTTACTTTAATTAGATTTTAAACAGATTGTAATAGAAAACAGGAACAAAATTCCTTAAATTCTGAAACAGGATGCAACAGAAAATATATATTTTTATATTTTAAATGTTGATTAGTAAATCATTACTTTTATATTGCACTGTTCCGCTATTTACAATTATTCATTGCATTGTAATTCATTTCCACATAAAAGTTGTTCTTTTACCATTGTCTTCTTTTGTCAGCAAATCTTACATTGAGCACTCAAATTTGGTAAAAGGAAGATCATTCAAACATGCTTGCTTGACACACAAGAACAATTGAGGTTCATTCATTGAGCTTCCGCAGCGACCAATGAGGTTTGTTCTCGAGCATTAAGCAAGTTTTTGGGTGTACTTCCCCTTTGAAGGGCCCTCATGGGTCCCTAGAACTCTAGGTAAAATATAACTACAATAACAGCATATACACAATACCATGTTGGAAAATGTCTAATAGTTGTCTGACCTCCATATTTGGCCTGTAACGATCTTCAAATAGAGAAATGGCAGCAGCTGCTCCAGACCCTGTAATATATAGTTTTGCTAAATAAGTGCATGTGGCAAAAAAAAGTGTCTGATTGTGTTCATTCAAACAAAGGGGATAAAGTACCCATGGTAAGGAAAGGAAGCTTATCATAGGAACCATGAGGGTAGACGCTATAGAGCTGTGGGCCGTTAATATCCACACCTCCCACAATTAGAGAAGAACCAATGTGCCCCTGATACCTAAAAATAAATTGGAAACAATTAGCCCTAGTCCTGGGACTACCTGAATAAGATAAACTACCATTATCAGTTAACTAGTGAGCAATATCTTAAAGAAAGAGTGATGTATTTTGTTGTATCAATCATTTAGGCACAATCATTTGAATCAAATTGAACGACTTTATGACACTTTCACCTAAACAGCATCTGTTTGAGCTGTCGGGTCACCATGGCTACAAGAGGAGGTCGTCCTGTGCTCAGCGAATGCAGTTCTACATTTGAAGACATCATCTGAGTAGTGACCTCAGCATCAGCAGCAACACCTGCACCACAACAGCTATTGTGGTAAGAAGAACGAAAGAAAAAGAAAACAATAAAAACAGGCACTATAAAATTTAGTTTAGACAGAGACTTGACCTATGATGATGAGCAACCAAACAATTCACTTACTAAATTTTGGGAGCTATATAGTGGATTTTCATGCAGTTTTTATCAGCTACGACCATATCATCCGTGGCTCTGGTGTCTGCACCTAAAATCACTCCATCCTAAAATAAAATCAATTTATTTTTTGGTTTATTATAATTAAATATTACATACCATCATATTAATTTAATATGTTTATTTGCAATTACTTGAGTTACAATATAGACTTAAATTATATGGATATGAATTACAACATAGACTTAAATTTTAAATATTCAATCTCTAATTAACAACACAAATCATGCTTTGAAGTGTCAAAACAGACTTTGAATATCAGCCCAGCAATGGTGGTGCCAGTCTTCCTGGCGTTTGGTGCACTGTAACCCGTCTCTGATAGATTTGCTTCCAGAACAGCATTTCTATGAATGAATAAACAATCAAACAAATATAACACAATTAAAAGATATGGCATTAAGGTAGGTCTACTTTTTGTTACACTATTATGTTGTTTAGGAATAGGCCATGTTTATTTATTCATGTGTCAAAACACATTGATGTGTTGTCGCATACTTTTGCTTATAGTCTGCATATTAGCGCTTGGCAATAATTGTAAATTGTAGTTATGCCCTCACGCATTGAGCGTGAGACTCACGCCAATTCTCACGCTCTCACGCCACACCCCCGATTTCTCACGCTAAAGTGACAAGCCAGTCGGTAAAATACCTGAAAGATAAGTTTATCTCTAAATCCACCAGTTGAGCCACTCGCTCTATGCACAGCTCCACTACTTCCTGAATTTCAGCCAGCTTCTTGTTTCCTGTCTGGCATTATTGGACACATTGATTAATTCAGGTGTGTCTGATTATTATTGCCGTGACTACTGAGGTCAAGCACACCTGAATTAATTAAATTGTCCAATAATGGTATACATGCAGGAAACAAGGAGCTGGCTGAAGTTCAGGAAGTAGTGCAGTTGTGCATAGAGCGAGCGATCATGCATGCGAGACAGATGTTCAGCTCCTAACGGCGCGGACGCAAAACCAGGACTGGAGTCAAAGCCAATTCCTCTCTGCACTCTAAGCGTTCTGTTATCACTCCGATTACATCCACTACGGGTTTTCCAGTCTCGCGCACAGGAAAAACTGCTCCGTGTTCGCGTGAGCAAAGTGCACACGTTTCTCTAAAAACACCCAGCACAAACAGACTACCTATTCTTAAAGTCTTGTGTTGTTTTATGAAATCATAGTTTCGTTTTTTAGTTCATTGGCAAAATGTAACGTTAGAGATCTTCATGTTAGTTTATACATTTTACATCTCATGTTCGGTAAAAGGCAGATTCGAACTCGAGTCCAAGCGCAGCATCAAAACCTCAGATAAAAACTACATACTCAACGATCTACGCCACTGTAGCTTTCGCGTGACGAGCGTGTTTTTGGTGTCAAGACAGGCAATAAAGGCGGCTTTAGTGCAAATATATGCTATGCATTTATCAGGACCCCCCACCCCCCTGATAAGTCTCACGCCAAGCTAAACTCAAAAGTTGGCAGCCCTGCTTTAGTGCAAATATAGGCTATGCATTTATCAGGACCCCCCCACCCCCCTGATAAGTCTCACGCCAAGCTAAACTCAAAAGTTGGCAGCCCTCCCTTGATCATATTGTTATAGCTCTCTCACCTGCGTACGTTCTCAAAAGAGAATCCTCTGGTCGGCGTTTTTGTCGATGAGTGAGTCATCTTTCACCCGCGCGCTGTATGAAATCTAAAGCAGGCCTATAGCTCTTATAATCAGTTTTGGTTAAAGTTCTTTCTGATCACCGCTTTTGAAAGTTTACTCGCTTCAGCTTTAGCCTACACAAAGAGTCGGTGCGTCAGCACTTTTAACGCCCCAAACTGCAGAATATCATTCTTTCACTTTCACTTCTGACACATGATCACTTAAGGCCATGGCCCATTCAGTCGAACGAAGCCGTCTACCCGAAGGGTAAGGGGTTATTTGTGCATAAAAATTGGTAGGTCTAAAAATGTTTTTTTTTTTCGTCTATAAGCTATTTTTATTCAATTTATCTATTTAATCTGACCAATTTAAAATGGAAAAATAGGATACACCAATAAAAGTAATTTATGAGTTAGATCAAGAAGAATGAATAGACCCTTAAATAAAATTCAGATTTAAGAACAGGTTAAAGAATTCTGAAAATAAAGAATGTTTTTTGGCCTACACATGCAGAAATTGGATCAATTTGAATGGATAGAGCAGGTTTACAGTGTAGATTTGAATGTCATCAGCAGCATACAGTGATGGTTTACCGTGTTGTATAATTGGGGCATTATAGCAGAAGTATAAGATAAATAATAATGGTCCAAGAACTGATACCTGAAGGTACTGATACTGATACCTGTAAAGCTGGGGATTTCTAAATATGGAGGAGAGTTGGATCTAATTGCAGCAAATAATATTTATTAACAAATCAATCAAAAAACACAAGGAGCAGCCAGGGGCCCGTTCTTCATAGCTTGCTTAAACATCCGAGATCAAACGAGACATCCATGATAATCATCGTGCGCTGGTTTAAAAGGGGATATGTATCGACAGTAGAAACATTGATCAGCAACGCTGCTATGGGCTCTATGCACAGCTCCACTACTTCCTGAAATTCAGCCAGCTTCTTGTTTCCTGTCTGGCATTATTGGACACATTGATTGATTCAGGTGTGTTTGATTGTTGTTGCCGTGACTACTGAGGTCAAGCACACCTGAATTAATCAAATTGTCCAATAATGGTATACAGGAAACAAGGAGCTGGCTGAAGTTCAGGAAGTAGTGCAGTTGTGCATAGAGCCCATTGGCTGCTGCTCAACGTGGCCAAAGAGCGCGCTCAGTTTTTCACCAAGGGGGTAATCCATCAACCAGAAGTTGAAGCCTCGCGGGAGCTGCCATCTTGTAGCAGAACTTCACTTGCGTTAGCATTTCCATTCATTTTGGTGTCACTTTGACAGCGAATAACTTTACATCTGAGGCGTTTGAAGACCCCATTTGTCCTTTATTTATTTCTAAGGAAACACAACAATGGATAAAATGCTCCATTACCTTGTAGCTTATGTTATGGCCCCGTAGAAGCAGTTTTTTTGTAAAAGTAGGCTAACGATTGCATCATACCAACGCGACTCTCTGTCGCACAGTAGAGAGATAGCGTATGGAGTAAAGGCCGTATGGACAGGAGGAGAAGCATGCGGGCAATCGTGGAAACATGGAGGCAAAATGACAAAATAATTAATCAGAATACCTAGCAAAAGTTTCTCCGGCTCCCACCTCATGGACAGCTACTCACACTCTCTATGATTCAGATTTGTCATGCCACAGCCATTATAACTAAGACAGGCTCTGTCCACTTCTTATACTGTCTATGAGTCTATATCGTCATCACCAGCGGCCATCTTGTCACAGCCAAGCTGACATAAGATGAGTGATCAGCACGAACACAAATACTCTTATCTCGTTGAAATCTCGACAGATTTACAAACGGTTTGGTTTCTTAGAAACGTTATTAACGTGGCTATAATTCTGATTGATTAATTATTTATAAACTAAACTTATTATTCATAAATATGCAGTAACAAACCAAACCATTTGAAAATCGGTAGAAAATTGAGCAAGTTATGGTTATTTAAAAAGTACATGCACCATTAAAACACGATAGGCTTGTTTGAGATGTGCCTTGCCTTGCCTGAAATGTATGCGAGAGTTGGCAGCTGCAGTGAGAGGAGGAGTGAAGAAAGCGAAGGCAAGCCAGAAAGATCTCGGTTCTCGCAGTGGATCAGACACCTGTGAGATCAAAGTCTGATATCGCGGGATTCACAGGATTCATGCTCGTGCACGTGTTCCTAATAAACTGGATGTCATTTAGTTCTGTTGCTTTTATATGAAAATAAATACAATGAACAAGACACCCAAAGTACTTATTTAATTACATTCCAAATATGTGTTTATCAATCATTTTTTCTTTAATATATACATGTTTTTATATATTATTTTAATAAAATGACATCACATAATAACCCATATGGCACTGTCAGAGAGTTTATTCACCCATATGCTGAGCCGGACAGTGGATCCACCACATGGATCTTTCTTTGGTATATTTCAATGGCATCGCTGTTAGCTGGTGAAGTGGATTTACTTATTGTAGAGTTAACAAAAGTTATCATGAGCATAATGTTTATCATAAGCATTCTAAAGCAGATGTCTTAACAAATATCGACCGGGAATTTTTTTACGAGCAGTTCATTCATACCTATGCAAGATCGCTGCGAAAATACAGACCGGAAGTCAAAAGACAACGAGCAAGAACATAAGGTCTAGCATAGTAGAGAGAGGCAATCATGGGACGCAAGTCAAGTCAAGTCAAGTCAAACTTATAGAGCACAAGTTTAATACAACCGTAGTTGATCCAAAGTGCTTTCCAGTACAATAAATAATTCAATCAAATAAAATAAATAAAGTTAAAAAAAAGAGAGAGAGAGATAAAAGCAAGTAGCAAAAATATTTGGTGCATCAACAAATACAACCTGTAGAACACCGACTAATTTAAAAATAAATACATGACCTTATTCGAACGCAAGAGAGTAAAAATAGGTTTTTAAACTGGATTTAAAAGCAGCCAAAAATGGAGAGGTCCTGATGGTTAAAGGTAAACTGTTCCAGGGCTTTGGCGCAACAACAGAGAAAGCTCTATCACCTCTTGATTTACACCGAGAGAAAGGGACAGATAAAAGTGACTGATCGCAAGATCTTAGTGACCTAGAAGCTGTATATGGTCTAATGAGATCACAAATATAATCTGGGGCCGAGTTATGTAAAGCCTTAAGGCCTGTTCGCGCGCGATATTCGTCGACGTTTAACGCCTCATGACTAAACAATGGGCGCCAATGTGAGTGTTCACACCGACACGAAAAACGCCACGCGTAAAAGCGTCATTTTTAAAAAAATGCCTCGGGTTCGTTTTTTTGGTTTGACGCGCCGCGTCAAAACCTATCCGACCAACGAGATTGGCGGGTTTGCTCACGTGTCTGGTACTTCTGAAGTTACAGTAAAACACAACTTGGGGGCGCTCAAACACAAAACGGTCTTGCCGAGCACACATACGGCGAATAAGAGAAGTAGTCAGGGGGCCAATTCTGAAAAGGGCTTCCGTTAAAGGAGAACTCCGGCGAACAATGAACCTTTGGTCTAATAAAACATCGGTACCTAGTCAACCGTTCTCTGAGATTTGTTGTCATGATAATCGAATGTAAAGAGTTTTATCTCTAAAAATTGTTTAGCGTATGCTAGTACTGGGGGCATTGACTAAGTAAAAAGAAATCGCTAGTTTATACCACTAACAAAGCTCAAAATAGCCCCACATTCACACAGTAACATAACGATGCTCCATACATGCAAAACGAAGCATTGAGAACTTTGTAAGTGTACAGACCGTTTAATAAGAAGATACTTTATGAAGACACTTGAATTCGCGAATACAGACAGGAGCCATCTTAAAAAATAGTCTGGAATTGGAAACATAACATAGTTTCAAAAATCAGCCAGTACCCCTATCTATGAGAATGAGTCAAGCCAAGTTTAAAGCTTGTAGGGAGAGAGAGTCCAATGCTGCACAAGTTATAATACTTTAATGTCAAGGCGGAAATGTAGAACTGTAGATGGTGGTCTGTGGTGCTATTCATCATTAATGTACTCTTAGAAGAAAAGGTTCTATCAGCGCTACGTATTTGGAACCCCTAAAAGGTTCTATACACTCTTAAAAAAGGGTTCCTCTGGGTTCAATATAGAACCCTGGGGTTCCATACTTGGCCAATAGAACCTTTTACCCCCAAAAAATGGTTCTATATAGAACCATTTTTGGAGTTCCATAAAGCAGGGAATGGAGCCGTTTCTGGTTCTAAATAGAACCATTTCTTCTAAGAGTTCAGTGTAAAAAAAAAGAATCATGTGTCTTGTAATTTTCATTAAAAAATAAAGGTGATAATTGAAAATATTGTGTATATTTTATTAAGAAAAATTTGGTTCAGTGTTGTATAGAAAATTTTGACAACATTTTGACAATTAATAAAACCAAGAAATGCACTTTCCTAATTTTTTTAAGGAAACATACAAAATTTTGAGGCCTGAATTGAGGAACCGATTAAGCTGATTAAAATTAAGGAAAAAGGGCTACCAATTTATTTTAAGAGAATTAGTTCAATTATGCGGTTTTATTTAGAGACACCATTGTTAGTTCATAGCATGCTTTGCACACGACTGGTAATGGAGAGGAAATATTGAAATTCAGTGCTATTTTATGTGTTTTTGAGTAAAGGGAAACATGTGATAATGTTTATTGTTCAGTTATGTTTGACATTTGAAAGAGTTTCTATTATGTTGACGTTTTGAGCATTGTGCAGAAGAGTAGGCCTTATAGTAAGGTTGTGAATTGATACTCTGAAGCATGTTGTGTAATTCGTTGAGCAAAAACTTTGTTATAATATAGTGTAGGAACAAATTTGGTTATGTGCTATGCTAGTGGCATAGTCTTTTAGTAATGCAATTTAACTCAAAGTCAAAAATAAACAGGTCCATTCACTCTAATTCACTCACCATTGAGTGTCAACTTAAAATAAAAAAAGCATATTTCACTAAAAATGTTAAATTCATTGTATCATAGACTAAATAATTAAGGGGATTTTACATGATTTATTCAGGTAGATTCCATGAAAGAAATCAAGCCTTAAAGGTATAGCGGAGGATCTTTCCGAAATTTAGAGAAGACCCGCCCTCTCCAGTTTTTAAAAAAAATGCAAATGCACAAACACAACACTCTTGCTCCCGAGGGAACGCCTATTACGCCTTGCACAATTATGTTGCAAATTATAAACGAACTCAAAAACATTCATAAAAAAGACAACATGTCAAATGCCCTTCCGTGTTTTATTTACTTATTATACTGATCGATTGAGTGACCGAGGGCTCAAGACATGATATGTGCACCCTTGTATCACACGAAATACGTTCTGAGGAAACTATTTTGCAAATCGCTATTATGTTATATGGCAACATATGAGCAGTGCTATTACGTTGGTCCTTAACCTAACATGTCTCATTGTTAATACGTAGGTATTAATACGTTATTTTTATACATAGTTGCATATGGAGAAGTAGCTTGTTGTGTTTGTGTAATAATAAACACACACGGTTTTAGAATATGAACACATGAACACACACGGTTTTAGAATATTTCAGCGCGATACCATTTACCATTTGATCAAAAGGCTACTTTAGACAAATTGAGATGTTTACCGTGTCTATGCGGTGCATGACTTGTGCCAGGGCTAGCATTGCTAAGTCGCTTGCATTGACTTTTACTAGTGATTTTAAATGGATTTCTCCAAATAGCATGACAAACTTTACCTGTCTAGTAGAATCTTCGCGACTGCGGCATCAGTGAGAAGCCCGACCTGTGCTTTTAGTGCACGCCAGCGTGTGATATTCACCCAAAATCACTCTGGTCTTGTTTCTATATTCTGCGGCCTTTCTCTTCTTATCATACACTTCGTATACATTTTTTCTCTTTCGACCCTCAGTCATTTTCAAAGGAATCTGAACCGTAACTCCGACATAATACACCAGAAAGTGAAAACTACATAGAGATGAGCACGTACGACGGCCTTACGTAAACATATCACCAGAATGACTGACACTTAGGTGGACCAATAATATAGACTACCCACCCGGAAAAAGAAAATCCTCCGCTATACCTTTAACTACTCAAAAATATTATTTGTCATATTATTACCGTATATTTTTTTTTTAATTAAATAGCAGTAACATTTTTTTAAAGTGTTGCAACACAAATTATGTTTAATTCTCATATCACTAAAGCGTACTTGAGTTCAAACACTCCTGGTGGAACTGAGACTGACTTTGATCTCCCAGATCTCCCAGAAGTTAGGCTGTTGTGTGATTCACTCCTTTATAAAGTTTTGGGTAACACTTTACTTGAAGGGGTGTGGATAAGCATAACTGTCATTAAGTGTCTTTCGTTCAATTATGACATTTTTAATGCAAATATGACATTGTTTAAGATGTCTTTGTTATGACAACTTGACATGAACCAATATATCATAACCTGTCAGTGTCTTTGTAATGAGGCTTTTGACATTGGCTGTTATGAGGCATTATAACTGTGTCATGAATATGTTTCGTGAACTCAACTACAGTGGGACTAATTGAATTTGTCATTAAAAAGTTATAATGGCTTCACAACAGCCAATGTCAAAACCAACCACATGACAGTTTAAAGGGATAGGTCCCCCAAAAATGAAAATGAAGTCATTAATTACTCACCCCCATGCTGTACCAACCCTGTAAGACCTTCGATCATCTTCGGAACACAAATAAAGATATTTTTGATTAAATCTGAGAGGTGGATCACTCCTCAGACTGCCTAAGGGACTAGCGCTTGACGGCCCATAAAGTCATTAATGAAAAGGTTTAAATATTCCATGTGACTACAGCGGCTCAATTAAAAGTTTATCAAGCGACGAGAATACTTTTTGTGCGAGAAAAAAACAAAACAAAAATAACGACTTTATTCGACTATTTCATTACTTCCTTCTGGGCCTTAGACGAGAGTTCAAGAGATTTCCACGACGCACGTCCGAGAACTGAACTGAAATAGTTGAAGGAGATTGCAATTCTTGCGCGTGCGTCGTGGAAATCTCTTGAACTCTCGTCTCAGGCCTACAAGGAAGTAATGGAATAGTTGAATAAAGTCGTTATTTTTGTTTGTTTTTCCGCACAAAAAGTATTCTCGTCGCTTGATAAACTTATACTTGAGCCACTATTGTCACATGGAATATTTAAACATTTTTTTCATTGACTTTCTGGGCCATCAAGTTTCAATCCCTTAGGAAACCCATGTAGCAGTGATCCAGCTCTCAAATTTAATCAGAAATATCTTCATTTGTGTTCCGAAGACGAACGAAGGTCTTACGGGGTTGGTACAGCATGGGGGTGAGTAATTAATGACTTAATTTTCATTTTTGGGTGAACTAACCCTTTAATATAATGTTAACCAATAAAGCTAGTTGGTTTCTTAAGTTTGATAATTAATCCGCTATGTCATGTTTATGACAGGTTGTGTTGTCATACTAATGTCAAGTTGTCATGACAAAGACACTGACAGGTTATGATGTAATGATTTATGTCAAGGTGTCATACATAATGAAGAAATCTCAAACAATGTCAAATTTGCATTAAAAATGTCATAACTGAGCGAATGACACTTAATTACAGTTGTAACAAACATGCATAAAACTTCCTTTATATTCATCATGTCATGATTATGAAGGTGTCATGTTAGTCTTATGCACACCCCTTCAAGTAAAGTGTTACCAAGTTTTGTTCAGACTGTTGACACCTGATGTGATCATCTTTGGATCTGCTGCCTCATGCCAAATCACATCTGTGCTGACACAACAGTGCCCCTTGTGGTGTGATACTCTTTTGGTATTTATTGATTATTATTTTTTAATGATCATGCTTGCACATAAATTGGATTATATTGCACATTTACCCAAAATTACAGTAGGTAACATGGAAGAAAATGGAAGCAATTTGGGAAAAAATCCGCTTTTACCACTTTTAAGTATTTAGTGTTAAAATGAACAAAAAAAAAACATTTTCTAACTTGACAACCTGGCTAGAACACATGTTGAGGGGTTAAATATGAATACTGGATAGGTTGTATGCTTGTACCAAAAAGTGTCTGACAAAGTTTTAATATCAGTTTTGGCCCCCTGACTAATATATAATTACCTGATCGACACTCCAAGTGTTTATACCCAGGAGAAGTTGAAAGCGTATAAATCTCTTGATGCCTATAATTTTGTTCTGTGTGGTCATGTCCAAGACATACAACTTCATGATTACAAAGTTCAAAACTTCGTTGTGCTTAAGACGGAGGTTCTGCCTAGTCAAAGACAGGGTAAGAAGACGGAGTTGTACAAGGCCTGGGTTATCGTCAACAAGACCAACAACTGTATTCTGACTGCAAACTGCACCTGTATGGCTGCGTATGTAACATAAGACATTTATGAAATTATATTACCTTTTTGTTTTTATTTATCCAACCCAGTATTTGTCAGTAAGATAATCTAACTCAATTCCACTGCTTATTTGCTGAAATCATACTGCTGCTATTGACATGTATAGCCTAATGCACCACTTACATCAATGTGTTTCATTCATTGGATAGCTAGGAATAAATCATTTTGTGCAGGTTGGGGTCATGCTGCAGCCATGCAGCTGCCCTTATGTTTAAAGTTGAGCTGTGGGTCAGGATGGGAAAGACGGAGAAGTGTTGTACTTCAGGGACAAATATGTGGCTCCACTCATCCAAGAGAGAGGTGAAGCCAGCCAGACTGAGTGAGGTCAGCTTCAGAAAGCCTAAGAGGACAGACACCCAACTGCAGCCAACCAGAGCAAAGCATAGAAAGAACAATGTGAAAGGTAGACACAATCTGAATTTAGACAAGATCAGGCCATGTACATATAGCAAGTTAACAGTAGGTATATTATATTTATAACCTTATATATATATATATATATATATATATATATATATATATATATATATATATATATATATATATATATATATAAGCCATTACCATCACATCATTCATATAAAAATGTTATAACCAGCACCAAGGTACCATTTATAACATATGTAACCAGCTGTAGTTGCAATTTGAATTAAAATAAGTTATTTAACGTATATTTTATTGTGTATTTAGAGCTGACAGATGAAGACATAGTATAATATATTTATAACCTTATATTTATAATTTTTTATTAAGCCATTATTATCACGTCATTCATATAAAAATTTTATAACCAGCACCAAGGTACCATTTATAACATGTAACCAGCTGTAGTTGCAATTTGTATTAAAATAAGTTATGTAACTTATATTTTATTGTGTATTTAGAGCTGACAGATGAAGACATAGCAGATCTGAAAGTCTTGGCACCTAACGCAGCTGTGCTTACTAGCATGGACTTCAGTGACACTGATTCTGCATCTGAATCCGACACAGAGACTGGAGACCTGCCAGAGCCACTGGTAGCTCTGTATGATGTCACTCTGAGAGGCCTCTGCCCAAATAAAATACAAGAGAGAAGTGAAGATACCTTTGCAAAACTGACGAGCAGTGTGTGAACCTTGAGTTTACAACTAGAAACTAGTCCCAGTCTCAGGCCTGGCACACACACAGGACTGGCAGGATAACAAGCACAACCCTACATCGTGTCTGCACTGTAGAAACCGAAAAGGCAAAAACAAACCTTGTTAAACAGGTTATGCACTACAGCAATCAGGACTTGTCCCAGCAGTACTTTGGGGAAGAGATATGGAGGACACTGCCAGGAGACAATACACAGAAATAATGAAAACACAACATCACAACTTTGACGTGGAACTCTGTGGTCTAGTTGTGAGGCCTGACAAACCACATCTTGGGGCATCGCCGGATGGAATGGCACACTGTACCTGCTGTGGGAAAGCAGCTGTAGAGATTAAGTGTCCATAGAAATACCGTGATGGTCTGATGGGGAGCAGTGAGGACGCACAGTTCTGCTTAGACAAAGCACTACACCTAAAGAGGAATCATGAATACTATCATCAAGCTCAACTTCACATGTATGTATGCAACATACAGTACTGTGACTTCGTAGTGTGGACAAAGCAAGATGTCACCATCAATCGCATCAACAGAGATGAAGAAATGCTTCAAGCAGTCCTGCCGAAAGCTGAAGTGTTCTTCAAACAGTGTGTTTTGCCTGAGCTGTTAACGCGCCGCATGGATCCACGGATGCAAGCACCTACAGTCTGCCCACACTGTGAAAGACCAGACTTTGGGATGATGATTGACTGTGCAAAGTGCAAGAACCATTTCATGCGCCAGAGTAAGGAGAAAGGTTGTGGAGTGGTACTGTGAACAGTGCAAAAATTAAAGAGTCAGAATGAAGTGTAAATAGAAGCAAATTATTTAATACACACTAGTATTTTACATCGAAGCACAATCAAATAAAAAAAATGTACAGCAATAATTATTATCAATATAACCAATTATAAATTCATTAATAAAATGTATACAGAAAATCTGATTATGTGTATTAATTGTTTCTTCTATTTTATTTATGTTTTGGGTCTGCCCTTTTTTTTACTTGGCACGGCTGCTATCACTATATCATAGTTTGGTTTTGATAATACTGTTTTCGCTGACATTTTCATTTGGACTATGTTAATATGTTTGTTTGTTTTTTTCAAATTAATTACACTTTTGTTGTTATTGTTAAAATTATTATATATACAGTATATACACATATTATACATGTACATATGTATATTATTACTCATAGTCTATTAATGTAATTTATTGTTCACTGATCCTTCTCTGTTCTGTTGCAGTCACCACCACCTAAAAAATAATAATTTAAAAAAAAAAAGTTAACCGCTTCAAGTTATCTTCTTGGAACTATGCATTTACAGAGGTTTGTTAATGCTCCACACACAATCACCATGTCATCTAAGAGGTCAACCTGTGTGAGTGGAATAACAGTTGTCAGAATATTGAAATTTTTCCATCTACCAATTACTCTTTCAATGTGTATTCTCACATTAGACAAACACCTTGATGTGTCCACTTCTTGAGCAGAGAGCTGCTTCTTTCCTTTGGTAAAGTGAGGGATCCTAAGGGTGGCACCGCATGTGGCAAGCTCATCTCTGATGGTGAAACCACGATCTGTTAGAATCTCATCATTATGCTCTAGAAGGTCATAAAATCCAGACTCTGCTGTAATTTGTTTATTGGAAACACGCCCGCCCCAACCTGCCGACAGAAAAGTAATGGCTCCTGCGGGTGACATGCCAACTAAATATTCTACAGTGTTGTGGCTTTTATAAGTTGAGTACGTCTGGGCTCTGGAGGTTAAATTTGTGGGTCTGTTTATAAAAATTTCTGTGCAGTCAATGATGCACCTGCAACGTTTATATTTAGGTTTAAAACATTTTGGCATATTCTTTAATATTGCTTGCTTGCTTGGCCACTTAATGAGAGGTTTTAAAGTCGCAGACATGACGGGGAGCCAACTTCTCAAAATTTTCGAGACGTCACATTCTGTAACATTAAATCTGAAAGCAATATCCTTGTTGCTGAGTCCTAATCTTAGTTTCATTAGGGTAACTAATAGATGGTCCTCTAGGCTCACAGCCTCGTTCTCTTGTTTCTCTGCTAAATGCTGGAGACCAGGCAGCTCACAGACCACACATAATTTATGATAAGCATAAGTTAGATCCACCTCCTAAAATTGTGCCATTTTCTCAGAAGTTGTCTAAGAGGTTGGACTAACTTGTAAGTTAAAGATCCGAACAAAGAATCGTTCAGCAGTTCAGTTCAGTTCGTTCAGTTCTGTAACCGTTAAGTTCGTGCCTCTCTCTAAAACCAGCAAAAGAGTGTTCTGTTCGTGCTTATCTCTGAAAACAACAAAGAGCGTGTTTGCACGCTTAGACCAGCAGACAACAACCCATCAAGATCCGGGTTAACACAGCAAAGTCAAGCCATCCAACTCGCCTTACTTTCATTTCTTTCCTTTACTTTCTTTTTCGTAAGAGTCTCGTTTCAAAGTTAAGTTTGCTGCAAAGCTTTGTTACAAACGGCTCTCCGCAACGCGCTTCGAACCGTAGGAATCTCATTTGCCTGCCAACCACACGTCCACACGTGATCAGCAGCTCCGAAACCTCCATCCACACGAGAAGACAGCAACGGACCCGGCCGGGAACACCCCGGGAACAGAAAGTTGAAACTTTCTCTCTCACTCTTCCCAACTCACTCTTTTCCTCTGCGCCTTGTATGAACGTGTGTGTTTGTGTGCGTGTGTGTGTATGTGTAATTGTGTTTAGACTTTAGATTTGTGTTTAGAATAGCTAATAAAGTCTTCCATATATTTGAAAAGATAAATTTTCTTGTGTTGTGTTTGCACATTTAATGTCTTGTACTGTTCGATCTAAATACCTTGCTAAGACATAATGTTTCACTATAGATTGGGTATTTAGAGCCTTGCAAATTACGGCCTGTTCAAATGAACTCCAAACAAGTCATTTGCTCGGTTCGGTGATTCGATCAGGATTCATTGTGAATCAATGAATCATTCCCTTTGAGCTAAATTGGCCATTCCGGCCCCCTTAATACATTTTATTGTTGCTTTTGCTACACAATACAGTTAACCTATCCAATTTCACAAAGAATGGGCGTTTGTAAATTTGTAAGACACACACACACTTTCAGTATCTTGTTTATATTTTGTTTGAACTGGTATGGAATGTGGTCCAAAATGTGAAACAATTTCAGTTGCTGAATAGATCGCTCCACATGTATAGCTTTTGAAATTAATCTGTTATTGTTCACTTCCTCCTGAGTGAACTGTCCATTGACAAGGAAAGACGGGATGTTCAGGGAAACTCCTTCTGGCAAAATGTCCCGAATTGTGAAGCCCTTGTCTGCCATAACCATATCGCCAGGATGTAAGTGTTGGAGAAGTCCACAGTCAGCTGTTATTGCCTTGTCTGAGGCACTCCCACCGTACAGGTCACTGGCAAAGGTAATACATCCATTAGACGAAACACCGATTAAAGCCTTAAGTGTTGTTCGTCCTTTGTACTGGCTGTACAAATGGCACTGTGCATCAAGCCTCTCCGTGTTAGAGACGGCAACCTCTGTGCAGTCGAGCACAATCCTACAGTTAGGGAAGGGCTGGAAGCAGTCTGGCAGTGATGTTTGATTCTTGGTTGTGGAGGGGATGTTGTTCTCAAGCAAATCGACATACAAAATCTCATACAGGGCACTAATGATGGTGGTGAAGATGTTGGTTACTGTGGCTGTGCTACAATTAAACCTTGTTGCAAGGTCTATGTGGCCGCAATTTAGCCTAAGCTTCATTAAGGTCAGGAGCAATTGATCAACTAAGGGCATAATTTGGACAGTCCAATCAGAATGATATTGTAGTTCAAATGTAGAAAGAAGTGATTCCAAAAACAGGACAGTGGCAACATCAGGCAATCCAGTAAAATATTGAACTCTCTCAGGACTATTAGAAATTTGACTAAAGGAAAAAATTTGCTCCTGTTTCTCCAATTGTTTTTTTTAAATTTTTCATTCTCTGCCCTGAGCATCTCATTCTCCACCTCAAGTGCCACAAGACTTTTTGAAGTACATGGGGTCTCTACAGTTGTCACCATGTCAGCATCCGGTCCCTCATCCTCACCGTTGCAAGGGACCATTTGTTTCTTGCGTTTTGGAAGATGGCTGAGGTTCTCTGGCAATTGGAAAGTTGTAAGACTGGAAAACTGATTAAAGAGAAAATATCTGACCAAGAAAATATCTGACCAATGCCCTCTGAAGACAAATGGCATTGCTTGCAAATTAACATTGACACCCTACCCCCTTTCTCTGAGAATTTACATCCTTCCTCTCTCTCTCTCTCTCCCTCTCAGTCAGTCAATTAAACTGAAAACTCACAAGAATATGTTTTTTAATGTGAATGTGATAATCTTTAAGAAGTGTTTGGAATCATTTTGACGGTCTCAGGGTGACTGGTAATAATGTCTCATTCCCAGAGTAATAAAAAAAAGGTAATAAGGTTTTTAAGAAGTTTAGGAATAACTGTTACACAAAAGGAGTGTGGTCTCTAGGGACTCCAAAGGTGTAAATGCTAATTTCCACTGTTCTAAGCTCCTTCCCCCAGTAAGCATGGCTGGGAATACAGTAAATTTCCACTGGAACTTGCATATGAAATGAGGTCTGGTTATAAAGGGAGATGTAACAAGAGTTTGGGCTGCTTTTCTGTATTCAGAACCAGGGGCGTAGCCAGTATTGGGCCAGGGCGGCACTGGCCCACCCGCACTACTCAATCGCCCGCCCAGGCAAGTTTGATAAAAATACATTTTTAATTTATTTTTATAATTCAAATGTATTTAAGAAAATATATTAATATATACCTGATTTATTGTTGACTGCTGTGTATGTTTAATTAGTTTTGCCGAATAAAATGCAACTGTCGAAGTAGAAAGCCTCCCCCTCCGGAACGTTGCTATGGTTGCGTGGGGTTCCGGTAGGAAAACTCTCGGCGGCGGCGCCATAATAATGGCTAAACAACTTTCTTTAATGTGCTATTTGGAAAAGGCGAGAGTTGAGGAAGAAGACACGCCACTGCCTTCATCTATCGAGTCCACCCAGCCAGTTCTTCAGACTCATTATTTACCCACAAGAAGACTAGTCAGGTGCTGGCAGCGGCCGCTTCTCTCTCCCTCTCTCCCGGTCAGCCTGACGCGGGTTTACCCGCCGATCTTACTGCGATATTATTATTTTAGCTTACTTTATTTTCAGGTGAACTATCTACACTGCTGACTAGCCTGAATAAAATAGACAAGTTATTGTCTACACACTGATTTGTCCAGCCTTTATTGAGCTCTGTTGGTTGAACATGATGATTTGCCGAATATTATAAAGGTGTTACTGTTTTTGCAGTTTGTCTATTCATTTTTCTACTCTTTAAAGTTAATTATTATTGAAGTATTTTTTCTATGAAAACCTATAGGCCCACTCACATTTTCAAAATACAATTTCTGCCTACGCCACTGTTCAGAACAGTCCGTGAGGTTGGGAGTTTTACTCACAGTCTCGCGTAACCTCATCAGGTAAAATGATTCTTCTTTGTTCTAGAAACATTGATGGTTTGCATTGATTATCTTGTGGAATTCCAATGATACATTTACCTGACATAATAAATTGTTACATTTGGCTATTCTAACAGACTTTGACTTTATTTCCATTGGAGTTAAAAGGAATAGTCAAGCAACATATTAAATGATGCACAGATATCATTGATAAACCCTTTTCATTTTATGGAGTCAGATGAAACGAGTTACAGTTTTTTACAATCGCTATGACCATTTTTTCAATACTTTTAACAAATTTTCTAAACTCTTAACACACCAACACACCTACAACACACAATTGGCAAAACGGTTAATTTCATGCTCAAAATCACACACTGTAAACTAAACTCCAACACTAATTTTCAAAAAACAATAATCCACTAACACAATACACTATGTCTACCAAAACACTAACACATGTTCTCTTCCAACAGGGAATTTAGTCAATCATAGCACAATGTCACAAAAAACACTAACATGAGATGGAATTACAGAAACTGCATTATTTTATATATACAGTATGTCAGGTCTGCCCTTATACTATAGACAGTATATTGGATTGTTTATACAGTAAATTGTTTTGCACAGCAGTTTATTTTGAAGCTTCTCTACAGTTTTGTTTGGGTTTAGCAAATGTGTGCATTTTGTTTCCTGTGTTGTAGAAATTCAATACAAAAAAAAAAAAAAAACGAATGACCCTTCTCAGAATAGCAGAATAGAACGGTTTATGAAAAAAAATGAGACAGAGACAGAATTGGTGCAGTAAAGGCTTTATTTGCAACAGGACATTTCTGCAAGATAAAAAAAATGCAATACTGGCCATTTACAGCATTACTGTATGTGAAAATACTAAATATATTGACTGTAATCATCCCGGTCTTCTCCATTTGGCCACATGTTCTCATCCACATCACACACTACTCTGGCAAGGCATCAAGGCATCTTGGGAAGAATCATTTGGCATTCCTTATTTACCCTTGGCTGTGTTTAGCTGGAATGTCTTGGGATGCAGAATCCATTGCATCCAGGAGGGACATTTGGTCCTGTAGACGATGGTCAAAAAACTTTTTTTGTGATCAAATTTTTATTTACAGCAATTTTCCCTTTAGAAGGTAATACATACAGGTATGTACAAGCCACAGAAACAGAGTACATATATATGTAGCCTACATATACAGTATATATAGACATATGTATGCACACACCTCCATATATACAAGCATTTGCATACATACCTATAGACGATGGTCAAAAATTTTCCATCTCCAGGCTAAGAAAGGGAAAGGGGACATCATCCTCTGATGGGATCAAACCAGGCCATGACTGCACTGGAATTGTGAAATGCCACATTGTCACATTGTCCCATATTTGCATTATTCAATCAGCTGTTTCTCAGTAACAATAGAATAAAATACAGGGGATTTATTTGTTTTTCACAATATAAACAGCTGTTTACCTCGACTTTAGCCTGTAAGATTAGGTTTAGAACATGGTGTTATCTGTTCTGACATACAGTGTTAAAGCAATGGTAAATTTGGAAGTAAAAATCCATTGTTTTGGTCTTGTTTGAGCTTGTGTGTAAAAGAAGTTCAAGCATTTTAAATTTGTGTTCACTGTATGGATTTTGTGTTAAAGCAAAAAGAAATGTGTTAATAGTATAGCTTACACAGCCAGATGTAGTGCTAACTGTGTTAAGAGTTTTGGAAAATTGTTAAAAGTATTGAAAAATCTGTCATAGCAATTGTAAAAAACTGTAATACATAAGATTAAATGTGTTGCATTTAATTAAACATCACTTTGCCATGGAAAAGACGGAACACGCTTGACACCTTCACCACAAATCGTACCCCGCGATTTGGATCGATTTCGTGGCCCTTTTTACAAAGTCTTCCCCTCATTCCAGGCAAATCTTGATGGCCCAGCAGCTTTTCCATTGGGGAAATGCCAACTGCACACCCTTGAGTTGCAGTTTGGGATGAAGTTTTCACGTCTGTAAAAAATAAAATTTATTTATAATTGTATCCTTTAAATATTACTTTTTATAATTATAATATTTACATTCATTCACCAAAAGGATTTTTTTTATTATTTTTATTTAAAGGTTGTACCATGTTCCTATTGACCAGAAAGACTTATTTCAGGTGAAAATCTGACAATATCTCACAGCTCGCTTGCTTTACATACAACAATCAAATAGGTTTATGAAACATTTACTGTAAGTCACCTTAAGTACTTTTTCATGTTCCGAAGGTTGTAGTATTTTCCTAGTGACCTGACTAACTCACTACATGTGAAATTTCTGTAATAACTAATATAATAATAATAATAATAATTTACATATACAATAATATAACATTGTCACAGTCTGCGTCTGCACCGTTCTGTCTGCGTCTACTGCACTCCACTTCCCAGGATCCTCTTGTCTCTTCATTTGAACTCACTCCCTCATCAGCCACCTGTTCCTCGTCTTGTTCATCTGTTTCACCTGTCTTCACATCGTTATGTTTGATTCTTGCCTGTATTTAGTTCTCCTTCATTCAGTCAGTCTTTGTCGGTCAATGTTGAATGTTACCTGGTGTTACCCTGTCTTCCTGCCTGTACTTTGAATTAAAATATTATCTTCGTGTGAATCTGGACTCCTCCTGTTCCTTTTGCCTGCTCCACACCCATGACAGATTGACCGACCCAGTGTTGCAGCATGGGGATTTTCCTCACCCCCGCTCATACTCTGTTCAACGTATTCCAAGATGGACACTCAACTGAGGAGTATGTCGCCAGTTTCCTGGAACTCTCTGCTGGGGTAAGCTGGTCAGATGATATCTTAAAAACTGTCTTTTGGCTGGGTTTGGATAATCATCTGTACCAGCAAACCCCAGCAGCTGCGTTTCCAGGAACCCTCTCCTGTTACCTGGACCATGTGTTGTGGTTGAGTGGGTCAGCCTTCACCGTTGGTGAAGCTGAAGATAACAGCACCACTCAACCACACACACCCACCATCTTCACCCCACCAGCCCTCACCGCCTTCCAGCCAGAACCCTCCTCATCGTTGGTTCCGTCCAGCCCCACCGAACCTGAGCCCACCGTCAGCCCTGCCGAGCCTGCGCTCACTGTCAGCCCTGCCGAGCCTGCGCTCACCGTCAGCCCTGCCGAGCCTGTGCTCACCGTCAGCCCTGCCGAGCCTGCGCTCACCATCAGCCCTGCCGAACCTGTGCTCACCGTCAGCCCTGCCGAGCCTGCGCTCCACGTCAGCCCTGCCGAGCCTGAGCCTTCTTCAACGCTGGTCCCGTCCAGCCTCGTCGAGCCTGAACCCTCCTCATCGCTGGTTCCGTCCAGCCCTGTTAAGCCTGAACCCTCCTCATCGCTGGTCCCGTCCAGCCCCGCCGAGCCTGAGTCCTCCTCACCGCTGGTCCCGTCCAGCCCTGTCAAGCCTGAACCCTCCTCATCGCTGGTCCCGTCCAGCCCCGCAGAACCTGAGTTCTCCTCACCGCTGGTCCCGTCCAGCCCTGTTAAGCCTGAACCCTCCTCATCGCTGGTCCCGTCCAGCCCCGCCGAGCCTGAGTTCTCCTCACCGCTGGTCCCGTCCAGCCCTGCCGAGCCTGAACTCTCCTCATCGCTGGTTCCGTCCAGCCCCGTCAAGCCTGAACCCTCCTCACCGCTGGTTCCATCCAGCCCTGCCCAGCCCTCGCCAGGGACCGTCCAGCCTGAGCCCGTCCAGCCTGAGCCCGAGACCGTCCAGCCTGAGCCCGAGACGGTCCAGCCAGAGCCCGAGACCGTCCAGCCAGAGCCCGAGACCATCCAGCCAGAGCCAGAGAACGTCCAGCCAGAGCCAGAGACCATGGTCCCTCCCAGCCTCCCTCTCCCACCTCCTCCTAACCATCACATTTTGACCGTTCATCCACCACCACTAGTCATCCCCTCTGCTCACTCAAGCCCCTTAAGTAAGGCCGAGTTCAGGTCCACACTTCAGTCATCAGAGCCCACACCTTCATCTCAACCTGTCAGCCCTCCGCCTTTACCTGGACCCACCACTCCCTCATCACCTTTGCGGTCCGTCTGCCCGGAAGCTCCGCTGGGCTCGATCGCCACACCAGGTCGGCCCTCGTTGCTCGACGCCCAGTACCAGCCACGGACTTCCGGGATTCGGGCGGCACCCTCACCCTGCACCCCTTCGGCATCCCTGGACTCATCCCTTCCTCTGGTCTCCCTGTCGGCCTCCCTCGCCTCATCATCACTCCGGTCACCCGTCCCCGCGTCGCCTCTTCGGTCCCCTGGCTCTACGGCGCAGCTTCAGCGTGCCAGGACTTCGATGGCGCCATGGTTCTTTGGCCTTTCAGTTCTGCCGTGGCCGCCCGAAGGGTCTTCACCGCCGTGGCCGCCTGAAGGGTCTTCACCGCCGTGGCCGCCCGAAGGGTCCGCTCAGCCATGGCCACGCCCTCAACCTGCTCCGCCCTGGCCACGCCTTCAGCCTGCTCCGCCATGCCCTCAGCCTGCCCCGCCCTGACCACACCCTCAGCCTGCTCCACCCTGGCCACGCCCTCAACCTGCTTCGCCCTGGCCACTCCCTGCTCAGCCCTCAGATCATCCCCCCTCCTTCCTCTGTTCTGCGGCGTGAGGCCACGCCTTCCGGGAGGGGGGAGTTCAGTCACAGTCTGCGTCTGCACCGTTCTGTCTGCGTCTACTGCACTCCACTTCCAAGGATCCTCTTGTCTCTTCATTTGAACTCACTCCCTCATCAGCCACCTGTTCCTCGTCTTGTTCATCTGTTTCACCTGTCTTCACATCGTTATGTTTGATTCTTGCCTGTATTTAGTTCTCCTTCATTCAGTCGGTCAATGTTGAATGTTACCTGGTGTTACCCTGTCTTCCTGCCTGTACTTTGAATTAAAATATTATCTTCGTGTGAATCTGGACTCCTCCTGTTCCTTCTGCCTGCTCCACACCCGTGACAAACATAATAATATAATACTGTAATTCACTAAAAGGAGGTTTGCTTGTTTCAGGTTGTAGTTCATTAATAGACTGATAGACATTAATAGATGAGTCTGATCTTATATCTCAGACAAATGACAATAGGCTTTATGCACAACTTACTTCTGCATTCTCTGTAAAACGGGTCTCATCGCTTCCGGTCCAGATCTTTTGTATGTGCTTCATGAAATTTTTTGCGGTTTTAATCAAGATAACTTAAAAGGAGCGATCAAAGATTAGCATAACCAATATCCCTCACATGTGAAGATTGATATTTAAACGTTTTATATTTTTTATTCTTCACAGTAACGTTTAGATATTTAAATGGAATAAAACGAACAATAACAAAGTGAAATAGGTAGGTTAGCTGATTACCTTACAAATCCATAGATATCGTAGTCAGTACTTACGGCCGTTAACACTTTCTCTGACAAGCGGATGCGATGAGACCCGTTTTCCGGTTTGGTCACGTGACGCTCGACATAAAGCCTATTAACGTTAGTGTCACGGATCCATCGACGTCAGCACCAGATACCATCACTCCGCCCACTCGTTCTGGTTCCTCGGACTACTAATTACCCTCACCAGCCATCATCACCTGTTTGCATTCTCCAGCCCAATCATCTGCACTATAAAGGACACTCTCATTCAGTCACACTCTGTCTGGTCTCGTCGAAGCATACGGCAACAGACCTCCCTTACATTGCTATACGCTATACCGCTACTTACCTGCTACGAAGCCCTCTTCTCATCCGTCTTCCATCTGCTCCACTCTCCAGTCCGGTCCTGCTCGAGCCAGTCATCCAACTTCTCCTGTTCCTGCAAAGATAAGAGACTTTTCATCAAGACTGTTCCCGTTCAACTGCTTTATATGGATTACCGTTACTCACCTGCTTTGACCATTCACCTTCATTGTCAATAAACTCTATAAACTTACCCATCTGATCCCTGACAGAAGACCAGACCTACAAACATGCAACAGCCAACACCCAGCCCTACTACTACTGCGGTAATCATACCGCCAACACCTCCTATTCCCCGGCTCAGCTCACCGTCGTTCGCCACTTCCACAACACCAGTTTCTTCTTTCATTGCCTCTGTAAATCCCCTGGCCCAACCAGCGCCCTTCTCAGGCGAGGAGGGGGAGTGCAACAGCTTTCTTTTGCGGTGCGAGCTATATATGGAGATCATCCACTTGGATCAACGCCGCACTGCCTGCCAGGTAGATCGCCTTGCACAACCTCCTCCTCCTCGTCCAACATCAACCACCAACCCTCCAGCACCGGAACCGATGGAGATCGGAACCACTCGCCTACCCATGTCTGAAAGAAATCGCTGAATCAAAAACAGTCTATGCTTGTACTGCTTGTACGATTTGTCATCATATACATCAACGATATCCTCATCTACTCTCCCGACCTGTCATCCCACATTCAGCATGTACAAACCGTCCTCCAACGTCTTAGAGAATACCAGCTGTTTTTGAAATTAGAGAAGTGCGAATTCCATCAAGAAACCATCCAGTTCTTGGGTTACATCATCACTCCACAAGGGATAACCATGGACCAGAGGAAGGTGGACGCTGTCACTCACTGGCCACGACCCACTTCTTTGAAAGAACTGCAACGGTTCCTCGGATTTGCAAACTTCTACCGCAGATTCATCAAGAATTTCAGTCAAATCAGTTCTCCCCTCACTTCTCTCCTCAAGAATGGGGCCAAGTCTCTGTCCTGGAATACCAACACCATTCAAGCCTTCGAAGATTTGAAACACTCCTTCAGTTCCGCTCCTGCCCTCGTCCTTCCAGATCCAGAGCAACCCTTCCTCGTCGAAGTTGATGCTTCCATCACTGGGGTAGGAGCGGTTCTTTCCCAGCGGCAGGGGAATCCACCTCGACTCCATCCATGCGCCTTCTTTTCCAGAAAACTGTCCCCGGCGGAGCAGAGCTACGATATCGGCAACCGGGAGCTGTTAGTGATTAAACTTGCTTTGGAAGAATGGAGACACTGGCTGGAGGGAGCTCGACATCCATTCACCGTCATCACAGACCACCGCAATCTGGAATACTTAAGAGATGCACAAAGACTCAATCCTCGTCAAGCTCGCTGGGCCCTGTTCTTCACTCGTTTCAACTTAACAGTTACCTACCGTCCAGCCCACAAAAATATGAAGGCAGATGCACTCTCCCATCAATTCCAACCAGATTCACCTCCTGCTAACCCTGAAACCATCCTCCCTCCAGCCATTGTCATAAGCCCCATACACTGGAGTTTGGATGATCAGATTGCTGAAGCTACTCAGTCCGAACCTGCTCCACCGGGAGGTCCTGAGGGACGGGTGTATGTGCCATCCCATCTACGCCTATCCCTCATGGACTCAGTTCACACATCTCCGGGCTCTGGACACCCAGGCAGCCATCAAACTCTCTCGCTCGTCCAACAACGCTATTGGTGGCCCAGTATGTCCCAGGATATCTCCCAATACGTCAAGAGTTGCTCAGTTTATGCCATGGCCAAGGTCCCTCGTCATCTTCCGGGAGGAAAACTGGTACCGCTTCCTATAGCCACTCGACCATGGTCACATCTCGGTGTGGACTTTGTCACTGACCTGCCAGTTTCAGATACCTACACCTGCATCCTCGTGGTGGTTGATCGCTTCTCCAAAGCGTCCAAGCTCATTCCTCTACCGGGCTTACCCACCGCTCTAGAAACCGCTGAAGCCTTATTTCAGCAGATCTTCAGACACTTCGGAATCCCTGAAGACATCGTTTCCGACCGTGGACCACAATTCATCTCCCAGGTCTAGAAGGCCTTCTTCAATCTCCTGGGCGTTACCTTCAGTTTGACTTCCGGATACCACCCCCAGTCCAACGGCCAGACTGAGCGGAAGATCCAGGAAATCGGGAGATACCTGCGGTCATACTGCCACGAGCACCAGGACTGCTGGAGTCGTTATCTTCCCTGGG
This sequence comes from Cyprinella venusta, assembly GCA_038021265.1. NCBI lineage: Eukaryota > Metazoa > Chordata > Actinopteri > Cypriniformes > Leuciscidae > Cyprinella > Cyprinella venusta. The sequence continues at coordinate 16,175,509 of CM075878.1, forward strand.
CCGAGTATGCACAGAATTCCCTCCGTCAAACCACCACCGGACTCACACCCTTCCAGTGCATACTCGGCTACCAGCCACCCCTGTTCCCCTGGTCCTGTGAACCATCCGACGTTCCAGCAGTCCATCACTGGTTCCAGACGAGCGAGAGGGTCTGGGACTCAGCTCATGTCCACCTCCAGCGGGCTGTTCGGAGACACCAGAGCCAGGCCGACGCACGTCGCTCTCCAACTCCACAATACCATCCTGGTCAATTGGTGCCGACGACGGGGCGGCCACCTCGAATACCTCGTCGACTGGGAGGGATTTGGTGCAGAAGAAAGGTGCTGGGTTCATCGGAAGGACATTCTGGATCCCACTCTTCCCACTTCAGGACTTCCACTCTGCTCATCCAGATCGTCCAGCACCCAGAGGCCATGGGCGTCCCCGTCGTCGGTCCTTCCCGTCAGCTGGAGCGTGCCGTGGAGGGGGGGGGGGTACTGTCACGGATCCATCGACGTCAGCACCAGATACCATCACTCCGCTCACTCGTTCTGGTTCCCCGGACTAATAATTACCCTCACCTGCCATCACATGTTTGCACTCTCCAGCCCAATCATCTGCACTATAAAGGACACTCTCATTCAGTCACACTCTGTCTGGTCTCGTCGAAGCATACCTCCCTCACATTGCTATACGCTATACCGCTACTTACCTGCTACGAAGCCCTTTTCTCATCCGTCTTCCATCTGCTCCACTCTCCAGTTCGGTCCTGCTCGAGCCAGTTATCCATCTTCTCCCGTTCCTGCAAAGATAATAGACTTTTCATCAAGACTGTTCCCGTTCAACTGCTTTATATGGATCAAATCAAAATCAAATCACATTTATTTGTATAGCACGTTTAAAAACAACACACGTTGGCCAAAGTGCTTTACAGCACATATAATCTGATATCATAAAACAATGTATAATACAAATTGCAAAAAGTTAAAAATTAGTCAAAAGCTAAAGAGAAGAGATATGTCTTTAAAAGAGATTTAAATGCATCAAGGGTGGCACAAGATCTAACATGGAGGGGTAAACTGTTCCATAAACAGGGAGCTGCAACAGAGAGTCTCTGTTGATTTTCCTTTTTCCAAGGCCTGTCTCCTTTTGATTTTAGTCGAGATTTTGGGGTGGTTAACAAAAACCTGTGTACAGACCTTAAAGGCCTAGAGGATGTATGTTGCTGAAGAAGTTCACTAATGTAACTTGGTGCCATCCCATTTAAGCCCTTAAAAACAAATAATAAAATCTTATAGTTAATCCTAAATTTCACTGGAAGCCAATGGAGGGATGCTAGTACAGGTGTTATACTCTCATACTTCCTTGTCCCAGTTAAAAGCCTTGCGGCCGCATTTTGGACTAACTGCAGCCATGACAATGATCCACCATGAGAAATACCATAATACAATGTGTTACAATAGTCCAGTCTGGACGTGATAAAAGCATGCATAACAACTTCCAAATCATTAAAAGACAAAAAAGGTTTCAATTTCGCTATATTCCTCAATTGGAAGAAGCCACCTGGATTACCGTTACTCACCTGCTTTGACCATTCAACTTCATTGTCAATAAACTCTATAAACTTACCCATCTTTGTCCTTCTGATCCCTGACAGTTAGCAGATTATCATACTAAAAATGGTCTAATGTTTTTTTCTTGCTATGTACACATATCTTCATGCTTCGATTTGTCTATAGACTAGTGTTCTTGTTTTTGTTATCATTTTATAACGTGCTTCGTGGAACATTAGTCGGCATTTTCCACACAGCACTAACTCACATAGACTGTGGGCAAAGCTAACATTAGCCTATCCCTCATGGCTAACTTCGTTTCATCTTAACTAGGCGGCAGAACAAGGCCTGACAACGGAAAAATAATGCAAGATTTGGGTTTATAACAAACAACATATAAAACCCATAACGTTAGACTACATAAGCCCTTTTCTTAAAGGACTGGCTTCGCTTCAGCGCCAGTGGGTGTTAGGGATAAAGGAAAGAATTGCAACTTACCTTATCAACTGCAGCCATTTTCTATTTTCTTTCTCGTCACAGGGAAAGCGGTAGAATGACAGTTTAATGTCACTTGTTTTTTTCAACTCCGATCTATTTAAACAATTCGGGACACAGCACTGCGACATGTTAAAACCAGGTTAAAACTCGGGCGAAAGCGGTAAGTAGATAGAGAGGACCCAGCATTTGGACCCGGAAACAGTATTATCAGAGCGTGATTACGTCACGACTTAACAACCGAATAACACACCGTTGACATGGAAGCAGTTCAGTGATGGAACAGACTATTTTCTTTAGCAGAAGCAATCGTTTTTAAATCAATAAACTCGTTTTTAAGTCAATATTTTGAGTCAAATTATTGATTGATTTATATATTTTTTTATTTATATGTTAGCAGGATAATATATAGCGAGGCGGATTTATAGCGAATACAACCCCTTCAACAACCGCCTCGCATACATTATCCCATTCATATGTCGCTATCAGCTGGCACATAAGCATTATTAGGCTTCAACTTGTAAAATATTGATCATTTGTTGGTAGATGGCGCGATCCGTTTTGTCTAACAGAACTTTGTTCGCAAAAGTTTACTTGAATGTTGTTTGATTCAGTGCGAAAATGAATGGAAACACCTTAAAATGTCTCAAATCAATTCGATATACCAATTTGATCGCAAAACAGCATGTGACGTCATTACGTACAGGTTTTTATTCGCTTTAAAGCCGTTTGATGGAAACACACTTTCACCAGCTTTATCTGCACGAGTTTTTTAACCGAACTAAAGATAATTCGATTGACAAGTGGATGGAAACATGGCTTGTGATGCAGTTGGACCCGAGTTCGAATCTACCTTTTGCGGAACATATCAGACTGATCTCATGAAGTAGCGTGTGTATGACACGCCAATTCGTATTTGCATTTTTGGCGTGCTATCAAGACGCATAATCGCTTTTCAGCGTGTTTATGAACGCCGTTGACTTAACGTTATATAAATATATGACTTACCTCAACCCTGTCCCTAAACTTAACCATCACTGGGGTTAAAGGCATTTATGACTGTTCCCTTACCATCCTAGTGAAAAAAAAGATATGACTTACCTCAACCCTATCCCTAAACTTAACCGTCACTGGGGTTAATGGCATTTATGAGTGGACATTTGACGCGCGTGTACAGACACGCGGAATGACGCGGACGTTAATGGCGTAGACATACACGCATACACGCGCATACACGCGGATAGCTCAAAATGCGTAGAGATAACACGCCACTTGACTCGAAAGTGGCGTGTATGTTTACGCAAAAGTCATGATGTCATGTTGCAGAACATATGAGATGTAAAATGTATAAACTATCATGAAGGTCTCTAGCGTTATATTTTGCCAATGAACTAAAATCGAAAGCATGATGTTGTTTTTTGCCTTCATAAAACAGCACAAGACATTAAGAAAAGGCATTTTAATGTAAAGTATTTTAATTTCCCTATATTATTGTGTAATGTAGACTAAAATATACTTTTGAAATATTCATTTTCATTTATATAGGCTAGTATACACCTACATTTATAGGCTATATGGATTTTACGTCATAGGAATAATTATATAAATCATTGTTACATTATTATAATAATTGTTTGGCATCCTAAAACACCATTGGTAATGTAATGTAGACTGAGACTCTCATAATTAAAAAGATGTTTGAGCCCTCTTTATTGTACAAATCAATACTTTATCTTTGTTTAACAAGCAGTTCATAGGTTGAAGCTCTCAATTTCAAAGATCAAGAGACTGATGCATTTAATTTTCTACATGGCAGTTCAATTAACTTTGTATTTTTAGACCACTGATATTAAGTGGCAAGGAGCAAAGGCCTAAAATGCAGCAGAATGCAGGAAATCACATCTACGAAATTCAAAATTTGATGGGGGAAAATTTGATCGGAATTTATTAGCAAGATCACGGGAATCAATAACCTTATACAGCCCAGTTGTGCTAAAATAAATATCATGAGACGTCCATCATCAGATGAATGACATGGAAAAGTTAAGTTAGAGCCGCTAAAGCCAGTGCGAGCATGAACACAAGGCTTTTCCCTCCAAAAATATAGCCTAAAATGTTGTCACCCTGCCTCTCCAAATGCAACACTGACATTAACCAAATGCAATAACAGCTTAAAAAGTACTGGATGTGTGATTTATTTTAAATTTACCGTTTAATAATGCGATCGCTGTTTTCTGTCCATAGAAGAACATGACAGCCCGCGTCTGTTTTGGAACTATTGGGGCTTCCATGAACCACGTGACAGCCTTGCGGCGAGATCAAAGCGTGTCGTAACTCTCTCAATACATGACTCTGTTTTTTCCTAACTCACTGACGACGGTGCACAAGCCACTAAAGGTAAAGGGAAAACATGTCATGGATTTCAGGAGAAATAGGTTTTGTTAATGTGCAAGCCTAAGGCAAGAATGGATTTGGGAAATGGACCGGCCGGGATTTTATATTTTCGGAGCTGGAAAGACAGACGTAAAGTTATTTGCAATCACATAGCTATTGCATACACAAGTACAGTATGATCAGATATTTGATACGTGGATATCAGATATTGGATATCAGATACGTGTCCCCTGTCCCCCTATAGAATTACGCGTATGTTTCAGACAATAGTGGGAGGTGTTTTCCACGTGCATAAATGCCTGTCAGAAGAGGGGTTCACCGGGTTGCGGGGGCTCTTTCCCGTCATTTAAAAGACTCAATCCCATAGTTTGCTTTTTCAAAATTGTTTTTATTTTACCATATTCATCAAGAAGAAAACATTTATCATCCTCTGTCCAATTAGGCTTTCTTTTGTGTTTTCTTTATCCATTCAGATATCCTATACTTCTTTATTTGATGAAACCCCGAAATTGCTAGTATTAGTGTTTTGCGTATCTATGGCAACAACAGACTTTTATAACGTGAAATACTTAATTTTTCCCTTACCTAAGAGAGACGTTTAAGAGTTTATATGCAACAACATATTATATGCAATAAATTATTCTCTTAGGTAAGGGGAAATCGCCCCTTAAATATCATTCTTAAAGGAAAAACTTAAAGTGTTTTATGAAACCGGGCACTAAGCCTGTTTCGTACGGCTAGGCCTGTTTTGTACAGCTAGGCCTGTTTCGTACAGCTCTAGGCCTGTTTTGGAAGGCTCTAGGCCTGTTTCGTACGGCTAGGCCTGTTAGCTAGGCCTGTTTCGTACGGCTCTAGGCCTGTTTGGTACGACTCTAGGCCTGTTTTGTACGGCTAGGCCTGTTTCGTACGGCTAGGCCTGTATCGTACAGCTAGGCCTGTTTCGTACGGCTAGGCCTGTTCCGTATGGCTCTAGGCCTGTTTCGGACGGCTCTAGGCCTGTTTCGTACGGCTAGGCCTGTTTCGTACGGCTCTAGGCCTGTTTCGTACGACTCTAGGCCTGTTTTGTACGGCTCTAGGCCGGTTTCGCATGGCTCTAGACTTGTTTCGTATGGCTAGGCCTGTTTCGTACGGCTAGGCCTGTTTTGTACAGCTGGGCCTGTTTCGTACGGCTCTAGGCCTGTTTCATTCGACTCTAGGCCTGTTTTGTACGACTAGGCCTGTTTCATACGGCTCAAGGCCTGTTTCGTACGGCTCTAGGCCTGTTTCGTACGGCTAGGCCTGTTTCCTATGGCTCTAGGCATGTTTCGTACGGCTAGGCTTGTTTCATACTGCTCTAGGCCTGTTTCGTACAGCGAGGCCTGTTTCGTATGGCTCTAGGCCTGTTTCGTAAGGCTCTAGACCTGTTTTGTACGTCTAGGCCTGTTTCGTACGTCTAGGCCTGTTTCGTACAGCTCTAGGCCTGTTTCGTACAGCTCTAGCCCTGTTTCGTACGGCAAGGCCTGTTTCGTATGGCTCTAGGCCTGTTTCGTATGGCTCTAGACCTGTTTCGTACGGCTAGGCCTGTTTCTTACGGCTAGGCCTGTTTCATACAGCTAGGCCTGTTTTGTACTGCTCTAGGCCTGTTTTGGACGGCTCTAGGCTTGTTTCGTACGGCTCTAGGCTTGTTTCGTACGGCTAGGCCTGTTTTGTACAGCTGGGCCTGTTTCGTACGGCTCCAGGCCTGTTTCGTATGACTCTAGGTCTGTTTCGTATGACTCTAGGCCTGTTTTGTACGACTAGGCCTGTTTCGTACGGCTCTAGGCCTGTTTCATACGGCTGGGCCTGTTTTGTACGGCTAGGCCTGTTTCGTACGGCTCTAGGCCTGTTTCGTACGGCTCAAGGCCTCTTTCGTACGGCTCTAGGCCTGTTTCGTACGGCTAGGCCTGTTTCATACGGCTCTAGGCATGTTTCGTACGGCTAGGCATGTTTCGTATGGCTAGGCCTGTTTCGTACGGTTAGGCCTGTTTCATACTGCTCTAGGCCTGTTTCGTACAGCTAAGCCTGTTTCGTATGGCTCTAGACCTGTTTCGTAAAGCCTGTTTTATGCTTCTGCGTCGAATCAACGGCGTACCCCCGCAGACCGCTATCTGTCGACGCGAACCCCTCTCCGACCCCTCCGCCGTAGCTCGACGTGCACCTCCAAAAATTTGTAACTACGCGTCGAGGCGACGCAGACAGCAAAGGCTTTGATTGGTCAGATAATACATCAATTCAGGAGTTTAGCTTTTCTGGTTTCCTTTTAAACATTTGCACCCTCGTACTGATATTGATAATTATAATGCTCTTATAACGATAGTAAATGAAGAATTAAACCTAAATAAACTGTTGTTTTTTATTTCATTGATAATATATGTCTATAACTGTTATTCCTTTCTTTCTTTTTTGCTCACAATAAACTTCAATCAATCAATAAATCAATGTTTGTTTTGAAACATAGTTTGTTGTTTATTTTCAATACAATGTTCACGGTTAACTTACATCATTGATAATACATTACTAACCAAGTCTCCCACGGGACACATTATCCTTCTATAGCACAGTTCCATGTGGAGACTGAAAAAAATCCCTCAAATCATTCCGAAAAGCTATCGTTATGGCAGCTCGGGTGGAACCTTTCTTTTACTGTCTATGGGTGGAACGGGCCCTGGACATCCGTGTTGATTCTGTGGGGATAATGTTTGTGTCGTCTAGTTATTCAACGTCGATTAGCTCCAGCTGTCAGCTGCAACAACATTCTCACTCTCTCGCTCGCGGCGGCAGCGCACGGAACCAAAGAAATTCGCGAACCACACACCCCCTAGCGTTCTGGCGGTGAAATGCACCGCGAAGCACCCTCACGCAGAAGTATAAAACGGCCACGACGCCGTAGCAGTGACGACGTAGCTACGCCGTGGAGTTGACGCAGAAGCATAATGGGGCCTTAAGGCTCTAGACCTGTTTCGTATGTCTAGGCCTGTTTCGTACAGCTCTAGGCCTGTTTCGTACAGCTCTAGACCTGTTTCGTATGGCTCTAGGCCTGTTTCGTATGGCTCTAGACCTGTTTCGTACGGCTAGGCCTGTTTCTTACGGCTAGGCCTGTTTCATACAGCTAGGCCTGTTTTGTACTGCCCTAGCCCTGTTTTGGATGGCTCTAGGCCTCTTTCGGACGGCTAGGCCTGTTTTGTACAGCTAGGCCTGTTTCAAACGGCTCTAGGTTTGTTTCGTACGACTCTAGGCCTGTTTTGTACGGCTAGGCCTGTTTCGTACGGCTCTAGGCCTGTTTCATACGACTTTAGGCCTGTTTTGTACGGCTAGGCCTGTTAGGCTTTAGTTTAGTTTATTCGTTTTTTAATAACGTGGACAGTCCCTTTTTGAAGGAAAAAGAGCAGCTTTAGCCTATATGGCTAATTTCCAGCTATAGTCCCCGGCCAGTTGTGAATAGCCATACATCAATAAAATTCATTACAATTATATGTACAACAGGACTTATCGAGAGGGGACAGACATACTAAACATGTGACACTCAACTTAAACAAATAAGCAATCAGACACAGATTGCAAAGGCACAATAACAATTCAAGCAGCAAGACAATGCAACACAACACAAACAATAATCATACAGAGGACACATTAAGATACATACTGGACATAACATTGAGGCAGGCAGCAGAAACCAAGTGGCAACAACATGATCATGTCACATCAAATACACAACACAACTGTCAAATTAGTGTGTGCAGCTGTAGTTGTCAGACAACCAGTTTTTAAGATGTATAATAAAATTGGAATACATATGTATATCTTTGATTGTATTGGGCAGTGAATTCCAATTTTGTATCGCTTTTACAAAAAATGACAATTGACCAAATGTACTTTTCCTAAATGGGATAATAAGATCACCTCGTGTGGTGCTTCTGGTAATCTGACTGTTGTTATGGCATTGGATTATAAATGAATTGAGAGGAGCTGGAGCGGTATTATGCATAATTTTGTGGACCAAACAGATGTTATTGTATTTAATTACATCTTCCCAACTTAGTAGTTTATGATTTTGAAGAATTATGCAATGATGTGAACTATTAGGCTTCTGGTCCAAAACTTTAAGAGTTTTTTTTTATAGAGAGTGTTGGATCTCAGATGTTAAATGTATCCAAAGTTCGTTGGAGTTGTAGAAACTTGATGGTGTGTCTGATTAAAACACATGGAAAAATACCAGTCCTTTGCTCTCTTTTATTTTCAGTTCAGGATTAAATCTTAAAGCACATGGAGCTGATACACACGATGCCAATGGACAGATGTTAATGGATGGACAGGATAAGGATGTACAAGATGGTCTTTAGTCACTACAAACAATACAATAAAGGAAATTAAACTCATAATTCATCAGTAACAAATCAACAACATAGATTTTAAACAATCGGCAAACAAACTTACTCAACGCATCCTAAGGAAAGGACATGGTTGGGTGTCCATTCCAACCAAGGGGGTAATCCATCAGCCGGAAGCTGAAGCTTCCTCTGGGGGCTGTCATTGTAGCCCACTATCACCTGCTGTTAGCATCCCATTGACTCCCATTCATTTTGGCGTCACTTTGACAGCGAATAACTTAACATCTGAGGCGTCCAAAGACTCCATGTATCCATTATTTATTTCTAAAGAAACACGACAATGTATAAAAGGCTCCATTACTTTGTATGTTACGTTATGGCCACGTAGAAGCCGTTCTTGTAAAAATAGGCTAAAAATTGCGTCATAACCACTCGACTGTCTGTCGCACAGTAAAAAATTACCGTATAGACAGGAAGAGAAGCTCGCACAGCCTCGCAGGCAATCTTTTACTGTCTAAAAGACAGCCCATGGCATAAATAGAAGCAAAATGACAAAATAACTAATCAGAATACTTACCAAAAGTTACTCCAGGTCGCGATTCGCCGTCTCTGTGCACGATTAAAATTTCTCTTGGCGCGGCTACTATAAGTCGGTCAGTTTGCTTACGTTACAACTACGCCGTCAAGCTCAGTTTGAGCCTGCGCAGAACGCCCTGCTATCAGGAAGTGAGTGCCCATGTTGAGCTTCAGCTCTCTCCGTTGAAATCAACGGGGTCGCTGTGTCCATTTCTTTTACTGTCTATGATTCCAACCACCACACCTCACCAATACAAAAGGAAGAAAAGGAGGAAGTGAGGTCTACTTATAGACCTCGCCCAGGGGGTGTATGGGTAATGTAGTGAAGCTTACAAAGAATTGTAGGATATGTAGTGCAAATACGTATATATATATATATATATATATATATATATATAAATAAAAATTAAAAAATAAAAGGTATAATTTAAGGACCAAATTCACAACAGAGAGTTGCTAATGGTTTTAAAGATGAACTATTAATTTGACCCCAACTTATCAGACAGTATGTTATATGTGACACTGCTGCCTGCGGCTCTAGGCCTGATTTAGGCCTGCGGCTCTAGGCCTGTTTCGTACGACTAGGCCTGTTTCGTACGGCTAGGCCTGTTTTGTACTGCTAGGCCTGCTTCGTACGGCTAGGCCTGTTTCGTACGGCTCTAGGCCTGTTTCGTACGGCTCTAGACCTGTTTTGTCCGACTCTAGGCCTGTTTCGTATGGCTAGGCCTTTTTTGTATGGCTCTAGGCCTGTTTCGTATGGCTCTAGGCCTGTTTCGCACGGCTAGGCCTGTTTCGTACGGCTCTAGACCTGTTTTGTCCGACTCTAGGCCTGTTTCGTATGGCTAGGCCTTTTTTGTATGGCTCTAGGCCTGTTTCGTATGGCTCTAGGCCTGTTTCGCACGGCTAGGCCTGTTTCGTACGGCTCTAGGCCTGTTTCGTACGGCTCTAGACCTGTTTCGTACGGCTTGGCCTGTTTCGTATGGCTCTAGGCCTGTTTCGTACGGCTTGGCCTGTTTCGTATGGTTCTAGACCTGTTTCGTACGGCTAGGCCTGCTTCGGGCCACGGGTATAAATGAGACCCTGATCACTGTGAAGGCACGTTGTGTGAATGTTTTCTGCCTGCTGACGATGAGCACAGGAACTGGGGGAAGGGCATGAAATGAAAAGCTCAGTTTCAGTATCCCACCTTCAGCGCTCCTGACATCAGACATGAAACCGAAACTTGCTCTGGTCTGCTCTCGCTTCTGTTCCCGCACAGACTCGCAGATCATGGCTCATTCCCCAGGGAGAAGGTCCAGATATAAACACGAAAGCATGGGATGCTGGTGTGTGTGTGTCTGTGTGTGTGTGTGTGTGTGTGTGTGTGTGCTTGTGTGTATGTGTGTGTTCACCAAACCTCTGCCCCTCATGCAGTCTGTGGATGGAGCTGTAGTTTCCTTTCCCTCTAAATCGAAACTTAAGTGTGTTGTTGAAACAAATTTTCCCCTTCTCAGTAACACCAGGCCTGTGTGTGTGTGTGTGTGTGTGTGTGTGTGTGTCCTTTGTGGCTTCTGAGGGTGAGCCTGGCCCATCTTGAACATGAGTGTTCATAAGTGAGACCCTCAGAGTCAAAGTCCATCTGAATGAATGATGATCTTCAGAGTGATTCTGTTTGTTAGTGAGTAAACTAGTTGCTTTATAATGACTGACACTTCTTGCTGGAGATCTGATGTGTGTTGTGTGTTGACCCCAGGCCTCGCTGTGGTGTGTGTGGTGTGTGTTCCTGCGGTGAACATGAGTGTCCGGCTCCAGCAGAACGTCTCTCTGCCCTGTGACTCTCACAGTAACTCCAGCACTGTCCTGGCCTGGTTCCGGCTCAGCCCCGGGGAGAACATGGCTTTACTGCTGTCTGCCAGTAGAGGAGTCCTGAAGAGAGATGAGTTTATAGTCGAACACAACATGGAGCGAAGCCGGTTTGAGCTTCAGGCCCACGGGCGACTGGAGTTTGTGAGTCTGAGGATCTTCAGCGTCAGAGACGAGGATCTCGGCCTGTACTTCTGCTCTACTGGAACCAGTCTGAAGAACATGCACTTCGGGACCGCGGTCAGACTCACACTCACAGGTCAGTGAAGATCACACCGATACACGGTATCATTATAGACTATAATGCGTTAAGAGCTCGCTCAAGTACTGGAGCTAACCCATTTAGTGCTTTGTAAGTAATCAGTAATATTTTAAAATATATACAATGTTTAATAGGCAGCCAATACAGGGTTGACAGAACCGGGCTAATATGGTCATTCTTCCTGGTTCTGGTGAGAACTCGAGCGGCTAGGTTTTGGACTAGCTGAAGTTTGTTTATTAAGCGTGCAGGGCAACCACTCAGTAGAGCATTGAGCAATGAGATAGTTAAAAGTTTCTGTCACAATATCGAGTTCTTCTAAGCTATCCGGGATGCTGAGATGATGAAACTGAAAAAGGAAGATTTTTGATAAAGCAATCTTTAGTGGCAGAAGTTATAGGTCTAACATATTTATTACACAGAGTCGGCTTTGCGGCTTTGGCCAAGTGAAGTTTACATGAAAGACTAGATAGTGATCTGAGATGTCATTGCTCTGCTGCAGAATTTCAACGGCATCAACATCTATTCCATGTGATAATATTAGATCTAGAGTATGATTACGACAATGAGTGGGTCCTGACACATGTTGTCTAACTCCAATTGAGTTCATAATGTCTTTAAATGCCAATCTCAATGCATCGTTTTCATAATCTACATTAAAATCACCAACTATTAGGAATTTATCTGCAGCCGTTAATAACTCTGATAGAAAGTCAGCAGATATATAGATATATAAGTCTGCAGAAGTCTGTGCCCTGGTGGCCTGTATACAGTAGCCAGCACAACTCTCAAACGGGATTCATCATTTACACAATGTATTTTTACATTAAGCACCAACACTTCAAAAGAAGTATATTTGAAACTAGATTTCCCAGTAAATCTGAAAATATTACTGTAAATTACAGCAACACCTCCCTTTGCCTTTCAGATGAGGTTCATGTTTATAACTGTAATCTTGCGGGGTGGACTCATTTAAAGTTATATAATCGTTTGTTTTTAGCCAGGTTTCTGTCAGACACAGCACATCTAGGATATAATCTGAAATCATATCAACAATAAGTGCTTTTGAAGAAAGGGATCTAATATTCAGCAACCCAAGCTTTATCACTTGTTCATCTGTATTTATCTGTTTTTTTATTTGTTGAACATCAATCAAATTTTTATCCTTAGATGGGTTTGGAAGGTGTTTTTTTTTGTATTTCCTATAATTCGGGGAACAGACACAGTCTCTAAATGATTATATCTCTCTCTCTGTGTGTGTGTGTGTGTGTGTGTGTGTGTGCGCGCAGAGCAGCTCTTCTCCTTCATTGGTGTGTTTCAGTGAATCTGCTGTAGTTTCCATTGCTGTTGATCGTGTGGTTTTGTCGTTACAGGCGCTGCATCAGATGTGGGCTGTCCTGCGCTCTGGATCAGTGTGTGTGTGTTTGCTGCGTGTGTGTGCTGTGGGTTTTTCTGCGCTTGTGTGCTCTGTTTCAGAAAAGGTGAGATAAATTTCATGAAACAAAACTTATTTGAAGGGGATTTCGCCTAATACATGACTTTAGTCGAGTGCTTCTCTTTCAGACTGTTCTGTGGTCTTGTGCATCAGCTGTGTGAAGGAGAACTCGCATGTCCAGGTGAGTTTGAGTTTGGGGCATTCTGGGAAATAGTCTTGTGATGTTTGTCTGGGTAGCTTGTGCTCGACTGCTGTGAGAGTAAGATGAGCATTGATTGTTGTTTTTCTCCAGGCAGTTCCGATCCAGTACTCCAGTCTCCGGTTCATCCAGCGCTCCAGAACACCGGCTCCGGCTCCTGTGGACGTGACGTACGCAACCATTGCTAAACACACACCCTGAGCCACAGCTTCACAACAACACACACACACACACCGTGAGTCACGGCTTCACAACAACACACACCATGAGTTGATAAAGGATATTACATTTAAACGTGATGGTGAATTAAGTGAAAACAGGGATTTAGTTTCTGTTTAAGGTGGTTCATTAAGTATTCTGTTTATATGTACGTATAAATCAATAATTTTGACAATGTTGCGCTTATCTAGAGGAATGCATTAAAAAGACTGTTGTTTTCATGAACTCTTTGGTGTGTGAGAAGTGTGGAGTAAATGACGTGCTGTTTGTCTGCCAGTGTGTCTCTGCTGAGTCCCACACACACACACACGCTTACTCACTCACACACACACTTACACTCACACATGGACAGCAGAGAATCAGGAGTGAAACAGATTCTGCAGGATTTGGTCCCATTTAATAAAGACTTGAGGAAAGTTATTATGCAAAAGTTTTAATGCTATATAAATGAAATACAGAAAAGGTTACAGAAGTTTACATTGTTAGTAATGAAAATGTATTACATGAAAGAAACTTGTTTGAAAGTTACAGTAAAGTTAAAATACTCAATCAAACAAACATATGCTTGACTCTAGTCATGAGCTGTGAGATTTACATGAAAATAAGAACTGAATAGGCTATGTGCACAACCGTAGTTTCGAACTTCTGCTTTTGTCAGAAGTTGGCATATCAGTTTCCGGTCTACGACTGGTCATCCGCATCCACTAATAAACATACAAGATGAGTGCTGCTGTTGTGCGAAAAAAAGAGTTCTTAAACACATCTAAGTTTCTTAAAACTGTAGTGGATCTAACGTCCGTTTCACACCCGTTTGCAGTGTGTGTTGCGGTGCAGGAGCGTGCTGTTAGTGCGTTCACATATTATGATGCGTTTTACGCAGTGAATAACTGATCCGCGGCTGTACAACAAACACATAATTAATATTTTTATTTAAAGTCCAGAATTTATGCTGCAACTTATCTTTAAAAACAAAAAGTTGTGTCAGCATTGCGATTCTTAGTATGCACGTTTAAACACAATTTAAACAATGTAAGTTAGGGCTATTAGGCTACTCCAAGCATTACAAGTTGCTCAAGCAAGTGATCAAATATTTCCTATATTAAAATCGCAAATAATTTAAATTAAAAATTGAAATTGACAAAAGCAGCCGACTTGCCTTTTCTTTTGCATTTTAATTTTAAAACAATAGCATGTTACAAATAACTTATTGTTCCACTTCCACGATTGAGACGAGTGTTGTTCATTGTCGCCTGGTTGAAGTAAATTGTAGTTTTCCTTGATTAAATGTGCATTTGAGATTACAACATTTTATTTAATTAAACGCATTTATGGTGAAATTACTACATTTTCAGGTCAATCTTTATCATTTTGACCACCAGCGTTTGCAGCACAGCAGAAATAGACTCGGCGTGGAAACGATCGCTGTGCTGCTGTTATATGCACCACATCAGTGAAAAGTGAAAGCCCTAACCTGTTTGGTGCGTTGCTAGGAGACTGCTGTGTGGCACTTTGCTCTGCCTCAAGTCGCTAACAGCCATTTGAGCTTCTACTGCTTCCTGATAAACACCAACCTTCGTGCGCAGTGGCTGCACAAAATAGACATTTTGGGCGACGCGCAAAAAAATAATAAAAAATATTAATTATGTGTTTGTTGTACAGCCGCGGATCTGTTCACTGTGTAAAACGCATCATGTGAACGCACTAACAGCACGCTCCTGCACCGCAACACACACTGCAAACGGGTGTGAAACGGACGTTAGATCCACTACAGTTTTAAGAAACTTAGATAGAACTTTTTTTTCGCACAACAGCAGCACTCATCTTGTTTGTTTATTAGTGGATGCGGATGACCAGCATAGACAGTAAAAGAAATGGACACAGCGACCCCGTTGATTTCAACGGAGAGAGCTGAAGCTCAACATGGGCACTCACCAAGGGGGTAATCCATCGAGCGGAAGTTGAAGCCTCGTGGGAGCTGACATCTTGCCGCAGAACTTCACTAGCGTTAGCATTCCCATTGACTCACGTTCATTTTGGCGTCACTTTGACAGTGAATAACTTTACATCTGAGGCGTTTGAAGACCCCATTTGTCCTTTATTTATTTCTAAAGAAACTGTACAATGTATAAATAGCTCCATTACCTTGTAGCTTATGTTATGGCCCCGTAGAAGCAGTTTTAGTGAAAGTAGGCTAACGATTGCGTCATACCCTTTTGAGATTACCGTATGGACACGAGAAGAAGCTCGCGCGCAATCGGGAAACGTGGAGGCAGAATGACAAAATAATTAATCAGAATACCTAGCAAACTTGTCTCCTTCTCCTAGCCCGTGGACAGCTCCTATTCATACTCTCCGCCTCTGCGCATGTTTTGGAAGGGAATGATTCAGATTTCTCATGCCACCGCACTAGAAATCAAACGGGTCACTCACGTCACATCTACGTAGACTAGCTCTGTATGAGTCTGCGCGTCAGGGACGGAAGTGCTAAAAAATCGCCAAAAACGGGCTTCAGTCGTCTCAATGGAGTTCCAATGAGATCGCTCTGTCCATTTCTTTTACTGTCTATGGCACTCACTTCCTGATAGCAGCGTTCTGCGCAGGCTCCAACTGAGCTTGACGACGTAGTTGTCACGTGAGCAAACTGACCGACTTATAGTAGCTGTGCCAAGAGAAATTTTAATCGTGCACAGAGACGGCGAAGCGCGACCTGGAGCAACTTTTGGTAAGTATTCTGATTAGTTATTTTGTCATTTTGCTTAACTATTTATGCCATGGGCTGACTTTAGACAGTAAAATGCCTGCGAGGCTGTGCGAGCTTCTCTTCCTGTCTATACGGTAATTTTTTACTGTGCGACTGACAGTCGAGTGGTTATGACGCAATTTTTAGCCTATTTTTACAAGAATGGCTTCTACGTGGCCATAACGTAACATACAACGTAATGGAGCCTTTTATGCATTGTCGTGTTTCTTTAGAAATGGATAAATGGAGTCTTTGGACGCCTCAGATGTAAAGTTATTCGCTGTCAAAGTGATGCCAAAATGAATGGGAGTCAATGGGATGCTAACAGCAGGTGATAGTGGGCTACAATGACGGCCCCCAGAGGCACCTTCAGCTTCCGGCTGATGGATTACCCCCTTGATGACCAGTCGTAGACCGGAAACTGATATGCCGACTTCTGACAAAAGCGGAAGTTCTTCTTCTCCTTCTTCTTCATTTTTAGCGGCGGTTGGCAACCAGCTTTTGGTGCATTACCGCCACCTTCTGCTCCGGAGTGTGAATCAGACATTAGGCTTACAGTCTAATTTCCACATTAAACAAACAAAACAAACCAAAAAACAAAAACAAAAAAAAAACACCACCATATTACTCACTCACATACACTAATTTCCCTACACTTCTATCCCTATTTATCCTCTTATCCGATAATACAAACCAGTTTCCCTTAAAAAAGTTAACAATATTCTAACCTGTGCTCTGTCACCTATATTCAACACTCCTTTTAATGTTAATTCTTGTACCCCTAACTCCCTCAAATTATTCCTCATTATCACTCTCTGTGCCTCATACCTCCTACATCTTATTATTATGTGCTCCACTGACTCTTTCCTGACACCTCTCACACAAGCCTGTTTCATGTTTTCCTATAAATTTCAATGATTTGTTTAAGCACAGTGGCCCAGCCTTAACCTTGTCATTACAGTTTCCTCTCTTCTGTGCCCGCCACCTAATCTATTTAAAGCGGAAGTTTGAAACTACGGTTGTGCACCTAGCCCATTGCGTAAAATAACCCTACTGTTCTGCACTTGTGTGCTCTGCTTCAGTTTTCAGTTTGTTGATGCGTTACACCTGAAAGGCCATTAGGTTTCATCCTTGTTCCATTATAAGAGTTTGAATCGAGAGGAGATTCATGAAACTAATGACAATGATGGACGGGCTGATCACTTTAATGCACAATAGTGGTTGAATAGGCAAACGTCTTTCACATGATAAAGATTTAATAATAACACAGTGAAGCTCGAAACAACACTGAACAGTCCAGCGAGGGACAGAAGCAGATAACAGGATTGTTCATGATGTGTTTCACTCATTTTTCTGTCACTCATCCAGAGATGATGTGTTTCTGCTGGCCAAAACCCAGAAACCAGCATCACGTCACAGTACCGGCCCAGAACCACTGGCCCTGTCCATTGCTTCTCTCATTCATAATGAAATAATTGCTCTAAAAAGTGAAGTTAATTCATAGAACCATAGATTTGTATATAGAAACCACATTCGACCACTCCAGACACATCAGTGCGTCAGCCATCTTGGAACAGTCAAAATTGTTGTCACTTACAGTAAGAGTCAATGATACCACAGCATTGCATAGCTTCTATATGTGAAACCAAATTCAAAGAAATTTTATCTTTCACATTTGTGAGAACGTGTTGGTTTGTGTTTTTGTATGGTTTATACTCAATATTTAGCTACACGTTTTTACTTTTCCTACATGGTACGTAATGTTGTGTTAGCTGACACTGTCGTCTTGTTGTATTGTGTTTAATCCTCTGCTGAAGTCTATTTCATATATAGTAGATTTCATACATATGCGTCTATTAACTAGGATTGTTGCAGATGCTCAGTAAACTTGCTCTCGAATGTTCAACAACGGACGACGTATATATAGCGGCCATTGAACGCCCTCTAATGAGGCATCTATGTATATATTTATGCTCAAAAGTGAATGATTTGTTTTCATGATAACAGAATACCTAAATCTTCTGTCATGGGTTCACTGTGTTTAAAAAGTGTAAAAGTTCAATTTTGGGTGAAACTGGTGTAAGATCAGGCTCAGCTGTTCTCATGGTCGACTCCACGTGAGAATCAAGACCTGCTTGTCAAATGATCAGGGCGAGTTATGTAAGGGTGGCAGATTCAAGAACATTCTACCAACACTTTATACTGTAATAATAGCTGTAGAATTCAAAGTCAGTTCGGTTTAAATGACGGAACTACACATGCAAAATAGAAAATCGCCAGGAAAAACAATAATGCCCTGCAATGCAGAGACGAAGGAGCAATGTAGTAGATAGATCGCTGAATATAAATAAAAATATCTATAATTTTATTGGTTAAAAATTCCGTCAATCACCAGTGAATTCGCGACGTGTTTTCAGCTCTATGGTTTTCAGTGGCTTCTGCATCTGTCATTCAGCGGCTACAACCCGCCCTCCCACGAGAGCAGTACGCCATTGGCTCATCTCTCATCCAATAAAAATTCTAGGTTTTCAGAGCGTTCTACACTCCGATTGGTTTATCAGATCAAAAACAGGCGGGGCTTGTAAGGGAAATGTGTTTCCTTGTCTATGTCAGTCGAACGACGGAACGTTATGGCGTGTTAAACCATTAAACAAAACCAATACATTAATATTTTTCTTGGTTTCGGGTGTTTTTCTAACGGATGGATTCCACCGCGCGCGGGAAAGTCAGCTGGTATCTGTGATTCCCGGTTATTCCCGGTGATTGTGCGATGATGACCGCGGAGCTGCTGCTGTCCGACAGCCGTTACTGTGCAGATAACCTGCTAACCAGCGAGGACTGGGGTGAGTGTGTGTGTGTGTGTGTGTGTGTGTGTGTGTGTGTGTGTGTGTGTGTGTGTGTGTGTGTGTGTGTGTGCGTGTGCGTGTGCGTGTGCGTGTGCGTGTGCGTGTGCGTGTGTGTGTGTGTGTCTGTGTCAAGTCACATTTCTTTATATAGCGCTTTTTACAATACAGATTGTATTAAAGCAGCTTCACAGTAATAACATGAGAATAATACAACACAAATCAATAATATTGTTGAATATTAAATGTCCCCAACTTAGCAAGCCAAAAGCAAGACAACAGTGACAAGGAACCAAAACTCCATTGAATGGAGAAAAAAAACTTGGGAGAACCCAGGCTCAGTCGGGGGCCAGTTCTCCTCTGGCCAACGAAAGAAAAGTGAAATACAAAACAAATTGGATCGAAACATTAAGAGAATTGTCCATTTCCATCTGTTTGGAAGTCGAAGTAATCACGCCGGTTTGGAGACAAGATGTTGAGGATCAGTGCCGATGGCTGTGGTGTCGATGAGGCCGGCACTTAAGGATGAGTTAGGATGGGTCCAGGCGCAGGTCCACCATAGTGGGTCCCTCGGGAGTCGGGTTAAACAGAGAAACTGATATTAGCGTAGACGCCATCCTTCTTATGATGTACCAAGTACATCAGGATTTACGGGATGTGTTCCCGGTTCCGGCTGATCTAAACTATGCCGCCTAATTTGAATTTAGGAAGTCTATATTGTGTTATGTGTATGCTAGGCCAAAGAGATGTGTTTTTTTTAGCCTAGATTTGAATTGACAGATTGTGTCTTCTTCCCGGA
The DNA here is from genome assembly GCA_038021265.1 of Cyprinella venusta. NCBI lineage: Eukaryota > Metazoa > Chordata > Actinopteri > Cypriniformes > Leuciscidae > Cyprinella > Cyprinella venusta. The sequence continues at coordinate 16,195,188 of CM075878.1, forward strand.
CAATGATTGGAAGATTGTTCCAGAGTTTTGGTGCAAAGTAGGAAAACCATCTACCACCAGCAGTCGATTTTGATATTCTAGGTATTATCAACTGGCCGGAGTTTTGAGATCGCAATAGATGTGAAGGACTATAATGCGTTAAGAGCTTGCTCAAGTACTGCTAAACCATTTAATGCTTTATAAGTAATCAGCAATATTTTAAAATTTATATGATGTTTAACAGGCAGCCAATGCAGGGTTGACAGAACCAGGCTATAATATGGTCATACTTCCTGGTTAGAACTAGGTAAGAACTCGAGTGGCTGCATTTTGGACTATCTGAAGTTTGTTTATTAAGCGTGCAGGGCATCCACCCAGTAGAGCATTAAAATAATCTAGCCTTGATGACGTCATGAATGCATGAACTAATTGTTCCACATTTGTCAATGAGAGAATATGGCGTAATTTATATTTTTAAGATGAAAAAATGTGGTTCTACAGATAATACACATGACTTTCAAATGAGAGATTAGTATCAAAGAGCACACCCAGGTTGTGCGGAAGTCCCCCTCCGATCATATTTTGATCTATTTTATAAACATTCCCAGTGGTCTTTAAAATATGATTATGCTATTTTTAGCCAAAATCACAAAACCTGTGCCGTTTTATGGGACTTCACTTCAGCAGAGCGGCAGTAGCTCATTGGCAATTCGCCAATTGGTTGTGGGAGGAGCCGTTGGCACGGAGACGACCCTCCCCGTCCCGTTGCTGAGAGCTCTCCTCTGTCTCTCCTGCTAGCTTACTTTTTTTTAAATAAGTATATTTATTGAACATTTTCCAAATTAAACAAAACACAAATTACAACCATGAAAAAAAAAAAAAATGACACCAATCACATTTAACATAGGCCACTTAAAGTTAAAAAAAAATAAATAAAGGTACAAACAATCTCAGACACAATAAGTACTCACTCAAAAGGCATTTGTGTGGGGAAACCTTTCTGCAGAATAGTTGACAACTCAACCCCGAGATTATTTATATAGGGTTTCCAGATATTATAAAACTGGTCTGGTTGACCATTAACTACACAAGTTAAATATTCCAACAGAATAAGTTCCATTAAAATCTTGTGCCAACCCGATATAGTAGGAGTCTTGTCATTTATCCACCTCAGTAATATGTTTTTCCTAGCAGCAAAAGTAAGAAGATTATTTAATCTTTTTTCTTTAGAAAGAATCAAATCTTTATCAGGCAGACCCAGTATCAAAAATAAAGGATCCAATGTCAACTCCATATTAAAGACACTACTCATTTCAGAAACTATCTTGGCCCAATATATTTGTAACTGATTACAATACCAAAGACAGTGAGTGAGTGTACCAACTTGTGTCTTACACTTAAGACATAAAGGTGAAAGGGAATTGTTGAATGCATGTCTACGATTTGGTGAGATATGCATTCTATGTAGAATTTTGAATTGTATAGCCTTGGCTCGATTACATACCGAAATAGACTTAGCATATTTCCAAATATTAATCCAATCATCTTCACTTATGGAGACAGAAAGTTCCCTCTCCCAAGTCAGTCTAGAATTAAAAGTTACATTTCCCTCAGAGGACGCCTTGAGAATTTTGTATAACTGACTTACTGACTTCTCCCCAGGTGTCTGAAATAACACTTTTTCAATAGGAGAGAGACTTCTGTTATGACACAATGATGTATCTTTCAGGATATAATTTCTGATCTGTAGAAAACGAAAAAAGTCCTGCTTTAATAATTCAAAACCGTTGACTTAACTTCTCAAAAGACATCAACCTTTCCTCATCAAACAAATCCGTAAGTTGAATAATACCTTGGCTCGCCCAAAATTTAAACCTCCCATCAGATCTGCCCAGAGGAAAGTCCGGATTGTTCATAATTGGAGTGAGAGCAGAAGTAAGCTTAGTTCTTCCCTCGTAACGACAAACAGCTCTCCTTGCCCTAAGTGTATTAACAGTTAGAGGGTTATTACAATTCTCAAATATAACTTTAAATTTTTTGAGAAACAGCAAATCCACAAGAGGCAGGTTAGGTAAAGATTGTTCAAGATCTAACGTAGAAGAGTTATCAAGGGTAACACAATCGGACACATATCTTAAGTGTGCAGACCACTGATATAGCCTAATATTGGTCAAATCCAGGCCACCCATCGACCCTGGCAGTTGTAACACAGAGAATTTTAGCCTTGGTTTGCGCTTGCTCCAGATTAAAGAACTGAGCCAGCTGTTCAGATCTTTTAAAATCTTTTTAGAGAATAGGATAGGGATCATTTGAATAGGATATAAAAGCTTAGGGAGGATAGTAATTTTTATAAGAGCCAATCTACCCAGCCAGGAGATAGGTAACGTATCCCATCGATTCAAATCAATTGAAATCACCTGCAGCAATCATGTAATCCGATCTCAAATCATTGAAGTCTGCAAATGCCTTAATAAGAAAATCAGAAGGATGCCCTGGAGGAAAATATACATTAAACAAAGAAATAGAACTACCAAATAAGGTGCCCTTTATAATAACAAAACGGCCTCTGACATCATCTATCAGTTTGATAACATTCAGTGGGACATCTTTACTTATCATGACAGCCACCCCTCGACTTTTTGATGAAAAAGATGAGAAGTATACTTGATTATATCCTCCCTGTTTTAGTTTTAAATGTTCCTGTTTGTCTAAATGTGTTTCTTGCAAAAAAGCCACACCAATCTTATTTTTCCTCATATATGACAAAATCTTTTTCCTTTTTATAGGGTTATGAATTCCCTTAACATTCCAAGTACAAATACGAAGTGTATCCATTGTCCATTGTTATCCATTGTCCTCAACTTCAAGTGGGAAACCGCTGTACCTAAGCATATTTAAGTGGCATACGAAGTGGCCTAAAACAAAACTATGCAGTAAAGAACAAAAACAGAAAATCTTTTCTAAAACTATAGTACAAATTAAACATACAAAGCAAAACATAAAAAATGGGGGAACCACCCTTCCAAGCATCTCACCAGGGTTTCCAAACCAACCTAATTGTGAAGATGGGCACACACTTGTTTCAACACACCATTCTTCATCTTCACCAAAAATCAGCGCGGCATGAATTGAACGAATGCAGAACTGCGCAGCAAGTCTCTTTTTGGTGGGAATGAAACACACAGGGATTTTAACTCAAAGTCCGAGCAAAAGTTCGCAGGAAATAACATTGCATCAAAGAGTATAAAAGTGCCTTGAGGTACTCTTTGCATACACCTAACGTTAAGCAGGCGCTTGACGGGAGTCGAGAAAATCCGCCACCTCCTCCGGAGAAGCGAACTTCTTGCGCGTCTGTCCGATCTTCACGCTAAGTGTGGCAGGATAAAGCAACGCGTAATCCATCTGCAGCTCTCGAAGACGAATTTTAACCTCATTAAACGCTTTTCTCTTCTGTACCACAGCCGCTGAGAAATCGTTGTAGAATGAAATTCGCAAATTGCCTGCGTCAGATGTTTGCGTGCTGTTGTTGAGGGCGAAGCGTTTACTAGCAGCAGCCATCACTCTTTGCTTGTCTTGAAAATTGTGAAATCGAACGATGACAGGTCACGGACGGCGGTTTAGAGCGGGCTTTGGAGCGAGAGAGCGGTGTGCTCTTTCCAGTTTCAATTTACCCGCCTTTGTGTCCAGGCTGAGGTGTTCAGGTATCCATTTCTCGAAGAATTTGAGTGGATTAGTTCCTTCCGTATCCTCCGGTAAGCTGATAATGCGTACATTACATCTTCTTCCACGATTTTCCAAATCATCTACCTGCTCAGTCAGATCACATATTCTTTTCTCCAGGGCCTGAATCTTGGTTTCATTAGCAGTGCAGGATGTTTCAGTCCCCTCGATTCTGTCCTCTGCTTCTTGAACTCGCTGTACGATGCTTTGAATTTTAGACAACTGACTATCTATCGCCTCAAGGACTGTGGAGATCTTAGCGTCAATCACCGCGACAGTGTCGTCCGCCATACTCTTCATAGCTTGTATAAGGTTAGGATCGGTGACAGGCTTGTTAGCAGGACTGTCAGAGTTAGCTTTTGCGACCTCTTCATCTGGGATTTGGTGAGCTGTAGTGACTGATAAGCTGTCCGACTCCGAGGACGTGACTGCTGCCTTCTGTGAGATCCTCGTTTTTTTCCCACTTCTCAGTGAAGCACCCGAGGGTTTAGTAAAGTAATTATTCAGACTCATCTTATTAAAACAAACCCAGCCAAAGAACCAATCCTCTGATTAAAGCGTTAGTTCACCCAAAAATGAAAATAAAGCCATTAATTACTCACCCCCATGCTGTACTAACCCCGTAAGACCTTCGTTCATCTCCGGAACACAAATAAAGATATTTTTGATTTAATCTGAGAGCTGGATCAGCCCTCCATAGACTGCCTAAGGGACTAGCTCTTGACAGCCCATAAAAGTCATTAAAGAAAAGGTTTAAATATCCCATGTGCTTACAGCGGCTCAATTATAAGTTTATCAAGCGTCGAGACTACTTTTTGTGCGAAAAAAACATAAATAACGACTTTATTCGACCATTCCATTACTTCCTTATGGGCGCATGCGCGAGAACTGAGACGAGCACAATCAAAAATGACACAAGAACATGTTAACACCTAGAAAAAATTTTTTTTCATCGGAGGGGGTCTTTAACTGACGACGAAGACTTAACAGAGCAGCCATCAAGTGTTAGGGAGTATTGTAGGCTGTTACGTGAGGAAGTTCTTTGTCCAATAATTAGAATCTCTGTTTTTTCAGAATTTAGAAATAGGAAATTACTAGTCATCCAATTTTTTTTTTTCGACTTGTTGTTTTTTATTGATTCACAGTATTATCAAAGGTGCCACACAAAAACATATGTATAGAATCAACATTTTTTTTTTTTTTTTTTTACCCTAAAATTTTCCCACCCACTCCCACCCGACTTGGTCACAACATCACTATACAATTAAGTGTGATTAAGACAACTTCCGGCAAAACCCTATTGAGAGAAAGAAAAAAATAAATAAATGAATAAACAAATTCATCATAGCATACAAACATATAGCATCGTAGTTTCACTTTCAAGTGTGAGCATGGTTCTAACTCAATGATTACTGTCCAATTTCCAAATAGGTTAAGTATCTGAACCATTTCTTATAATATAAATTTGCGTTATCAAACTGGTTATAAGACATTTTCTCAAATGCAGACACTCTACCTAGTTCTGTTATCCATTCCTGAAAGGAAGGGGCCTCCTCTGACTTCCAACTCCTAAGAATTATTTGTCTGCCAATCATTAAGCTGGTTTGTACCCAATACCTTATGTGTTTGTCTTTTAACTCATAATCTGTCCATACGCCTAATATAAACAATTGAGGGCAAAATGAAATGTGAGTGTCCAAAATTTTACAGATGTGATCATGGACAGTTTTCCAGAAGCTCTGGATTTTTGTACAGGACCACAGAGCATGAATTAGATCACCATCATCACTTTCACACCTCCAGCAATATGGTGTGTCTTTCAACCCAAGTCTATACAGCCTGGAAGGAGTCCAGTAAAAACGGTGTAGAATCTTAAACTGTATAAGGCGTATCTTTGCATCCCTAGAAGTTGTTTTAACATTCTTTAAAACTTTATCCCATTCCTCGTCATTAAATATCAAATTCAGGTCTCTTTCCCAAATTTTCTTAAGAGCTAGTAAAGATTTATCACCAAGAGTTCGAATCAACCAGGAATAGTATATTGATCCTTCATGACCCTTCCCATATGACGAAATTACCATGCAGTTTAGATCTGCTGACTCAGGAAGCTGCGAACTGGAACCGAAAGTAGTACAGAGTAAATGACGTAACTGTAGGTATCTGAAAAACTGAGATCTAGATATACCAAACTGTTGTTGCATGTGTTCAAATGACTTCAGACTACCATTTTCGTAAAGGTCGCTTAATATAGTGACACCATTCATAATCCATTCCTTCCATAGAACGGGGGTTTTGTTAATACGTAATTTAGGGTTCAGCCAAATACTTGAACAAGCATTTAGATAAGGATCCAAGCTTTGCATTCTGGAGATTTTTAACCACACTGCCTGCAGGTGTGAAATAATAGGATGTATTTTCACCTCTCCTTCCAGTTTAATGGACAGACTCTGTAACAAAGAAATAGGGTGCAACATAGATTGTTCAATCAAATACCAGGGGGGGGCTCGCTCAGGAGGGAGTGACCAATGAGCCAGGTGTCTAAGACTAAAGGCATAATAGTAAAACAGAATATTAGGCAGGCCTAGGCCACCCTTCTCAACAGGTCTCTGTAACTTATTAAAATGCATCCGAGGTCTCTTACCATTCCAAATAAAAACCTTACATAATCTATCAAACTGCTTAAAGTAAGAGAAAGGTATTTGTATTGGGAGAGACTGTAATAGATAATTCAATTTTGGCATACAGCTCATTTTAATTACATTAACTTTTCCAGCCATTGACAAATGAAGTGGGGCCCATCTATCCATATCGCAGGAAATCTTTTTCATTATGGGGTCAAAATTAATTTTCACTAAATCCTTCAAATCTGGGGGAAATAAAATGCCTAAATATCTGATGCCTAACTTAGGCCATTGGAATGTACCAGGGTGAAACGCTGAGACAGGGCAAAATGCAGTCAATGCAAGAGCTTCTGATTTAGACCAATTCACCCTATAACCTGAAAACTTAGAGAAGTTGTCAATAGTTCCAAGAAGACAAGGAATAGACCTACAGGGGTCAGAGACAAATAATAGAATGTCATCAGCATAAAGCATGAGCTTATGTACTACTCCCCCCACTTCAATCCCAGGAAAATCATCATCTTTTCTTATTGCGGCAGCAAGAGGTTCCAAAGCAAGACAGAACAACAACGGGGAAAGTGGAGAACCTTGTCGGGTCCCTCTACCAAGCGGGAAATAACCTGAAATTAGGCCGTTGGTTTGCACCGCTGCTACTGGTTGTTTATACAGTAATTTGATCCACCTTATAAACGTGTTTCCAAAACCAAAAACTTCTAGAATTTTAAAAAGATACTTCCATTCCACCAAGTCAAAAGCCTTTTCGGCATCGGCGGCAATGACACGGCGGCAATCGGGGTCTGTTCCTCCCTTACCGCCCACCAGATGTCTATAAACCGCCGAATATTATCAGAGGGGCTGCGGCCACGAATAAATCCTACTTGATCTATGTGTATAAGAGATGATATAACTTTGTTTAGACGGTTAGTTAGGATTTTAGACAAAATTTTTATATCTAATTGAATCAACGATATCGGACGGTAATTTTTGCACTCACTTGGATCCTTATCCTTCTTGAGTATAAGACTAATTAAGGCTTGTGACATTGTTGGTGGTAATTCCTCCCTCTGGAATGCCTCCATAAAGACTTCTAACATTAATGGAGCAAGTTCTTTAAAATTTTCTCTAAAGAATTCAGCAGGAAAACCATCCGGACCCGGAGCACGCCCCAAGGGCAATGCTCTGATCACCTCTATCACTTCCTCCAAAGTTATATCTGAATCCAGAAGTTGTTTCTGGTCATTTGAAAGCCTAGGGAGATCTAGCCGTTCCAGGAAACTACTGATATCCTCATCAGTTGATGACGATGCTGATTTATACAAATCTATGTAGAATTCCTTAAATGATTTATTTATATCTACAGCAGTAGTTAATATATCTCCCCTGGAAGACTTAATAGATGGAATAATGGAGGAGAACTCCTTGTGTTTAATATAATTAGCTAAAAATTTCCCTACCTTATCTCCTGACTCAAAATACATCTGTCTTGTCCTGAATAACAAAAATTCAAACTTCTGAGACAAAATTATATTATATTTATATTTTAATTGAGTTAGTTCTCTAAGACCACTAGATGTCACCTGTCGTTTCATTTTTGTCTCAATCCTCTTAATGCTATTGCCTAGCTCTAATAGTTCTTGTCCTTTAAGTTTTTTAGAGTGAGCAGCAAATTGAATGATACCACCCCTAATAACTGCCTTAAGAGCATCCCATGCCACCCCCACTGATGATACTGATGACCAATTGAATTCTATGTAAGCATTAATTTCAGTTTTTAGCATTTGTTGGAATGTTGGGTTTTTTAAGAGAGATATATTAAGGCGCCATCTAGAAGATTTCTTCCTCTCTATAGAAGGTTTCATCTCTAAACATACCCAAGCATGGTCTGAGATGATGATATTGCCAATTTTACATGTAATGACAGAAGGGATAATTGATTTTGATACAAGGAAAAAGTCAATTCTGGAAAAAATGTTATGTGCATTAGAAAAAAAAGTATAATCCCTCCCATTTGGATTTAGAAGTCTCCAAATGTCTATGAGGCCGAGAGATTGACACATCCTGTGTACTATAAATCTTGCTTTAGGTGTGTTATATATTTTTGAGGAGCTATGATCTAGAAGTGGATCCATTAGCAAATTAAAATCCCCACCCAGCACGATCTCATAGTTCACAACAGATCGTAACTTTACTTCCAAATCTATAAAAAAATTCTGATCGTCAAGATTCGGCGCATAGATATTGGCCAATACTAAATTTTGTCCCTGTATTTCGGCCCAGACCATAATTACTCTTCCAGATGTATCTTTCATTTGTTTAACACATCTAAATTGCAAATGCTTTTTTATCAATATTATAACTCCCCTACTGTTACTTGACCCTTCACTGGAAAACACATAGCCGCCAAATACCCTGCCTAGTTTTTCAGCTTCCTGCATACTAAGGTGAGTCTCTTGAAGAAATACTATATCAGATGTAATGCGTCTTAGAGATGAAACCACCTTCTTCCTTTTAATAGGGTGCCCCAACCCATTCACATTCCACGTAGAGAAAGATAATTTACCTAGGTCCAGGAATGACATATATAAAATGTACAATCAGGTATATCCAGTCATCCAAACCATACTCAAACGGAAGTGTGACCATAAACCCCAAAACACCCCCCCACATAAACAAAAAAACAGAATATTCTTCAAATTGAACACTGCGCAGCAGCAGCGTTTTAACAAAAGACCACCCCCACCCCCAAGTCCAAAAGTCCATGACTCGTTCAAGAGGCTCACGCGACAGTTCAGCTACTCCGATTCATAACTCAAGATGACCGATGAATTTTAGTAATCTCCCCTCTAGTCTCGGATGAACACACAAGAATACAACTGTTGTTAGCATGGATTCTGTATATAATCAAGTCCAGCTAACTAACACAGCTAAATCCACACAGAGGAAAGAAAAAAAAAACTAATAATAATAATTCAGAGGTAGAGAAAGAAAGCAAAAAGAGAGAAAGAAAAAAGAAGGATATCCACGATCATTCCATTTTTTCGATAAAGACCATAGCCTGTCGAGGGCAAAAAAAGGTCCTGTGTCCATTCTCAGTGTCAATTCGCAATTTCGCAGGATAGAGCAGTGCAAAGCTCACCTTCTTCATGTGAAGCAGCTTCTTGCATTCCTTGAATCTGTCTCGTTTCTGCTGAGTTGATCTCGCAAAATCAGGAAATATCATAATATTATTATTCTCCCAGAGCAGCTTGCCTTTAGCTCTCGCCGCCCGCAGCACAAAGTCCCTGTCGGCTGACCGTAGGAATCTCGCCAGAACCGGCCGAGGTCTATCTGTCGCATTGAGGCGCTGACCGGGAGATCTGTGTGCACGTTCAATCTCAAGTTGTCTGTCCGTCGAGTCAACCAGTTGCGTGATGAGACCGACCAGAAAGCTCACCATATCCTGGCCTTCTTTCCCTTCAGGGATCCCGACGATACGAATATTGTTGCGTCTGTTCCGGTTCTCCATGTCTTCCAATTTGTCCCATAATTGTTCCAGATCGGCTTTGGTAGCAGGTGGATTCGCCTGTGATTCCTTCTCGGCCCCCTCCAAAAATACGACCCGTTTTTCAACCTCATCCAGTCTTGTAATCAAGGAGGATAGTTTGGCTTCCATCGACACAGTAGTCTTACGTATCTCCGCAATTCCCTCCATATCACCCGAGATTTTTGTCAGGATTGTGTAGATATTCGCGATGTCCTGACTTCCCTCGGTAGCGTTGAGTACGTTATCCTGATCCGCAATCAGGCCATCTTGGTCCTCCTGAGTGGCGTCGGGCATATGTGAACGCAGGTGCCTTTTGATATTCCCACAGGCTGAAGATTTCATATTTTTAGACATCGTCTGCTTCCAGTAATACTTAAATGACCGATCAATTGATGTTTTCACCGAGTCAAAATAATGAATAGGATAAATGTAGCAAACTGAAGCGGAGCACGCTGCTAAGCTGACTCCTCTCGCATCGTGTCACGTCATCCAATTTTTTATATCAGCACTGCATTCCGTTAATTTTGTGAGTTGGTAAGTTTCGTTAGGTTTTGAAGAAATATACAGCTGGGTATCATCAACATAACAGTGAAAGCTAATTCCATGTTTCCTAATGATATCTCCTAGGGATGGGTAATAAACATCGATTTCTCGATATTAATCGATTCTCATTTTTACTAACCGATATCGATTCTTAAATCTCAAGAATCGATTAGTCATCCTGTTTCATTTGAATGAATGGAACATTGTATTGCGGCTGCGCGCATCCAAAAAATCACAATAATCGTTGTCCTATGTTACTATTGATATGAAACAAAGTTTCAAATTTCAAATTACGTCCATTTTCTTTAGAAATTCAAAAACATAAATGACGTTTTGGCGCTGTGGCGTGAGATCGCTCTGGCGCAGCTCAAGAGAAGCAGCAGCGCTGATCTCTCTTCCGGGTTAATAATACCAGTCACAGCGCGAAATAAACATGAATCAGCATCTGAAAGTGTGTTAAAAGATAGAGTACAACTTATCGAAATCCGTATCATGTCACATTGATTCGCTCAATCAGCCTTTCAACCGTGGAAAGACGTCAGTTAAACAGCTTGTAATCAATGTCATGTATCGTCATATTTACCTCAGAAAACCCACATAAACTCGTTAGTCAGCTAGAAAAAAAATCACTCCAGAGAGGAGCATTTTGCTAAATATACACCTTACATATGTATTATAATCTTAATGTTCTTCAATATTTAATGCATATTTGAATAATCTGGCAAGTTTTTATGACCACCATTTAAATGTTTATATTTCATATAATCTTCTTATTATAAAAATAAATAAAAGTAATTTAAGTGATTCATTCATTATTACCTTCATATTAGGCTAATAAAGCCTAGTAGGCTACAACTAGACTCCCATAGTTTACAGCATTAGTTAAAAGATTTGATTCCCTTGAGAAAAATTGCCATTTATTGTAACTGATATCCAAAATAATCAATAGTGAATCGAATCGTAATCAAATCGAATTGCAAGCTTATCAATCGAAATCGAATCGAATTGTGAAATTTGTCTCAATACCCAGCCCTAATATCTCCCAATGGTAGCATACAGAGTGAATAGCAGCGGTCCTAGTACTGAGTAGTAGTAGTAAATCTTTATTTGTCCCTTTACAGGGCAATTTAAGTAGCTTCAACCTCACAAAAAACACGTACAAATTTATACAAAACAGCAAGACATCACAGACATATTAAAAAAAAAAAACAGAGCATTTGTAAATTTTAGTCTAGCTACTATTTAAAATTAAATTCATTTACGGTACCTTTTCTTTGTTTCAAATAAGTATTTACACTCATCACTGCGTTTGAAACAAAAGACCTAGAGGCTTTAGTGGTCCTCCACTCTGGCACTCTATATCGCTTTCCTGAAGGAAGCAACTCAAATTCTAAAAACAAGATGTGAGATGTATCCTCTAGTATAGTTAAAGACTTCCTAAGAACACTTCTCTCACACAAAGCAGACAATCTCAACTGAACAGATCCTGTAATCTTTGACCCTAAATTAATAATGTGCTGCAGCTGGGATCTACTTTTAACATTTAATCAATAAAACCAACAAATAATAGCAAAAGTTAAAACACTTTCAATAAAAGATCTATAAAACATTATCAATATGGATTTATCAACTTCAAAGGACTTACGCTTCCTCAGTAAATATAACCTCTTTTGTGCTTTCGATACAATAAAATTTGTGTTTTCCACCCACCTTAATTTATTATCAATCAATGTACCCAGATACTTATATGAACTGACCTTCTCAACCTCTTTACTAGCAATAACTACTTTAGATTGAGTTTCGACAGAGTTATAAAAATCAATAGTCATGTCCTTAGTTTTGGATACATTAATTTGTAAACAAGAACTCTCACACCAATCTAAAAAATATTTCAAAATGGGCTCATGCTCGTTCACCCTTACTATTTGAGATCTTCTGGTCAGAAAATCTAAAATCCAGGCCACCAGACACTTAGGAACATTAAATTCAGAAAGCAAACGTTCAGCTAAAAGAATTGGTCGAATAGTATTAAACGCTGAAGAAAAATCTATAAATAATAAATGAGCATGATTCTTACCGATGTCCACATGTTTATATATGGGCGATTCCACAGTATCGGTCCACAAGGGGTGTAATGAACTATATAGATTGAATAATACCCAGGTGTTGTCATTTTTTTAATTTTTAGTTCATAATTTCGTTAAAGATAGATGTTAGAAATAATAAACTTAGTTTTATCCCACTAAGCCTTGGCATTATCATGTAATGAGACTTTATTTTATTTCCGTCCCCAGAAATTGCAGGTGTCAGTGTGGGACATTACGTGCATCTGGATTTTTCCTAAGTCATTTCTTTAATTTGCTGTAATAAAATCCTGAATTTTGGCACTCAACATTTATTTTGGTGTGTCTTCTACAAAATAAATCTACTAACACTGAAAGTATAATTCCCTTAATCTACCACGATGCAATGGAAAGATTTATTAACGTTCGTTACACTTTCCGTCAAAGAAGTTACGTACGTTAAACTATGATTTTAAAGTAAGCAGACATATAAATTTTCCATGTAATTCTATCAGTAACAAGACGATAAAAACATCTTGTGTTGACTAAATTCTCATGTACGTAGCTACATGATAAATTGTTAATAAATCGGGATAAAACAGGGGCTGAGATTTTCTGTCAAAAAATCATAACGCTCGAACATTTTATTCTGACGCTTAATTTCATCTCCTAACGCCTCAACGGTTCACCTGTCAGAAATAAGATTGTCTAGGTCACGGTCGCTCTGCGTGAGAGGAAGAGTTAACAGGATTTCACGGATTTCGATGAATGTGGGTAAGTTTGTGGATTCTGTCCAAAAGGTTACGAACGTTAAAATGTTACGAACGTGGTAAACTTTGTTTAAGTAAACATTAAATATGATCATTGTGGTGAGAAAGGATAAAAGAGTGATCAAGTCGATATCAAGTGCATGGTTTCGGACCGAAAGCAGCGTCGTGTTCATGAAGATCATGCATGAATGGTGGTTGTACATTTTGACAGATTATGCACTTCATGTTCGTAAATTGGACAGAAATGTTTAGGCTATCCAACTTCGAACGTTGTTTGCCGCGTATTTTGAATCAATGAGCTTTTCATGAAAGTCAACATCGTCAATGACTCTTTTTTTTTTTGACGATGATGATTTTATTTTCTGTCAAAATGTCAGTATATAGCGTATAGGCTGTCCAAGTTAACACGTTAGTGCGATATATGATATATGATATATCATAAATTATATCATGATATATCACAAATGCCATTAGAATAATCTGTCGGCGTCAAGCGCAGGTTGTTAAACAACAGTGAACTGGGCATGTAAGGCACACGCGCAGATTTTCCGCACTGACGGCACACATTAAGCTAGTTTAAACATTAGGGGCTCTATCTTGCACCCGGCGCAAAATGACTTTATACACTGACGCATTTATCATTCCTATTTTGCACGCGCGCAAAGCGTTTTTTTTTTTCCTCCACAGACGCACGTCGGTAAACTAGGAAATGAACTTGCGCTCCCTGGGCGGGTTGGCGCAAAAAGGAGACGTGTGTCGGCGCAAACAATTCCTTGTGCTATTTTGCAGTTCCAGAAAACAATTGCGCCAATGACCAGAAAAAAACTGGTCTAATATCAGTGGCGCGTTGCGCATTGCTCATAGTGCTATTTTAAGCGCGCATGCTTGGCCATAACAGAGAGTGAACAACGCGCATACACTGTAGATGATTCTCTCAGCTACACAGATGCATTTTACTTTTTGCAAATGATACATTATTATAAGAAAAAAATATATAAACATGAGGGAAATCATTGTTGTGTCCATGATGATGGGGAAAAATAGGCATACAACTTACACATTTACCCAAGTTATTATATGCATGTTTAACCGAAGCTAATTTGGGTCGGTTTGTCCCATCCCCAATGTCACTTCTCTTTCTTTTACGGCCCTGATGAGAACGTCGATCTCCTCGGCTGTGATTGTGAAGTGCGTTTGGTAAATGCGCCGTTAAAATAGAATTGCGTCACGGAACAAGCGCACGTCGTCTTCTGTCTTCTACATTTGGCAAAGAAATTTGAAAAATATACCTGTGGTATTTGTTAGTAATTTTGCTGGCTTTAAATTTATGAACATACCAGACTCAAAAATGCACCTTTAAGTTTATAAAACAGATCATATTAGATGGCCACCCTGCCTGCATGGAAGTCATATTGCAGTTTTGTGAAAAATGCACAACGCATGACTCATAATTATACCAAATTAGGAACAAAGCAAAACATGAACTTGGATTCAACCTGAATTTTATTAAACTGAATTAGATTAAGTACACTTTCTGCTTGAATTTACACTGTTTTTCCGTCCATGTTACATACGTTAAATTCAACTTTGATCAAAGTTTACAAGTTCAACATTGCCAGATTTATCCTGCCTTTCACACAGCTGTATCCCAGGTTGTCACAGGATGTTAACCTGAGGACAATGGCTTTCTGCATGAAGATTGAATTTTGCAGACTTTTGTCCTCGCAGTAAGCCCGAAACTGTGGAATCGCCCATATGTAATTTAAGAGTGTGAGAGTGGCATCCTCAACACCCCTATTTCTCCTATAGGCAAATTGTAGCGGATCAATCAGTTGACTAGTATGCTCAACGAGCCAAGATTTAACAATTCTCTCAAAACACTTCATTAATAATAAAACACTTCATAAATATGTTAAGGAAATTGGTCTAAAATCATTAATTTGTTTGTCCTTCAAAGGACGCAGCCTTTACATTGGGACACAGCTCAAGTGTGTGCGAGAGAGCGCTAGACAGTGTGTGCGAGAGAGCGCTCGACAGTGTGTGTGTGTGAGAGAGAGAGAGAGAGAGAGACTTTTATTTATTTTACAGGACATATAACCATATTTTGTTGTTACTTGAAGTGGCTTACTTAGAGTGCAGTGTTATGTTGCATCATGCAGTATTTGTGCTAAAAAGTAAGAGTTAATGTCATTTTAAGAGTAAATGCCTATTTTATTTTTGTGTACATTTTAATCATTAACAGTAAAAGCACACTCTTTTTACAACTAAAATAACAGTAGGGTAAAAAAATATCACTTATTTCCGGTTTCATGTACTGCGGTCAATGAATTGAACAAACACCACTTAAAATGAGTGTCTTTAATAAGATTTTATATTTCGGACATTTTTGTTGACAGAAGAAGGGATATTCTGATGTTTACCGTGTGCAGAATTTTCAAAACTCATCGGAACGTTAAGTTTAAATCCAAACCAAGCCAATACGAGAAAGCTGTGGCTGTTAAAAATATGCCATTATATCACCACAGGGTGTCAGTGTTCATCTACACTAGTGACCGCGAAGCTGAACATCAGAACGAAACACAAACATTTATTTATTTGGATTAAATATTGTAATCAATAATCATTCAGTGTCGTTTTTCCAATGTCAATCATTTTACTATTGCATGGTCATGCCCAAAATGCTTAATTAATATTCAGAGAAGCTGACTGTCATTCTAGCTGCGTGAGTTCTGATCGTAGGTTGCGGTGCCACCGGCTTGGGCCCGCAATCGCTGCTTGCAGCAATATTTACCATAATTACCATAGCACATGAACGCACCATTAATCTACTAACTCTCCTGACTGCTTTGTCAGACAAAAATGGTGGATTTTGACTGATCAGATCACATGTCTGTCAATCAAACTCCAAGCGAGGGATGAATTGACGCTAATTTAAAAGTGAAAGTGATGTAAAAAAAAAAAAAAAGTTTCATTTTCAAACTAGTGCATATTCAGGGCACAATAACAAAACAGTTCTATTCCGCACTACCGCACGATTATGATCGCCAATTCAAACCCGTGCAAATGCGCGCATTTTACGTTTGCCTTTTAATTAGGGATTTAAAAGCCCCCGCCGGTGACACCATTATTACCGGTGTTGTCACGCGTTGATTAACCGGTGAGAAAATATCCTCACCGTCACATCCCTAACACACACACACACACACACACACATATACATAATCAGTGTGTGTCTCTCTCTCTCTTTAAGATGCCTGTCTGTATCAGTGTGAAGATATGGAGGAGGATTTCACTGGAGAACTGAAGTATAACACATTGGTATGTACATGCACAAACTTACACGCTCACACTCACACCCGCGCACACACCCTTAGACAGACAGACAGACAGACAGACTCACACACTCTCAATCACTCTCACTCACTCACTCTCACACACTCACACACATCGCAGGCACTGAGCTGAGTAAGTGTGTGGCTTCTGAAAGGAAATGATTTAGCTGTCAATCACCCACACTGAGAAGAGCTAATGGGAAATTATTCTGACTCAAGATCACCACGAACATGAATTGATTTATTTAGAATAAACACTGCAATGTTTCATTAAAGGTCCCCTGACATGAAATTTTCATTTTCTGAGTTTATTTAACAATAATATGAGTTCCCCTAGATTGTATTTGGTCCCCTCGTGTCTAGAATTTTCAATCGGTGTAAACCGAGCTTTGGCTATTTTTCTCTTCTCTGCATCCGTCGCATCCGTCTGCATCTCAGACGCGCTAATCTAGAATCTCCCCCTACATAACGTCATACGGGGGAAAGGTTACTCCCCTTTCTCTGCTTTGCCCGCCCAGAGAATTTGGCTGGCCCCTGAGAAAACGAGCTAGGAACAGGAAGTAAGAACACGCGCAGGCGCTATTTTATTTTTTCCTTGAGAAATAGCTTTGAGATTTGAATTTTTCCTCGAGAAATATCATGGCTTGCAAACGAGTGTAATGGATTTTTTTTTCCCTGAACCTGACTACTCTACAATAAAACTCACTCTAGTTGGCCAAGTCTTATACTTTTACCCTAGCGCGTCTACTGTCGACGTCGGCTGAGCAATAAACCTACCCTATACCCTAGCGCGTCTACAGTCGACGGCGGCCGGGTGCTAATCCTATAACCCTACAGTCGACGGCGGCGGAAGACTTTGTTTTAATGATTCTAACTTAGTCATCTGTCTAGTTCCATTTCCCTTATTTGTTATTTATACACACAGTCAGGTGTTTGACACACATACATTCATCTGAAGTACAGAATGTCTTAGGACATTGTATCAGAGATTTAGCTGGTTAAATGAGGTCTAATGTTAAAACATGGTTAGCTTAATATTCAGTTTAAAATTTTCCACCACACGAGCGAAGCATGGCAGTTGCTCAGTGTTCGGATGTAGAAATTAACACAAAAGTATTTTTTAGTTCCTTCATCCGCGCCTCTGAAGAAACAATTGGTTAATTTTATTTTCTCTGGAAATGCACCGACTCAACTCCCAAAGTTTTGTATGGTCCAAACAGGCAGGAGACAGGTAAGTTAATCTTTCTCTCAAAATCGTTCTATAATGTTTATGCATCAGTATGTCAAGCCAGACTATTATCAACTTCACATCGTTTCTTTGAGTAGGATGAAAATAAGCTTATTTAAAGAAAGAGCAGGATTGGTATTCAAAATGGTAAGCACGCGCTGCTTTGTTTACGTTATGTGTATCTGCAGCCGGCAGCGTCGGTTTTCCTTTTTGAATGACAAATATGGACTAATATATCTACAGAAATAGACAGTTGGCTTATTAAACGCAGGTGCAGAACGCACATTCTAGCTGACAGTCGGCTGCAGTTCTCTCGGTGAGTTCAAGTGCAGTTTTTTACCACGATGAGAGCGGACGAGTTCCGAGCTTTAGAGAGAACAGAAACTGCGTTACACTGCACAACGAAGCTCTTACTGTATGTACATCATCGTGTCTGCATTGGTGAAAGCAGAGAGTGCAGAAACTGCGTTATACAATAAGATCTTCATTCTCGCGATCGACAGACTGTCATCTGCTGCTCAATGCTCATCACAGCAACATTTTATGTGATGAGAATCTAAATACTTCAAAAAATTCTCACGATTTAGTAATCTTGATATAGTAAAAACGTATAATAGCTGTAGTAAAACGTATTCAAGAGAGTTTCACATGTAATATGTAGCTATTTCATATGCTAGCATGTCAGCCAATCACAGCAGTGGGCGGTTACATTGAATCCCACAGCAGACACGCCCCTTCAAACAGTGTTCTAAGCGGAGGCTAAAATCAGGCTAGAAAAAATGGCTTTTATTTCTAAATGATGACTATTTTTGATATAAAAAAATATACTAACATTATAAGGGTAACCCAGGAAACATTATAAAATAATAAAAAAAAAAAAACATGTCAGGGGACCTTTAAAAATAACAGCATTCTCTAGCCTGAATGCTCCTCACGATCGCTAACATCTTCAGCTAGCCCATATGCTTCTCACTATCGCTAACATCTTCAGCTAGTATGATGTTCGCCTGGCGGTTCATTAGAACATATGATTGACATTAGCAACAGATGTAACAACAGGAGCGCAGCCGGAGATCTGATCATGTGTCTCTCTCTCTCTCTCTCTCTCTCTCTCTCTCTCTCACACACACACACACACACAGCTGGACCAGGATCTGGTCCTCACCCTCGACCCTGATGACCTCACGTCCCCATGGAAGAACGTGGACCTCACCCTCACAGGTGCGTCTCTTACACACCAATATCGTTATTGGCCTAACCCGTTATTGGCTAATGATTGGATATCATTTTGATGACTGAAGTTCTAGAGGTCCAATTGATTATCCTTCTCGATTATTACACAATTTAATTTATCCATTAAAGCGGAAACAGAATTTGGGGGAATAAATAATTTATTTCAAGAAAAACCCCAATATGCAATAATGACCCGCTCACCATGTTATCATTACATACTGTATATTTATAAAAATATTACACTAGCACACTTTCACATGTGTAAATGTGCTGTGTGTGTGCGTGTCTCTGACGTGTGATGTGAGTGTGTGAATGATGTGTGTGTGTGTGTCTCTGATGTGTGTTTAAACTGTTTCTTTAATTGTAGGTGACATGCCGATCATGAAGGATGAGATGAGAATAACACAACCTCTGCCAGTGGACATGTGTAAGTCTCTGTTTATGAGTATTATGAGTATTGATATTCTGCTTATAGGAGTGTTAACATGCAGCATATTCCCAAATCTTATTTACAGCTCTAGTGCATTAAAATCATGATAAATATTCAACTAGTGTGAAATTGCCATAGTTTATTAATAAAACTACAGCATAACTGACAAACTCGTGTGTGTGTGTGTGTGTAGTTTTTCAGGTGAA